>CM040118.1:235798378-236428294 GCA_022559845.1 Amorphophallus konjac | reverse complement strand
TCAACATAATATCAAATCGATGACTGTAAAGATATCAATCGTAGAATCTACTTTTTTGAATTATTCTAGACTAAGTTTTGAAAACTAACATAGTTTTGAATTGAGTTATTTTAGCGTGGGGCTCAAACCGGATGTCCGATTTGGAATCCGTCAGCTCTGACAAGTCACGTCTACCTCCCAGGTCGTGTTGGAACGATCGAAATACCGATCGGATCAGTATTTCACATTCTGGACCCCCGGACCCCGACTGCTTTGATTTTAAACCAAGTGCATTTACAAAATACACTTTTGAGCGTCGGGCTCAAACCGGATGTCCGATTTGGAATCCGTCAGCTCTGACAAGTCACGTCTACCTCCCAGGTCGTGTTGGAACGATCAGAATGCCGATCGGATCAGTATTTCACATTCTGGACCCCCGGTCCCCGACTTCTTTGATTTTAAACCAAGTGCATTTACAAAATGCACTTTTGAGCGTCGGGCTCAAACCGGATGTCCGATTTGGAATCTGTCAGCTCTGACAGGTCACGTCTACCTCCTAGGTTGTGTTGGAATGATCAGAATGCCGATCGGATCAGTATTTCACATTCTGGACCCCCGGACCCCGACTGCTTTGATTTTAAACCAAGTGCATTTTCAAAATGCACTTTTGAGCGTCGGGCTCAAACCGGATGTCCGATTTGAAATTCGTCAGCTCTGACAAGTCACGTCTACCTCGCAGGTCGTGTTGGAATGATCGGAATGCCGATCGGATCAGTATTTCACATTATGGACCCCCGGACCCCGACTGCTTTGATTTTAAACCAAGTGCATTTACAAAATGCACTTTTGAGCGTCGGGCTCAAACCGGATGTCCGATTTGGAATCCGTCAGCTCTGACAAGTCACGTCTACCTCTCAGGTCGTGTTGGAATGATCAGAATTCCGATCGGATCAGTATTTCACATTCTGGACCCCCGGACCCCGACTGCTTTGATTTTAAACCAAGTCCATTTACAAAATGCACTTTTGAGCGTCGGGCTCAAACCCGATGTCCGATTTAGAATCCGTCAGCTCTGACAAGTCACGTCTACCTCCCAGGTCGTGTTGGAACGATCGGAATGTCGATCGGATCAGTATTTCACATTCTGGACCCCCGGACCCCGACTGCTTTGATTTTAAACCAAGTGCATTTACAAAATGCACCTTTGAGCGTTAGGCTCAAATCGGATGTCCGATTTGGAATCCGTCAGCTCTGACAAGTCACGTCGACCTCCCAGGTCGTGTTTGAATGATCAGAATGCCTATCGGATCAATATTTCACATTCTGGACCCCCGGACCCCGACTACTTTGATTTTAAACCAAGTGCATTTACAAAATGTACTTTTGAGCCTGGGGCTCAAACCGGATGTCCGATTTGAAATCCGTCAGCTCTGAAAAGTCACGTCTACCTCCTAGGTCGTGTTGGAATGATCGGAATGCCGATCGGATCAGTATTTCACATTCTGAACCCCCGGACCCCGACTGCTTCGATTTTAAACCAAGTGCATTTACAAAATGCACTTTTGAGCGTCGGGCTCAAACCGGATGTCCGATTTGGAATCTGTCAGCTCTGACAAGTCACGTCTACCTCCCAGGTTGTGTTGGAATGATCGGAATGCCGATCGGATCAGTATTTCACATTCTGGACCCCCGGACCCCGACTGCTTTGATTTTAAACCAAGTGCATTTACAAAATGCACTTTTGAGCGTCGGGCTCAAACCGGATGTCCGATTTGGAATCCGTCAGCTCTCACAAGTCACGTCTACCTTCTAGGTCGTGTTGGAACGATCGAAATGCCGATCGGATCAGTATTTCACATTCTGGACCCCCGGACCATGACTGCTTTGATTTTAAACTAAGTGCATTTACAAAATACACTTTTGAGTGTGGGGCTCAAACCGGATGTCCGATTTAGAATCCGTCAGCTCTGACAAGTCACGTCAACCTCCCAGGTCGTGTTGGAATGATCGGAATGCTGATCAGATCAGTATTTCACATTCTGGACTCCCGGACACCGATTGCTTTGATTTTAAACCAAGTGCATTTACAAAATGCACTTTTGAGCGTCGGGCTCAAACCGGATGTTCGATTTGGAATCTGTCAGCTCTGACAAGTCACGTCTACCTCCCAGGTCGTGTTGGAATGATCGGAATGCCGATCGGATCAGTATTTCACATTCTGGACCCCTGGACCCCGACTGCTTTGATTTTAAACCAAGTGCATTTACAAAATACACTTTTGAGCGTCGGGCTCAAACCGGATGTCCGATTTGGAATCCGTCAGCTCTGACAAGTCACGTCTACCTCCCAGGCCGTGTTGGAATGATCGGAATGCCGATCGGATCAGTATTTCACATTCTGGACCCCCGGACCCCGACTGCTTTGATTTTAAACCAAGGGCATTTACAAAATGCACTTTTGAGCGTCGGGCTCAAACTGGATGTCCGATTTGGAATCTGTCAGCTCTGACAAGTCACGTCTACCTCCCAGGTCATGTTGGAATGATCGGAATATCGATCGGATCAGTATTTCACATTTTGGACCCCCGGACCCCGACTGCTTTGATTTTAAACCAAGTGCATTTACAAAATGCACTTTTGAGCGTCGGGCTCAAACCGGATGTCCGATTTGGAATCCGTCAGCTCTGACAAGTCACGTCTACCTCCCAAGTCGTGTTGGAATGATCGGAATGCTGATCGGATCAGTATTTCACATTATGGACCCCCGGACCCCGACTGCTTTGATTTTAAACCAAGTGCATTTACAAAATGCACTTTTGAGCGTCGGGCTCAAACCGGATGTCCGATTTGGAATACGTCAGCTCTGACAAGTCACGTCTACCTTCCAGGTCGTGTTGGAATAATTGGAATGCCGATCGGATCAGTATTTCACATTCTGGACCCCCAGACCCCGACTGCTTTGATTTTAAACCAAGTGCATTTACAAAATGCACTTTTGAGCGTCGGGCTCAAATCGGATGTCCGACTTGGAATCCGTCAGCTCTGACAAGTCACGTCTACCTCCAAGGTCGTGTTGGAATGATCGAAATACCGATCGGATCAGTATTTCATATTTTGGACCCCCGGACCCCGACTGCTTTGATTTTAAACCAAGTGCATTTACAAAATGCACTTTCGAGCGTCGGGCTCAAACCGGATGTCCGATTTAGAATCCGTCAGCTCTGACAAGTCACGTCTATCTCCCAGGTCGTGTTGGAATGATCGGAATGCCGATCGAATCAGTATTTCACATTCTGGACCTCCGGACCTCGACTGCTTTGATTTTAAACCAAGTGCATTTACAAAATGCACTTTTGAGCGTCGGGCTCAAACCGGATGTCCGATTTGGAATCCGTCTGCTCTGAAAAGTCACGTCTACCTCTCAGGTCGTGTTGGAATGATCGGAATATCGATCGGATCAGTATTTCACATTCTGGACCCCCGGACCCCGACTGCTTTGATTTTAAACCAAGTGCATTTACAAAATGCACTTTTGAGCGTCGGGCTCAAACCGGATGTCCGATTTAGAATCCGCCAGCTCTGACAAGTCACGTCTACCTCCCAGGTCGTGTTGGAACAATCGGAATGCCGAACGGATCAGTATTTCACATTCTGGACCCCCGGACCCCGACTGCTTTGATTTTAAACCAAGTGCATTTACAAAATGCAATTTTGAGCGTGGGGCTCAAACCGGATGTCCGATTTGGAATCCGTCAGCTCTGACAAGTCACGTATACCTCCCAGGTCGTGTTGGAGTGATCGGAATGTCGATCGGATCAGTATTTCACATTCTGGACCCCCGGACCCCGACTGCTTTGATTTTAAACCAAGTGCATTTACAAAATGTACTTTTGAGCGTCAGGCTCAAACCGAATGTCCGATTTAGAATCCGTCAGCTCTGACAAGTCACGTCTACCTCCCAGGTCGTGTTGGAACAATCGGAATGTCTATCGGATCAGTATTTCACATTCTGGACCCCCGTACCCTGACCGCTTTGATTTTAAACCAAGTGCATTTACAAAATACACTTTTGAGCCTGGGGCTCAAACCGGATGTCCGATTTGGAATCCGTCAGCTCGAAAAGTGACGTCTACCTCCCAGGTCGTGTTGGAATGATCGGAATGTCGATCGGATCAGTATTTCACATTCTGGACCCCTGGACCCCGACTGCTTTGATTTTAAACCAAGTGCATTTACAAAATGCACTTTTGAGCGTCGGGCTCAAACCGGATGTCCGATTTGGAATCTGTCAGCTCTGACAAGTCACGTCTACCTCCCAGGTCGTGTTGAAATGATATGAATGTCGATCGGATCAGTATTTCACATTCTGGACCCCCGGACCCCGACTGCTTTGATTTTAAACCAAGTGCATTTACAAAATGCACTTTTGAGCGTCGGGCTCAAACCGGAAGTCCGATTTAGAATCCGTCAGCTCTGACAAGTCACGTCTACGTCCCAGGTCGTGTTGGAATGATCGGAATGCCGATCGGATCAGTATTTCACATTCTGGACCCCCGGACCCCGACTGCTTTGATTTTAAACCAAGTGCATTTACAAAATGCACTTTTGAGCGTGGGGCTCAATCCGGATGTCCGATTTGGAATCCGTCAGCTCTGACAAGTCACGCCTACCTCCCAGGTCGTGTTGGAATGATCAGAATACTAATCGGATCAGTATTTCACATTCTGGACCCCCGGACCCCGACTGCTTTGATTTTAAACCAAGTGCATTTACAAAATGCACTTTTGAGCGTCGGGCTCAAACCGGATGTCCGATTTGGAATCTGTGAGCTCTGACAAGTCGCGTCTACCTCCCAGGTCGTGTTGGAATGATCGAAATGCCGATCGGATCAGTATTTTACATTCTGGACCCCCGGACCCCGACTGCTTTGATTTTAAACCAAGTGCATTTACAAAATGCACTTTTGAGCGTGGGGCTCAAACCGGATGTCTAATTTAGAATCCGTCAGCTCTGACAAGTCACGTCTACCTCCCAGGCCGTGTTGGAATGATCGGAATGCCGATCGGATCAGTATTCACATTCTGGACCCCCGGACCCCGACTGCTTTGATTTTAAACCAAGTCATTTACAAAATGCACTTTTGAGCGTCGGGCTCAAACCGATGTCCGATTTGAAATCCGTCAGCTCTGACAAGTCACGTCTACCTCTCAGGTCGTGTTGGAATGATTGGAATGCCGATCGGATCAGTATTTCACATTCTGGACCCCCGGACCCCGACTGCTTTGATTTTAAACCAAGTGCATTTACAAAATGCACTTTTGAGTGTCGGGCTCATACCGGATGTCCGATTTGGAATCCGTCAGCTCTGACAAGTCACGTCTACGTCCCAGGTCGTGTTGGAATGATCGGAATGCTGATCGGATCAGTATTTCACATTTTGGACCCCCGGACCCCGACTGCTTTGATTTTAAACCAAGTGCATTTATAAAATGCACTTTTGAGCGTCGGGCTCAAACCAGATGTCCGATTTGGAATCCGTCAGCTCTGACAAGTCACGTCTACCTCCCAAGTCGTGTTGGAATGATCGGAATGCTGATCGGATCAGTATTTCACATTCTGGACCCCCGGACCCCGACTGCTTTGATTTTAAACCAAGTGCATTTACAAAATGTACTTTTGAGCGTCGGGCTCAAACCGGATGTCCGATTTGGAATACGTCAGCTCTGACAAGTCACGTCTACCTCCCAGGTCGTGTTGGAACAATTGGAATGCCGATCGGATCAGTATTTCACATTCTGGACCCCCGGACCCCGACTGCTTTGATTTTAAACCAAGTGCATTTACAAAATGCACTTTTGAGCGTCGGGCTCAAATCGGATGTCCGATTTGGAATCCGTCAGCTCTGACAAGTCACGTCTACCTCCAAGGTCGTGTTGGAATGATCGAAATAACGATCAGATCAGTATTTCATATTTTGGACCCCCGGACCCCGACTGCTTTGATTTTAAACCAAGTGCATTTACAAAATGCACTTTCGAGCGTCGGGCTCAAACCGGATGTCCGATTTAGAATCCGTCAGCTCTGACAAGTCACGTCTATCTCCCAGGTCGTGTTGGAATGATCGGAATGCCGATCGAATCAGTATTTCACATTCTGAACCTCCGGACCTCGACTGCTTTGATTTTAAACCAAGTGCATTTATAAAATGCACTTTTGAGCGTCGGGCTCAAACCGGATGTCCGATTTGGAATCCGTCTTCTCTGAAAAGTCACGTCTACCTCTCAGGTCGTGTTGGAATGATCGGAATATCGATCGGATCAGTATTTCACATTCTGGACCCCCGGACCCCGACTGCTTTGATTTTAAACCAAGTGCATTTACAAAATGCACTTTTGAGCGTCGGGCTCAAACCGGATGTCCGATTTAGAATCCGCCAGCTCTGACAAGTCACGTCTACCTCCCAGGTCGTGTTGGAACAATTGGAATGCCGATCGGATGAGTATTTCACATTCTGGACCCCCGGACCCCGACTGCTTTGATTTTAAACCAAGTGCATTTACAAAATGCAATTTTGAGCGTCGGGGCTCAAACCGGATGTCCGATTTGGAATCCGTCAGCTCTGACAAGTCACGTCTACCTCCCAGGTCGTGTTGGAGTGATCGGAATGTCGATCGGATCAGTATTTCACATTCTGGACCCCCGGACCCCGATTGCTTTGATTTTAAACCAAGTGCATTTACAAAATGTACTTTTGAGCGTCAGGCTCAAACCGAATGTCCGATTTAGAATCCGTCAGCTCTGACAAGTCACGACTACCTCCCAGGTCATGTTGGAACAATCGGAATGCCTATCGGATCAGTATTTCACATTCTGGACCCCCGGACCCTGACCGCTTTGATTTTAAACCAAGTGCATTTACAAAATACACTTTTGAGCCTGGGGCTCAAACCGGATGTCCGATTTGGAATCCGTCAGCTCGAAAAGTCGACGTCTACCTCCCAGGTCGTGTTGGAATGATCGGAATGTCGATCGGATCAGTATTTCACATTCTGGACCCCCGGACCCCGACTGCTTTGATTTTAAACCAAGTGCATTTACAAAATGCACTTTTGAGCGTCGGGCTCAAACCGGATGTCCGATTTGGAATCTGTCAGCTCTGACAAGTCACGTCTACCTCCCAGGTCGTGTTGAAATGATCGGAATGCCGATCGGATCAGTATTTCACATTCTGGACCCCCGGACCCCGACTGCTTTGATTTTAAACCAAGTCCATTTACAAAATGCACTTTGAGCGTCGGGCTCAAACCGGAAGTCCGATTTAGAATCCGTCAGCTCTGACAAGTCACGTCTACGTCCCAGGTCGTGTTGGAATGATCGGAATGCCGATCAGATCAGTATTTCACATTCTGGACCCCCGGACCCCGACTGCTTTGATTTTAAACCAAGTGCATTTACAAAATGCACTTTTGAGCGTGGGGCTCAATCCGGATGTCCGATTTGGAATCCGTCAGCTCTGACAAGTCACGTCTACCTCCCAGGTCGTGTTGGAATGATCAGAATACCAATCGGATCAGTATTTCACATTCTGGACCCCCGGACCCCGACTGCTTTGATTTTAAACCAAGTGCATTTACAAAATGCACTTTTGAGCGTCGGGCTCAAACCGGATGTCCGATTTGGAATCTGTGAGCTCTGACAAGTCGCGTCTACCTCCCAGGTCGTGTTGGAATGATCGGAATGCCGATCGGATCAGTATTTTACATTCTGGACCCTCGGACCCCGACTGCTTTGATTTTAAACCAAGTGCATTTACAAAATACACTTTTGAGCGTGGGGCTCAAACCGGATGTCTAATTTGGAATCCGTCAGCTCTGACAAGTCACGTCTACCTCCCAGGCCGTGTTGGAATGATCGGAATGCCGATCGGATCAGTATTTCACATTCTGGACCCCCGGACCCCGACTGCTTTGATTTTAAACCAAGTCCATTTACAAAATGCACTTTTGAGCGTCGGGCTCAAACCCGATGTCCGATTTGAAATCCGTCAGCTCTGACAAATCACGTCTACCTCTCAGGTCGTGTTGGAATGATTGGAATGCCGATCGGATCAGTATTTCACATTCTGGACCCCCGGACCCCGACTGCTTTGATTTTAAACCAAGTGCATTTACAAAATGCACTTTTGAGTGTCGGGCTCATACCGGATGTCCGATATGGAATCCGTCAGCTCTGACAAGTCACGTCTACCTCCCAGGTAGTGTTAGAATGATCCGAATGCCTATCGGATCAGTATTTCACATTCTGGACCCCCGGACCCCGACTGCTTTGATTTTAAACCAAGTGCATTTACAAAATGCACTTTTGAGCGTCGGGCTCAAACCGGATGTCCGATTGGGAATCCGTCAGCTCTGACAAGTCACGTCTACCTCTCAGGTCGTGTTGGAATGATCAGAATGCCGATCGGATCAGTATTTCACATTTTGGACCCCCGGACCCTGACTGCTTTGATTTTAAACCAAGTCCATTTACAAAATGCACTTTTGAGCATCGGGCTCAAACCCGATGTCCGATTTAGAATCCGTCAGCTCTGACAAGTCACGTCTACCTCCCAGGTCGTGTTGGAACGATCGGAATGTCGATCGGATCAGTATTTCACATTCTGGACCCCCGGACCCCGACTGCTTTGATTTTAAACCAAGTGCATTTACAAAATGCACTTTTGAGCGTTAGGCTCAAATCGGATGTCCGATTTGGAATCCGTCAGCTCTGACAAGTCACGTCGACCTCCCAGGTCGTGTTTGAATGATCAGAATGTCTATCGGATCAATATTTCACATTCTGGACCCCCGGACCCCGACTACTTTGATTTTAAACCAAGTGCATTTACAAAATGCACTTTTGAGCGTCGGGCTCAAACCGGATGTCCGATTTGGAATCCGTCAGCTCTGACAAGTCACGTCTACCTCCCAAGTCGTGTTGGAACAATTGGAATGCTGATCGGATCAGTATTTCACATTATGGACCCCCGAACCCCGACTGCTTTGATTTTAAACCAAGTGCATTTACAAAATACACTTTTGAGCGTCGGGCTCAAACCGGATGTCCGATTTGTAATCCGTCAGCTCTGACAAGTCACGTCTACCTCCCAGGTTGTGTTGGAATGATCGAAATGCCGATCGGATCACTATTTCATATTTTAGACCTCCAGACCCCGACTGCTTTGATTTTAAACCAAGTGCATTTACAAAATGCACTTTAGAGCGTCGGGCTCAAACCGGATGTCCGATTTGGAATCCGTCAGCTCTGACAAGTCACGTCTATCTCCCAGGTTGTGTTGGAATGATCGGAATGCTGATCGGATCAGTATTTCACATTCTGGACCCCCGGACCCCGACTACTTTGATTTTAAACCAAGTGCATTTACAAAATGCACTTTTGAGCGTTGGGCTCAAACCGGATGTCCGATTTGGAATCCTTTAGCTCTGACAAGTCACGTCTACCTCCCAGGTCTTGTTGGAACGATCAGAATACCGATCGGATCAGTATTTTACATTCTGGACACCCGGACCCCGACTGCTTTGATTTTAAACCAAGTGCATTTACAAAATGCACTTTTGAGCGTGTGGCTCAAACCGGATGTCCGATTTGGAATACGTCAGCTCTGACAAGTCACGTCTACCTCCCAGGTCGTGTTGGAACAATTGGAATGCCGATCGAATCAATACTTCACATTCTGGACCCGCGGACCCCGACTGCTTTGATTTTAAACCAAGTGCATTTACAAAATGCACTTTTGAGCGTCGGGCTCAAACCGGATGTCCGATTTGGAATCTGTGAGCTCTGACAAGTCGCGTCTACCTCCCAGGTCGTGTTGGAATGATCGGAATGCCGATCGGATCAGTATTTTACATTCTGGACCCCCGGACCCCGACTGCTTTGATTTTAAACCAAGTGCATTTACAAAATACACTTTTGAGCGTGGGGCTCAAACCGGATGTCTAATTTGGAATCCGTCAGCTCTGACAAGTCACGTCTACCTCCCAGGCCGTGTTGGAATGATCGGAATGCCGATCGGATCAGTATTTCACATTCTGGACCCCCGGACCCCGACTGCTTTGATTTTAAACCAAGTCCATTTACAAAATGCACTTTTGAGCGTCGGGCTCAAACCGATGTCCGATTTGAAATCCGTCAGCTCTGACAAGTCACGTCTACCTCTCAGGTCGTGTTGGAATGATTGGAATGCCGATCGGATCAGTATTTCACATTCTGGACCCCCGGACCCCGACTGCTTTGATTTTAAACCAAGTGCATTTACAAAATGCACTTTTGAGTGTCGGGCTCATACCGGATGTCCGATTTGGAATCCGTCAGCTCTGACAAGTCACGTCTACCTCCCAGGTAGTGTTAGAATGATCCGAATGCCTATCGGATCAGTATTTCACATTCTGGACCCCCGGACCCCGACTGCTTTGATTTTAAACCAAGTGCATTTACAAAATGCACTTTTGAGCGTCGGGCTCAAACCGGATGTCCGATTTGGAATCCGTCAGCTCTGACAAGTCACGTCTACCTCTCAGGTCGTGTTGGAATGATCAGAATGCCGATCGGATCAGTATTTCACATTTTGGACCCCCGGACCCTGACTGCTTTGATTTTAAACCAAGTCCATTTACAAAATGCACTTTTGAGCATCGGGCTCAAACCCGATGTCCGATTTAGAATCCGTCAGCTCTGACAAGTCACGTCTACCTCCCAGGTCGTGTTGGAACGATCGGAATGTCGATCGGATCAGTATTTCACATTCTGGACCCCCGGACCCCGACTGCTTTGATTTTAAACCAAGTGCATTTACAAAATGCACTTTTGAGCGTTAGGCTCAAATCGGATGTCCGATTTGGAATCTGTCAGCTCTGACAAGTCTCGTCGACCTCCCAGGTCGTGTTTGAATGATCAGAATGTCTATCGGATCAATATTTCACATTCTGGACCCCCGGACCCCGACTACTTTGATTTTAAACCAAGTGCATTTACAAAATGCACTTTTGAGCGTCGGGCTCAAACCGGATGTCCGATTTAGAATCCGTCAGCTCTGACAAGTCACGTCTACCTCCCAAGTCGTGTTGGAACAATTGGAATGCTGATCGGATCAGTATTTCACATTATGGACCCCCGAACCCCGACTGCTTTGATTTTAAACCAAGTGCATTTACAAAATACACTTTTGAGCGTCGGGCTCAAACCGGATGTCCGATTTGTAATCCGTCAGCTCTGACAAGTCACGTCTACCTCCCAGGTTGTGTTGGAATGATCGAAATGCCGATCGGATCACTATTTCATATTTTAGACCTCCAGACCCCGACTGCTTTGATTTTAAACCAAGTGCATTTACAAAATGCACTTTAGAGCGTCGGGCTCAAACCGGATGTCCGATTTGGAATCCGTCAGCTCTGACAAGTCACGTCTATCTCCCAGGTTGTGTTGGAATGATCGGAATGCTGATCGGATCAGTATTTCACATTCTGGACCCCCGGACCCCGACTACTTTGATTTTAAACCAAGTGCATTTACAAAATGCACTTTTGAGCGTTGGGCTCAAACCGGATGTCCGATTTGGAATCCTTTAGCTCTGACAAGTCACGTCTACCTCCCAGGTCTTGTTGGAACGATCGGAATACCGATCGGATCAGTATTTTCCATTATGGACACCCGGACCCCGACTGCTTTGATTTTAAACCAAGTGCATTTACAAAATGCACTTTTGAGCGTGTGGCTCAAACCGGATGTCCGATTTGGAAGACGTCAGCTCTGACAAGTCACGTCTACCTCCCAGGTCGTGTTGGAACAATTGGAATGCCGATCGGATCAATATTTCACATTCTGGACCCCCGGACCCCGACTGCTTTGATTTTAAACCAAGTGCATTTACAAAATGCAATTTTGAGCGTGGGGCTCAAACCGGATGTCCGATTTGGAATCCGTCAGCTCTGACAAGTCACGTCTACCTCCCAGGTCGTGTTGGAGTGATCGGAATGTCGATCGGATCAGTATTTCACATTCTGGACCCCCGGACCCCGATTGCTTTGATTTTAAACCAAGTGCATTTACAAAATGTACTTTTGAGCGTCAGGCTCAAACCGAATGTCCGATTTAGAATCCGTCAGCTCTGACAAGTCACGACTACCTCCCAGGTCATGTTGGAACAATCGGAATGCCTATCGGATCAGTATTTCACATTCTGGACCCCCGGACCCTGACCGCTTTGATTTTAAACCAAGTGCATTTACAAAATACACTTTTGAGCCTGGGGCTCAAACCGGATGTCCGATTTGGAATCCGTCAGCTCCGAAAAGTGACGTCTACCTCCCAGGTCGTGTTGGAATGATCGGAATGTCGATCGGATCAGTATTTCACATTCTGGACCCCCGGACCCCGACTGCTTTGATTTTAAACCAAGTGCATTTACAAAATGCACTTTTGAGCGTCGGGCTCAAACCGGATGTCCGATTTGGAATCTGTCAGCTCTGACAAGTCACGTCTACCTCCCAGGTCGTGTTGAAATGATCGGAATGCCGATCGGATCAGTATTTCACATTCTGGACCCCCGGACCCCGACTGCTTTGATTTTAAACCAAGTCCATTTACAAAATGCACTTTGAGCGTCGGGCTCAAACCGGATGTCCGATTTAGAATCCGTCAGCTCTGACAAGTCACGTCTACGTCCCAGGTCGTGTTGGAATGATCGGAATGCCGATCAGATCAGTATTTCACATTCTGGACCCCCGGACCCCGACTGCTTTGATTTTAAACCAAGTGCATTTACAAAATGAACTTTTGAGCGTCAGGCTCAAACCGAATGTCCGATTTAGAATCCGTCAGCTCTGACAAGTCACGTCTACCTGCCAGGTCGTGTTGGAACAATCGGAATGCCTATCGGATCAGTATTTCACATTCTGGACCCCCGGACCCTGACCGCTTTGATTTTAAACCAAGTGCATTTACAAAATACACTTTTGAGCCTGGGGCTCAAACCGGATGTCCGATTTGGAATCCGTCAGCTCCGAAAAGTGACGTCTACCTCCCAGGTCGTGTTGGAATGATCGGAATGTCGATCGGATCAGTATTTCACATTCTGGACCCCCGGACCCCGACTGCTTTGATTTTAAACCAAGTGCATTTACAAAATGCACTTTTGAGCGTCGGGCTCAAACCGGATGTCCGATTTGGAATCTGTCAGCTCTGACAAGTCACGTCTACCTCCCAGGTCGTGTTGAAATGATCGGAATGCCGATCGGATCAGTATTTCACATTCTGGACCCCCGGACCCCGACTGCTTTGATTTTAAACCAAGTGCATTTACAAAATGCACTTTTGAGCGTCGGGCTCAAACCGGAAGTCCGATTTAGAATCCGTCAGCTCTGACAAGTCACGTCTACGTCCCAGGTCGTGTTGGAATGATCGGAATGCCGATCAGATCAGTATTTCACATTCTGGACCCCCGGACCCCGACTGCTTTGATTTTAAACCAAGTGCATTTACAAAATGCACTTTTGAGCGTGGGGCTTAATCCGGATGTCCGATTTGGAATCCGTCAGCTCTGACAAGTCACGTCTACCTCTCAGGTCGTGTTGGAATGATCAAAATTCCAATCGGATCAGTATTTCACATTCTGGACCCCCGGACCCCGACTGCTTTGATTTTAAACCAAGTGCATTTACAAAATGCACTTTTGAGCGTCGGGCTCAAACCGGATGTCCGATTTGGAATCTGTGAGCTCTGACAAGTCGCGTCTACCTCCCAGGTCGTGTTGGAATGATAGGAATGCCGATCGGATCAGTATTTTACATTCTGGACCTCCGGACCCCGACTGCTTTGATTTTAAACCAAGTGCATTTACAAA
The DNA here is from genome assembly GCA_022559845.1 of Amorphophallus konjac. Classification (NCBI taxonomy): domain Eukaryota; kingdom Viridiplantae; phylum Streptophyta; class Magnoliopsida; order Alismatales; family Araceae; genus Amorphophallus; species Amorphophallus konjac. The sequence goes on along the minus strand of CM040118.1, from coordinate 236,414,416 downwards.
ATACACTTTTGAGCGTGGGGCTCAAACCGGATGTCTAATTTGGAATCCGTCAGCTCTGACAAGTCACGTCTACCTCCCAGGCCGTGTTGGAATGATCGGAATGCCGATCGGATCAGTATTTCACATTCTGGACCCCCGGACCCCGACTGCTTTGATTTTAAACCAAGTCCATTTACAAAATGCACTTTTGAGCGTCGGGCTCAAACCCGATGTCCGATTTGAAATCCGTCAGCTCTGACAAGTCACGTCTACCTCTCAGGTCGTGTTGGAATGATTGGAATGCCGATCGGATCAGTATTTCACATTCTGGACCCCCGGACCCCGACTACTTTGATTTTAAACCAAGTGCATTTACAAAATGCACTTTTGAGTGTCGGGCTCATACCGGATGTCCGATTTGGAATCCGTCAACTCTGACAAGTCACGTCTACCTCGCAGGTAGTGTTAGAATGATTCGAATGCCTATCGGATCAGTATTTCACATTCTGGACCCCCGGACCCCGACTGCTTTGATTTTAAACCAAGTGCATTTACAAAATGCACTTTTGAGCGTCGGGCTCAAACCGGATGTCCGATTTGGAATCCGTCAGCTCTGACAAGTCACGTCTACCTCTCAAGTCGTGTTGGAATGATCAGAATGCCGATCGGATCAGTATTTCACATTTTGGACCCCCGGACCCTGACTGCTTTGATTTTAAACCAAGTCCATTTACAAAATGCACTTTTGAGCGTCGGGCTCAAACCCGATGTCCGATTTAGAATCCGTCAGCTCTGACAAGTCACGTCTACCTCCCAGGTCGTGTTGGAACGATCGGAATGTCGATCGGATCAGTATTTCACATTCTGGACCCCCGGACCCCGACTGCTTTGATTTTAAACCAAGTGCATTTACAAAATGCACTTTTGAGCGTTAGGCTCAAATCGGATGTCCGATTTGGAATCCGTCAGCTCTGACAAGTCACGTCGACCTCCCAGGTCGTGTTTGAATGATCAAAATGTCTATCGGATCAATATTTCACATTCTGGACCCCCGGACCCCGACTACTTTGATTTTAAACCAAGTGCATTTACAAAATGCACTTTTGAGCGTCGGGCTCAAACCGGATGTCCGATTTGGAATCCGTCAGCTCTGACAAGTCACGTCTACCTCCCAAGTCGTGTTGGAATAATTGGAATGCCGATCGGATCAGTATTTCACATTATGGACCCCCGAACCCCGACTGCTTTGATTTTAAACCAAGTGCATTTACAAAATACACTTTTGAGCGTCGGGCTCAAACCGGATGTCCGATTTGTAATCCGTCAGCTCTGACAAGTCACGTCTACCTCCCAGGTTGTGTTGGAATGATCGAAATGCCGATCGGATCACTATTTCATATTTTGGACCTCCAGACCCCGACTGCTTTGATTTTAAACCAAGTGCATTTACAAAATGCACTTTAGAGCGTCGGGCTCAAACCGGATGTCCGATTTGGAATCCGTCAGCTCTGAAAAGTCACGTCTATCTCCCAGGTTGTGTTGGAACGATCGGAATGCTGATCGGATCAGTATTTCACATTCTGGACCCCCGGACCCCGACTACTTTGATTTTAAACCAAGTGCATTTACAAAATGCACTTTTGAGCGTTGGGCTCAAACCGGATGTCCGATTTGGAATCCTTTAGCTCTGACAAGTCACGTCTACCTCCCAGGTCTTGTTGGAACGATCGGAATACCGATCGGATCAGTATTTCACATTCTGGACACCCGGACCCCGACTGCTTTGATTTTAAACCAAGTGCATTTACAAAATGCACTTTTGAGCGTGTGGCTCAAACCGGATGTTCGATTTGGAGTCCGTCAGCTCTGACAAGTCACGTCTACCTCCTAGGTCGTGTTGGAATGATCAGAATGTCGATCGGATCAGTATTTCACATTCTGGACCCCCGGACCCCGACTGCTTTGATTTTAAACCAAGTGCATTTACAAAATACACTTTTGAGCGTCAGGCTCAAACCGGATGTCCGATTTAGAATCCGTCAGCTCTGACAAGTCACGTCTACCTCCCAAGTCGTGTTGGAACGATCGGAATGCCTATCGGATCAATATTTCACATTCTGGACCCCCGGACCCCGACTGCTTTGATTTTAAACAAAGTGTATTTACAAAATGCACTTTTGAGCCTGGGGCTCAAACCGGATGTCCGATTTGGAATCCATCAGCTCTGACAAGTCACGTCTACCTCCCAGGTCGTGTTGGAATGATCGGAATGTCGATCGGATCAGTATTTCACATTCTGGACCCCCGGACCCCGGCTGCTTTGATTTTAAACCAAGTGTATTTACAAAATGCACTTTTGAGCGTCGGGCTCAATCCGGATGTCCGATTTGGAATCTGTCAGCTCTGACAAGTCACGTCTGTGAGCGACGTCATGCGGTTCAGGGAGCGAAGAAGACGCGGAGTGCGCGGGCTCCTCTTTGTTTGCTGCAACACAGAAATAAGAGAAAAGAGAAGGGGCCACCACGGGAGATTGCTCCGGCGGGGCGAGCGGGACAAATGTAATATAGCAAGATATGGGGGTTAAACGGTCATAGCGGGAAGTGACTCGCCGCGGCCTCGGGGCGACGGGAATGGTGCAGAAATCAAATAGCAAGAATTGAAACGGCCATTGGGGAAGTGACTCGCCGCGGCCTCGAGAATATGAGCAGATAAGAATATAACAAAATATAAGGAGAATATAAAGAACATAAATTTAAACGGTCATTGGGGAAGTGACTCACCGCGGCCTCGAGAATATGAATAGATAAGAATATAACAAAATATAAAGAGAATATAAGAACGGGAATTTAAACGGCCATTGGGGAAGTGACTCGCCGCGGCCTCGAGAATATGAGCAGATAAGAATATAACAGAATATAAAAAGAATATAAGAACGGGAATTTAAACGGCCATTGGGGAAGTGACTCGCCACGGCCTCGAGAATATGAGCAGATAAGAATATAACAGAATATAAGGAGAATATAAAGAACGGGAATTTAAATGGCCATTGGGGAAGTAACTCGCCGCGGCCTCAAGAACAAGATGTGATCGCCAGGGGCCAAAAGACCCCAAAATAAAGAAAGTGATCACGCCTACCTCAAGAGCGGGAGATGGCGGGTTGCTTCTTCCTCCCCCTTCGGCCGGCCGACGGAGAGGGCTTTCCTTGGGTACCCTTGCAAAACAACGACAAACAAGTAACGAGTGGATTAGAAAGATGAAGGTGTAGTATTCAGATCCTTGCGATAAAAATGACGAAATGATGGCAAGACACACACCTGGTTGGTGTTCTCTTTTAAACCCCTCTCAGACTCGAGTAGGAGGAAAATGAGATGATGGATGCAAGAAGTATATAAGAAGAGGCGCCCTTATGAAGGGGGATAGAGGATGCGAGATGATGAATGCAAAAGAACTACGAAGAAAAGGAAAGGATTGGCTTATTGGATGTGCCGGTGGTGAAATCCGGCGGAGCTCCGACAGCGTAGGGACGACGTGGAAGCGCGGTGGATGAAGACAACCTTCCTCTCGCAAGCGTGGGCACCCGAGAAGTCGGCAGAACCTCCACCTACAAAAGACCCCACGGGTTAGAAATGACTCCGTAGCCTCTGGGCTCCGGTAGCCTATCGGATCTCTTAGAAGCTCTTCCAGAACTGAGGGGGTGGGCCTCTATTTATAGGGCTCCGGAGGGTGGAGGCGTCCAGGACCCTGGACACCTCCATCAGGGCAAAAAAGATATTTTATTCTATTTTTATTCATTTTTTCCAAATATTTTCATCGAGGCGTCCACGGTCCCGGACGCCTCTATAAGTCCCATCGAACTCCACCGAAAGTCGCACGCAGTTTAACACAACGCGTGGTTTTGGAGCGGCGACCCGTGATTTGGAAATGGGCGTGTCCAGCCGGCTGGACGTCTCCACAATTTGGATTCTTTCACACACGACAAACCATCGTTCGGTGGGCGGGGCCCCGTGAGTGAGTTGATGGAGGCGTCCAGGGGCCTGGACGCCTCCAAGAAAATATATTATTATTATTATTATTATTATTGTTTGTTTTATTTTTTATGCCAACTGGCATATATATTTTTTATATTTTTGTTTTCATGGAGGCGTCCAGGGGACTGGACGCCTCCATTAATATATCATTTTTATGTATTTTTTTGTTTTTAATAAATAAATTAAAGTAATGGAGGCGTCCAGGGGACTGGACGCCTCCATTAAGACCCTCCCGGGTCCGCTGAAAAGGCGTCGGCAGCTCCCCGACAGGCATCCTTCCTAGTTTCGGAACCTTCCGATGCGTCTGACTGGTGTTGATACCGTCCGAATGCTGCGACGAGACGATTTCGGATGCCGAAAAAGGCAGAAGAAGACCCAAGAAAAGGAAGCACTCAAGTGATTCAAAATGTGAAATCCACCGCGGGACGTCGTATAGTAATATGAGACTTTCTCAGGAGACGTCAGGAATGGCGTGTCTACAGCTGCCCTGCCTTGGCGTCTGCTTTGCAAGGGAGCGACACGTAGTGGAATGGTATCGAAGTGGAGTGAAGTCGGAGCGGACTGATAAGTTGATGCCAAGGTGTGATCAGACACGCTTTTGACGTTACTGTTTGGAATCTTTCCTGAAGTTTCAATGAGGCGACCTTGAAGAAGGTCTTTCAAATTTTGACGATTTGCTTGGACGGAGATCAAATAATGGAGGGTGAGATGTGTGCTCAGGCACGAAAAATAAAGGAGACCAACTTCTCGGTGTGGAAGTACCTGGGTAATAAACCCGCATGTTTCACCTTTGGTGAGCGGTTACCAGCCAATGTGGAAGTGCTGCGGTCAAGGTGGGTCAAACAAGGTAAAAAGTAAAGAAATATCTGAGAGTCTGTCCAAACAAGGGTCTCCTTTGGAAGAGCAGCGTAGGGCCGTTTCAAGGAAACTCAGTATTTCATTCGGAGTGGAATATCTCATATTTGTAAGAATTGAAGTGTAGTACCCGGAATTTTTATTTCACTTAATATGCATATTTATAAATATTTATATTAATGTTGATATCTATCGGCATATTTATAAATATATTAATGATGATATTGTCGGCTTTCTTTTAAATGAGCCATGTTCATAATTTATTTATGTTAGTAATTTTATCATGATTCCATTGCATGTTAATAGCTAATTTGATTATAAAATATCTAAATTGATCTAGTTGGAATAAATGTAATTGTTAAGTGCCATTAGTAGATAATTAACCTTGTTAGAATTTATCTGTATGAGGTTATTATTAAAAATGTTAATAGGGTAATCAAGCACCCTGGAATGTGGTTAGGAATGGAATCCTTATCATTTTGTTTAAAATGTATCAACTAGATTAATGCATGTTTGATTTTACACCATGGTTAAATGAATATGCTTATTCCATCTTTGGCTTATTAAGTAGATTCTTGTTTAATTAACTTAGCTCTCATATTTAGTCTGTCATTTTCCAATAAAAGCTCGTCAATACCCTAATTGAATTTAAGTTCGCTAATTTAGAGTTAGATTATATCTAGTAGCTTTATTGTGAATTATTATAATGTTAGTAATTAATTTGATCGAAATAAAGAAAATATAATTTAAAATTTAAGTCATTAATTTTAGCATTTATTTTATCAAATCATCAATTGAAGTATGTTAATCACATTAGTATTTAAAGGTTACTATTCATAATTCGGGTCACATTTTATTTTTGTGGAAATTTATTTATTTTATATTTTTCTTAGATGGGGCCCATGATACTAATAAAATGTGTAGTTATAAGTTTTCCAAAATTCCCTTTAGATAAATAGTTATAGATTTTAGAATATGCTGATGAATAGTGACTTTTATCTAATTCATCTAATTCGTAGGATGTAAAACCCAACGTAAACCCAAGTTTACTAGGGTAGATTCCCTGCTTTCCACTTACCTAGGGGTTGATCTAGTTGTCCTTGTCATGGGGTGGGGTAATCCCACGCATTATGGGAGACAAAGAGGCATTTTTATTGGGAGACAATGACCCCCAATAGTAGTCTCTGTTCCTCCCTGCCAGCCTGTGCACGAACCATTAGTGCTGGTCTTTTATCTTAAAATCTAGAGGAGGGGCTGGGTAGGGGGTTCATCCGTGGCGAAAACCCAGGCTCTTGGAGGGGAAGATCTGCTGGCTCTGGAGTGGCGCTTCTGCAGCTCTGGAGTGTAATCTAGGCAAGTGTGGTTTTCAACAAATTATCTTGTATAAGTATAGTAGCTTAAGCTTGAAATAGAAGGAATGATTACCTCCATGATCTCCACGATAGTTAGATAAATAGGTTAGATTGTTAGGAATGTAGTTTTCTTTTCCGCAACCTGTTAATAGCATGTTGCCTTAATATAACCTGTTAATAGCATGTTGCCTTATTAGTTTTGTTGATTTAGCACGTAGAGTTTGTTAAAGTATTAGTTTTGTTGATTTAGCATGTTAGAGTTTGTTAAAGTATTAGTTTGTTGATTTAGCATGTTAGAGTTTGTTAAAGTTAATGGATTATGTGTTTTTAACATAGTTTTGTAACCCTCATTAACCACTTATATATGGTTATTAGATTCTAACAAGATTAACATCTAGTAGCTTTATTGTTACTATTCATAATTCGGGTCACATTTTATTTTTGTGGAAATTTATTTATTTTATATTTTTCCTAGATGGGGCCCATGATACTAATAAAATGTGTAGTTATAAGTTTTCCAAAATTCCCTTTAGATAAATAGTTATAGATTTTAGAATATGCTGATGAATAGTGACTGTTACCATTACGTAGAATGTAAAACCCAATTTTAACTTAATTATACTTGATATGCCTTAATAGTGTCAAGCCTGTTTACACATCCGTGTGGCCTTCATTTCAAAATACTTTCTTCATGAAAGTTGTCCATATTTAAGTTAGCTTTATTTTATCTTTTAACTATTTTCTTAAAATCCCCACATATTTTGAGTTATCACCAAATTAATCACTGACTGTCATATACGGTTACTGTTCATCCGAGATGACAGTTTCTACCTTTTGCCATTTTTGAGATCCTTACAAAACTATTTTCACTCTGAGTCCTTCGTGAAAAATGTTCCTCTCTCATATATCTAACTCTTATACTTCTACCACTTCACCTAATTCCTTTTTATTTTTATGTTATAAATATATTTCTAAGGTGCTGTAAAGTTATTGTTTCCATGGGGTGTTCTTACCAAATTAGTAGTAATGTATTCACTATAAACCTACAAGTCTCACTAAATTTATCATGATTTCAGTGTTGCAAATCATCCTGAAATATACATTTATATATATTCTACTCAATGATTTTACTAGTGTATATTCCAGTTTTATTCATACACTCTACACTTCTCATGTACCCTTTATTTTTACAATTGTTGCATATTGAATAAGCCTATTACTGAAATTCTTATGGACCATTATGGACAATGCTACTATAGATGGTACTGAGGCCAAACTGTAGAAATGCCCAGTATGGGGAGGCCTTCTGACCCCGCGGGGCACGGGGGTAAAATCCTTTTTGAGGTGGGGAAATATCTTCCTCGATTCTGCGCAGTAATCAAGACCTTGTTACCGAAGCCTAGGTAACTTGGTGACTGTTTAAACCTTTCGAGGTTACTGACCAGCTAATAGTAGTTTGGGCAATGTGTCCGGGTCCTTCCCTCTATTACCTACTGTCTACTGTTTCTATCATCTGTCCTTTGCACTTCTATCTACCTCAGAATAATTGTGGCCTTTGGGCTTTCTGTTATATGATCAGTAACTGAAATTGTACCTGTATATGTGTATATTCTGAGGTTAGACTTCCACATGAGTATAACTGTGTAAGTCCACATGAGTATAACTGTATAAGTTTCTAGTTGTTTTAACTTCCCTTGTGCAAATTGTTTCTTCTTGCATACTAAGCTCGTAGAATACAGTTAGTCATGTTCTATTGCAAGCATAGTCCTTACCGTATCTTATGTTAAATTCTGCAATTTAATTAACTGTCCCTTAAATTGATAGTTTAACCCATTATACTTGTACAAGTGATGTGTTGAATGTTATTCTTGCTAAGTCTATTCGTAGACTTACACTTGAAATTTCAGGTAATATATCTGGAGAAAACGTGGAATTTGAGTCTGACTTCGTGGAGGAAGCGTGATTTATGATATAGTTATTCCTTTGTTGTATGTTTTAAATAAATTGTGAACTCTATGTCTCAATTATGTGTATTGCAAATTTGTAAGGCTTTATCATATTTGGACTATCGGAGTAATGTAATTTAGACTTGCTGAGGACATTACCTTTTATTATTCCGCTGCAAATAAAGAAAAAAAAATGTATGCTCAATTTGTGTAAACTCAACCTGTCTCCGGCAACTGTTGGGTATTTTCCCACTGTGGCATCCACCTTGTAATCGAAGGGAGTTATATACTGTACCGAGTGCGGGGCGGGGCGCTACAGGAAGTGGTATCAGAGCCCTTCACGTTGAGATTACATAAATGAGATCATCAGCAAGGATTCACATTCCAAACATGGTTAATTGACTGGTAGATAACACTAAGAAGGCTACTAATGTAGACGAACTCAATTACTTTCTTTCAGGTAATGGCACCTCGTCGTCGTTCCGCTCAGGATGAAGAACCAAGGAGAGAAGCTGAGGCAGGTCAACAAGGGTTTCCGCCGCCGCCACCACCGCCATTGGTGGATTATGGCACTTTTATGCAAGGATTAGTGCAAGCGATGCAAACTCAGGCAAATGCGCAGGTGGATTTACAAGCTCAAGTTCAGGCCCAAGCCCAACTGCATCAGGAGATGGCACCAAGGAGGGCTGAAGGACCGTCAGTCATGGAGAAGTTTCGAAGGCTGAACCCGCCTTCGTTTAAGGGGGAGAGTCAACCCTTAGTGGCAGAGCATTGGCTGCGGGCCATGGAGAAGATCTTTCGGAGTATTCGATGTGATGAAGAGGAGAAGACTAACTTAGCAACTTTCATGTTGGAAGAACGTGCAGAGGTTTGGTGGTCGTCGGTGCTGCGAAATCAGTTTGAGGATGGAGATAAGGAGGTACCATGGGAGGACTTTGTTCGCTTGTTCCGAGCAAAGTACATCCCCGGGCATATCCAAGACAAAATGGAGCAGGAATTTCTCACTCTGACCCAAGGATCCATGACGGTGCTGGAATATGAAGCTCGTTTTGCTGAGCTGGCACGATATGCACCCCATATTGTAGCTGATGAGCGAAGGAAGGTAAAGAAATTTGTGTCGGGTCTTCGACCGTCATTGAGGACAAGACTGGTGGCCTTTAATCACCACTCGATGGAAGAAGCTCTCGGTGCGGCTTGCCGACAAGAAAGCGATATGGAGCAATACCAGGAAGAGAAAAAGGTTCTGTTGAAGAGGCCTTCGTCATCTTTCCAGCGAGGGGACCATGTGAAGAAACCCTCTTTCCAGACACCTACTCGACCACTTGCAAGGCCGGCTCCTATGCAAGCCAAGGGAGCAGGAGGTTCAGCATCTGACACCAAAAGTGAATGCAAACATTGCGGCAAATGGCATGGAAGTAAAGAGTGCTGGATGTTAGCGGGGAAATGTCTTCGATGTGGCAGCGCGGAGCACAAGATCAAAGATTGTCCAAAGTTGATATCATTCTCGCCAACTCAAGCTCCACCTGTAACTGCTGCTGCTGCACCTATGAAGACAGCTGGACGTCCTCGAGCACCGGCGCGGGTATTCGCTCTTACTAGTGAGAATGTGGAACAAGCGGAAGATGTGCCAGAAGGTACACTCTTAGTATCTGGTTTCCATGCTAGAACATTATTCGACACTGGTGCTACTCACTCCTTTATATCTGGGCATTTTTCCAAGTTATTATCTGCTGAATCGGGCATCATGCCATCAAGTTTGGATGTGCCTCTTCTAGTGCACACCCCTGCTGGAATTATTTCAACTGGGAGGAGCTATCCTTCCTTGCCTATTGTTATTGGAGATAAAGAATTAGCTGGTCACTTCTACCTTCTAGAAATGAAGGATTATGACATCATTCTCGGGTTAGACTGGCTTGAGAGACACTATGCTCTCATTGATTGCCGGAAGAAGAGAGTGGTCTTCCGTATCCCTGGCAAAAAGGAGTTCTTTCATCCTTTGCCCCGGATCAGGTCGGAAAAGTTTATAATCTCGGCCATGAAGGCAGCCCGGTTGCTGAATAAGGGTGGTAATGCTTTCCTTACATGGATGGTGACCTCAACTCAGGTACCTCAGACTCCATTGCTAGAAGAAATTGAGGTAGTTCGGGATTTTCCGGATGTCTTTCCTGAGGATTTACCAGGTTTGCCGCCAGCAAGGGAGATTAAATTCTCTATTGACCTTGTGCCCGATACCACGCCGATATCTAAGGCCCCGTATCGGATGGCACCTGCTGAATTGGCGGAGTTAAGGAAGCAACTACAGGAACTTATAGACAAGGGTTTTATTCGACCTAGTGTCTCACCGTGGGGAGCTCCAGTCTTATTTGTGAAAAAGAAGGATGGATCACTTCGTCTATGCATTGATTACCGGAAGCTCAATCAGGTGACGGTCAAGAACCGTTACCCTTTGCCGCGTATTGATGATCTATTCGATCAACTGCAAGGTGCTTCGGTATTCTCAAAAATTGATTTGAGATCAGGCTATCATCAACTCAGAATCAAGGAGGAGGATATTTCCAAGACAGCCTTCAGAACCAGATATGGTCATTATGAATTCCAGGTTCTACCTTTTGGTCTAACTAATGCTCCGGCAGCATTTATGGACTTAATGAATCGGGTGTTCAGACCTTATTTGGATAGCTTTGTGGTTGTATTCATTGATGATGTTCTTATTTATTCACCTGATGAAGTTGCACATAAGGAACACTTGAGGATTGTTCTGGAAACTCTTCGGGCACACAAGCTATTTGCGAAGTTCAGTAAGTGTGAATTCTGGTTGAGAGAAGTTCACTTTCTTGGCCACGTAATATCTGGTAGTGGAGTGGCAGTTGATCCAGCTAAAGTTCAAGCCGTGCTCGAGTGGGAAGCTCCGAAGACTCCCACTGAAATCCGGAGTTTTCTCGGGTTAGCAGGCTATTATAGAAAGTTTATTAAGGGTTTTGCTTCTATTGCTGCACCCTTGACTAAGCTAACAAGAAAAGGAGTAAAGTTTATTTGGAGCCAGGAATGTGAGCAAGGCTTTCAAGAATTGAAGGACCGTCTAACTTCAGCACCACTTCTGATCCTACCTAATAACAGTGATATGTTCACTATCTACACTGATGCTTCTAGGGTCGGGATCGGATGTGTTCTCATGCAAGATGGCAGGGTTGTTGCCTATGCTTCTCGACAATTGAAGGAGCACGAGAAGAATTACCCTACGCACGATTTGGAATTGGCTGCTGTTGTTCATGCCTTAACAATTTGGAGACATTACCTTTATGGGGTTAAATTTGAAGTCTTCACTGACCACCAGAGTCTCAAGTATCTATTTTCTCAGAAAGAGCTTAACCTACGTCAACGGCGATGGGTTGAATTTTTGAAGGATTATGATTTTGAACTGCTATATCACCCTGGAAAGGCTAATGTTGTAGCCGATGCGCTTAGCAGAAAGCGGACCTTAATGCAGCAAGATTGGAAGATGTTGGAAGATGCTGCGTGTTCCATGATATCAGTTGAGTCTCAGCTTTGCCAAGCCTTTGTTGCACAATTATGCATTGGGTCGGCTGTTATGGAGCGAGTGTTGGAAGCTCAGTTAAATGATCCTCAATCGCAAGGTATGATTGGTAAAGCAGGTATCGCTCGAGACGAGGATGGAGTAGTCAGATTTCAGCATAGAATGTGTGTACCTAATGTGGCTGAATTGAAGGATGAAGTGCTAGAAGAAGCCCATAGATCCAAGTTCTCCATTCATCCCGGTGGTAAGAAAATGTACCAAGATTTGAAACGGTCATTTTGGTGGCCGGGTATGAAGAAGGATGTGGCTGATTTTGTAGCTAAGTGTTTGATTTGTCAGCAAATTAAGGCTGAAAATCAGAGACCGTCAGGTTTAATGCAGAAGATTGAAATACCACAGTGGAAGTGGGAAGATGTCACCATGGATTTCGTCTCAAGTTTGCTCCGATCATCAAAGGGTAAAGATGCTATTTGGGTGATCGTGGATCGATTCTCGAAGACTGCACATTTTCTGGCAATGAAGAAGAAGCAATCCATGGAGAGTTTAGCTCGCCTTTATGTTGATAATATTATCAGATTGCATGGTGTGCCAAAGTCTATTATTTCAGATCGTGACCCTCGTTTCACGTCTCGATTCTGGCAAGGACTGTAGAGTGCTCTTGGGTCCCAGTTGAAGCTCAGCTCTGCATACCATCCTCAGACAGATAGTCAGTCTGAGAGGACCATTCGCACCTTGGAGGATATGTTGAGAGCATGTGTTCTTGACTGGGGAGGAGATTGGGAGCGACATCTACCATTGGTAGAATTTGCCTACAATAACAGTTATCATGCAAGTATAGGCATGGCTCCGTTTGAAGCTTTGTATGGAAGACCCTGTAGATCTCCTCTGTGTTGGGAAGAAATTGCTGAAAGGTAGCTAATCGGGCCAGATGTGGTACAAGGAACATCAGATAAGATTCAACAAATTCGACAGAGATTAAAGGCAGCCCATGATCGGCATAAGAGTTATGCAGACAGTAGAAGAAAGGATCTGGAATTTGCAGTCGGTGAACATGTATTCCTCAAGGCGTCACCAATTAAAGGAGTTTCAAGATTTGGTATGCGTGGGAAGCTGCAACCTAAATTTATTGGACCCTTTGAAATTCTGGACAGAGTAGGAAATGTGTCATATCGGTTGGCCTTACCGCCATCAATGGTGGCCATTCATCCGGTGTTTCACGTATCCATGCTTCGCAAGTATGTCTATGATCCGTCCCACGTGATCAGTTTCGAAGGAGTAGAATTACAACCAGATCTGTCATTTGAAGTTCAGCCAATCCAGATTTTGGATCGCAAGGTGAAAGTTCTCAGATCGAAGTCCATCCCGTTGGTGAAGGTTTTATGGGGCAATGCGCTCCATGAGGAGGCTTCATGGGAACTCGAAGAGGATATGGAGAAAAAGCACCCTCATCTCTTCGGTATGTTTCTCAATTAACTTCGGGACGAAGTTTCTTTAAGGGGGAGAGGATGTAGTATCCGGAATTTTTATTTCACTTAATATGCATATTTATAAATATTTATATTAATGTTGATATCTATCGGCATATTTATAAATATATTAATGATGATATTGTCGGCTTTCTTTTAAATGAGCCATGTTCATAATTTATTTATGTTAGTAATTTTATCATGATTCCATTGCATGTTAATAGCTAATTTGATTAAGAAATATCTAAATTGATCTAGTTGGAATAAATGTAATTGTTAAGTGCCATTAGTAGATAATTAACCTTGTTAGAATTTATCTGTATGAGGTTATTATTAAAAATGTTAATAGGGTAATCAAGCACCCTGGAATGTGGTTAGGAATGGAATCCTTATCATTTTGTTTAAAATGTATCAACTAGATTAATGCATGTTTGATTTTACACCATGGTTAAATGAATATGCTTATTCCATCTTTGGCTTATTAAGTAGATTCTTGTTTAATTAACTTAGCTCTCATATTTAGTCTGTCCTTTTCCAATAAAAGCTCGTCAATACCCTAATTGAATTTAAGTTCGCTAATTTAGAGTTAGATTATATCTAGTAGCTTTATTGTGAATTATTATAATGTTAGTCATTAATTTGATCGAAATAAAGGAAATATAATTTAAAATTTAAGTCATTAATTTTAGCATTTATTTTATCAAATCATCAATTGAAGTATGTTAATCACATTAATATTTAAAGGTTACTATTCATAATTCGGGTCACATTTTATTTTTGTGGAAATTTATTTATTTTATATTTTTCCTAGATGGGGCCCATGATACTAATAAAATGTGTAGTTATAAGTTTTCCAAATTCCCTTTAGATAAATAGTTATAGATTTTAGAATATGCTGATGAATAGTGACTTTTATCTAATTCATCTAATTCGTAGGATGTAAAACCCAACGTAAACCCAAGTTTACTAGGGTAGATTCCTGCTTTCCACTTACCTAGGGGTTGATCTAGTTGTCCTTGTCATGGGGTGGGGTAATCCCACGCATTATGGGAGACAAAGAGGCATTTTTATTGGGAGACAATGACCCCCAATAGTAGTCTCTGTTCCTCCCTGCCAGCCTGTGCACGAACCATTAGTGCTGGTCTTTTATCTTAAAATCTAGAGGAGGGGCTGGGTAGGGGGTTCATCCGTGGAGAAAACCCAGGCTCTTGGAGGGGAAGATCTGCTGGCTCTGGAGTGGCGCTTCTGCAGCTCTGGAGTGTAATCTAGGCAAGTGTGGTTTTCAACAAATTATCTTGTATAAGTATAGTAGCTTAAGCTTGAAATAGAAGGAATGATTACCTCCATGATCTCCACGATAGTTAGATAAATAGGTTAGATTGTTAGGAATGTAGTTTTCTTTTCCGCAACCTGTTAATAGCATGTTGCCTTAATATAACCTGTTAATAGCATGTTGCCTTATTAGTTTTGTTGATTTAGCACGTAGAGTTTGTTAAAGTATTAGTTTTGTTGATTTAGCATGTTAGAGTTTGTTAAAGTATTAGTTTGTTGATTTAGCATGTTAGAGTTTGTTAAAGTTAATGGATTATGTGTTTTTAACATAGTTTTGTAACCCTCATTAACCACTTATATATGGTTATTAGATTCTAACAAGATTAACATCTAGTAGCTTTATTGTTACTATTCATAATTCGGGTCACATTTTATTTTTGTGGAAATTTATTTATTTTATATTTTTCCTAGATGGGGCCCATGATACTAATAAAATGTGTAGTTATAAGTTTTCCAAAATTCCCTTTAGATAAATAGTTATAGATTTTAGAATATGCTGATGAATAGTGACTGTTACCATTACGTAGAATGTAAAACCCAGTTTTAACTTAATTATACTTGATATGCCTTAATAGTGTCAAGCCTGTTTACACATCCGTGTGGCCTTCATTTCAAAATACTTTCTTCATGAAAGTTGTCCATATTTAAGTTAGCTTTATTTTATCTTTTAACTATTTTCTTAAAATCCCCACATATTTTGAGTTATCACCAAATTAATCACTGACTGTCATATACGGTTACTGTTCATCCGAGATGACAGTTTCTACCTTTTGCCATTTTTGAGATCCTTACAAAACTATTTTCACTCTGAGTCCTTCGTGAAAAATGTTCCTCTCTCATATATCTAACTCTTATACTTCTACCACTTCACCTAATTCCTTTTTATTTTTATGTTATAAATATATTTCTAAGGTGCTGTAAAGTCATTGTTTCCATGGGGTGTTCTTACCAAATTAGTAGTAATGTATTCACTATAAACCTACAAGTCTCACTAAATTTATCATGATTTCAGTGTTGCAAATCATCCTGAAATATACATTTATATATATTCTACTCAATGATTTTACTAGTGTATATTCCAGTTTTATTCATACACTCTACACTTCTCATGTACCCTTTATTTTTACAATTGTTGCATATTGAATAAGCCTATTACTGAAATTCTTATGGACCATTATGGACAATGCTACTATAGATGGTACTGAGGCCAAACTGTAGAAATGCCCAGTATGGGGAGGCCTTCTGACCCCGCGGGGCACGGGGGTAAAATCCTTTTTGAGGTGGGGAAATATCTTCCTCCGATTCTGCGCAGTAATCAAGACCTTGTTACCGAAGCCTAGGTAACTTGGTGACTGTTTAAACCTTTCGAGGTTACTGACCAGCTAATAGTAGTTTGGGCAATGTGTCCGGGTCCTTCCCTCTATTACCTACTGTCTACTGTTTCTATCATCTGTCCTTTGCACTTCTGTCTACCTCAGAATAATTGTGGCCTTTGGGCTTTCTGTTATATGATCAGTAACTGAAATTGTACCTGTATATGTGTATATTCTGAGGTTAGACTTCCACATGAGTATAACTGTGTAAGTCCACATGAGTATAACTGTATAAGTTTCTAGTTGTTTTAACTTCCCTTGTGCAAATTGTTTCTTCTTGCATACTAAGCTCGTAGAATACAGTTAGTCATGTTCTATTGCAAGCATAGTCCTTACCGTATCTTATGTTAAATTCTGCAATTTAATTAACTGTCCCTTAAATTGATAGTTTAACCCATTATACTTGTACAAGTGATGTGTTGAATGTTATTCTTGCTAAGTCTATTCGTAGACTTACACTTGAAATTTCAGGTAATATATCTGGAGAAAACGTGGAATTTGAGTCTGACTTCGTGGAGGAAGCGTGATTTATGATATAGTTATTCCTTTGTTGTATGTTTTAAATAAATTGTGAACTCTATGTCTCAATTATGTGTATTGCAAATTTGTAAGGCTTTATCATATTTGGACTATCGGAGTAATGTAATTTAGACTTGCTGAGGACATTACCTTTTATTATTCCGCTGCAAATAAAGAAAAAAAAATGTATGCTCAATTTGTGTAAACTCAACCTGTCTCCGGCAACTGTTGGGTATTTTCCCACTGTGGCGTCCACCTCGTAATCGAAGGGAGTTATATACTGTACCGAGTGCGGGGCGGGGCGCTACAGGAAGTGGTATCAGAGCCCTTCACGTTGAGATTACATAAATGAGATCATCAGCAAGGATTCACATTCCAAACATGGTTAATTGACTGGTAGATAACACTAAGAAGGCTACTAATGTAGACGAACTCAATTACTTTCTTTCAGGTAATGGCACCTCGTCGTCGTTCCGCTCAGGATGAAGAACCAAGGAGAGAAGCTGAGGCAGGTCAACAAGGGTTTCCGCCGCCGCCACCACCGCCATTGGTGGATTATGGCACTTTTATGCAAGGATTAGTGCAAGCGATGCAAACTCAGGCAAATGCGCAGGCGGATTTACAAGCTCAAGTTCAGGCCCAAGCCCAACTGCATCAGGAGATGGCACCAAGGAGGGCTGAAGGACCGTCAGTCATGGAGAAGTTTCGAAGGCTGAACCCGCCTTCGTTTAAGGGGGAGAGTCAACCCTTAGTGGCAGAGCATTGGCTGCGGGCCATGGAGAAGATCTTTCGGAGTATTCGATGTGATGAAGAGGAGAAGACTAACTTAGCAACTTTCATGTTGGAAGAACGTGCAGAGGTTTGGTGGTCGTCGGTGCTGCGAAATCAGTTTGAGGATGGAGATAAGGAGGTACCATGGGAGGACTTTGTTCGCTTGTTCCGAGCAAAGTACATCCCCGAGCATATCCAAGACAAAATGGAGCAGGAATTTCTCACTCTGACCCAAGGATCCATGACGGTGCTGGAATATGAAGCTCGTTTTGCTGAGCTGGCACGATATGCACCCCATATTGTAGCTGATGAGCGAAGGAAGGTAAAGAAATTTGTGTCGGGTCTTCGACCGTCATTGAGGACAAGACTGGTGGCCTTTAATCACCACTCGATGGAAGAAGCTCTCGGTGCGGCTTGCCGACAAGAAAGCGATATGGAGCAATACCAGGAAGAGAAAAAGGTTCTGTTGAAGAGGCCTTCGTCATCTTTCCAGCGAGGGGACCATGTGAAGAAACCCTCTTTCCAGACACCTACTCGACCACTTGCAAGGCCGGCTCCTATGCAAGCCAAGGGAGCAGGAGGTTCAGCATCTGACACCAAAAGTGAATGCAAACATTGCGGCAAATGGCATGGAAGTAAAGAGTGCTGGATGTTAGCGGGGAAATGTCTTCGATGTGGCAGCGCGGAGCACAAGATCAAAGATTGTCCAAAGTTGATATCATTCTCGCCAACTCAAGCTCCACCTGTAACTGCTGCTGCTGCACCTATGAAGACAGCTGGACGTCCTCGAGCACCGGCGCGGGTATTCGCTCTTACTAGTGAGAATGTGGAACAAGCGGAAGATGTGCCAGAAGGTACACTCTTAGTATCTGGTTTCCATGCTAGAACATTATTCGACACTGGTGCTACTCACTCCTTTATATCTGGGCATTTTTCCAAGTTATTATCTGCTGAATCGGGCATCATGCCATCAAGTTTGGATGTGCCTCTTCTAGTGCACACCCCTGCTGGAATTCTTTCAACTGGGAGGAGCTATCCTTCCTTGCCTATTGTTATTGGAGATAAAGAATTAGCTGGTCACTTCTACCTTCTAGAAATGAAGGATTATGACATCATTCTCGGGTTAGACTGGCTTGAGAGACACTATGCTCTCATTGATTGCCGGAAGAAGAGAGTGGTCTTCCGTATCCCTGGCAAAAAGGAGTTCTTTCATCCTTTGCCCCGGATCAGGTCGGAAAAGTTTATAATCTCGGCCATGAAGGCAGCCCGGTTGCTGAATAAGGGTGGTAATGCTTTCCTTACATGGATGGTGACCTCAACTCAGGTACCTCAGACTCCATTGCTAGAAGAAATTGAGGTAGTTCGGGATTTTCCGGATGTCTTTCCTGAGGATTTACCAGGTTTGCCGCCAGCAAGGGAGATTAATTCTCTATTGACCTTGTGCCCGATACCACGCCGATATCTAAGGCCCCGTATCGGATGGCACCTGCTGAATTGGCGGAGTTAAGGAAGCAACTACAGGAACTTATAGACAAGGGTTTTATTCGACCTAGTGTCTCACCGTGGGGAGCTCCAGTCTTATTTGTGAAAAAGAAGGATGGATCACTTCGTCTATGCATTGATTACCGGAAGCTCAATCAGGTGACGGTCAAGAACCGTTACCCTTTGCCGCGTATTGATGATCTATTCGATCAACTGCAAGGTGCTTCGGTATTCTCAAAAATTGATTTGAGATCAGGCTATCATCAACTCAGAATCAAGGAGGAGGATATTTCCAAGACAGCCTTCAGAACCAGATATGGTCATTATGAATTCCAGGTTCTACCTTTTGGTCTAACTAATGCTCCTGCAGCATTTATGGACTTAATGAATCGGGTGTTCAGACCTTATTTGGATAGCTTTGTGGTTGTATTCATTGATGATGTTCTTATTTATTCACCTGATGAAGTTGCACATAAGGAACACTTGAGGATTGTTCTGGAAACTCTTCGGGCACACAAGCTATTTGCGAAGTTCAGTAAGTGTGAATTCTGGTTGAGAGAAGTTCACTTTCTTGGCCACGTAATATCTGGTAGTGGAGTGGCAGTTGATCCAGCTAAAGTTCAAGCCGTGCTCGAGTGGGAAGCTCCGAAGACTCCCACTGAAATCCGGAGTTTTCTCGGGTTAGCAGGCTATTATAGAAAGTTTATTAAGGGTTTTGCTTCTATTGCTGCACCCTTGACTAAGCTAACAAGAAAAGGAGTAAAGTTTATTTGGAGCCAGGAATGTGAGCAAGGCTTTCAAGAATTGAAGGACCGTCTAACTTCAGCACCACTTCTGATCCTACCTAATAACAGTGATATGTTCACTATCTACACTGATGCTTCTAGGGTCGGGATCGGATGTGTTCTCATGCAAGATGGCAGGGTTGTTGCCTATGCTTCTCGACAATTGAAGGAGCACGAGAAGAATTACCCTACGCACGATTTGGAATTGGCTGCTGTTGTTCATGCCTTAACAATTTGGAGACATTACCTTTATGGGGTTAAATTTGAAGTCTTCACTGACCACCAGAGTCTCAAGTATCTATTTTCTCAGAAAGAGCTTAACCTACGTCAACGGCGATGGGTTGAATTTTTGAAGGATTATGATTTTGAACTGCTATATCACCCTGGAAAGGCTAATGTTGTAGCCGATGCGCTTAGCAGAAAGCGGACCTTAATGCAGCAAGATTGGAAGATGTTGGAAGATGCTGCGTGTTCCATGATATCAGTTGAGTCTCAGCTTTGCCAAGCCTTTGTTGCACAATTATGCATTGGGTCGGCTGTTATGGAGCGAGTGTTGGAAGCTCAGTTAAATGATCCTCAATCGCAAGGTATGATTGGTAAAGCAGGTATCGCTCGAGACGAGGATGGAGTAGTCAGATTTCAGCATAGAATGTGTGTACCTAATGTGGCTGAATTGAAGGATGAAGTGCTAGAAGAAGCCCATAGATCCAAGTTCTCCATTCATCCCGGTGGTAAGAAAATGTACCAAGATTTGAAACGGTCATTTTGGTGGCCGGGTATGAAGAAGGATGTGGCTGATTTTGTAGCTAAGTGTTTGATTTGTCAGCAAATTAAGGCTGAAAATCAGAGACCGTCAGGTTTAATGCAGAAGATTGAAATACCACAGTGGAAGTGGGAAGATGTCACCATGGATTTCGTCTCAAGTTTGCCCCGATCATCAAAGGGTAAAGATGCTATTTGGGTGATCGTGGATCGATTCTCGAAGACTGCACATTTTCTGGCAATGAAGAAGAAGCAATCCATGGAGAGTTTAGCTCGCCTTTATGTTGATAATATTATCAGATTGCATGGTGTGCCAAAGTCTATTATTTCAGATCGTGACCCTCGTTTCACGTCTCGATTCTGGCAAGGACTGCAGAGTGCTCTTGGGTCCCAGTTGAAGCTCAGCTCTGCATACCATCCTCAGACAGATGGTCAGTCTGAGAGGACCATTCGCACCTTGGAGGATATGTTGAGAGCATGTGTTCTTGACTGGGGAGGAGATTGGGAGCGACATCTACCATTGGTAGAATTTGCCTACAATAACAGTTATCATGCAAGTATAGGCATGGCTCCGTTTGAAGCTTTGTATGGAAGACCCTGTAGATCTCCTCTGTGTTGGGAAGAAATTGCTGAAAGGCAGCTAATCGGGCCAGATGTGGTACAAGGAACATCAGATAAGATTCAACAAATTCGACAGAGATTAAAGGCAGCCCATGATCGGCAGAAGAGTTATGCAGACAGTAGAAGAAAGGATCTGGAATTTGCAGTCGGTGAACATGTATTCCTCAAGGCGTCACCAATTAAAGGAGTTTCAAGATTTGGTATGCGTGGGAAGCTGCAACCTAAATTTATTGGACCCTTTGAAATTCTGGACAGAGTAGGAAATGTGTCATATCGGTTGGCCTTACCGCCATCAATGGTGGCCATTCATCCGGTGTTTCACGTATCCATGCTTCGCAAGTATGTCTATGATCCGTCCCACGTGATCAGTTTCGAAGGAGTAGAATTACAACCAGATCTGTCATTTGAAGTTCAGCCAATCCAGATTTTGGATCGCAAGGTGAAAGTTCTCAGATCGAAGTCCATCCCGTTGGTGAAGGTTTTATGGGGCAATGCGCTCCATGAGGAGGCTTCATGGGAACTCGAAGAGGATATGGAGAAAAAGCACCCTCATCTCTTCGGTATGTTTCTCAATTAACTTCGGGACGAAGTTTCTTTAAGGGGGAGAGGATGTAGTATCCGGAATTTTTATTTCACTTAATATGCATATTTATAAATATTTATATTAATGTTGATATCTATCGGCATATTTATAAATATATTAATGATGATATTGTCGGCTTTCTTTTAAATGAGCCATGTTCATAATTTATTTATGTTAGTAATTTTATCATGATTCCATTGCATGTTAATAGCTAATTTGATTAAGAAATATCTAAATTGATCTAGTTGGAATAAATGTAATTGTTAAGTGCCATTAGTAGATAATTAACCTTGTTAGAATTTATCTGTACGAGGTTATTATTAAAAATGTTAATAGGGTAATCAAGCACCCTGGAATGTGGTTAGGAATGGAATCCTTATCATTTTGTTTAAAATGTATCAACTAGATTAATGCATGTTTGATTTTACACCATGGTTAAATGAATATGCTTATTCCATCTTTGGCTTATTAAGTAGATTCTTGTTTAATTAACTTAGCTCTCATATTTAGTCTGTCCTTTTCCAATAAAAGCTCGTCAATACCCTAATTGAATTTAAGTTCGCTAATTTAGAGTTAGATTATATCTAGTAGCTTTATTGTGAATTATTATAATGTTAGTCATTAATTTGATCGAAATAAAGGAAATATAATTTAAAATTTAAGTCATTAATTTTAGCATTTATTTTATCAAATCATCAATTGAAGTATGTTAATCACATTAATATTTAAAGGTTACTATTCATAATTCGGGTCACATTTTATTTTTGTGGAAATTTATTTATTTTTTATTTTTCCTAGATGGGGCCCATGATACTAATAAAATGTGTAGTTATAAGTTTTCCAAAATTCCCTTTAGATAAATAGTTATAGATTTTAGAATATGCTGATGAATAGTGACTTTTATCTAATTCATCTAATTCGTAGGATGTAAAACCCAACGTAAACCCAAGATTACTAGGGTAGATTCGCTGCTTTCCACTTACCTAGGGGTTGATCTAGTTGTCCTTGTCATGGGGTGGGGTAATCCCATGCATTATGGGAGACAATGAGGCATTTTTATTGGGAGACAATGACCCCCAATAGTAGTCTCTGTTCCTCCCTGCCAGCCTGTGCACGAACCATTAGTGCTGGTCTTTTATCTTAAAATCTAGAGGAGGGGCTAGGTAGGGGGTTCATCCGTGGTGAAAACCCAGGCTCTTGGAGGGGAAGATCTGCTGGCTCTGGAGTGGCGCTTCTGCAGCTCTGGAGTGTAATCTAGGCAAGTGTGGTTTTCAACAAATTATCTTGTATAAGTATAGTAGCTTAAGCTTGAAATAGAAGGAATGATTACCTCCATGATCTCCACGATAGTTAGATAAATAGGTTAGATTGTTAGGAATGTAGTTTTCTTTTCCGCAACCTGTTAATAGCATGTTGCCTTAATATAACCTGTTAATAGCATGTTGCCTTATTAGTTTTGTTGATTTAGCACGTAGAGTTTGTTAAAGTATTAGTTTTGTTGATTTAGCATGTTAGAGTTTGTTAAAGTATTAGTTTGTTGATTTAGCATGTTAGAGTTTGTTAAAGTTAATGGATTATGTGTTTTTAACATAGTTTTGTAACCCTCATTAACCACTTATATATGGTTATTAGATTCTAACAAGATTAACATCTAGTAGCTTTATTGTTACTATTCATAATTCGGGTCACATTTTATTTTTGTGGAAATTTATTTATTTTATATTTTTCCTAGATGGGGCCCATGATACTAATAAAATGTGTAGTTATAAGTTTTCCAAAATTCCCTTTAGATAAATAGTTATAGATTTTAGAATATGCTGATGAATAGTGACTGTTACCATTACGTAGAATGTAAAACCCAATTTTAACTTAATTATACTTGATATGCCTTAATAGTGTCAAGCCTGTTTACACATCCGTGTGGCCTTCATTTCAAAATACTTTCTTCATGAAAGTTGTCCATATTTAAGTTAGCTTTATTTTATCTTTTAACTATTTTCTTAAAATCCCCACATATTTTGAGTTATCACCAAATTAATCACTGACTGTCATATACGGTTACTGTTCATCCGAGATGACAGTTTCTACCTTTTGCCATTTTTGAGATCCTTACAAAACTATTTTCACTCTGAGTCCTTCGTGAAAAATGTTCCTCTCTCATATATCTAACTCTTATACTTCTACCACTTCACCTAATTCCTTTTTATTTTTATGTTATAAATATATTTCTAAGGTGCTGTAAAGTCATTGTTTCCATGGGGTGTTCTTACCAAATTAGTAGTAATGTATTCACTATAAACCTACAAGTCTCACTAAATTTATCATGATTTCAGTGTTGCAAATCATCCTGAAATATACATTTATATATATTCTACTCAATGATTTTACTAGTGTATATTCCAGTTTTATTCATACACTCTACACTTCTCATGTACCCTTTATTTTTACAATTGTTGCATATTGAATAAGCCTATTACTGAAATTCTTATGGACCATTATGGACAATGCTACTATAGATGGTACTGAGGCCAAACTGTAGAAATGCCCAGTATGGGGAGGCCTTCTGACCCCGCGGGGCACGGGGGTAAAATCCTTTTTGAGGTGGGGAAATATCTTCCTCCGATTCTGCGCAGTAATCAAGACCTTGTTACCGAAGCCTAGGTAACTTGGTGACTGTTTAAACCTTTCGAGGTTACTGACCAGCTAATAGTAGTTTGGGCAATGTGTCCGGGTCCTTCCCTCTATTACCTACTGTCTACTGTTTCTATCATCTGTCCTTTGCACTTCTATCTACCTCAGAATAATTGTGGCCTTTGGGCTTTCTGTTATATGATCAGTAACTGAAATTGTACCTGTATATGTGTATATTCTGAGGTTAGACTTCCACATGAGTATAACTGTGTAAGTCCACATGAGTATAACTGTATAAGTTTCTAGTTGTTTTAACTTCCCTTGTGCAAATTGTTTCTTCTTGCATACTAAGCTCGTAGAATACAGTTAGTCATGTTCTATTGCAAGCATAGTCCTTACCGTATCTTATGTTAAATTCTGCAATTTAATTAACTGTCCCTTAAATTGATAGTTTAACCCATTATACTTGTACAAGTGATGTGTTGAATGTTATTCTTGCTAAGTCTATTCGTAGACTTACACTTGAAATTTCAGGTAATATATCTGGAGAAAACGTGGAATTTGAGTCTGACTTCGTGGAGGAAGCGTGATTTATGATATAGTTATTCCTTTGTTGTATGTTTTAAATAAATTGTGAACTCTATGTCTCAATTATGTGTATTGCAAATTTGTAAGGCTTTATCATATTTGGACTATCGGAGTAATGTAATTTAGACTTGCTGAGGACATTACCTTTTATTATTCCGCTGCAAATAAAGAAAAAAAAATGTATGCTCAATTTGTGTAAACTCAACCTGTCTCCGGCAACTGTTGGGTATTTTCCCACTGTGGCATCCACCTTGTAATCGAAGGGAGTTATATACTGTACCGAGTGCGGGGCGGGGCGCTACAGGAAGTGGTATCAGAGCCCTTCACGTTGAGATTACATAAATGAGATCATCAGCAAGGATTCACATTCCAAACATGGTTAATTGACTGGTAGATAACACTAAGAAGGCTACTAATGTAGACGAACTCAATTACTTTCTTTCAGGTAATGGCACCTCGTCGTCGTTCCGCTCAGGATGAAGAACCAAGGAGAGAAGCTGAGGCAGGTCAACAAGGGTTTCCGCCGCCGCCACCACCGCCATTGGTGGATTATGGCACTTTTATGCAAGGATTAGTGCAAGCGATGCAAACTCAGGCAAATGCGCAGGCGGATTTACAAGCTCAAGTTCAGGCCCAAGCCCAACTGCATCAGGAGATGGCACCAAGGAGGGCTGAAGGACCGTCAGTCATGGAGAAGTTTCGAAGGCTGAACCCGCCTTCGTTTAAGGGGGAGAGTCAACCCTTAGTGGCAGAGCATTGGCTGCGGGCCATGGAGAAGATCTTTCAGAGTATTCGATGTGATGAAGAGGAGAAGACTAACTTAGCAACTTTCATGTTGGAAGAACGTGCAGAGGTTTGGTGGTCGTCGGTGCTGCGAAATCAGTTTGAGGATGGAGATAAGGAGGTACCATGGGAGGACTTTGTTCGCTTGTTCCGAGCAAAGTACATCCCCGGGCATATCCAAGACAAAATGGAGCAGGAATTTCTCACTCTGACCCAAGGATCCATGACGGTGCTGGAATATGAAGCTCGTTTTGCTGAGCTGGCACGATATGCACCCCATATTGTAGCTGATGAGCGAAGGAAGGTAAAGAAATTTGTGTCGGGTCTTCGACCGTCATTGAGGACAAGACTGGTGGCCTTTAATCACCACTCGATGGAAGAAGCTCTCGGTGCGGCTTGCCGACAAGAAAGCGATATGGAGCAATACCAGGAAGAAAAAAAGGTTCTGTTGAAGAGGCCTTCGTCATCTTTCCAGCGAGGGGACCATGTGAAGAAACCCTCTTTCCAGACACCTACTCGACCACTTGCAAGGCCGGCTCCTATGCAAGCCAAGGGAGCAGGAGGTTCAGCATCTGACACCAAAAGTGAATGCAAACATTGCGGCAAATGGCATGGAAGTAAAGAGTGCTGGATGTTAGCGGGGAAATGTCTTCGATGTGGCAGCGCGGAGCACAAGATCAAAGATTGTCCAAAGTTGATATCATTCTCGCCAACTCAAGCTCCACCTGTAACTGCTGCTGCTGCACCTATGAAGACAGCTGGACGTCCTCGAGCACCGGCGCGGGTATTCGCTCTTACTAGTGAGAATGTGGAACAAGCGGAAGATGTGCCAGAAGGTACACTCTTAGTATCTGGTTTCCATGCTAGAACATTATTCGACACTGGTGCTACTCACTCCTTTATATCTGGGCATTTTTCCAAGTTATTATCTGCTGAATCGGGCATCATGCCATCAAGTTTGGATGTGCCTCTTCTAGTGCACACCCCTGCTGGAATTCTTTCAACTGGGAGGAGCTATCCTTCCTTGCCTATTGTTATTGGAGATAAAGAATTAGCTGGTCACTTCTACCTTCTAGAAATGAAGGATTATGACATCATTCTCGGGTTAGACTGGCTTGAGAGACACTATGCTCTCATTGATTGCCGGAAGAAGAGAGTGGTCTTCCGTATCCCTGGCAAAAAGGAGTTCTTTCATCCTTTGCCCCGGATCAGGTCGGAAAAGTTTATAATCTCGGCCATGAAGGCAGCCCGGTTGCTGAATAAGGGTGGTAATGCTTTCCTTACATGGATGGTGACCTCAACTCAGGTACCTCAGACTCCATTGCTAGAAGAAATTGAGGTAGTTCGGGATTTTCCGGATGTCTTTCCTGAGGATTTACCAGGTTTGCCGCCAGCAAGGGAGATTAAATTCTCTATTGACCTTGTGCCCGATACCACGCCGATATCTAAGGCCCCGTATCGGATGGCACCTGCTGAATTGGCGGAGTTAAGGAAGCAACTACAGGAACTTATAGACAAGGGTTTTATTCGACCTAGTGTCTCACCGTGGGGAGCTCCAGTCTTATTTGTGAAAAAGAAGGATGGATCACTTCGTCTATGCATTGATTACCGGAAGCTCAATCAGGTGACGGTCAAGAACCGTTACCCTTTGCCGCGTATTGATGATCTATTCGATCAACTGCAAGGTGCTTCGGTATTCTCAAAAATTGATTTGAGATCAGGCTATCATCAACTCAGAATCAAGGAGGAGGATATTTCCAAGACAGCCTTCAGAACCAGATATGGTCATTATGAATTCCAGGTTCTACCTTTTGGTCTAACTAATGCTCCGGCAGCATTTATGGACTTAATGAATCGGGTGTTCAGACCTTATTTGGATAGCTTTGTGGTTGTATTCATTGATGATGTTCTTATTTATTCACCTGATGAAGTTGCACATAAGGAACACTTGAGGATTGTTCTGGAAACTCTTCGGGCACACAAGCTATTTGCGAAGTTCAGTAAGTGTGAATTCTGGTTGAGAGAAGTTCACTTTCTTGGCCACGTAATATCTGGTAGTGGAGTGGCAGTTGATCCAGCTAAAGTTCAAGCCGTGCTCGAGTGGGAAGCTCCGAAGACTCCCACTGAAATCCGGAGTTTTCTCGGGTTAGCAGGCTATTATAGAAAGTTTATTAAGGGTTTTGCTTCTATTGCTGCACCCTTGACTAAGCTAACAAGAAAAGGAGTAAAGTTTATTTGGAGCCAGGAATGTGAGCAAGGCTTTCAAGAATTGAAGGACCGTCTAACTTCAGCACCACTTCTGATCCTACCTAATAACAGTGATATGTTCACTATCTACACTGATGCTTCTAGGGTCGGGATCGGATGTGTTCTCATGCAAGATGGCAGGGTTGTTGCCTATGCTTCTCGACAATTGAAGGAGCACGAGAAGAATTACCCTACGCACGATTTGGAATTGGCTGCTGTTGTTCATGCCTTAACAATTTGGAGACATTACCTTTATGGGGTTAAATTTGAAGTCTTCACTGACCACCAGAGTCTCAAGTATCTATTTTCTCAGAAAGAGCTTAACCTACGTCAACGGCGATGGGTTGAATTTTTGAAGGATTATGATTTTGAACTGCTATATCACCCTGGAAAGGCTAATGTTGTAGCCGATGCGCTTAGCAGAAAGCGGACCTTAATGCAGCAAGATTGGAAGATGTTGGAAGATGCTGCGTGTTCCATGATATCAGTTGAGTCTCAGCTTTGCCAAGCCTTTGTTGCACAATTATGCATTGGGTCGGCTGTTATGGAGCGAGTGTTGGAAGCTCAGTTAAATGATCCTCAATCGCAAGGTATGATTGGTAAAGCAGGTATCGCTCGAGACGAGGATGGAGTAGTCAGATTTCAGCATAGAATGTGTGTACCTAATGTGGTTGAATTGAAGGATGAAGTGCTAGAAGAAGCCCATAGATCCAAGTTCTCCATTCATCCCGGTGGTAAGAAAATGTACCAAGATTTGAAACGGTCATTTTGGTGGCCGGGTATGAAGAAGGATGTGGCTGATTTTGTAGCTAAGTGTTTGATTTGTCAGCAAATTAAGGCTGAAAATCAGAGACCGTCAGGTTTAATGCAGAAGATTGAAATACCACAGTGGAAGTGGGAAGATGTCACCATGGATTTCGTCTCAAGTTTGCCCCGATCATCAAAGGGTAAAGATGCTATTTGGGTGATCGTGGATCGATTCTCGAAGACTGCACATTTTCTGGCAATGAAGAAGAAGCAATCCATGGAGAGTTTAGCTCGCCTTTATGTTGATAATATTATCAGATTGCATGGTGTGCCAAAGTCTATTATTTCAGATCGTGACCCTCGTTTCACGTCTCGATTCTGGCAAGGACTGTAGAGTGCTCTTGGGTCCCAGTTGAAGCTCAGCTCTGCATACCATCCTCAGACAGATAGTCAGTCTGAGAGGACCATTCGCACCTTGGAGGATATGTTGAGAGCATGTGTTCTTGACTGGGGAGGAGATTGGGAGCGACATCTACCATTGGTAGAATTTGCCTACAATAACAGTTATCATGCAAGTATAGGCATGGCTCCGTTTGAAGCTTTGTATGGAAGACCCTGTAGATCTCCTCTGTGTTGGGAAGAAATTGGCGAAAGGCAGCTAATCGGGCCAGATGTGGTACAAGGAACATCAGATAAGATTCAACAAATTCGACAGAGATTAAAGGCAGCCCATGATCGGCAGAAGAGTTATGCAGACAGTAGAAGAAAGGATCTGGAATTTGCAGTCGGTGAACATGTATTCCTCAAGGCGTCACCAATTAAAGGAGTTTCAAGATTTGGTATGCGTGGGAAGCTGCAACCTAAATTTATTGGACCCTTTGAAATTCTGGACAGAGTAGGAAATGTGTCATATCGGTTGGCCTTACCGCCATCAATGGTGGCCATTCATCCAGTGTTTCACGTATCCATGCTTCGCAAGTATGTCTATGATCCGTCCCACGTGATCAGTTTCGAAGGAGTAGAATTACAACCAGATCTGTCATTTGAAGTTCAGCCAATCCAGATTTTGGATCGCAAGGTGAAAGTTCTCAGATCGAAGTCCATCCCGTTGGTGAAGGTTTTATGGGGCAATGCGCTCCATGAGGAGGCTTCATGGGAACTCGAAGAGGATATGGAGAAAAAGCACCCTCATCTCTTCGGTATGTTTCTCAATTAACTTCGGGACGAAGTTTCTTTAAGGGGGAGAGGATGTAGTACCCGGAATTTTTATTTCACATAATATGCATATTTATAAATATTTATATTAATGTTGATATCTATCGGCATACTTATAAATATATTAATGATGATATTGTCGGCTTTCTTTTAAATGAGCCATGTTCATAATTTATTTATGTTAGTAATTTTATCATGATTCCATTGCATGTTAATAGCTAATTTGATTAAGAAATATCTAAATTGATCTAGTTGGAATAAATGTAATTGTTAAGTGCCATTAGTAGATAATTAACCTTGTTAGAATTTATCTGTATGAGGTTATTATTAAAAATGTTAATAGGGTAATCAAGCACCCTGGAATGTGGTTAGGAATGGAATCCTTATCATTTTGTTTAAAATGTATCAACTAGATTAATGCATGTTTGATTTTACACCATGGTTAAATGAATATGCTTATTCCATCTGTGACTTATTAAGTAGATTCTTGTTTAATTAACTTAGCTCTCATATTTAGTCTGTCCTTTTCCAATAAAAGCTCGTCAATACCCTAATTGAATTTAAGTTCGCTAATTTAGAGTTAGATTATATCTAGTAGCTTTATTGTGAATTATTATAATGTTAGTCATTAATTTGATCGAAATAAAGGAAATATAATTTAAAATTTAAGACATTAATTTTAGCATTTATTTTATCAAATCATCAATTGAAGTATGTTAATCACATTAATATTTAAAGGTTACTATTCATAATTCGGGTCACATTTTATTTTTGTGGAAACTTATGTATTTTATATTTTTCCTAGATGGGGCCCATGATACTAATAAAATGTGTAGTTATAAGTTTTCCAAAATTCCCTTTAGATAAATAGTTATAGATTTTAGAATATGCTGATGAATAGTGACTTTTATCTAATTCATCTAATTCGTAGGATGTAAAACCCAACGTAAACCCAAGTTTACTAGGGTAGATTCTCTGCTTTCCACTTACCTATGGGTTGATCTAGTTGTCCTTGTCATGGGGTGGGGTAATCCCACGCATTATGGGAGACAAAGAGGCATTTTTATTGGGAGACAATGAACCCCAATAGTAGTCTCTGTTCCTCCCTGCCAGCCTGTGCACGAACCATTAGTGCTGGTCTTTTATCTTAAAATCTAGAGGAGGGGCTAGGTAGGGGGTTCATCCGTGGCGAAAACCCAGGCTCTTGGAGGGGAAGATCTGCTGGCTCTGGAGTGGCGCTTCTGCAGCTCTGGAGTGTAATCTAGGCAAGTGTGGTTTTCAACAAATTATCTTGTATAAGTATAGTAGCTTAAGCTTGAAATAGAAGGAATGATTACCTCCATGATCTCCACGATAGTTAGATAAATAGGTTAGATTGTTAGGAATGTAGTTTTCTTTTCTGCAACCTGTTAATAGCATGTTGCCTTAATATAACCTGTTAATAGCATGTTGCCTTATTAGTTTTGTTGATTTAGCACGTAGAGTTTGTTAAAGTATTAGTTTTGTTGATTTAGCATGTTAGAGTTTGTTAAAGTATTAGTTTGTTGATTTAGCATGTTAGAGTTTGTTAAAGTTAATGGATTATGTGTTTTTAACATAGTTTTGTAACCCTCATTAACCACTTATATATGGTTATTAGATTCTAACAAGATTAACATCTAGTAGCTTTATTGTTACTATTCATAATTCGGGTCACATTTTATTTTTGTGGAAATTTATTTATTTTATATTTTTCCTAGACGGGGCCCATGATACTAATAAAATGTGTAGTTATAAGTTTTCCAAAATTCCCTTTAGATAAATAGTTATAGATTTTAGAATATGCTGATGAATAGTGACTGTTACCATTACGTAGAATGTAAAACCCAGTTTTAACTTAATTATACTTGATATGCCTTAATAGTGTCAAGCCTGTTTACACATCCGTGTGGCCTTCATTTCAAAATACTTTCTTCATGAAAGTTGTCCATATTTAAGTTAGCTTTATTTTATCTTTTATCTATTTTCTTAAAATCCCCACATATTTTGAGTTATCACCAAATTAATCACTGGCTGTCATATACGGTTACTGTTCATCCGAGATGACAGTTTCTGCCTTTTGTCATTTTTGAGATCCTTACAAAACTATTTTCACTCTGAGTCCTGCGTGAAAAATGTTCCTCTCTCATATATCTAACTCTTATACTTCTACCACTTCACCTAATTCCTTTTTATTTTTATGTTATAAATATATTTCTAAGGTGCTGTAAAGTCATTGTTTCCATGGGGTGTTCTTACCAAATTAGTAGTAATGTATTCACTATAAACCTACAAGTCTCACTAAATTTACCATGATTTTAGTGTTGCAAATCATCCTGAAATATACATTTATATATATTCTACTCAATGATTTTACTAGTGTATATTCCAGTTTTATTCATACACTCTACACTTCTCATGTACCCTTTATTTTTACAATTGTTGCATATTGAATAAGCCTATTACTGAAATTCTTATGGACCATTATGGACAATGCTACTATAGATGGTACTGAGGCCAAACTGTAGAAATGCCCAGTATGGGGAGGCCTTCTGACCCCGCGGGGCACGGGGGTAAAATCCTTTTTGAGGTGGGGAAATATCTTCCTCCGATTCTGCGCAGTAATCAAGACCTTGTTACCGAAGCCTAGGTAACTTGGTGACTGTTTAAACCTTTCGAGGTTACTGACCAGCTAATAGTAGTTTGGGCAATGTGTCCAGGTCCTTCCCTCTATTACCTACTGTCTACTGTTTCTATCATCTGTCCTTTGGACTTCTGTCTACCCCAGAATAATTGTGGCCTTTGGGCTTTCTGTTATATGATCAGTAACTGAAATTGTACCTGTATATGTGTATATTCTGAGGTTAGACTTCCACATGAGTATAACTGTGTAAGTCCACATGAGTATAACTGTATAAGTTTCTAGTTGTTTTAACTTCCCTTGTGCAAATTGTTTCTTCTTGCATACTAAGCTCGTAGAATACAGTTAGTCATGTTCTATTGCAAGCATAGTCCTTACCGTATCTTATGTTAAATTCTGCAATTTAATTAACTGTCCCTTAAATTGATAGTTTAACCCATTATACTTGTACAAGTGATGTGTTGAATGTTATTCTTGCTAAGTCTATTCGTTAGGGCTGTCAATGGGCCGGGCCCGGGCCGGGCTTAGGTCAGCCCGACCCGGGCCCGACTTATCAAGAGTAAGGCCCGAGCCTGGCCCGGGCCCAACCTATGTCGGGTCGGGCCGGGTCGGGCCCGACATTATGTAAAAAATTTAAAGCCCGACTAAGGCCCGGCCCGGCCCGACTACTTAAATAAAATAATAAAAATAATAAAAATTAATAGATTTAATACTATAAAACTTATAATCTCATTAAATAAATTAAAATTTTGATATTAATTACATAATTTATGTGAAAAGAGAATTTTAAAATTTTGAATTAAGTAAAATAACATAAGTTTGACTAAATAGTTTTTAAAATTTGAAGTGAGAATAAAAAAAGGGATCCGGCCGGGCCGGCCCGCGGGCCGAACTCAAAGCCCGAGCCCGGCCCGCGAGTCTAGTCGGGCCGGGCTTTTAGGCCCGACTAAAAACCCGCGGGCCGAAAAAGACCTTGCGGCCCGACCCGAAATCGGGCCAAGCCCGCGGGCCTGTCGGGCCGGCCAGGCCCATTGACAGCCCTACTATTCGTAGACTTACACTTGAAATTTCAGGTAATATATCTGGAGAAAACGTGGAATTTGAGTCTGACTTCGTGGAGGAAGCGTGATTTATGATATAGTTATTCCTTTGTTGTATGTTTTAAATAAATTGTGAACTCTATGTCTCAATTATGTGTATTACAAATTTGTAAGGCTTTATCATATTTGGACTATCGGAGTAATGTAATTTAGACTTGCTGAGGACATTACCTTTTATTATTCCGCTGCAAATAAAGAAAAAAAAATGTATGCTCAATTTGTGTAAACTCAACCTGTCTCCGGCAACTGTTGGGTATTTTCCCACTGTGGCGTCCACCTCGTAATCGAAGGGAGTTATATACTGTACCGAGTGCGGGGCGGGGCGCTACAGGAAGCACAGCGGCTTTCACAATCGAATCACTTGAATGATCTTCCGCAATAAATCAAAGTCCTATATGAATGCATGCTGGGCTTAAAGAAAAATTTAAAACAAACTAAAATAGAAAATAGCCAAGGATAATATTGTCAACTTGTTAAGAACGGGTCAGGATACCGATCCGGTGAGCTGGTACTGAGCCGGGACCCGTTTATCCACGCACTAACTCACTGAATGGAACCGTCATCCCCACGCTACCACAAGTTAACGGCCTATCCGCACAACCCAAATTCTTCCGGGATCATCACTGTTTTTTGTTGAAGGGGAACTCAAATCCTAGATTCGTTCGGGCCGCAAGGTCCTTGACATATTCTAGTAGCGTAGGTATCATATACTATGATGCGTGACAAGGTGGGACCAACCAATGAAAGGTGGGACAGGAGGTAGGACAAAGACGTCCGTTAGTAAAACCTGCACAGACTAGCAAAGGTTAGCAACATCAGAAAGTAGCAGAATCATAGCAGAATCGCACCACAGTACAAAGGAGATCCAGACAAAATCTTGACAATGACCACTGATGTGACATGTTTTGTCATGTAGCGATCTTTCCTTCCTATAAGAACTCCCCTTAGGCTAGTTCAATCAAATGCACCAAGGTGGGTTTTGGAAGCTCAGGAGAGGAAGGAGAGGGGAATCTAGAGATCTCAGGATGGAAGGAGAGTCTTCCCGCGTTATGAAGAGGAGCATGCCTAGCAGCGAGATCAGGCGACTCTCCGACCTCGAGGGTCATCTGAGTGGGACGATCATGTCGCATATGGTAAGCTGATTCTTTTCAAATTTCTCCACGTGAACCTTCTTCTTACTTCCTTCATTTCTTCTTCTTTCTTTTCTCTTCCAGCCATATCCACTCTTCCCAGGCCCGAGGAAGTTTTCCAAACTGCCATGGCTTTCAAAGCTAACTTCTAACATCTCCATCGGCATGAGGGCCATACTCTCGAAGTGACATCTGCAGGGGCTCCTTATTCACGCCAAACACTACGAGAAGATTCGTATGGACTGGGTGGCTATGGACGCACTAGTGAAGATCTGGCATCCCCAGACCCACACTTTTATCTTCCCGACCTTCGAGGCGACCATCCTCCTCGAGGAGGTGGAACTTCTGCTTGGATTGAAGAAATTCAAGAGTGACGGGAAAGTGAAGGCTATGCGGATGCTGACACGGGGGACTTCTGAAAGCGTCCTTGGAAGCTTCATGCCGCCCGACGCAGCCCGAAAGGTTCGTACTCAAAAGGGAATTGATTTGCAAAAGCTCGCGGAATGGGTCATGGAGGCCCTGAGAGGGTTACTAGACGATGACTATTTGGAGGGAATCATGAAAGGGTTCACCATTTGTCTGGCGGGTGCTCTCTTGTTTCCTTATACCGACAACATGGTGGAGGACGACCAACTGAGTGCTATCTGCGGGATCTGGTGTGGAAAGAGGGTGGGACCCGCTGTCTTTGCCTACCTATATAGTGGCCTTACTGTCTCGAGCATGGGTAAGCCTCCTTTTGGTTGCGCACTTGTCCTGAATTGCTGGCTGGATTTGCATTTCAAGTTTGATCACCGTGAGGGAATGCCAACCACTTCGAAGCTCTTCCAACAAAGCCCGCTTCATCACATAGCCGACGTGTTAGGCTTTGGTGGCACTGTAGCGAACCGTGTTCCGTGGCTGAAGAAACGTGAAGACTGGCGGTCCCACTTTCGAACCACGACACAAAGCTTCTTTACTTGCGCATCGGCATGTCCACTTTCGCTCGAGCTCCTCATGAGGCCTTCCTCTGAAGTTGATCTCCAACTGATCGGCGCAACGGAGTTCGTCCTTTATAATGCGCATCGATGCTGCCTCCAGGTCGGCATTCCACGCCATTCATTCCCAATATCGACTGGCATCGTTCCTTTGAAGAAGAGGGAGTTGGGCACTGAAGCGGACGCGAAGGAAGCAAAGGTCGTCAAAGCACCCTGGAAGACAAGTGTTGCGGGAAAGGCCTTAGCGCACGTGGGGGAAGAGTGCGAGCTGTGGAGGGCTTATGTAACCGAACTGGGGAAGTTAAGGCCTAAGACGCCTAAACCCCTGATGTAGCTCGTTCGGCTTTCTGATGGAATAAAATCTGGCATTTTGATGTTTCGGACCAGTTCCCTTTGTTATGATTTTTATTTTTTCATTTTTCTGTTTTTGTGTTTTCTTTCTTTTTATGTACCTATTTATTCATAATATGATCATATGTAAATATACATATTAAAAAATTATTTTTAATGGGGGCGTCCAGGGGCCTGGGCGCCTCCAATTTTTTATTATTATTATTTTTATTTATTTTTTTATTTGGGAGCGTCCAAGGGTCTGGACGCCCTTAGTTTTTCTTTTTTTTATTTTGTTTAATTTTTGTTTGGGGGCGTCCAAGGGCCTGGACGCCCCTAGATTTTCTTTTTTTTATTTTGTTTAATTTTTGTTTGGGGGCGTCCAAGGGCCTGGACGCCCCTAGATTTTCTTTTTTTTTATTTTGTTTAATTTTTGTTTGGGGGCGTCCAAGGGCCTGGACGCCCCTAGATTTTCTTTTTTTTGTTTTGTTTAATTTTTGTTTGGGGGCATCCAGGCGCCTGGACGCCCCTATTTTTTTGAATTTTCAAAAAAAATGAAAAAGTGGGGGCGTCCAGGCGCCTGGACGCCCCCAAAAAGGGTGATTTATTATATAAAGGGGGGCCTCACCCCCCTTTCCACTTCTACTGTTCATTCTGACGACTTGTTCACTCTAAACGACCCATTCCCAGTTCCCAATGGAGCAAGGAGGCCCGAGCCAGGGTGGGGAGAAGCGGAAACGACGGGCTCGTCGTCCGAGGAGGCTGAGAGATGACGCCGAGGAGGCTACCGTGGCGGAGGAGATTGCTGTGGAGGAGGAGGCTCCTCTTTTGGCCGTGGAGGACCCTGCGGGCACTGGTGACGCGGGAGAGGACGAGCACGATCCGGTAAGCCCCTTAGACTTCCATTCTATTGGTTCACTGGGCTAAACGGGCGGACGAGAGGCTGTGTGGAGAAGGCCGGTGAATGGGAGAAGGAGGCGTCCAGGGTCCTGGACGCCTCCACATTTTCTTTTTTTTTCTTTTTATCTTTTTATTTATAAAATAAGACTAAAAATAAGGAGGCGTCCAAGGATTGGGATGCCTCCATGATAATATATATTATTTTATTTAATTTTGTTTTTTTTGTTTTTTGGGTTTTTCTAAAAATAAAATAAAGAAAATAAAGAGGAGGCGTCCAAGGGGTTGGACGCCTCTAAGAAAAACATAAATATTTTTAAAAATAAAATAAAATAAATAAAATAAATAAGTAGCATATACAGTGTTATTGTTTATTACTATCCATGCTGCTGATGTAGGTGTGCAGGGTGTGATGAAGGGCCGGATCAGCTGGTCTCTAGTGGTGGCAGTGTACCGTGGGCTGCCAGACTTCCAGAGGGCGCGTGTGGACGCCATGGGCTTTGGAGCCTTCCTCAGGATCGAGCCCTTCCGGCTCGACCTTCCTCTTATCCCGGCATTGAGGGAGCGGTGGCATGCGCCGAGTCGGGCGTTTCTGATGCCCTGGGGGCACATGGTGCCGACGCTTGAAGACGTAGCTCGGATCGCCGGGCTACGAGTTGACGGAGAGGCGGTCAGTAGGGTCACCTACCCCGACTACCGAGAGAGTGCCCTGGACCTGCTGTGGTTAGAGACGAGCGTGACCGACAGAGACAGCAGGGTAGTCGGCCGAGTGGAGATTATGGAGGCGCTCGGATTCGTCGACCCGCGCCAGCGGGTTAGCGAGACTGGAGCGGAGTTTCTTGCACGACTGGAGGGAGACGCTCGTGCAGCTTTCACCCAGGACCCGAGCGAGCGGGAGCTGGTGGATCTAGACCTCCGGAGGTTCCTCTTTTTCTTCCTGGGCCGCCTTCTGCTGGGGACGAAGGGGGATGGCATCCACTGCTGCTTCCTCGGGATCCTGGCGGACCTTGACAGAGTGGGGCACTACGCGTGGGGAGCGGCTCTGCTTGCCCATTTGATTGCTGATCTCTCCCAGACTTCAGAGAGGGAGACGACAGTCAGCGGCTTCGCACCTTTTCTCTAGGTACACAATTTATTTATGCATTTTACCGTAGTTAAATATGCAATCACTCGTGCTAATGATGTATGATGGATGTAGGTGTGGAGTTATTACTACTTCCCGATGGGGAGGGCCAGGCAGGGGAACAGGAGAGCCGTTCCTCTAGCGCGACAGTGGAGGCCGGTCGTGGTAGCGGCACCACACAGCTACCAGCTGGCGTCACTTCGTCGGGAGCTGAGCGAGTATCCCGAGGCCATGGTATGATGCGTATGATTTTTTTATGTGTTTATGCATGTGACTGAATGGTAACTAACATGATGTATGTATGGTGATGCAGGTGGTGTGGAGACCCTACCTGGGCATGTGCAACGCTGGCCAGCCTTGGGTTGTAGCGGGTCTTCCTCGTTTCGGGCGGGACGTGTGGGTCCATTGCCTGAACGAGATCGAGCCGCTTTGGCTGAGGCTGGTTATGAGGATGTTGGGGCTGGCCCAGGAGTGGGTCGATGTAGACGAGCCGGTACGCATCGGGCGGAAGACCAAGGGGAAGGCGAAGATTGTGGACTGGCGTACGCGCTTCCCATCACAGTACCAGGACTGGTAGCAGGGCGGGGTCCCAGTGGTGTCCCATGTACAGGACATCACTGATTACCTAAGACGGTACCGGGCTACGTACGGGGACCGCCTCTTCCTTGGTGGTATGGCAGGGGTAAGTGAAATGAAAATGCTTCACCCTTCTATATGTATATTGTAGCAACCCTGATAAAATAAAAAGGAATAAATAAATCAAAATAGATTAAAAAGATTTAATAAAATAAACGAAAGAGCTTGGAAGAAAAAGAATTAAACCCTGATGAAAATAACGCCTCAGATATAGGCGCTACTTTACGAGAAAACGCCCTCACCTAAGGCGTGTTTTTAAGAAAGGACGCCCACATAACAAGGCGTCAAATTTCAAACGACCAAAATAAATAAAAAGGGCAAGTTAGAGTAACGTCCTTTGGGTGGACACGTTTCTACAAGAAACGACGCTTGACAAGGCGTCAATTTGAAATTCGACGCCCTTACTTAGGACGCTAATTCAGTTTGAGTTTCGTTCGACCCGGGAGTCTATCCAGGGTAAGTTGATAACTATGAGAAAGAGTTCGAATGTAGTAATAACTCTATCACGGAAGTGTTACTTCCAATCAAACACTAACCTTATTAGGATTCTAAGAATCCTATAAATAACCTACTACTTGAACCGAGAACGCTATTTGGCGTTCGGAGTCTTCTAAGGTACGTAAAGAACAACATGTTCTTTTCTTTACTCTGTCTATCGAATTTGTGAAGAATATTGATGATTCTTCATCTACTTCTGATTACAGGTTGAAAGCTTTTGTCTTCTGAAGAACAAGTAAGTTCTTTCCCCTTGCTTTCGGTTACGTATAAGAAGATTTTAATATCTTCTTCTTCGTTTCTTCTGCCTCTACAGGTTGCCTGTAGAAGTGAAACCGATCGATTGAAGAATTGTGGGTTCTTCATCTGCATCCTCTTCTGTGCGTGCTGCTGCTATTAGCAATTACCATCGCCAGAAGGCTCTGTAAAACAGAGTATCGTTCTTTCTTCACAGAACCTGCATCCGTTCAAATCTTTATCAAGGTAGGATTTTCTCATGGAACGTAGCCCAAACCGCCATCTAATTATAGATGATTGTCATTGGTAGTTCATGCATATAGTTTTCATGTGTTCTGTGTATTTTTACAGAGTTTTGAAAGAAACGACCCTAACAAGGGCGTTGATTTAAAATACACGACCCTGTCCAGGTCGTCAATTCCAGATTCGACGCCCCGCACACGGACGTTAATTCCTGTTAATTGATAAATAGTATGTTTAAAAATAAATTATCAATGCAAACATGATTCTAAATAAATGCATGATTGTTCTATTGAGATCCTGATATTTTCTGGTCCTGACTATATACCATGTTATCTCGAAGTCGATGAATTCTTGAAATCACGACCTTGTCCAGGTCGTCTTTTATTGAACTGACGCCCCATACCAGGGCGCTTTCTGTAAACTAACGCCCCTGTCCAGGGCGGGTTTCATTGAAATTCCCAGATTTATAATATTCTACAAACTAGAAATATTGAAGGGACGACTGCTGTACACGTCGTCAACTTGTAATTAAACGCCCCTTACTAGGGCGCGTTTTTGGTAAAATACTGAATTATTGAAATTCCTGCAAGATAGGAAAATAGATAAACGCCCTTATCTAAGGCGTTAATTACTTGAGTAGTGACTTTACTTAAGTCGTTATTTTCCTGTAAAAATGTTTTTACCCTATTTTCTGATAACCGATGATTTCAGTATATCTATATATATGTATATTGGCACTATATCTCCACTCTGTGAGTATAGTCCCCCGTTTCATGATGTTTTATCGATCACCCTCAATTCTCATTGACATACAAGCTCTCCATTGGACATTCCGTTCCTTTGGACTAGCGAGTTAGTCATAGAGACCTCCGTAAGATTCCTCGAGCCTTGGATTTCCTTAAGGCCGACTGAGCTGGTTGTACCCTAAAAACCCATTACACTATTGAATGCCATGTCACTCTAAAAGAAACATGGTATACCGGCCCTTATGATATGCAAAGAGTATATCATGAGAATTCTTAATGGGATGATGATATCATACCATTTGTTGATGTTCTTGTGGACCTCAATTCTATAATAAGAATGAGGGTATCTTGCCTTTGATATACTGTTCATGTGGACCTCAATTCTATATAAAGAATGTCCATACTTGTCATGGTACCTGAGTTAAGGGAACCTAATTCCACCTAGTTTCATCGTTCATCGTGATTGTACCGTTGTTATCGCCTATCTATATCCAATATCATATTTTTGGACTCCATTCTCTCAAAGTTATCCTACGTGTCTACAAGCTTAAATTGTTGAAATTCCATATTGACTATATATACAAGAGTGGATGTCAAAATACATGATAAATGCCTGCGCATATAGGGCCCGATCTGGTCCTGGGAGGAGCACCCGAAAGTACTTGTGCCCATGGGAGTTGAATGATAAGGTATCTGGCATTATACCGAGTGCATGACTAGCTTGATTGGACATTCCACACAAATCTTGTACTTGACTTGTACTTGACATGACATGACTTGCGTGACCCGAAAAAGGGTAATTACTTGCTTGCTTGATACATGATAGCCAAAGTTCTTGACATGACTTGCTAAAAAGTACTTGCTTGAATATCTTGTTATCTTTTCTTGAAAGCTCATGACTAGTTCATCTTGCTGTCTTATTGATAAATTCTCTCTCTATCTTGTCGTTTTATGCGAGCATGCATAGCTATAGTGCATTCATGAAAGATATAAATACTTAAACCCCTTGCTAGTTCCTGAGATATAATTTCCTACTGAGCGTTCGCTCACTCCGTGTTTGTCCCTTACTTTTCAGGTAAGTCTGACGAAGAAGGTCAATCGGATGGGGAAAGTCAAGAGTGAAAGAGCTAGAGCGTTTTCAAGTGTCATCTAGTCTTTTTCCTATTTTCTTGAGTCAACTATGTACTTTTCCTTTTGAATAGAGTATTGGATTTGTAATAGTCTATCCATTATGAAATAAAGGATTGGATTATCTTTCTATTTTGCGCATCTCTGTCTTTGTGTCGAATACACTACTACTCTGATTGACATGATTGATATAAACTCGTCGCGTACATCCGAGTATCTTCCGCGCTCGGGGCGTGACAGTTTTTGTGGTATCAGAGCCTAGGGTATTCAATTCCTAGGAAAACCCAAGTCCAAGGATATGTTCAAACCTTTAACCAGTGAGATTGGGTAGAACCAAGGGTTAAAGTTAACATAGAATGCTAGTCTTTAAGATACAAATCACGTATTAATCTAGTTATTATAATTGTAGGATAATGGCTGCCGAACGTGCTCAATGGCGCAACATGCAGCGTACACTGCAAGGCATGACTCAAGTGCTGCAACAAGTAACACAAGGAGGTGGACAACGAGCAGGAAGTCTCCACCAGACTTTCAAGAACATGAACCCGCCCAAGTTCACAGGTTCTACTGATCCAGATGACGCTGAACACTGGATTAGGGAAACGGAACGAATATTCCGTGTTATGTAATGTACGGATCAAGATAAGGTCTTATTAGCTACTTTTCAGTTAGAAAGGGATGCTAGATGCTAGTGGGAATCAATAGAGGCTACTATAAATCAAGATCAGGTTTCATGGGAGGAATTCGTTGAACACTTCAACGTAAAATATTTCTCGGACCGAGTTCAGGAAAAGAAGGCTGCAGAATTTGCTCCATTAAAGCAACGATCTTTGTCAGTGGCCGAGTATGAGGCCCAATTCTCTAGATTATCTCGGTATGCTAAGCATCTAGTTAGCACCGAGAAAATGAAAGCTAGGAGGTTTCTTAATGGGCTCAGGCCCCAAGCTATTACTCAACTGGCGCCGATGGACATTCAAGTCTACTCGTAGATAGTACGCCGAGATCAACTATTAGAAGATGCCACAGAATTGTCTGATAGGATTCGTGGTAAGGATAAGAAGGAACAAGTTACAGGTTCGGGTTCCTTTAAACCCAACTTCAAGAAGAGGCCTAGCAATGGAGGTATATCCTCACAAGACCAAAAGTTCAAGAAGACCAAGCCCTTCTCTATCACCACTACCTCCCCAAATACAGTGTGCAAACATTGTGATAAAGCGGGTCATAGAGCAGAAGAATGCTGGAGGAAACTAGGAGCATGTCTCCGTTGTGGGAGTCGTGAGCATCGGATTCCCGATTGCCCATTACTTAACGATCAAGCCGTTGACGGAAAGCGCCCAGTAACCAAGAATGCTCGTCTTCATGCAATCAAGGAGACCGAGCAAGAAGAAGAAGGCGGCTTAGTGGAAGGTACATTGAAAGTTTGTTCCAGGAATGCATATGTCTTAATTGATACTGGTGCATCGCATTCTATTGTTTCTAAGAAGTTTGCTGACCCATTACCCCTAGAACCGGAATGGATAAAGTTAGTTTTGTCTACTCCTCTGGATGATGAGACTGATATTACACATCATTACCAAAACTGTGAAGTATTGGTTCAGGGTAGAAATCTCCCTATTGATCTCATATGTTTAGATCTGAAAGAGTATGATGTTATACTAGGGGCAGATTGGTTATCCAAGTATCAGGCAACGGTTGATTGCCGCAATAGTAAGGTTACATTCAAGGAATTTCCAGAAGTAATCTTGACTAACCCCAAGGGTCGGAGCAGATCCCCTCTTATTTCAGCTCTCCGAGCTAGCAAGCTCATTAGGAAAGGATGTACATCTTTCCTTGCCTTTGTCACAGTTAAAGAAGCTAAGGAAGCTAAGCTAGAAGACATTCCTGTGGTACAAGAATTTCCGGACGTGTTTCCGGAAGATTTGCCAGGATTACCCCCGCAAAGAGAAGTGGCCTTCACCATTGACTTAGTCCCTGGTGCTGGTCTGATTTCAAAGGCACCTTATAGGATGTCACCTGCTGAACTCAAGGAGTTAAAGGAGCAATTGATGGAACTCATTAAGAAAGGATTCATTAGACTAAGTACTTCCCCGTGGGGAGCGCCTGTATTATTTGTAAAGAAGAAAGACGGATCCATGAGGTTATGCGTCGACTATCGACAGTTGAATCATCTCACTATCAAGAACAAGTATCCACTGCCGAGAACGATGAATTGTTTGATCA
Organism: Amorphophallus konjac; assembly: GCA_022559845.1. NCBI lineage: Eukaryota > Viridiplantae > Streptophyta > Magnoliopsida > Alismatales > Araceae > Amorphophallus > Amorphophallus konjac. The sequence goes on along the minus strand of CM040118.1, from coordinate 236,370,898 downwards.
AATTTCAGGATCCATGTACTTTTCCAAAATTGATCTTAGGTCAGGATATCACCAACTAAGAATCAAGGACGAGGATATTCATAAAACCGCATTCAGAAGTAGGTATGGCCATTATGAATTTGTTGTTATGCCTTTCGGACTAACGAATGCCCCTGCTGCCTTTATGCAGTTAATGAATAGTATATTCAGGCCTTATTTGGATCAATTCGTGGTGGTCTTTATTGATGATATATTGATTTATTCCAAGACCAAGGAAGAGCATGAGGAACATTTGAGGATTGCATTACAAATATTGAGGACAAACCAATTATATGCAAAATTTAGCAAGTGTGAATTCTGGCTTGAAGAAGTGACTTTTCTCAGACATGTTATATCAAAGGATGGCTTGTCTGTAGACCCATCAAAGGTTGAAGCTGTAAGGAACTGGGAAAGACCGACCAATGCTAGCGAGATCCGAAGTTTCTTAGGTCTTGCCGGCTATTACAGGCGATTCATCAAGGATTTCTCAAAAATCGCCGTGCCACTTACGAGGTTAACTCGCAAGGAGATCCGTTATGAATGGGATGAGGAATGTGAAAGAAGCTTCCAAACTCTCAAGGATCATCTTACTACATCTCCTATCTTAGCATTGTCAATTGAAGGAGAAAAGTTCGAGGTATACACTGATGCTTCTGGCATTGGCCTCGGGTGTGTTCTAATGCAACAAGGGAAGGTTATAGCCTACTCTTCTCGTCAATTAAAGAAGCATGAAGAGAACTACCCCGTCCATGACTTAGAATTGGCCACGGTAGTATTTGCACTCAAAATATGGAGACATTATCTTTATGGAGTACAGTTTACTGTATACTCCGATCACAAGAGTCTCAAATATCTTTTCTCACAGAAGGAACTAAATATGAGGCAAAGACGATGGCTGGAATATCTCAAGGACTTCGACTTCAATATACAATATCATCCCGGAAAGGGTAATCATGTAGCAGATGCCCTTAGTCGAAAGCCGAGAGCACTGTTAGCCAATTGTATGATTCAAGAATGGAAGTTGCTGGAACAATTCTCTGAACTCAATATAAGCATGGACACGGACCCTAGATGTGTCACATTATCTCATGTAAGCATACAGTCAGATTTATTGTCTGAAATACAAGCACTTCAGAATAATGATCCTACATTAGTAGAAATCAAGGGCAGATTAGAAGGACAATCGGAATTCCAATTAGCTTCTGATGGAAGATTAATGTTCAAGAATAGAACTTGTATACCGGACTGCCCAGAATTGAAGAAGAAGGTCTTAGATGAAGCTCATAGGTCAAGGTATACGATTCATCCTGGATCTACCAAAATGTACCAAGATGTAAAAAGAAATTTTTGGTGGCCCAACATGAAAAGAGAAATAGCGGACTACGTATCACGCTGTCTCACGTGCCAACAAGTCAAGGCGGAACACCAAAAGCCTGCTGGAAAACTACATCCTTTAGATATCCCTAAATGGAAGTGGGAGGATATTGGTATGGATTTCATCATGGGTTTATCTAAATCAAAAAGAGGACATGATGGAACATGGGTTATCATTGACCGATTGACTAAATCAGCGCATTTCTTGCCAATCAAGAGTCGATGGTCAGTTGATGTCTTAGCTGCACTATACATCAAGGAAATAGTCAGATTACATGGTATTCCTGTTTCAATCGTGTCTGACAGAGATCCCCGTTTTACTTCTCATTTTTGGAAAGGACTACAACACTCGTTGGGAACGAGACTTAACTTTAGCACAGCCTTTCATCCTCAAACGGATGGTCAGACCGAGAGAACCAATCAAGTAGTCGAAGATATGCTAAGAGCATGCATTACTGATTTTGATGGAAACTGGCAAGATCACTTGCCTCTGGTCGAATTTGCATACAATAATAGCTACCAGGCAAGTATACAACTGGCACCTTTTGAAGCCTTATACGGAAGGAGTTGTCGATCACCCTTATGCTGGGACGAAGTTGGAGAGAAACAACTGTTAGGTCCAGACATGGTAATGGACACTACCGAGAAGATACAATTGATCAAAGAAAGACTGCAAGTTGCTCAGTGTAGACAAAAAGCTTATGCCGATACGAGAAGAAGAGATCTTGAATTCCAAGTTGGAGATCATGTATTTCTCAAGATATCGCCTGGACGTGGAATACGAAGATTTGGTGTTAAGGGCAAGCTTACACCAAGATTTATCGGACCTTTTGAGATACTAGAAAGAGTTGGCGAGGTTGCTTATCGCATCGCATTGCCACCTCAACTGTCCGAAGTACACGATGTGTTCCACATATCTATGTTGAAGAAGTATGTGCATGATCCATCACATATTATTGAGTATGGAGATCTAGTGATCCAGAAAGATTTCACATATGAGCAGAAGCCCATACGAATACTAGATCGAGAAGTACGTACCCTAAGGAATAAGGTTATTCCCATGTTTAAAGTACAATGGAATAAGAATTCAGAACATGAAGCTACATGGGAGACCGAGGAATCTATGAGGAAGCGATTTCCAGAGTTATTTTAGAAGGTATGAACTCTACACTCTCCATATGTAAATATATGCTAGGAATTTGGGGACCAAATTCTTTTTAAGTGGGGGAGGGTGTAGCAACCCTGATAAAATAAAAAGGAATAAATAAATCAAAATAGATTAAAAAGATTTAATAAAATAAACGAAAGAGCTTGGAAGAAAAAGAATTAAACCCTGATGAAAATAACGCCTCAGATATAGGCGCTACTTTACGAGAAAACGCCCTCACCTAAGGCGTGTTTTTATGAAAGGACGCCCACATATCAAGGCGTCAAATTTCAAACGACCAAAATAAATAAAAAGGGCAAGTTAGAGTAACGTCCTTTGGGTGGACGCGTTTCTATAAGAAACGACGCTTGACAAGGCGTCAATTTGAAATTCGACGCCCTTACTTAGGACGCTAATTCAGTTTGAGTTTCGTTCGACCCGGGAGTCTATCCAGGGTAAGTTGATAACTATGAGAAAGAGTTCGAATGTAGTAATAACTCTATCATGGAAGTGTTACTTCCAATCAAACACTAACCTTATTAGGATTCTAAGAATCCTATAAATAACCTACTGCTTGAACCGAGAACGCTATTTGGCGTTCGGACTCTTCTAAGGTACGTAAAGAACAGCATGTTCTTTTATTTACTCTGTCTATCGAATTTGTGAAGAATACTGATGATTCTTCATCTACTTCTGATTACAGGTTGAAAGCTTCTATCTTCCGAAGAACAAGTAAGTTCTTTCCCCTTGCTTTCGGTTACGTATAAGAAGATTTTAATATCTTCTTCTTCGTTTCTTCTGCCTCTACAGGTTGCCTGTAGAAGTGAAACCGATCGATTGAAGAATTGTGGGTTCTTCATCTGCATCCTCTTCTGTGCGTGCTGCTGCTATTAGCAATTACCATCGCCAGAAGGCTCTGTAAAACAGAGTATCGTTCTTTCTTCACAGAACCTGCATCCGTTCAAATCTTTATCAAGGTAGGATTTTCTCATGAAACGTAGCCCAAACCGCCATATAATTATAGATGATTGTCATTGGTAGTTCATGCATATAGTTTTCATGTGTTCTGTGTATTTTTACAGAGTTTTGAAAGAAACGACCCTAACAAGGGCGTTGATTTAAAATACACGACCCTGTCCAGGTCGTCAATTCCAGATTCGACGCCCCGCACACGGACGTTAATTCCTGTTAATTGATAAATAGCATGTTTAAAAATAAATTATCAATGCAAACATGATTCTAAATAAATGCATGACTGTTCTATTGAGATCCTGATATTTTCTGGTCCTGACTATATACCATGTTATCTCGAAGTCGATGAATTCTTGAAATCACGACCTTGTCCAGGTCGTCTTTTATTGAACTGACGCCCCATACCAGGGCGCTTTCTGTAAACTAACGCCCCTGTCCAGGGCGCGTTTCATTGAAATTCCCAGATTTATAATATTCTACAAACTAGAAATATTGAAGGGACGACTGCTGTACACGTCGTCAACTTGTAATTAAACGCCCCTTACCAGGGCGCGTTTTTGGTAAAATACTGAATTATTGAAATTCCTGCAAGATAGGAAAATAGATAAACGCCCTTATCTAAGGCGTTAATTACTTGAGTAGTGACTTTACTTAAGTCGTTATTTTCCTGTAAAAATGTTTTTACCCTATTTTCTGATAACCGATGGTTTCAATATATCTATATATATGTTTTCATGATGTTTTATCGATCACCCTCAATTCTCATTGACATACAAGCTCTCCATTGGACATTCCGTTCCTTTGGACTAGCGAGTTAGTCATAGAGACCTCCGTAAGACTCCTCGAGCCTTGGATTCCCTCAAGGCCGACTGAGCTGGTTGTACCCTAAAAACCCATTACACTATTGAATGCCATGTCACTCTAAAAGAAACATGATATACCGGCCCTTATGATATGCAAAGAGTATATCATGAGAATTCTTAATGGGATGATGATATTATACCATTTGTTGATGTTCTTGTGGACCTCAATTCTATAATAAGAATGAGGGTATCTTGCCTTTGATATACTGTTCATGTGGACCTCAATTCTATATAAAGAATGTCCATACTTGTCATGGTACCCGAGTTAAGGGAACCTAATTCCACCTAGTTTTATCGTTCATCGTGATTGTACCATTGTTATCGCCTATCTATGTCCAATGTCGTATTTTTGGACTCCATTCTCTCAAAGTTATCCTACGTGTCTACAAGCTTAAATTGTTAAAATTCCATATTGGCTATATATACAAGAGTGGATGTCAAAATACATGATAAATGGCTGCGCATATAGGGCCCGATCTGGTCCTGGGAGGAGCACCCGAAAGTACTTGTGCCCATGGGAGTTGAATGATAAGGTATCTGGCATTATACCGAGTGCATGACTAGCTTGATTGGACATTCCACACAAATCTTGTACTTGACTCGTACTTGACATGACATGACTTGCGTGACCCGAAAAAGGGTAATTACTTGCTTGCTTGATACATGATAGCCAAAGTTCTTGACATGACTTGCTAAAAAGTACTTGCTTGAATATCTTGTTATCTTTTCTTGAAAGCTCATGACTAGTTCATCTTGCTGTCTTATTGATAAATTCTCTCTCTATCTTGTCGTTTTATGCGAGCATGCATAGCTATAGTGCATTCATGAAAGATATAAATACTTAAACCCCTTGCTAGTTCCTGAGATATAATTTCCTACTGAGCGTTCGCTCACTCCGTGTTTGTCTCTTACTTTTCAGGTAAGTCCGACGAAGAAGGTCAATCGGATGGGGAAAGTCAAGAGTGAAAGAGCTAGAGCGTTTCCAAGTGTCATCTAGTCTTTTTCCTATTTTCTTGAGTCAACTATGTACTTTTCCTTTTGAATAGAGTATTGGATTTGTAATAGTCTATCCATTATGAAATAAAAGATTGGGTTATCTTTCTATTTTGCGCATCTCTGTCTTTGTGTCGAATACACTACTACTCTGATTGACATGATTAATATAAACTCGTCGCGCACATCTGAGTATCTTCCGCGCTCGGGGCGTGACATATATGCTTGTGGCACTAACTTATGTGCAATGCAGGATGCTCGTGACAACATGATCGCCGAGCTGAGGGCCCAGCTGGCAGACGCCAGGCGGCAGTTAGTGGCCATTCGACAGGAGTTGGAGATCCTGGTGAGTTTATGCGATGCATTTTTTGTTACCCTGGATTTTTGATACTTGGCCTGTGACTATCGTTTGCTCTGTGTTTCAGCGGGCCCACCAGGCAGCGGCAGCCGGGACGGCTGGTGGGGCGGGTCCCAGTTCGTGGGGCCCTCCTCCGGAGGTTTCTGCGCTTCAGGAGCAACTGGCCTACGCGGTCGCCCGGGCTGAGGAGGCCGAGCGCGATCGTGAGGCTCGAGTGAGTCCTTGCTTGGCCCTGACCCTCCTCTAGTTACTCTTTCATCCTTCACCTCTCTCTTACGATGCACGCGTACTTTGACAGGTGGCCGAGATCCGAGAGGCCCTGGCGCGTGCTGTTCGTGCCGAGCAGGAGCGCGACGCTCGGGTGGCGGAGCGTGACGCCCGGATTGTGGAGCTGGAGGAGGAGCGTCGACGGGAGGCTGAGGAGCTCCCTCATGACGTGCTGGATTTGCGGATCGCCCTCGAACTGTCGAGGAGGGAGGCGACGCGAGAGAGAGAGGAGAGGGAGAGAGAGAGAGAGGGCAGAGAGAGAGAGAGAGAGAGGACAGAGAGAGAGAGGGAAGACAAGAGGGTGGAGCGACTGCGAGACTGGGACGAGAGGAGGGCTCTGGAGGCCCAACTGATGGAGCTCCGATTGAGTCTCCGTACGGCGGAGGGGAGGCTTCAAGAGAGCGAGGAGCGGTACCAGAGGGCAAAGGAACGTGGGGCGCGACTTCGTCAGTCTGGTTATTTTTCCATGGGCAGCTATCTGGTTTCTTCGGCCGAGGAGCGTCGTCGTGCCTTCGAGGCTGGGGTGCCACCGCAGGGCGAGGCGAGCACGGCTTCTCAGGGTTCGCAGAGGTCGCAGAGGCCCCCTAGGGATCCCCGTCAGAGGAGGGAGGAGAGAGATGACCAGGAGGGCGATGGCAAGAGTTAGAGAGTTGCTTGTACACTCCACCCTCCTTACTGCATGATGTACTTTCAGATATTATATGAAATGAAAATGGCTTTCTTGTGTTATGTGTACCTTTCCTCTCTCACTTTTCTGCTGCACCGAGTTGTTTCGAGGCATGCCGTACGAGACTTTGCCCTGAACAGCGGGGAACTGCGCTTTGCACGGGGATTCTGTTTCCTTTCTCCCTTTTTTGGGCGCGTCCAGGCGCGAGGACGCGTCTTAATCCTTGAATTCAATTTTAAAGCGCCGGGTGACCTTTCTTCTCCCGTGCCTTACCCACAAGCGAGCCCGCCTCCTGTCGAAATTTGCTCGCCCCTTTCCGTCTTCTTCCTCTCTCGATCGATGGAGTTCGGTGGGCCGGACCATGGTGAAGGTGGAGAGGGACGTGGGACTCCTCGCCTGAGGAGGGACACGCAAGAGCACGGAACGGCGTCCATGGAGGAGGAAGGGCCGCTTCGGGCCCCCGAGGGACCCGAGGGGCCCGATGTCACGGAGGGAGGTGAACACGGTTCGGTGAGTGCTTCGGTTTCCCCTTCTTTGATCTATTTTGAGTTTTGAAGCGAGGCGTGCGAGGGGGGAAAGGGTTCGACGAGTGTTGCACTCAAATGATGGACGCGTCCTAGATAGGGAACGCATTCTTTGTTATGATGCGAGGCCCTTCTTTCTTGGTGCAGGACATGGCGAGGACCCTGGGCCTGGCCGATGAGTGGGCGAGTGCAGACGAGCCGAGCCGTGTCAGGAAGGAGAGTCGCGACAAGGCGAAGCTCGAGGATTGGCGCATACGTCTCCCTGGACAGCAAGGGAGCGTGCTGGTGCAGGATAGTGCCGACTTCCTGCAGCGGTAGAGAGAGAGAGTTATGCGGGGCTTCCCCAAGCTGGGGATACGCGCGACGTCGATGGGTCGCGTGCCCAATTAGCCGAGGTCAGGCGGCAGCTGGCCGCCACTCAACAGGAACTGTCGCTCCTGGTAAGCTAAGTGCTGCATTTTCTATTTTTAAATGTGGAGCTTAGCTGACGGCTGTTGTTTGTTCGTTCCAGCGTGCCCAGTAGACAGCGATGGTGGGAGTGACCGGCGGCGCATCTTCCAGTTCCTCGGCCCCTTTTCTCGAGATTACCTCCCTCCGGGAGCAACTTGCTGGTGCGGTGGCTCGGGCTGCCCGGGCAGAAGAGGAGCGTGATGCCTGGGTGGTGACTGTAGCAGAGCTGCGACATCGCGGTGAGGAGAGACCTTCTCCAGACATCCTGGAGTTAAGGGTTCTTCTGCAGATGATGAGGAGAGAGGCGGAGAGAGAGAAAGCCGAGAGAAGGTCCGAGCGACAGCGAGATCAGGTCGAGAGGAGGGCCTTGGAGGCCCAAGTGAGGGAGCTCCAGCTGGGCCTTCAGGCCGTCATGCAGAGGCTAGGAGGGATGGAGACGCGCTATGAGAGAGTGCGAGAGTTCGGGGAGCGACTGCGCCAGTCTGGTCGCTTTGCCGCTAGTGGCTTCTTCGCCACGCCAGGGGAGGAGCAGCGAGTCATTGCTGTGGAGCCGGCGCCACGAGGCGAGGCGGGTGCTACTGCACGGGGATCCAGGAGGCTTCTGAGGGACCCTCACCTCAGGAAAGAGGAGAGGGATGCCTAGAGGGACGAGCATGAGGATAATGGCAAGAGTTGGCGAGCTAGTGGATCCGCCTCCTCTCTATGATTATAGTGTTTATGACAGCTTATGTAGAATTATGAATGGAGTGATTTGATTTTCTGCTGCTTGTTTATTCTCTTGTGCGTTCCTTCTTCCCTACACTTCTTCTCCTTTGCACTGTTCCCATGTGATGGGTCTGCCGAGACTCCACCCTAAGCGGAGAATCGCGTCTTGTTGTGACCGTTTTCCATGGGAATCTGCCGTCAAAGTCAATAATGACGGCCCTAGTTCCTTCTCCCGGATGTTGTGTCAAGTTTTGCGGACGTCCTCCAAAACATGATAGGGTATCCTTAGACAACATAGGGGGGCTAGTCGTCATATTCTTCGTCCAATCAATCACCCTGTGCAAGCGGTGAAGTGACACACGGGACCGCATGGTAGGTGCCTCATCGCGAGGGCTATCATAAAAGGTGATGGAGGAAATCTTGGCCTGCACTCCTTCCATTTCTATAAATTCTTGTCCCTTTTATCCTCCCTGGTATATCGAGAGCTAACTCGAGGAGCACAAGTTCTCACGGGAGAGGAGGAGTTCAAAATTCTGAGAGTTGGATGGAGGGCGAATCTTCCCACTCCTCGAAGAGAAGCAGGTCCAGTGGTAGTAGTTCCAGGAGGCTTTCGAACCTCGAAGGGCACTTTAGCGAAAGGGCCCAATCACAACTCGTAAGCTGAGCTTTCCTGCCCTTTTCTCATTCTTTCTTCCTTCCACTTGACAACACCCTTCTCCATTTCTTATGCACGCACATAGTGTGATGAAATCACACATTTCATGGGAGTTAGCAGTGGCCGCATACAGGGGTCTCCCGGATTTTCAGAAGGCCAGGCTAGACGTGATGGGATTTGGTGCCTTTCTTCGGATCGAGTCGATCCAGCTCGACCTGGTCCTGATCCATGCCTTGTGTGAGAGATGGGACCCAGTGAGTCGGGCATTCCTGATGCCCTGGGGGCACATGGTGCCCAGCTTGGAGGATGTGGTCCGAATCACAAGCCTGAAGGTGGAGGGTGAGGCAGTGACCGGGGTCACTTATGCGGATTACCGAGAAGGTGCTCGGAAGCTACTGGGTTTGGACCTAGATGGTCGGAAAAATAGGTCGGTAGCTAGGGCGTCCCTCATGGATGCATTAGGGGTCACCGACACTCGTCGGCGGGATGATGAATCCTTAGAAGAGTTCATGGAAAGGATGAAAATAGGATGCCATGCCGTGTACTGCACAGATTTTGGCAACTGGGAAAGATGCAACATAGATTTGAGGAGATTTGTCCTCTTCCTTTTGGGGAGATTGGTACTGAGCTCGAAAGGGGACGGTATCCAATGTCGCTTCCTGGAGCTGCTGTCAGACCTTGAAAGAGTAGGGTACTACGCCTGGGGAGCTGCCATGCTGGCGCATTTGTTTGCAGGCCTGTTCCAAGAAGCGGATCGTGAGATGGCTGTGAGTGGTTTTACACCATTCATTCAGGTATTTTTGGTTTTGCTTGTTTTATATTTTTTTATTTTTTTTTATGTTTTTGCAAGGTACTGATGACCTGTGCCGAGCAGCTGTGGAGTTATTATTACCTCCCCATGGGGAGAGCTCGGCATTTGTGACCCGCGATGATGCCGCTAGCCAGGCGGTGGGAACCCATCATGAGTGCGGCACCCCTAACCTACCAACTGATGGTGCTAAGGCGGGAGCAATAGGAGTTCCCTGCAGCGATGGTAAATTGGAGACCCTACTCAGACATAGTCGATGCCGACCAGCCGTGGGTTCTAGCAAGTCGTGCCCGGTTCGGACGGAAATTGTGGATGCACTGCCTGAATGAAATCGAGCCGCTTCGGCTACGATTGGTTATGAGGACTTTGGGACTGACTCAAGAATGGGTGGATTCAGCTGCGCCACCTCGCGTTGGGAGAGAGACGCGAGGACCGGTGACCTGCATTGACTGGCGCGTGCGGTTCCCCGAACAGTATGAAGACTGGCAACGGGGTGGCACGATTGTAGAATCACATGCGCGGGATAGCGAGGACTACTTGCGTCTATATAGGACAAAGTACGTAGAGCAGCTCCAACCCCGGGGACTTGTGGAGGTAGATTTCCCCTTTTTCTCTTTTTTTCTTTCTCCTTTTTTGGTTTTCTGGTGAAAATGCTGACTCGTATGGCTGCAGGATGTCCGGGATGCCATGACAGTGAATTTACGAACTCGCTTGGCAGAGATGGAGCAACAATTGGGCGATGCCCGTGGAGCTACGAGCACCTTGGTAGGTGTACAGTGCGTTCCTAATTAAAACCACAGATTCCAGATGTTGGCTACTAATTCACGCGGTCGTAGCATGCCCAGATTGGCGCGGCTTCCCCATCGATGGGAGTAGGTGGTGCCTCTTCCAGCTTGTGGATTCTCACCTCAGAACTTGACTTGCTTCATGAGCAACTTGCTCACGCCACGCAGCGTGCTGCGGAGGCAGAAGGGATGCTCTGTATACAGGTAAAAAGTTTCAGTGTTGAGTTCTCCTTGTTTACGCCTTATCGCGTATCTGAGATGGTACACTCGGTAGGAAAAGGAGACGGAAGAAGCGCTTGCCCAAGCTGCGCAGAGGGAGGCGAGGATAGCAGAACTGGAGAGGGAACTGCGGCATCGTCCTGATGACGACTCTTCCAGGGATGCTATGGAACTGAGGATCACTCTCCAGTTGGAGAGGGAAGACCGTGAGAGAGAACGGGCAGAGAGGGAAAGAGACGCAGAGAGAGAAAGAGGCAACAGATTGACTGAAAGGGAGGAACGAAGGGCCATGAAGGCCCAGTTGTTCGAACTCTGAACCAGCCTTGGTCTTGCTGAACAGTGGCTGAGAGATGGTGAGGAGCGCTACCGAAGAGCACGAGAGCGTGGCTTTCGTGTTGGTAGCTTCTCTGCTGCTTCCGTGGATCAACGCCGGGGTGTGGGAATAGGAAGGGGAGTACAGAGCGGTAGGAGTACCGCTTTTCGTAGTTGGGTAGCACCTTTGAAAGCGTTTTGCCCGGAGAGTAGTGGGACGAGTAATGCAGAGAGAGAAGGCGGAACTTGATGTAAATTTTTTGATTTTTGGAATAAAATACAAGGTTTGGTTTGTTTGGTTTTCACCTTTGCTTCTGTTGCCTGAATCCCTGCACACATCACTGAAACAAACAAATCAGAATTTCTGTTCTGACTTGGCCCCTTGCTCAATAAGCAAATGGTCACTGTGACTGCCTTTGATAACTGGTCAAGGGGCCAAGCCTTTATTTAGCGAAGGCAAGGGAAAGATGCGGTGATGATAAATGCGACAGGCAAGCACACGAATGCAAGCAGTATTAAAAGTGAGATGCTGCACGCAAATGCAATCATGCAAAATTAATTTGTTTTCTTTTTTATATTTGGCATTTTTTTTGTTTTATCATAAAAAAGATTTTTTTTTGTTTGCAAATATGTACATTTTCTTTTTTTTCCCTTTTTTGTTATTTTTTATCATTTTAATTTTTTGTTGCTAACGCCCGGCAAGCACCCAAATGGCGCCTAACCTACGTGAGAACATGGGTTTCTTACTAACCTCCTAGGTATCCTAAGTGCACATCTAGGTTGATTTGGGCCTCTAGACCCCTCGAATGATGATCCCGCCGGCTAAGACTTACCCTGATGACAATACTATCATGCCATGCTTAGGCTCCCAGTCGCTTCCGACCACAGGGATTCACCCAAAAGGTGTTTGAGGTAAGAGATTTACCCGACCCGGGTCTGTTTCCTCACAACTCTAGATGGTATATGATGGAACATCCTGGAACCCTAACGACCAACCGCGCGACGCTGACCCAGAATCAGACGCCGTCGCACCCATAGGTGACCGTTTGCATTGGCCTTAGCCCGAGGTTAAACAAGAAGACATCAAGGTGGTAAACAGGGGTCTTGGCCAGCCAGAAACACAGAGACTCCTTCGCAGCGATATCTTTTGCTTTTCAAAGTAGGCAACCATATGTGTATATTAAAATAAGGTCGCAGACCTTGGCGGGTTTCGCCCTTTAGAAACTCCATCTAGCTTTCATCTTCAAAGGAAGAAGGAAGAGCGTGGGGGATAGACCTCCTGAGAGGATCGGCAAAGCCGTTAACCCGGCGAGCGAATAAGGGCCCATTAACTCTTTCCTTTCAGACAACTTCAGACCAAATCTTGAGCATTTACATTCCATAGCCCCCCCTTTTTGTGGATTCAAACTTTTGCTTTGAGGGGTTCCATTTATCGCATCAGGCACGGTCACGACCAGGCTCTTGATTTTGATTTTGTATTTCTTTTTGTGAGGGAGATATGGTCATTTGACGTTTGTAGGCTCCCTTTCGTATGCCTGCAGGGACACTGCCCTCTTCTCGTGCTCTGATCAATGCTCGAGGAAATGGATCCTACTCTTGCCTTTGGGGTTTGAGTTTCGGTTTCTCATGCTCAGCGTTTTAAGGGCGCCGACTGTCTCATTTGGTCGAAGAGAAAAGAATAAAGATTACAGCTTCCGGAGATCTTCTGGGTGGGGCCCCACCGTAGGTGATGCTACCGACTTTTTTTTTTTGAATAAAATACATAAGTGAGCACATGTTAGCTTCCTTCGAGCGAGCATAGGCCGACGTGGCCGGACAGGGATCTCCACGGTTCTGGCAAACCAAGACCTGGTGCCTACCAAGCCTTAAAGGGCCCTATCCTAACATGAAGGTTAGATGCAGGGACTTAACTACATGGTGACTGCCAGGCATTGACATTTTAAATTTTCCATATTTTTAGTGGTTTTCAATATTTCTTTATTTTTGATGTTTTTTATCTTTTCATCATTTTTTTTTGTTTTGTGCTAAGGGTAGTATTTCTTAAGATAAAGCCCATTCCAAGGGTGGGATAACTCGGTTCCTTCGGCGTTGACTAGCTTGTAGGCATTGCCAGGGTACACGGCTTGAATTACAAATGGTCCTTCCCAATTGGGTTGGAGCTTAGAACGCGGACCTCCAGGTTTGACAAAAATTCTTTTTACGACCATCTCACCGACTTTGAATTTTCTCTCAACGACTTTCTTTTGATAAAAACGAGCGAGTCTATTTTGATACACACGCGTGTGTTCGGCAGCGGCCAGCCGCTTCTTATCCAAGCGTTCCAACTGGGTGAGGAGTGAATTACGACGATCATCGAGGGGAAATTCCTCGTCCAATTGTACCCTGAGAGAAGGGATCAGAGTCTCGTATGGGACTACCGCTTCCATACCATAAGTAAGGGCAAATGGGGTCTGCCCGGTGGGGGTACGGATTGAAGTGCGATAGGCCCATAGGGCTTCGATAAGTTTTTCTGGCCAGTCTGAAAACTTACTAGACTCGCAGATTTTTTTTATTACACATCAAAATAAAAAGAAGAAGAGAAGCAAAACAAATCAATACTCATGACACCCCCTTTTCAAAAAATTTTGGTCTGTTGCGCCAGGGCTTTGTGTCCGTCATCGAATCTACATCCGCTCTAGGCACGCATACGACCGGGCTCGTAACGTCCCGCGGGGAAACTGTACTGCCACTCTTGCCATGCCTAGTTTTATCATTTTGGGGACTTTCAAACTTTTGAGAGCTTTGAGCTTTGGGTGAGCTTCTAGCTTTGATTTTTGATTTTTTGCCCCTTTTCTCTATTTCTTTCCTTTTTCTCTTTCTTACTCTTTTATTCTGTAGAATAAGGTCGTAACGGACTGCCCCTATTTGAGACCTCTTTTATCAGGGGGTCTAGATCAGTTCTCGCCCCCTTATTCACCACTTGCCCTTATTTTCAATCGAGAGAGAAGAAAAGCAAGGATCTTCACCCTCCCCTAAGCATGGCCAAGGGAGAGACGGTGTTGCGCAAAAGAAGAAAACTGAACCACAGGCGATCGTGTAGTGTGTGAAATGTTGGACAGAGGCTCTCCTTTCATGATCAAATGAAGGCATACCCCGCCGTCGGGCCATCGCTAGCTTGACTCTATGGATAAAAACATTTTAAATATAGCCCATTCCACGGATTTGGCAATTCCTCACCCTCCGCGTTGATCAAACGATACGCATTACCCTGATAGACTTCCTTAACTACAAACGGCCCTTCCCAGTTAGGTTGCAGCTTTGACCTGGGACCTGCTGATCTGATAAATTTACGTTTCAAAACTATGTTACCCACTTGGAATTTTCTTTCAATAACCTTCTTTTGGAAATACTGGGAGAGACGTTTTTGATAAACCGAGACGTGATTGGCCGTGTTAAGCCTCTTCTCGTCTAAGAGTTCCAGTTGGACTAGCAACGCCTCTCGACGCTCGTCGAGATTAAGTTCTTTGTCTAGCTACACCCTTAGGGAAGGGATCAGGATCTCATATGGGAGTACCGCCTCCATCCCATAGGTGAGGGAAAAAGGGGTTTGCCCCGTGGGAGTATGGACGGAGGTGCGATAAGCCCATAGAGCTTCTACCAGTTTATCGGCCCAATCAGCAAATTTGTGTGACTCCCATGTTTTCTTGATGATTTTAAGAAGGGTTTTGTTCGTGGCCTCAGCCTGGCCATTACCTTGGGGATAGTATGGCGATGAATGATGCAATTATATATTAAATTTCTTACAGAGGTCCCGGAGTTCTTGAGAAACGAATTGAAGCCCGTTGTCGGTGACGATATCACTCGGCACTCCGAACCGCGAGATGATATTCTTCAGGATGAAGCGGCATATCGTGGTGGCTTTGATTTCTGCATAAGCTTCAGCTTCCGCCCACTTGGTGAAGTACTCCGTAGCCGTTAAAATGAAGGACTTCTGCTTGACTGCGGAATTTGGATCGCCGAGAGGACCAACGATATCAAAGGCCCACATGGAGAATGGCCAAGGAGCAGAAAGAGGGTGGAGAGAAGAAGTCGGAGCATGGATCTTATCAGCATGAAGCTGGCATTGAAGACACCTACGGACATAGGTGGAACAATCTTCTTCTAGGGTTGGCCAGTAATTGCCCTGCTTAAGAATTTTCTTCGCCAATGCCTGCCCATTTACGTGCCCTCCGCACTCACTAGAGTGAACGGCTTTAACTATCTTCCATGCCTCATTGTCATCCAAACACCTCATCAGAAATCCATTAAGAGCCCGCCTAAACAATTCTCCAGCAACAATCGTGTATCTGGAGGCAGCTCTTCTAATGGCCTTGCGCTGCTCGGCGTTTGCCATCTCGGGAAAGGAACCATGCCTGCAATACTGTTCAATCTCATAATACCATGACAATTCTTCTTCTTCGATGATATCCTCAAGCTCAGTTAACGAAACTTCTCTCACATCTTCCCTTTCCATCTTTCTTTCTACAGATTTCCTAAGGTTGTCGAACCAGGGATCCTGAAGAGAAGGATAATCTAACCGCTGGACCATAATGGTCTCAGTGGCGCGACTGAGGGGAAATGAAAGAGAAGAAGCGAGTGATGCGAGTGCATCAGCCAGGATGTTCTGAGAACGAGGAGTATGAATATAGATAAGTTTCCAGAATTGCCTAGCCAAGAGCGTGACCAGATCTTGATAGGGTTTGAGCTTGGGCTCACGGGTGCGGTAAGCTGACAGACCTTGATGCAGCACCAATTGAGAGTCTCCTATGATGTTAAGATATTGCACACCCATGAGGTAGGCGTGCTTCAGACCGGCAAGGAGAGCCTCATACTCGGCTATATTATTGGTGGCAGGAAAAGAGAGTTGATAAGCAATAGGGATGGTCACTCCTTCCGGAGTGAGGAGAACGGCGCCGATTCCACGGCCCTGGGAATTAAGAGCACCATCGAAGTGAAGAGACCAGAAAGGCAGATGAGTGATCACTGCCAAGTGTTCATCGGGAAACTCGTCCTAAATCGAATCAGTGCGAGGGATAGGAGAATGAGCAAGATGCTCAGCAATGGCGTATCCCTTGATCGCTTTCTGGACAATGAAGGTGATATCGAATTGGGAAAGAAAGCTCTACCAGCGAGCTAATCGGCTAGAAAGGACAGATTTTTCTAACAGGTAACGAATGGGGTCCATTCTAGAGATCAGCTTAACCTCATGGGCAAGAAAATAGTGTTTGAGCTTCTGAGCTACCCATACTAGTGCTGCACAGGTCTTCTCCATGGCAGTATACTTGGATTCAACGGGATTAAACAACCTCGAAAGGTAGTATGCTACCCTTTCCCTTCCCTCATCATCCACCTGAGCCAGGACAGCTCCTAGGGAGTCCTCAATCACAGAAATGTATAGGATCAGGGGTTTCCCAGGGACGGGTGGTTGCAGAACTGGGGGATTAGAAAGATAAACCTTAAGATCCTCGTAGGCCTTTTGGTATTGTTCATTCCATTCGAATTTAGCCCCCGCCTTTAACAATTCATAGAATGGGCGGTATCTTTACGAGTGTTGAGAAATGAATCTCCTGATGAATTATAAACGCCCAATCAAACCTCTGAGTTCAGTGATGTTCTTAGGCGGCGGCATTTCCCTAATGGCCTTTGCTTTATTCGGATTGATCTGAATCCCCCGTTTACTAACTATAAACCCAAGCAATTTCCCTGATGCAACTCCAAACACGCATTTCTTTGGATTCATTTTCAATTTATACTCCCTAGCCCTTTGCAACACTTTGGCTAGAATGGCGGGGTGTTCTTCTTTGGACCTCGACTTTACCAGAATGTCATCCACGTAAGCTTCTAAGTACACATGCAGCATGTCATGGAAGATAGCCATCATTGCCCTCTGATAAGTGGCACCTGCATTCTTCAATCCAAATGGCATAACAACATAGCAGTATGTGCCCCAGGGCGTAGTGAACGAGGTCTTCTCTTGATCCTCAGGAGCAAGACGGATTTGGTTATATCCAGAATAACCATCCATAAATGAGAGGGCCTCATACCTAGCCGTGTTGTCCACCAACACATCAATGTGAGGAAGCAAAAAATCATCTTTCGGACATGCCTTATTTAAGTCCCTGAAATCGATACAAATCTAAATTTTACCATCCTTTTTCATTACTGGGACTATGTTTGCCACCCACTGTGGATACAATACAACTCTAATAAACCTGGCATTATGTAATTTATCAACTTCTTCCTTGATTCTTAAGGCCATTTGTGGGTGGAACCTTCTCACTTTTTGCTTAATAGGTGTTGCCCTGGTTTAAGAATCAGTCAGTGTTCAACCAATGTGGGGTCAAGACCCGGCATGTCCTCGTAAGACCAGGCAAACGAATCGATGTACTCCCTCAAAACCTTGATGAGCTCCTCTTCAACCTGAGGAGGGAGATTAGCAGAAATGAGTATGGGCCTGGGGTCCTCTTCCGTTCCGAGATTTACCTCTTTCGTGGGTTCATCCACTGCCGACGATGGTTCATCAAATCTTTTCAAACCCTACGCGTACAAGTCGACGGTGTCGTCCACCTCGCTTTCCTCATCATCGGCTGGGTCCTTCTCATCAATGATCTCATATACCCCTAATCCGTCATTGCTCCACACCCCTTCTAATTCCTCATCATCTTCTAAAACAATAGCGGTCTCTACAAACTCCGGGCACTTGAGAAGGGCATGGCATCTCTCGGCCAAATCTTGCAGAAACCTATCAGGGATGGCTTTAGGATGACGCATCACAGGGTGCGCCGCAGACGTGGATGGGCTAACTAGACTAGAACTAGACTCTACCCCCGACTGACTCGACTAACCTAGGAGACTCTGCACACTGTACATCTACCCTAGGAGATAAGAAATATACTGGGAAAGAAGCAGGGGTCTCGTGCCCCTGGGAAGAGGATGGACTGAAAACAACGTAATCTTCCATTGAAACATCCATTTTAAAATTGGCATTTTTTTTTGGGAGTCGGAGGAGATCACGCAACAGGACGAAGAAGACGGGGGAGGAGGGAGTTGCATGGGGAATAGATCGGGGAAGATGCAATCAAAGAATGGATCAGAAGATCGAAACCACATTTTGTGGAGTTGGGCATTAGGGGGAGGAGGAGGAAACAGAGTTGAAAGATCAATAGGTGGGCAGCGCCCACATGCACAAGGAACAAATAAAGTTTCAAGTGGCCTTCCCGTGATGTACGGGTCGACCATGATCGGAGGGGAATGGGGGACAAACCCCAATTGTTGAAATAAGGAGGCAAGACGGGACAGGGACAGAGAAAAGGTAGTGATAGAGCTCCCCACTTCCCGTGGCCTACGACGGACTAGCTGTGTTGGAGAATGCTTCACCAGCTGCATCTCCTTCTTCTTCGGTCGGTCTTCTTCTTCACTAAACATCTTTTCAAAGCAGACACAAAAATCTTCCATATCACCCACCAGCCCCTTCAGCGGCGGTGGTGGGTCAGCAACATAACAGGCGGCATCAATCTTCTTCTTAGGGCAGGGTGGCGGCTTATTTAAAGTGTCGGGCTGCAGCGGGCCTTTCACGAAGTGTTGACGGTAATCCCACGTCAGTGGCCCGGAGTCTCCAAGAATGGACAATGCAGTCTTGCGGTAGCCAAGACCTCGGCGGCCCATCTTCCTGCCTTTGGGAACGGGCTTAGTTCGCCCCTGTAGTTGTACGCCGAGACCCAAGCCTGGCTGATAACCCAACTTTAAGATCATGTGCCACCCTTTCGAATCTCTAATCTTGGACTTAATTTTTATATTGACTGGCGCAGTGACGGGCTTGCGTGACGCATATGCCCATGAGTAGTTTAAGTCCATCACAGAAAGAACTGGCCTGTTACTCGACCACAGAGTAGGGAGAATCTTAGCTGCTATCGCATCAACATTCTGGATGGTGGAAATACTCTTCACCTTGACCACAGCCCTTGGAATGGAAACTTCGAACACTGGTGGGCAATCGAGGGCACGGCATTCAGACTGTTTATCCATGGACGACCCAGAATTGCTTTGAACATTGGGTCTATGTCCAATACGTAAAATTCCACGTCCATGACCAAAGGCCCTAGCTCAGCCTGAACAGTTACGACCCCATGACAAGCACGCCTAGAGTTATCATACGCTGCTATTGTGGTCGGTGTGGGCTTTAACATTTCTTCTGAGATGTTGCAGGCACGAAGGGTACTCAATGGACACACATTTATTGACGCTCTTGTGTCCACAAGGGCTGATTCTACTGCCACTTTATTTAAAGAGATGGTGATGCAAAGTGGCATCTGCTGTGCTTCTGGGGGTGCTAGTTCTGTCTCTGAAAATGAAATAGAGGGCCCCCTTGTAATTGTTGCCAACACTGTTGGTAAGCTATCCACCGCTACATCCTCGCTAACCATAACCTTCTGAAGAAAAGCCCTGAGGGTGTCCTGGTGTAGCGTGGATCTCTTAATCAACTCCAAAACTGATATCTTGGCCGGCATCCGGTCCAAGTGCTGCAGTAGATCATACTTCGTGCCTGGCACGGGGTCTATTTCTTCTGTTTCAGCTGTAGGGAAAGGAACTTGGGGGTTGGGTGCAGACGCACCAGAGGAAGGGTAAACTCTATGGAAGGGACGCCCGCTCCGAAGGGCGTAATGTCGTGCCGGCACAACTGTAGATGGACCCCCGCTTGGCCCAGTGGGGTATGTGGAGGGGGTAGAAATGGAAGTGAGGGTGACGGGGGTTGGCCTGATGGGCCCTAGTGGAGGGGTGATGGGTGAAGGGTTAAGTGGAGGGGTGATGATGGAAGGCACGGGGGGTGATAGCTGAATGACTGGCAGCATGGTGGAAAATGTGGTGGGCGTGATGAGTGGTCGGGAAGGGATAGTGGGTGGAGCGGTCGTGAAGGTGGTGGGTCAGAGGATGGAGGGAACGGAAGGCGCGGGGCTAGTGTGGTGGAAGGCCAGGAGATGGGCGGTGGTCTCATCATCAAAGGACCATCCAGCGTTGGGGGCTGGGCGGTGGACTGCATTAACTTGAGCCGGTGCCGGCGGCTGTTGTTGTGGTTACTGTTGAGGAGCGGGTGGATGTACTGGCATGGGATTCTGGTGAATCCCGAGGTCTTGCTGCTGCTGCTGTAGGGGTTGTTGTTGTTGTTGTTGGAGGGGTTGTTGTTGGAACTGCTGTTGCTAGGGCGCCGCCTGCTGCGGCCTTGCTTGTCTTCGTCTCTCCTTTATATCTTCAATTATCTTATGCATTTGGGCCCAATCAATCCTCTGGACCTCATGCAGATCATACACCAAATCTCTAAACTGAAAGCATCTTTCTATGGTGGGCCCGGGCTGTCGATGGTATATACAATATCTGGACTGGTCGACTGTCGGATTCCAATTCTGACGTTCTGGAGGCAATTAGATGTCACCAGTGTACATTAGAGCTAAAAATATGTCAGGGAGGGTTTCTGGCAGTGGTGGATAATTAGCCCTCTTGGGTCCCGGCCGAGCAGGCCCATAACCAGCGGGAGGAGGAACATTGTGGTACTAGGGTGGCGGTTGCGGCTGTTGAGGTGGTGGTGGTTGTTGTTGGGGGTGCTGAGGAGCTTGGAAGGTGGGTCGGGGAGCTTGTGGGGCGGCGAACTGGGGGTTGCGTGGGGGTTGCTGGAAATGGGGTGAAGTAGGCTAGTTAGGGAATTGAATAGCCTGGACCTGCTCGTTGACTTGGACTCCCTCAGTAACTGGGCCCTGAGATTTTCGGGTTGTTTTGGATTTCTAGGCTTCAAATAATGAATGGATGGGGGAGTCTTTAAATTGGGTCTGGATAAACCGGGCCCGACTATATAACTGGTGCATGTTAGAAATATTATTCATTGCCAAAATATTCCAGAATGTCGGAGTGGCATTAGAAATTAAAAATTTTACTTTTTCTTCTTACGGGATTTGCCCGAGCACACGTAAGGCCATCTGCCTCCATCTGTCTGCATACCCAGCAAAGTCTTCATCCGGCTTCATCTTTTCTGCAACGAGGTCGGTGAAAGAATACTCGGGACCGACCCGATCTTGGAACCTAGTGATGAACCTCCCATTCACGGTCTTGAAACTTTACGCCTCCTCTAGAGGCAAGGTATAGAACCACTCCAGGGCGACCCCCTCCAATGATCGGCGGAATAAGTAAGCCATCAGGCGATCATCATGCTGGAACTGGGTCGACTCATATAGAAACTCCCTGACATGAATGAACAGGTTGCTGTTCCCGTCATATTTTTGGTACACGGGGAGCTCGAACTGAGGAGGAAAACGAATGTCCCTGAAGTTAGGAATAGGTACATCAGCCAAAGACTGCGGACCAACCCGCTTGTGGAGTAGGTCAATTTGTTCCTACATAGTAGCCCATTTATCAAGGAGGTCCCGTTCTTGGGAAGGAGACTGAGCAGGAAAGATGGAGCCCGGACGAGGAGCTGAGGGGTGAACCGGCTGGGAGGGGAGCCCATAGATGGATAATGGGCCAAGAAAGGGCCCATATCCGCGTGAGCCAATTGGGCGGGCCCGGGTTGTAAACGAGTGAAATCAGCCAGGGCCGGAGGGGCCTGCGGCGATGGAGAGATTGTAGTGTATGGATCAAGATAAGAACCAGAGGGGACCTGGGCCTTCCCCTTATCAAGATACTGAAGGGCGGAGGTGGAGGCCTGGCCCGCTTCCATACTGGGGTATCGGAGCACCTGGGAACGGATGGGAGTGAGATCAATGGGGACAGCGGGGACGGGCGCAGACCGAACAATAGGAAACGTAGTGGTGGTGGTGGCAGTCACGCCATAGGAAGGAACTGAGGACTGGGCGTCTGCCCCTTGCAGAGCTTGCTGGATAAGGTGGAGCTGGCAGGGATCAAGCTGGGCCATCAAATGAAGAATTTGACTGGCCGAATTTTGTGTGGAGGAACCAGGAAGGGAGGGCTGAGAGCCCTCGATGGCAATGGTCGGGAGAGGAGGGGAAGTCCCCTCTCCTCCCTGCGCATGGGCGACCCTGGGCGGGTCCTCAAGAAGTCTGCGAGGGAGAGAATCCTCATGGGAATGGGAGAAGTCGTATGACGACATGGGGGATGACGAATCAAACAAAGGATTAAGGTAAGAATGGAAATAAGAACTGACCCTAGGAGGTGATCTTGAGGGAAGGAAACAATTCCACATACACTGAACACTCCACGACTAAGGCAGACAGTCCTAACCAGAGAAAGAAACAAAGCCTCAAACAACCAAGCATTCAATGGAGGGGAGAGATGAGAAGAAAATCAACCACTTTAAGCAACCAAGTTGTCAAATGATGCGCGATAATTTTTAGATTCCTCTTCTAGGACCTTAGTGGATTAATTAATGTATAAATTCGCTCAACCATAAGGTACCTAATCAGGGTAGGAAATGAGGAACTGGGTGACTCTACGGAACTCTCTCTCTCACGGATGCAAACCCTAAATTGGGGGTGGATACGGTACAACCTGCCCGGCGTCCGTGTGGGAATCCACGGCTCACGGGGGCTTACGGAGGTCCTCAGCAAGTTCCCCTAGTCGGCTCTAAGGAGTATGGAGACGAGAGGAAACCCTACCTCGGTAGGAATGCAACTACTATGAACAGAATGTATGCCCCTATGTGCACCGGAGTGCATGCGAAGTCTAGCCTAGCAACTAGCAATCAATGATCAATCAAATATGTAAGCAATGAAAGCATGCATGCAATGATGGCATAAGAGCAAAGGGGAGATCAATAATCAGCACCAAATATCATGACAATCATATAACATGGCAATCAAAGTGAATCATGGGTGCACTGTAGCACGATAAGGACGGCCCCTAGGAGACCGCTCAGGGAGATATACGGTCCTGGTTGAACCGTTCACACCAAGGAGTAACTACAAAGTAACAGAAAAATCAGGAAATGCTGGAATGAAAGAAGACGGAAATGGGAAACATACCAGGAGGAGCGGTCTATTGACAGCCGCTTAAGCACCAGAACGGACCTGCAACAACTGTGCAAACGCAGCCAAATCGACAGTATGAAGACAGAGGCGTACCTGTGCCAGCACGGTGGACGGCCAAACACAGGCCGTAGGGATGATGAACGGGCGATAGGAGACCGCTCGCGACCGCAGGCTGGGGGGAGAAGTGGCACTGTTCATAGAGAAGGACGGTGAACCTTCAGCCGCACAAACGTTGGACGGCCCTGGTAGAGCCGTTCAAGTTCCAGAGGATAGAGAACGCGACCCAACCTGCAACCACTTCAAGAAATGGACTAACACAGCAAAAGAAATGGTCAGCAAATCACTAACACGATGGACACTAGTTGTCCCACCGCGATCACCAAAAAAAGGGGGGTGTAGATGTATTTTTCCTCCCGTCCATTCTTAATGCCCACCCATGTCTATCTTACCACATCCAATATGGGAAATGAACGAAATATAGAGGGAAGGAAGGGGTAGAAACCTGTGATCACCACAAAGGTGCCGAACGTGATGGACATGCCATACCTTGGAAAGAGGGAGAGGTACTCACCTTTTGTGCAGCACTGCAACGATGTACGGCTCAGAATGAACCGCATATACTGATGAACGGTCGCACGACGGACCGTCTAAGAATGCTGCAGAGGATGCGGGATGAAGCACTCCTGATGGATGAACGGTTCCACAACGACCACAGGAAGAAGAAGAACGGTCTAGATTGCATTGCACGTCTCCTGGAACGAGTAGATGAGAACCGCGCAAGACCACCTCGCCAGAAGTTGCAAGAGTCCAACCTCCACCCTTTCCGGCCGGCCAGAAAGGATGGGCCTCGCGTTAGTGTGTTGCTGACCTACGAAACAAAGTGTAGAACACAAAGAAAAACCCAAGTTAGAAATGTAAAGTGTAGCAAGTGCTCGAATGAAAGGCAATGAAGATAAGTAATTGAATGGGGGGATACCTGGGGGATTTTTAAACCCCTAGGGCGTCAGAAAACATGGGAGGGTGTGTGCATGACAGTGCAAACAAAGAAAAACATGGGAGAATGGACGTGTAGAAACAAGCATACAATGAGAAGGAATGGGACTATCAATTGCAAAAGACTTAAAAACTAAGACTACTCCCTAAACCGGGGGCCTATATGGACGTAGAAGGCCTCCCTCCTTGGTGCTAGGTCGCTCAAAATTTCAGCAGGGCTTCGCCGTCGACCCCAAAATCTCCCCCCTTTTCAAAGGTAGCCTTTAGGGTCTATTTATAGAACCCCCAAATGCTAACCCCGAAATTAGGGTTTCTGTGCATTTTTAGGTCGAGATTATCAAACAAAAGATGAAGATAATTCAATTATCTTTCATCTGGAAGAAACGGCACTCAAAATGGTTAAGGATTCACGGAGAAATCATCGGAGGAAGTTTGGGAGAAAAACCACAAATGATAAGAAAAAGCCTTAACCATTTTCTGGTCCGAGAGGATAAACGGTCTCACGATAGACCGGACAAAATGATGAGCAGCCATACATGGGCCGTTCATCCCTGTCGGTGAAAATTCAAATAAATCATGAGATAATTAATTTATCCACTGAACAGACCGATAAATTCACCGTTGGACTCTCATTAGATGAACGGCTACTAATGGACCTTCCATTCATAAGAGCGGCCAATGAGCAACCGCTCATGCTTTGTAGGTAAAAAATCAGAATAAATGAGATAATTAGATAATTATTCGAACACTCAACCGAGTTTAGGACTCTGGAACTAGAACGACTAATCATGGGCCGTATTAGATCATGTCGGTGATAATTCAGAAAATCAACTAAAATATCCCATAAATGTATGGACGGCCTAAATACGACAGCACAAGTTGTTGCGCGGCCATGTATTGATCGTTCATGAATTGGACCCTCGAAATTTTATGGAAATAATCAATTACCCAAAAGCAAGGCCCATTAAGCCCTGAATTGAAGCAGACCTAGCCAGGGATGGAGGCTACCCATAAAAAAAGCCCAAAGATGTTGCCTGGAAACTGCCTAACGAGTGATGGACAACTCGAGACATCAATAAATGAGAGTAAGAGAAATGATTCAACTTATCGGCAAAAAATGGGTGTCAACAAAGAGATGGTTCAGTCCGAGGTGAACATGAATCAGAGTCCGATGTGAAGAATCCGTGGGTATGGAGTGAGCAGGGAAAAAAAATTATAGCAGATATTATTTCTGAACACAAGAGTTCTAACGAAGTTCCAAATGATTAAAAAATACAACAAGGTTTTCAATGAGATACCAATTTCATAAATCTAAAAATGAAGATGTTTCAGACTCTTCCATTATAGGGGCTTTATGAAATGACCTTTATAGGACATCATGGTTTAAATACGATGTATTCAAGGTTTGTCTATAAAAGTTTCTGTACTCATATCTGAAATCAAATTTTAATACAAATGAACTAAGTCCTCATATTTACATCTTGTTTAACCTCTCTTCATCTTACTCACTCGATTTCAATGACTTATCTAGGAGTGACATTCATTAGTATTGATGTTAAACAATCACATTTTGTCCATGGTTTCATCGATTTTTCTTTTACAACCATTTTTCAGATTTTTTTTCTTTTATTCAACAATAATTTTCATACCAAAATTTTCAAGAGCAATTAAGTTTAGTACACACCTTGTAACTAGAGGATACACGTTATTTAGACGCCCGTATCCCTAAGCAATTGGTATGACTAACTGTCATGCTTCATAATGAACAGAGTTAATGTAACGCCCGAGAATTTTCTAGGAATTTTTAGAGATTAAAATATAATTTCTAAGCAATTTAAAAGGCTTAATGGTCTATTTAGAAGAATTAAGGATTTATTTATTCCATTTAAAAGCCCTATATCAGCTAAAGGGCTAAGACCAACACAAATAGGCCCAAAGACCCAATTCCAAGACTTTTAGACCCAAGCCCATTAATAGAAACGTAAATTAGGTAATTTACAGATTTAAAATGAGATATATACATCAATTAGGGGGTAAATGGGGGATAATATGAAAATCTAATTTTTTTTTATTTCATGAAGCCTGGCGGTGTATCGCGCGACCACCAGATCCACCCTAGCGGTCCTCCCATGACCGCTAAGCCCTCCTAATCCCGTGAATGAGAGAAAACGTGAAAAACTTGGATCTTTGACGACCAAATCACCTTAGATTGAAGCTACCTAGCGTGAAAGACTCTCTAGAATTCTCTAGGGATTAACTCTACTCTAATTTAGGACTCTAAGTTCGATCTAATCCCTTAAACCTAGGTGAATCCTATAAATAGACCCTAACGTCGACTCATGCGAACCCTAATGTTGGCTCGCGTATTTTGAAGGTAAGGAGACGTCTACTCAGGTTTATTCTTTAGAAGAAATTATTCTTCTTAGTTTTATCTAACACACCTCCAATTTTCATGCTAGAAGACCCAGCCGTTGGAGAGTTAGAGCCTCTGCAAGTCGCTGGTTCGCAACAGACTGCAAGAGAACTAGTGTGACGGCCTAGTGTAGATCAGGAAAATAGAAGCCCTAATCGAGGTATTTAGGAGTTGATTCTTTAGAACTTTTTGTTCCCCTTCGTATCTTCTATCTACCCTCCAATTTTTATGGATTTAGGTCAAGAGGATTGTGAGATAGAGGGACGGGAAATTATTGGTTTGGCACAGGACGTGCAGGAATTAGGGTCTACTTCCAGTAAAAAATCTAAAGTCTCGGAAACGAATCAAAGGTAGGTTATCTCATTAAAAGGTTAGAATAACATGTCAGGAGTAAAAGTCCTTTGATTTCATGGAATTTCTTGCTTTCCACATGGAGTATTTGATGTTTTATTATGACAGCGCATATAGGGTTAATATAGCTTGCATGAACCTTGCCCTTAATAAAGAACTGATAATTTTGGCTTATTTCACTCAAACCCATACATATCCATGTTTTAATATGGTTTTACCAGGCCATATTTACCTATTGGCATGTTTTACCATACATCTATCTGCCCTAGATTAGCATATGTTTCGGTCTTATTGCTATTTGCTGTAGACAGGAAGAAACGATTTTCCTCAGACCGCCAGAGTTCCTTTAGCGGCCCTACGATAGACCGCTAAAGCCCATTAAACGGTCCTTTCGAGACTGCTTTAGTCTTCTGAGTTCTGTATTATTGTTAACCCGAAACATAATGCAGAATAGTCCTATTTATCATATGATAAGCCTAGCTAATTAGGTCTTACCCCTGTTTTAAGTACTGTATTCATACACTTGGTTACGTTAATTGTTCATCTTAGTAGATTTCATGTTCTTTATGCACTTTGGACTTATTTTAAACTTATGTTAATTTCATGCCAAAACCATATACCCTTGTATTTATCTTAAAATTTATATGGTTCATGGACTTGTCTAGTTTTGATTTGATCGCTGTTTTACCCTGATCCCTTCTCATCTAGAGTCTTTTCTTAAGTACATGCACGAATTCCGATACGATGTCATTTGATGCACTTTGCACTATAAGTACCCAATCTTGGACTTGTGATCCTCTCCATTGGATATTTCTTCCACCGGACTTGGTGATCTTATTTCAAGGCCTCCATAAGACTCCGCGAGCCTGGGATTCCCACTAGGATGCCGAACTGGTTGTACCCTCAAAACCCAATTGTCTAGAAAGCACTTTATAGGTGTTTTATGTGTTCTGGACCTTGCGGCCCTCTGGAGATCGCCAGAGTCTGTTAGCGGCCATTTACCTGTCCGCCAAGGATGCCTAGCAGCCCTGCCTGGACCGCATGGTTCCAGTTCATTCGTTTCATTGACTCTGTTACTAAACGGTCCAGTCATGACCGCATAGATCCACATACGATCCAGTAAACGACCGCTATTTCAGAAACTACCTCGCTATGATCGTTTTATGTCTAAGTATGGATTAACCCAAGGTTTGACCCACAGGTTAATTTTTCTATGATCCTAGTCAGTCTATGATTATCTAGAACCTCACACTTTGTTCTAAAGCTACCTAATGAATTATGAAAATTAAAGAATATGCCGTAATATTGTCAAAATTTTCCATGGCATAACCTTGTTTTGAATCAATCTTTGAACTATCATATTCTTAATTGGTACATTCTTACCATGATATTTGCTATCATGAAACTATAGTTTGAACTTGTTACATTATTGGCCATATTTATATTTCTCCTGGAAATAGCTTGATTTATAACTTGAAGATAGAAGAGCGGGTACGGACAGTGTCCAAGGGCTCCACTCTAGTCCCCTCGGCAGATAGCCGAAACATACTATAAAAACCATGGGGTATGATGAATACTAGCATTGCATTGCGTTGGGAGTACTTTTTTTATAAACGAGTGAAGATCCACAAGGTAATCTTGTGAAATTACATGCTTGCTAGTACATTCTCGTTACATGACTTTCTAGTGCATAACCTCTATGGTTATGAAAAGTACATTCTTGTTCATGAAAGGCCAAATTACATTTATGTTATATTCTTGCTTGATCTTATTTCTAGTCTACAAGAATTCTCATATCCCACCTTGATCCTATCTTGGCATTTGTGTTACTTTGGTTTATTCGCGTGTTTTATCGTATTTCCAGGACTTATCTTACACTCTAGAGCTAAAATCTTAATTACTTAAACATTGCCTTCATGTTGATACGAAGATACCTACTAGGCATGTATGCTCATTCCCTACTTTTCCAATCTTTTTCAGGAAATTCTAGCGGGTCGGATTTAGACTATTCAAGTGATAGATCCGAGAGTGATTAAAGAAGGAGCGACGTGTTAGATTGTCATTAGTTCATGGTCAAGAGTTTCTATGTAATTTTCTATTTTATTGAGTCTAGTTAGTCAGAGAGTCAAGAGTCAACCTTATGTACTTTTGATTATTATTTAAATAAAGTAAAGATTTTGTCTAAATATTGTGCATTCATTTCTTATGTGTGAATGTGTTAGCGCTCTGATTATATTGCTCGCTTGAGGCGTACTAGTCGACTGTTCACGTTCCTGATTGTTTCCGCTACATAATCTCGGGACGTGAATTGGGAGGACCAACCTTTAATCTTAGCTTTTGTCCTGGATCTCGGAATTCGGGACAACACTTTAAAGAATGGGCTGTGGGGGCTCGACGGCGACACGCACGGAGGGGGCGACGACGGTGGCTGGAAGTCGCATCCAGCAGAGGTAGTAGAGGTGGGAATCACTCCCAGAATATGGCTTCACACCATGGATTTCAGCTGCATTCTCTGCTGCAAGAAGGGGAGAGGGAGGGGGCGTCCTTGGGCAATTGTGCACAAATTCAATTTTTCTCTTGATTAATTATATGAAATATGGAAATACAAGGCTTATATAGAAATATATAAAAGACCTAAACTATCCTTAGTTCTAGGGTTAGGGAGGGGCAAATAAGGGATAGGAGAATTATTCTCCCATGTGGTCAAATGACCAAAATAAATAAATACATAAAGGTGGTAAAATGGGGGGAAGAATATTCAAATCTTCCATATGGGGACAAGAAAGGGGGCACCCCCCTCTTGGAGTCAACAAGAGGGGCTGGTCATCTTGGACCATGGACCAGCCCCACATGGGCCCTAGAGAGTCTAGGTGGTCCAATGGGAGAGAGAGTGGGGGTCCCGCCGGGCCTACGCGGCCTTTTTGCAAAGAAACCCATTGACTTAGCCCAAGTAACCCATTGGCTTATACTTGCCATACAATTGCAAACCCAATTAACCCATGGATATAAATGCAAATAAAAGGATACAAATGTAAAAATAAAATGTTAGTGCCCGGTGTTAATTCCCATCAATTCTCCCTGGGTGGGAAGAACTCGACCCCGTCGAGTAAGGGGTGTGGCTGCTCGTGTGGCTCCTGCGGATCTGTCACCGTACCAGATAGCACGGAGTACGCTCCACTCTAAGTAATCGTCACCTGCTCATCCCGTATATGTTCTATATGCTCACGCTGCTGTGGGAATGAGGCTATTGGTGGACACTCCGGGGTGGGATCACTCTCAAAGGGAGGAGACGGCTCTAAGACTCACTAGGAATCACCGCTGGGTCCCTTTATGTGACTAGATCCGAGACATTGAGGTAGAGTTGATCCCAAATTCCGGCAAGTCTACAACGTACGCATTAGTCCCGACTTGCCTTACACTCGAAAGGGACTGACATTGCGAGCTTGCATTAGACCGACTATGCAACTCCTAATATGCTCGACACATGCATGTATAGACTCTGAACAAATAAACAAAGACACAGACTCACACAAGACCCTAAACAAACCTACTGTTAGACCGACCCATACATATGCAATGGTGGACCAGGATATCCGAATGTGTGTCATGCATACACAGGACGTAACCTAATATTGGTGGAATGGAATCCTTGACATCCTAATATGCACCATTCATACACTGATGGCCCTTTGGATTTGGAAGGTTTGGGTGGGCTAGGAGAGCCGAATTCTCCTACTTTCGTACCCCAATGAACGGGCTCCTTGCAGAGTGTAGGTGGACTGGCCCATGGGGTAGGGGTGTGATAGGGGACTTCCCTAATAAGGTGGAATGGTGGTGGTGGGTCACGAGGCTCACTAAGGAAGGGATCGAAGGGATCAAAGAATGTGTGACCCCTCGATATGGGTTCCCCCATGACACGGTCCCAAGTTTGAATTTCTTGAAGGTATAAATAATCACCTCATGCATTGTGATCGGTGGGACGACGGTCATGTGTAGAAGGTATGGTTCCTCCCTCGGGATAAGTGGAATGAAGCTAGGCTCGGCCGACATGGGGAGGAATAAGAGAACCTCCGTGGTGACATGACCCACGGTGTACACGGAGGTAATGGACCCTAAGGCTGGATGTGTGAAGCTACGACTATTGGGTTGATCGAAGCCTCGGGCCAACATACACGTCAACTTCAATTGCCAGTCTAATCCCTTAATAATGTCATCCAATGTATCAACACGGTGACAAGACCGGAAGGTGGTATGGAATGAGTTGACGGACACTAATGGTAGTGTGAGGTCCATGGATGGGTAGCAAGGTGCATTAGGGACCAAGCCTATCTTGTGCCAGCTAAGAAGTGGCTTGTCGATGATTAGCTTCCCCGATAGAAGCATGGGTGGCTCTGGCTGAGATGGCTCTACAATGACAATCTCACCCTTAGTACGTAGGTATGGCTCCAGCTGAAGTTCGAAGGGTGTAGGTTCTAGCATGACATCTCCCTCGGTTGGAGAAGGGACTTCCTCCATGATGGGGAGAGGAATTGGGGACTTCATAGATAGCACCGGATTCAGACTACCGGCTACTACCTCCTTAGGCTCGGGCAGGAGTCGTGCCCACATCCTATCCCTCCTATCCATTCGGTCCATAAACATTTGCAAGAGGTCATCTAAGGTGCAGTTTGGACTAGGGGCATCATGGTGGGTTTTCTCATATTCAATTGGCCTAGTCTTGGGTCTAGGCTCATCTACGTACGGGGCTCTTTGCCTCCGACTATGACCTACTTGGTTGGAGGTGACTGGGCGGGGTCAGTTGGAGGTGACTGGGCCGGGTAGGTAGACCCTTTTAAGCTCGCCCTTCATCTCACGCCAAGACTCTATAGGCCATTGCCTCCTAATTTCCCTCAAGCATTCTATGTCCCTCCATTTTTGGACGGCTTCGTGAAAAATCCGCTTTGTGGAAAAATCAACTTCCATGACATCGGACATAATGTAACACTCAAAGTAGTTGTCCATAGCGGCTTCCCACTTTAGGTAGTCGCTCGGGACTTTAGAGCCATAGAAGTCCGGGGCTTCGGGCCTACGGAGGTGGAGGGGTTGGGTTCCCCATCCTTGGGTGTGTCGCCACCATTCATACGGCGTGGGCTTTTGGGGATCCATGGGACACAGGGAGCTATAAGATGGCCATGCCGACACTTGGTGCAAGACAAACCGACTAGACACGACCCTAAAACAACAATGTAAAATTGGAATGTAGACTCGACTACAAACCTAGACTCAACCAGTATCCGATACGTGGCGGAGGTTTGATCCAAAGATCGCACTCATGCAAGTGTGTACCTTCTCAATAGGCGTAACCTATCGTTCCTGAGACACCTTTTGATATACCGAATAGAGAGACGTAATGAGACACCTTGGACTGACTACCCTAGACTCAACTTGCTCTGATACCAATTTGATGCGGGACGGGGCGTGAACATGGGACTCTAGCTCACGGACGTCCCTAAGCGAGGGAAACGTGTGGATCTGCGCGGTTGAGGAACCAACAATGAGTCTCGAGTACTCGGCTCTTTCGTGTACTCGGATTGAGTCACGGGACGGGTTTCGCTCTCTCTCGCAGTGGTGATTAAAAATACTTTAACGAGCTAGGACCTATCACATGTAAGCAGCGGCATATAGAAATATATACGAGTAAAGCAAATGCCAAGTGGGGAGCGGACACGATACCTCCACGCTCCGGGCGTGGGGAAGACGACCCCGGCCAAGAATCGTACTCTCGGTGTACAGTAAATAAATAATTACAGTAGTAAATTTTTATTGCCCACTCCACGCATGGAGGTAAAGGGCTACAGTGGCGACCCAGGAGTAACGAAATCGGGTTGACGGGCAGCAAGCCGGAAGGGCTTTCAGACCGAAGACGGGCTGCTGGTCCAACTCGACACTATTCCAACTCAGTTTAGCCCACTGGACAGCAAGCAAACTCGACTGCTGGGATGACGACTCCCGGTCACCTTCTGGCCGTGACGGTTAGCGGGGACGCCGGTGGAAGACTCCTCTTCGATCCCTGAAGTCGGCGGCGGCTGAATCGACGCAAAAGTAATTTTGAAAGAATTAACTTGCTGCTGCCTCTGTTGGTCTGTTCACGGATCAGATCAGCGCGCCTCCATTGTGGCGCCCAGATCCAGAGGTGGATCGAGGATAGATTAGCGCTGTTGGATATAGGACTCAAAGGGCTACAACATAAATTAATTTCATGACCATCCAGTAAACGGATTGGAAATGAAAACCACTGTTCCCTAAGTATTTCTGCTGGCTTGGATTACAAATAGTCAGGACAGAGCAAGATCTACTTGAAAATGAATTTTGACCGATAGGGGAATGGTAGAACTGGATCTTGGGGATTTTATGGTGGATAGAGGGGGATGTGTGAGACGTGCTAAATTTTTTTGGGATTTTTTGGAGATGGTTAAGGGGGCGGGAAAAATAGAAGAACAAGACACTATCCCGCAGATCTACTGATTGGTAGACTGTCAGGGGTGAAACTAAAAGACTGAGAAAAATAGTAAACGATGTCTGATTGACACGAAATTTAAACTAGCAGGAGGTAACAACAAGGGGGATGATCTATCAAAATTTTAAGATCACCAGATATACGGATTGGGAGGAACAACCTTTTCTCTTAGCTTCTGTCCTGGATCTCAGAATCCGAGACATCACTTCAAAGAATGGACTGTGGCGGCTCGACGGCGGCACGAACGGAGGCAGCGGTGACGGTGGCTGGAAGTCGCATCTAGCGGAGGTGGTAGAGGTGGGAATCACTCCCAGAATATGGCTTCACACCATGGATTTCTGCTGCATTCTCTGCTGCAAGAAGGGGAGAGGGAGGGGGCGCCCTTGGGCAATTGTGCATAAATGCAAATTTTCTCTTCATTAATTGTATGAACTATGGAAATACAAGGCTTATATAGAAATAGATAAAAGACCTAAACTATCCTTAGATCTAGGGTTAGGGAGGGGCAAATAAGGGATAGGAGAATTATTCTCCCATGTGGTCAAATGACCAAAATAAATAAATACATAAAGGTGGTAAAATGGGGGGAAGAATATTCAAATCTTCCATATGGGGACGAGAGGGGGCGCCCCCCTCTTGGAGTCAACAAGAGGGGCTTGTCATCTTGGACCATGGACCAGCCCCACATGGGCCCTAGAGAGTCTAGGTGGCCCAATGGGAGAGAGAGTGGGGGTCCCGTCGGGCCTACGCGGCCTTTTTGCAAAGAAACCCATTGACTTAGCCCAAGTAACCCATTGGCTTATACTTGCCATACAATTGCAAACCCAATTAACCCATGGATATAAATGCAAACAAAAGGATACAAATGTAAAAATAAAATATTAGTGCCCGATGTTTGTCATGATCAGACTTACGTAGATGCTTGAGACGCAGTGTAAGCCGTCAGTGGACGCATCTGGTTTCTTCTTCTGGTGGATCTCCTCTCCTTCTCTCTCTCGTCACTTGGAAATGATCGAGTTATTATCTATTGGTAGATTTCGAGTACTCGCATTTAAATTAAATTGGCATATTATTTAGCTGTTTATAAATTGTTTAGTTAATTTTACATCCTTACTAGATTGTCTTTTAAATTACGCCAATGCATGCTTTACTATTTTCCTTTAGCTTACTGCTTTCCTTTAGTTAGTTGCGAGTTAGGGATTTCTGTGAACCCTACTGAGTCTCTGCTGTGAGACTCACCCCTTCCTTTTACAGGTGAGGCGGAGCAACCGGGTGCAGGATTCTCATGTGCTTTTGGCGACAAGTCTTAGAACCATCAATGGTCTGTCAATGGTCGGTTAGTGGTCAGTCTGTTCTTTTTCTTCTATTGGCCAGGGTATGTCCCGTGTAGATATTTATTTTAACCATTGTACAGTGTGGGACTTGTGATATATGAATCTGGACTACTTGTATAAATTTACCACTCTGATATATGTAATTGCTTCCATTTAAAGTTCAAATGAATGCTTTAATTAATATTACGCGTGTAATTTCTATTCGTTATGCATCCCCTCAACAAACACTCACTAACCCTTACGGGGCCTCATCAGCCTGTTGGGTGGCTTCCCCGAGCTCTTGGTATCGGTAAATCGATGATATCGGGTTATCGGTATCCGGATCTCCTGGGTCGTCACAGTGTTGATTCCTATCAACAGTTGAAATGGATGAAGCAGACTTGGAATGCATGTCTTGTCGACAAATGGTGGCACAGGTGCAAGACTTACCAGATATAGTGCAACTGTCGGGTAGTACACGACATCTTCGTGGATTTGGACAGGATCACAACTGCGTGAAGAAAAGTATCTTCTGGGAATTGCCTTACTGGTCAGCCCTTTTGATACAGCACAACCTGTACGTCATGCATGTTGAGAAGAATGTCTTTGATAATATGTTCAACACCATCATGAATGTGAAACCCTAAATAAAGGACAATGCCAAGGCACGAGCGGACTTGAAGATACTTTGCAAACGACCAGAGTTGGAATTACGGCAGGTACGGGGTAAAGTTGTGCAACCTAAAGCAGCTTACGTGTTGAATGACACACAGATCAATGAACTGTGCAAGTGGCTGAAGCAATTAAGATTCCCTAATGGATATGTGTCTAACATAGCCTGTTGTGTGAATGTCAATGAGGAAAAAATATATGGATTGGAAAGTCATGACTGCCATGTGTTCATGGAGAGACTTCTGCCCATTGCATTCCGTGACATATTGCCAAAGCCTATATAGGGAGCATTGACTGAGTTGAGTCAGTTTTTTAAGATTCTATGTGCATCAGAACTCAAACTTGGGGACGTGCAAACTATGGAACAGAATGTGGTCACGACGGTATGCAAGTTGGAGAAGATATTTCCCCTTGCGTTCTTCGATTCCATGGAGCACCTGATTATCCATTTGCCATACGAGGTCAAAGTTGGAGGACCGGTACAATTTCGATGGATGTATCCATTTGAGAGGTAATCAGTATGTATTTATTGATTATTTGACACTAGTTACATGTGTCTGTCATTGTCACTGTATGTCATTGTCATATGAATTATTGTCATAGGTGTATGCATGACCTGAAAATGAAGGTTCGCAACAAGACTAAAGTAGAGGGTTCGATTACCGGGGCATATATTATTGAAGAAATTTTAAACTTCTGTTCGATGTACTTAGAACCTGAAATTCATACTCGTCGCAATCGACCTCCACGTAA
Organism: Amorphophallus konjac; assembly: GCA_022559845.1. Classification (NCBI taxonomy): domain Eukaryota; kingdom Viridiplantae; phylum Streptophyta; class Magnoliopsida; order Alismatales; family Araceae; genus Amorphophallus; species Amorphophallus konjac. The sequence continues at coordinate 236,334,803 of CM040118.1, read as the reverse complement.
TGATGATGGAGGAGAGGTGGGTTCGTCCGACTAGTTGTCCATATTTAAGTATCCAAGACGTGCATTCGGACGTTGTTCGAATCGTATATTAGAGGACAGAGAGTTGTTGGCTGCAGAGATATATGTTCTCCTGAACTGTGTTAAGATTGAACCTTATGTTGAGTGAGTCCTCAACTCTGCAGGTGCTAAAATTTATAAGTTTCTTGACGTTCTTCCTCCCATTTATGGTGATGTTGCATTCATCATTGTAGGCAATTTGATTCAGAATTAATTACTCAATGTCCACGCCTCAATGACATGGAGGTTCAAAAGGAACGAGAGAGATCTTCTTCCAGATGGCTTAAAGGTCGAGTAAGTGCCGAAGTTAAGTTCCACAAAGCTTGAGGTGTATGCCCGTTCATTTTAAAGTAACGTGATTTATATTCATAGGTTGAACAAGGTTATGTTACTGATGAAAGAGTCCGGGTGATGAGTTATGGACCTTCGAAGGTCGCGCATGCCTATCCAAGATTTTTTGTGAATGGTTATAGATTTCACACCAGAGATTATGAACGAAATAAGTCTACGATGAATAGCGGCATATGCGTGAAAGGTAGTACATACAATGAAAATGATCTTGATTACTATGGTATTCTTGAGGAGGTCATAGAATTACAGTATCTCGGACAAGATAATCATATATTCCTTTTTAAGTGTCATTGGTTTGATCCTAATTCAGTTCGAAACGACGCAATATATGGGATTGTCGATGACAAACATAGATCTAAATTGAATACCTATGAGCCGTTCATTTTGGCCGCACAAGCCCAGCAAGTGTATTATTCAAGTTATTCATCGTCCAAGAATAAAGATTGATGGGTAGTCTGTAGGGTAAAACCAAGGCTTGTGCCTAATGATGAGTTAGACCTCATTGAAGCTGTCTCAGAGGATTCTAGTGCCGAATTTTTTCAATCAGACGAGGGTGACACTACAGAGTTGGTTGCTTCTAATCTTCATCTGATCGAATTTGACGATCCACTTCGGTTGTCTATAGAGGACGAAGTGGAAGAAGTCGATTCAACTGATCTAAATGAAGCAATTGTTAGGCAGGAGGAGTCCTCAAAGGAGGAAGAGTATGAATCTAGTGAGAATGAGGAAGATGACGAACATGACAATGATTTGATATATCTTCAGCATCTGAAGATGAAATAGATACTGATTGAATATTTTGTAAGAAATTTAACATGTATACACTTCTTATCATTATTACTTACCACCTCTCCTCGTAATTAGTTATGGACTAATATGCACTACTTTAATTGTTGTCAATAATTAGATGGTTCGAGGTCGTACCGGATCTTCGAGGAGAGGTGGTTCCGGGAGGGGTTCTACTGGTATGTTTATTTAAATTCTTAGATAAATGAGTAGTGAATATACATTTTATTTTGGTAATGATATTTTATGTCTCTGCATCAGGTACACAAATTACACTGCCCCCACCACTTGCTGCAGGTATGTTTATTTAAATTCTTAGATAAATGAGTAGTGAATATGCACTTTATTTTGCTCATGATATTTTATGTCTCTGCACCAGGTACACAGAGTACACCGCCCCCACCACGTGCTGCGGGTATGTTTATTTAAATTCTTACATAAATGAGTAGTGAATATGCACTTTGTTTTGCTCACGATATTTTATGTCTCCGCACCAACTACACAGAATGCACCGCCCCCACCAACAACTACGGGTATGTTTATTTAAATTCTTAGATAAATGAGTTGTGAAAATGCACTTTATTTTACTCATGATATTTTATGTCTCTGCACCAGGTACATAGAGTACACCGCCCCCACCACCTGCTGCAGGTATATTTATTTAAATTCTTAGATAAATGAGTAGTGAATATGCACTTTATTTTGCACACGATATTTTATGTCTCCGCACCAGGTACATAGAGTGCACTGGCCCCACCAACAACTGCAACTATGTTTATTTAAACTCTTAGATAAATGAGTAATGAATATGCACTTTATTTTGCTCACGATATTTTATGTCTCCGCACCAGCTATAGAGAGTGCACCGCCCCCACAAACTGCTGCAGGTATGTTTATTTAAATTCTTAGTGTTGTGTCCCTGTGTTTTGATACTGCCAAAACCATGAGTCGTGTATACTCTTCATGTGGATAGTCAATGTGTTTTGTTGATGTAGAATCATGCATGGAGCTATAATGATTTTGTGTGTGTAGTTTACTTCTAAATTGCACAAAGAACAGGTTGAGAGTTGCACATAGAACTGGCTGAAAGCCAGTATTTTTTTGAAGAACTGAAAAAGTCAACGTGGTCAACGAAGTCAACGCACAGTGAATGGAGCTAAGACAGTGGTCAACCCAAGTCAGTGCAGTCAAAGTCTTAATTCTTTAGAAATGGGTCACAAATCTGTTAAGATTCATACAAGGGAAGGCATGAAGATCGATAAGGCAGACAAATGACTCATTAGTGGTGACAAATAGGCAAGTAAGGCCGACAAATAGCTCTCTACGGGTGAAAAATAGGTTGTAGCACTGAATATGTGTGAAGTGTTGAAGCTGCATGAAGGGGAAGTCGACTTGTGTTTATCCGCCAGCAGTAGAAGCTAAGGCTGACAAATAGACTTCTATGGGTGACATATACTCTTAAGGGTGAAAAATAGGTCTCAACGGTGACATATACCCTCTCAAGGGAGAAAAATAACTGTTATCTCTGATTAATAGCCCGAGAAGAGTTATCAGATGAAGAAAGATGGGAAATGGAGGAGAGAGAGAAGGGTTCACTACAAGACAAAAGCTCAACAGTAAATCACTAGAAGATAATGAGCTACAGTGTTCTACAGTGATCCCTGAAGCCCTCGAAGAAGCCATAAGAACAATCAAAGGGTTGACTCAAGTCAAGGTGGACCAGTCAAACTTTGAATTGGTCAAAGTCAACAATAGTCAACTGGCTCCAGCCAACGTTATTATCATGTTTGACTTAAGTAAATGTTGACCCAAGTCAAAGTCAACATCAGTCGTGGTCAACGAGGTCAAGATCCATAGTCAGACGGAATAATAGAGGAACAAGGGTGACAAATGGCTTTTAGCGTCGGCTGAAGCTAAAGAAGAAAGCAGCAAGGGCGACGGCTCAATATGGATAGTGGAGACAAATTACTGGACAAGGCCGACAAATAGCTGTGTTAGGCTGACAAATGGGCAGTAAGGGTAAATGCGTCGAAAGAAACAAGGCACAATCGACGCATGAAGCTGTGGCGTCGATGCAGCAAGGAAGCAAGGCAGAGAAAGGACCTGTGGCGATGGCTAAAGGGAAGCTAAGGGTGACAAATAGCTCCCTAAGGAAGACAAATAGCTGGTTAAGGGTATAAAATACCCGATAGGAGTAACAAATAGCTCGCCAGTGGAGAAAAGGGTCAGGCACGTGAGGAACACGTGAGATCTCTTCACACCTTCGACTGTCACATGCCCCAAGGTTTGAAAGATAAATCATATGGCACATGATCCAGTTCAAGCTTTTCTTTTATATCACTTTCAGATCTGTTAAGCAGAAGAGCCACATGATTTGCCTCTCTCTTTCCTTTTATGGGTATTGAGTGCTTGCTGTTTGACATTTGTTCTGTGCAAAGCATTACTCTTATATTGTTGTTAGATCTATCAGCAAGAGTGCTACATAACTTTCATTTCATTTCCCTCGAGTGTGTGTTGAGTGCTTAAGTGTTCGACGTATGTTCTATGCAAACTATTGTTAACCTATTGATTATTCTATTTTAAGATTGGGTAGCGCCAGATTTGTTATTTTAATTTGGGTACAGTTTTTAATCGGGGGATATATTCACCCCCACTATATCCTATCCTTCCGCACATCACTTAGATAAATGAGTAGTGAATACGCACTTTATTTTGCTCACGATATTTTATATTTCCGCACCAGGTACATAGAGTGCACCAGCCCCACCACTTGCTGCGGGTATGTTTATTTAAATTCTTAGATAAATGAGTAGTGATATGCACTTTGTTTTGCACACGATATTTTATATTTAAAGGTTTGAGTGACTCTATGTAATGCCCCAGGTTTTTCGGATCGCTTTTGTGGGTCCCGGAGTGTATTTTGTGCTTTACACGTATTTTTCCCTGATGTAGCTTCGGAACCCTATGTAGGGTGAACCGTGGCATTCTCCAACTCCGGGACAGTACCAGCGTGTTGTGCTCCACCCGAGGATCGCGGAGGTAATTTTTAGTATTTTTTTTCTAAATTTCTAGAATTTTTAGGTTTTTCTATATATATAACCTCCTTTTTCTCTCTCTCCCTCACTCTCATTTTCTCACTCTCTCCCTCTCTCATCTCTCATGCTCTCCCTTCTCACCCTCTCTTCTCCGACGGCCGACGAAGCGGGGCGGGGGTGCAGCGGGGCGACGCGGGCGAGGAGGACGGCGAGGATGGGTCGAGGATCGGGGGATGGAGGCGTGTGGAAGCTCGGTGGCGCGATCGCGAGCTAGCGAGGGTTTAAACGGCATTTCCTCACGGATTGGTGACCTCGGGGCGCGGAATCTTCAGTGAAGGTAGGGAGATGGACCCCCAGCTCGTGCACTTCCTTTCCTGTGAGTTTTGTAGGCCGTGACAAGCCGAGCGGGTTTATTTTTGCATTTTGGGCAAAATCCATGTTTTTTGGGAGTGAGCCGGATCTCTCGTTTCATGGGGTTTTTGACCGATCAAAGGGTATAGATGCATGCTAGGGTGCTTGGGGATGGATTCCCCTTTGTTTTCCCTTCACCCGGGGGTGAATGGGGCGTGGAACGGCTTTTTGGGGTGTTTCCTACCGTTCTCGATTTTTCAGCTTAAACGCGGTCTTACAGAAGTCGCTTATAAGGTGAGACAACCCCTAGGGTGACCGCTTATCATCCGTTTCACCGTGTTTTGGGGTAGTGGTCCTGCGATTGACCGCTCTGCCTATTTGGGCGGTCTAAGGCAGACCGATTTTATGGTTGGGCAGTCTTGGTCTGATTGCCACCTGCCCCTTTGTGTCGGTAAGGTAAACGGTCCATCGTTCGACCGTGTAACTATTGGACGGCCCATAGGCCGACCGTGTACCTCGTGGAGCCAGCGTGACCCCCAAGGTGGTTGTGACCGTTGCATTTTAACCGTTGCACAGTGTTGGGTCTACACGGTCAAGGGTTTGGCCGTTTAGTCCTTTGCATGGTCTTGGGTTAGGCCGTGTACATTTCCACGGTCACGAGATGACCGTTCAGCTTTCGTGTCGTTGGGTGACTGGACGGCCCCAAGGGGGATCGTTCATGTACCCAAGTGGCCTATCGTTGGACCGTGTTGGTCCCGAACGGTCTGGGTAAGGCTGTGTGGTTTCTCGTTCTATCCAGAGCTTGAACGGCCCCATTTGAGCCGTTCATTGTCTGGAGCGGTCCAAGGAGGGGCCGTGCATATCTTGCACGGACCAAGGAGGACCGTTTATGGGGGCTTATAGGCGGTTAGTAGGTGACAGTGCCAAATCATCAGACAGTCTGTGTAGAACCGTTTCAGTTCTAAGGTAGTCATCGACCGACCGTGTTTACAGGAACGGCCTAGGGTGGACCATTTTCTGTGTTTTGCCTAATCGGTGGTTCTTTCCTTGCCGATTTGAGTCCCGAGTAGTGGTGTTCTTGGCTTGTGACACCGTACATCGGTGTAAGTGCGGTGGGGTTCCCCCGCATGTCGTAGTTTTCTACGGAAGATGGTTCCTGACTGGGCCACGTGTTTGGCCTTGGACTGCGAGTCCAGTTGCCAGCCTGGGGCTGGAGGTTTCCCGCCTTTCCTTAGGATGGGGAATCGGCGTGGCGGCTTGTGAGCTATCTTGGGAATCATGCTTCTGCATTTTCCGCGTGGGCCGTATGTGTGGCCTAAAACTGTGAGTCCAGCTATCCAGCCTAGGGCTAGAAGGCTTCTCAGTTCCCTTCCCGAGGGAATGGTCTCGGCGGCTCGTGAGCTGCCTCGATATTCATGCTACCATGATTTTAGACCTAGGGATCAGGCTAGATTAATGGCATTGCATCGTTGCGTTCAACGATCTTGACCCCGAGTCTTGTGACTCAAGGACTGTTGGATTTAGTGAGTCTAGAGGACTGTTCAGAGTCCAGTGGCTCGTTACCACTTGGTCCTTCTCGACTTTCGCGCAGGGTGCGTGTGTGGTTCTCAGAGTTTCTCCTTGGAGAGTGGTCACACCAATGACTCCCCACTAGTCGTAGCCTTCCGACACGCGAGTGGTCCCACCAGGGAGTGGTGGCAAGGCTATCCCGAGAGACGGCTTTTGACTGGTTTTCGTTGGGCCCCACGTCTTACAGCCAGAGTCCGGTTGAGGGGAAAACCAATCAGAGGGCCAGACCTGGGACACATGGTCTGTGTGTGCACACGTGGTTGGGGGCGGTTGGACCCGTACTGACGAGCGCGACCCCCGCTAGTCACTTGTTCTGTGGTTACTAGTACGGTGTCTCAGTTCCCGTTGGGCCGGAGGGAGACACCTGAGGCCCTATCTAAGACGTCAATGGACGCATCCGGCCTTGCTTCTGGTGGGCAGGTACTCCTGTCACGTGAGACGTGACTCTCCTATTTTCGGGTTTCGTTTCCCGTCTGCGAGATGTGGTTCCCTCGATAGTTTCAAGGAGTGTTCCTGAGGTAGAGGTCTAGGGGTTTTTCCGGTAAGCGTCACCGAGGGTTATCCCTAGACGGTGTTAGGTCCACGACTACGAGGTCGTGATTGTCTCTTCTGGCGACGTAGCTAGAGGATCTTCCGTTAGTTCTGTAGTCCCCCGATTGGGAGATCGGGGTGTGTTTCTCCGGTACAGTAGGAGTAGTTGTAGTGCCGAGTTTTGACCGGCCACCGATTCACTGTTCCTGCTGTAGTTGTAGATGTTTTCCCTTTCTGCTACCGCCGTTGTTCTCGGTTGGGGTTCCGCGGGATCCCTACTGAGCCAGTGATAGGAGGCTCACCCCTACTTTTTTGGTGCGATGGTTCTTCCTCGAGGTTCGAGGGTGCTGTTCAGAGGTTCTTAGCTGCCAGCTCGCCGGGCCGAGTGTTCACTTGGCATGTGATACGTTTTACTACTTTAGACTATACTTTCTATTGGACTGGACTCTGCTGCTGTAGTTATTTATTTATTTCTGTTAATTGTTGATTTGTCCTGCATTATTTCCTATTTCTTTGTGCCTCCACACTCCTTTTTAACCCTTCCGAGCCCTCCAGCTCGTGGGCGGCGGGCCTGGATTCGAATGGTATCGGGTTGTTCCCGATATCCGGATCTTGGGTCGTCACAACTGGTATCAGAGTGGTGGTTGTGGACGTACATAGGAATTTGAGATATTGTAGTGATCAGAGTCCATAAGGTCTAGTAGAGTCGGCAGCTGGCTTAGGGTTTTGTGTTTATTTTCTGCTTGATTTTTCGCTTGAGAGTTGGAGTGCGCTGTGAAGGCGGTTGCTGTTCGCCGCTTTCGTGCCGGCATGGGATCTAAGGATCGAGGTTGAGAGCTTTTCCCTTATCGGTGGTGATCCCGGTTGTGCTGCGATGAGCAGAGGTTGCCAGTAGGTGCGGATTTATAGTGCTGCATTCGAGGTTTTTGCAGCGAGGTCAGGTGGCTGGTGTAGATCTAAAATTAGACCTCCCCCAATTGGTGATTTGAATAAGTGATGATTTGACAAGATATAGAACTAAAATCAATGATAAAGGGGGGTCACATGTAATAATGAAAATCCATGATCGCCACTGAGGCCAACAACATACCAAATAATATGAAGATCAAAATAAGGGCATGTTACATACCTCAGAAATTCAAGGAGGCCAAGAATTAGCCTGAGACGGAACGCGCTATATCCTTCTAGCGCCTTCTGAAGATCGCGCTATGTCCATATGGCGCAATATCAGATAGAAAGCGGGATGAACTAGATTCGTTTCTTCCTTGCTCCAAGGCCGGCCAAGGTGCAAGGGCTCCACGTATCAATCTTCTAGTGCCTGCAAACAATCATAAACAATAAAGAAAAGGCCCATTAGATCATGATTTATGTAGAATCTGTCCCTATTCATAATCAAAAGCATATAAGTGAAGGGCTAGATCACCTGGGGGTTTGGTGGTTTTTAAACCCCTATGGAAGGGCCAAAAATAGGTTTGGTGTGTGTGTGTGAATGCGTGTATTTTGTAAAAGAAGTGTTTTTGAAATTAATATGCAATGTTATGCGAGGATTGAAATAAACGAATTGGAGAGAAAAAACTAAGAACGATGAAGAACACAATAAGCCCCAAAATACTCCCTTGGATGTGTGAGGAGTGAGGAATTATTGATTTGGAACGAAGAGCAGCCTCCTCCTCGTCAAGATCTCGAGTTGCATCCATCAGAACGATGACCAGGGGTCCAATTTATAAGAGAAGGATCAAGAACAAACCCTAAGTCGGAGTTCGATCCAATCTAATGACTTGGTGGCTCAAATCAAGGCAATCTTGCCGATTAATGAGGGGGAAAGACTCCTATTAGGATTCGGAACCTTCCTTTGGACGAAATAAGATTGGAAACTTACCAAAATAAAGACCCAAATCAAAAAAGGGGAGTCCGGGTCGGACTGGGTTTCTGCCTGATAACGCGCTAGGAATGTATAGCGCGTTCTTCATGAACGCGCTATAACGATATAGCGCGACAACGATTGGTTCGCCAAATGACTAAAAAAAGAAGGAATACCCTTTGGACAGTCGTTCAATCAAATATTAAGTAAGAATAACAACCAGAGTGGATGCCATAGAGATCAAATATCAAGAAATAACGACTGTTCAAATGATCATTCAATTAGGTCCATAACATGCTATGAACAAGAAAGTGATGTGAGTGAATAGCGCGAAAATGCCAAATTTGAGACGAGATCCAAGGTACGGAAATTGAATTGTGGGGCCAAGAATAGGGAGAAATATCCCAGAAAATCAACCAATTATGGATCAATTGGGGCATTAACTAGGAGAACAAAGAAATTGCTCAACTTATCGACCAAAAATGGGTGTCTACAGATGCCCCTCCTTGATATCCGCTTTGCAGGGGAGCGAGACGGAGATGAAACAGAGACAAAACAGAGATGACACGGAGTAGTAATGAAGGAGAGATGAAGTGAAAACGTAGTGAAGCGGACTGATAAGTGGATATCAAGGAAAAAGAGACACCCGCCACAATCGACAAGTGATAGGAATAATCCAGAAAACTCCGAGCTAACCACAAGGTCAAGCTAGCACCGGTGACTCCTACCTAGAACGATAGGCGTGGAACAAAGAAAAGGGAGATGAATAACCTCTTGCACAAAAGCGGCATCCGCAGTGCGTGGCAACTATGAATTTCACTCAGTTAGTGGAATGGACGCGAGCCCGGCGGATCCATCGACGCCATCGTGCGGTTCACAACTAATGAGTGGACCAAAAGGGATAAGTTGAATTGGATTGAAAGGAGATAGACAAATTCCAGGCAAGGGTCACATCGACCAACGAGATCCAGCGCTCAACTAGGAGCAATCTTTCAAATTCAAAATGGAATTGAATTTCTTTATTCGAAAACTTAAGCATTATTGATCCTTAATTAGGAAGCAAAACTGGACATTTACGAATGCCAAAAGGGCATGATGCGTTCAGGGCTAAAATAAAAGAAATCATTAAAACAAATGCAAAGAAAGAATAAAATATAAGATACTCAAGGATAATATTGTTAAATCAAACAGACTCAGGTCAAGAGTTATCCGCAACCACGGCGTGTGAGATGAAGTCTTTCGTCCCCAAATTTGTCCGACCTAACGGCCTATCCGACGATTAACTGCATGTTTCTAGATCATCACTATTTTTGGTAGAGGGGAACTCAGATCCCGAAACATGCGGAGAACCGACCGGTCCTTGAGATAATATAATAATGTAAGTATCATATAGTAATGCAATAAAGGAAGGGATAAAGGAATACTTACCTGATGGCGTGCCATTTTTTTTCTTTTCCTGGGGATACAATTGTTAATCGATAATGCAAGTGCGAATACACTATATCACATAAGGAAGAGAACACAAACTCAAAACACTCCAAACATTCTCATTCTCATTGTGTTTTCTTTTATTTTCTGCCCCGTTTTATTTCTTTTCTTTTTCTTCTTCTCTTTTTTTTCTATTTTTTTTATTTTCATTATCACGCTATATATACCTAGCGCGATAATGTCACGCTAGGAACATATAGCGCGTTAATTACGTGCACAATTCAAAAAACTGCTCCCCACCCTTTCATTCGTTCAAACTCACTCTTTCCCTCTCTCCGTTCCCTCTCTCGCCCTTTAACCAGCCCAAACCTCCATCGCCCTAATCTGATGGAAGGGGAACCTCCTCGACGTTCCAAACGGCGTGCCACCCGCGGCCGCCAACGATCTCGCACGGAGGAGGAATGAGCGCCCTCTCCCATGGAAGAAAACCCCGATTCAGAGGCGACCGTCTCGGCTAGGCTTAAAGGAGAAGAGGTGGAAATCTCTTTCGACGAGGCGGAGGGGGCTGAAGGTGCCGCGGCGGCCGAGGAAGTAGCGGCGGAACTCGTTGGTGGTGCGGCGGTTCGAAAATGGTGATTGGTAAGAAACCGCCTCTAACTTGTTTTCTCTTTGATTTTTTCATGTTTTCCTTTCATAAAAGATAAAAACGGAGGGGTAGATGCCCTCCCTTTAGCACAAAAATGTAGAGATGATGCCCTTGACATGGATTTGGGGAATGAGGGGTCGCCCCCTACCTTCCGAATATGAACGTGCTATAACGATATAGCGCGTTCAAGAACAGAACGCAATTTTTTTTTATTTTCTTATTTTTCTTTTATTGGCTAACACAAATTGATACTTCTTGCACTTTTGTCGTGTGCAGGGTGTAGAAGGTGCAGTTCGCGCCCGGATTTCATGGACATTGGTTCGGGCCGTCTACTTTGCACTACCAGAGTTTCAACGGGCCCGCCTCCGTCGAATGGGCTTTGGAGAGTTCTTGGAAATAGAGGTGCTGAGAGTTGATGTGGGATTGATAAGGGCCTTGAAAGCCAGATGGGATATGGGGTGCAAGGCCTTCCTCTTCCCCTGGGGTCATATGATTCTCGACTCTAGAAGACATCACTCGTATTACTGGACTGCGGGTGCACGGATCGGTAGTGACAGCTGCACTTACCCCGACTACCGGGAGATGGCGCGCAGGCTGCTAGGCTTGGAGCTGAAGGGGACCGGCCGGACCTCGCTAGTGTCGAGAATCACTTTACAGGAGAGTCTCAGCTTGTTCCACACACAGAGGGAGGTGGGGGAGACCTTGACGTCTCATGAGAGGAGACTAGAGGCTGAGGCCAGAGAGAGCTTCACGACCGAGGCTGGTGCACAGGCCGACATGGAGCTGAGGAGGTTTCTTATTCTGATGATTGGCAAGCTGCTTCTAGCGACTCAAGGTGATGCAGTGAGCTGCCGATTTCTACCTCTATTGGAGGATTTGAGTAGAGTCGGATGGTACGCTTGGGGTGCGGTAGTCGTAGCCCATTTGTTCGATAGTTTTGGCATTTCTTCACTCCAGTCTTCACTCGAGGGATTCTACCCTCTACTTCAGGTATCTCTCTAAGCCTTAAACGCCATGGATTAAATTATGCACTTGCCTCTTATACTAATCACATGAGCTACATTTCAGGTTTGGAGCTATTTGTATCTTCCTACCCTCAGGCGTGCTTGGGAGGATCGAAGAGATCTACTGCCCCTGGCCAGACGATGGACCCCAACACGAGACAGCCGATCTCTGAAGGACCAGGTCACCCACATTCAGGAGATGTTAGATATGATGCCCCATATAGAGGTAAGATTTAATTTTTGAAATTGAATTATATGAATGAATGAAATCAAGGGCAATGACAAATTGAACTCTGCAGGTGGTCTGGACTCCGTATCAGAGGGATATCGGAGTCTGCCTTGGGTGGAGGCGGCCATCCCATACTTCGGGAGAGAGATCTGGTTACACGCCCTCAACCTGGTTGAGCCCCTATACTATTGGCTAATCATGAGGACACTGGGGCTCCACCAGGCGGTAGTAGAGTTCCCGACCCAGGCGACGGACCCACGACCTGGACGACGTTTTCGAGGCCTCCAGGGGACAGATGATTGGCGGCAACGTGCCCGCGAGCTGTTTGCAGATTGGAAAAGGCGTGGCAGACCAGTCCCTGCAGGAGCGGACTCAGATGATGCGTACCTCTAGGCATACTCTCAGACATACGGTAGCCGGGTCTACCAAAGTGCACATGGACAGGTATGCTTTTAATTCATTGACCTTTTCCAACCTTAATGCCTTAATTGCTTGATATATGATCACCATGTGTTTAATGCAGTTTGACATAGAGGGGAGACTAGCCATGGTACAAGGGCTCCTTGACTCCACGATCCGACATCGCGAGGACCTCCAGCATACCATAGATGAGTTGGTAAGACCTTGTAATTAGAATGATCTGGATTTAAATTTCAATTAACAATAATGTTTCTTTTCAGCGCGAGGAACTAGAGGTAGTCCGATCCTCACATGGCGCTTCATCCTCTACTCAGCCCGCCTGTGACCACACCGATCTAGAGGGCCAGCTTGCTAGTGCAGTTGCTCGGGCGGAGACAGCTGAGGCCTCCCTATAGGAGAGAGTAAGCAATCTGTTCTTTTAATATAGTCTTGAAAACTTTTATTAACATCAATATTTGACCAAGATTTCAGGAACAGGAGCATGAGTTGCGGATGGCAGAAGCATAGTTGAGGGGCCGAGACACAGAGGAGCTTCCTCGGGATGTGGTGGAGCTACGCCTCCTCCTCGGGGTGGAGAGGAGTGAGCGGCATAGAGAGAGGGAGGATTGAGACAGAGAGAGAGAGAGATGGGAGAGAGAGAGAGTGGAGCGGGAGCTGGAGAGAGTGTAGTTGAATACTAGATTAGGAATCACCGAGCATCAGGCGAAAGATGCGGAGGATCGCTATCGGCGGGGGCGTGAGCGAGCTCAGCGCGAGGGATACTCCCGGGCTTATTCGAGTACTGATTATTTAGTTACCTCCTCTGAGCATCAGAGGAGGGAAGATGCTGGGAGGAGAGCACGCGGTGATTGGGGTTCAGCTTCTCGGGGATCGATGGCTCCTCCTAGGTCTTCCTGGGGAGGACAGGAGGAGGCTGAGAGCTCGCGTAGAGGGGGAGACCAGGAGGGTCGAGGGGAGAGCTAGAGAGGTTGTTTCTACCCACTCTCATTTTGTACCCTTTTTTGACATATATAGTGAAATGAGACAGTCTTTGGTACTTGTTGCACCTCTTGTGATTGTTCTTTTGATTTTGCGTGCCCCTGTAAAAGGATATCCTTGCAATAATGCCATCAGAAATATAATGCAATTTTTTTTTGGATTTTTAAAAATATACAAATTTTTATAAGTTTTTGAAAAGTATTTGTATTTTTATGTTGATTTTGGAAAATATGAAAATTTTGGAATTTTTTTTTTGGAATTTTGGCAATATTCAATTTTTTTTGGTTTAGGCAATATTCAATTTTTTTTTGGAATTTTGGCAATATTCAAATTTTTTGGTTTAGGCATTGCTAGTGCAGCATCAACAGATGTTTAAACCACTGGCTAAGGGTCCTTGTTTCTTCCTCTTTCGCTAAAAACTTCTCAAAGTTGGGCGTGCATTTAAAGGTAGCGCCCTATGACCGGCTACCTTTGGTTAACGGTGCTCCTACCAAGGCCATACTTAAAAAACACTCGGTCTTAGAGGGAGAAGAGAAGAATAATTGGAGATAAGCTTTGTGCAGGATGGGAGGTATCGGGACTTGAATCCCTTCCAAGGTACTACCCCTCAAAGAGGTGGTCTGATGCGCCGGGACTTTTTACCTTTGATTTTTAGACCCTTGACACGCATACGACTAGGGTTTTCCCTGTGGGGACTTTGCCTCTCTTGACATGCCATAATTCACAATTTTGCATTTATCGAATTCTATTTTTTATTTTCATAATAGCCCCTTTTGGCTAGATGTATATCATGAAAACTTACTTTATCCTGGGTCAAGATTGCCCCTATTTGAGACTTCTCTCGTATTGGGGAGTACCTAGGTTGGTCATCTCATCCGTCAATCCTCTTGCCCCTGCACTTGGCCGAGTAGGGAAGAGAAAAGACTTTCAGATATACTCCTGGCATGGCCAAAGTAGCAACGGTGTTTCACCAAAGGAGGCCGGCTAAGGACGCCATGAAGTGTGTGGAATGCCCAGCTAAGGGTTGCTCTTAACAAGCGGGGAGGGAATGCTGAACTCCCAGCGCGGGATTCTTATTAACCAAATGTGCTGCAAAAGCAAGCCTAAAAAACTATTTTTATGATATTTAGTGAAGATAAAAACCTAGGATAAAGGTCTTGACTACCACTCTTAATCTTGTTAAGAAGCACTTCATTTTGAAAACCATGTGTGAAGTAATAAGTAATGATATCATAAAAATGCGTACTTACGCCAATATGCTACCTTGTGCTCCTTTGTTAGAACAGCAGCCGCCAGAGGCGATCTTGATTATCATGGGATTTGTCCACAAGTGGCAGATAAAAGATTGGAAGCCAAAGTTTGAAGTGGCTTAATAAGAAGGAGTGATACTAAGGCCAGACTCAGACGGATAAGGAGAAAAGGAAGAGAGGTGAGGGCTAGAACCCCCTCGCTAAGGCGTGGAGACCCTGATCACATGGAACAGTCTACAGAAGAAACGGAGAAATCAAGAGGAGGAGTGAGGACTAAAGCCTCGGATGCAGTGGGAGAAAGGGCAGATGCCCATGGAAGAAGTTGGGTCGGACCCAGGATCAGGAGGAATTAGAAGAAGAAATTGATAGATGGAAAGAGGCGGATCTAGAGGGTCCGGCGGTGAAGTAGGAGAATCATGATAGGAGGAATCATCCGGAGGTTCCGGAGGAGGAAAGCATCGAGGGACGCGGCCTTGGGAGGAAATCCGGAGATTTTGGAGGAAGAAGACAAAAAGGGGCGCGATGCCCTAGGGATAGAGAGAGGGATGAAGGATCCGGAGGTTCCGGAGGAGGAAAATAGAAAAGGGTGCGATGCCCTGGGAGGAGAGAAAGATCCGGAGGGTCCGGAGGAGTGGAATCAGAAAGGGCGTGATGCCCTAAAAGGAGGGATAAAACACCTGGAGGTTCCAGGGAAATAGCAGGAAAGGGGGCGCGATGCCCCGGGAGAATGAGGAAGGAAAAGTCTGGAGGGACGTGATGCCCTGGGGGGAGTGGATTAGAAGAGGATGACGGATCCGGAGGTTCCGGGGGAATGAGACACCATGAGGCGTGATGCCCCAAGAGGACAAGAGAGAAACCCAGGGAGTCCGGATGCAATAGTTGGAAAGGGGCGCATTGCCCTGAGGGAAGATCGGAGGGGGCACAATGCCCGGTGAGTGTAAGGGGACCTGGAGATCCCGAAGATAGAGGCGAAAGATATAGGAAACGTGGTGGATCCGGAGGTTCTGGAAGGTGGGGAAGATACGGGTTTGGAAACTCGGGAAAGAAGAAGTGCAAATGCACGTGGATGCAATGCAACGGATGCGATGGATGCATGAAATGCAAAGAATGTAGAGAACATGAAGGGCGAGAGGATGAGATCCTCCTCCTTACCCCTGGAGTGGCCCATGAAGAATCGGTGATAGACGGAAATATGGGTGGAGTTGAATGGAAGGTGGATAGAATAGTGGAAGGCCCCTTAACACCAAGATAACCGCCCCTCCATGGCAGTGAAAGTGTATAGCCAATTGGCCCAATGGATAAAGCAAGAGCCCGCGATGAAGCTTCAACAATAAACGATAACTTCCTTGGAGGGCAAAGAACAATAATGTGAGGGAGTTGAAGAGTTAGAACATGAAGCATCATGTTGCCCAGGGATTGTGACACATAAAGAGTGTTGAACAGAATAGGCATTCGCCCCTTGTATGGAAGAATGGGTTCAAGATTGGAAGGTTGGAACAAGGGGTGCCCTGCCCGGCCTTTGGGCACGAACTTACACAGCATCAAAGCTTGACATTCTCTCTTAGTGAGCAGTGGCGGGGACTTGGCCTCTTCGACCATGCTTGGCACAACAACCCGGATTGGCATCTGGCAAATAAACTCTTGCATCTTGAATAGCACGGCCGTGGCCAAATCTTTCTTGCCCGGCTCTTGATCATCTTCGGTACAAGTACTTGAAAAAGCACTCCCATTCTGAGTGGTAAAGGAAGGTGAAGCGGAGGTGGAAGGCTCCATGGATGGTGGTGTAATGGAAGGTGTTGGAAAAAGAGTGAGTGAAAGCGAAGGTTCAAACACAACAAGCTTCCCCCCTTACTCGGAAGCGGACGGGATTGGTTCGAGTGCAAAAAGGGATGGACCCTGCTCAGGATTAGCCACGGGTAAGGGTGATGGGTTAAGT
Source organism: Amorphophallus konjac (assembly GCA_022559845.1). NCBI lineage: Eukaryota > Viridiplantae > Streptophyta > Magnoliopsida > Alismatales > Araceae > Amorphophallus > Amorphophallus konjac. The sequence goes on along the minus strand of CM040118.1, from coordinate 236,318,371 downwards.
GGTGGAATAGGGAAAGGGACTGGCAAAGCTGGTTTTGGCGTTATAGGGATAATGGAGGGCTGAGGTGGCAGTAATGGGGGGTTAATTAGGGAAGGTTTAGTGGTGGACTCGGCAGAGGCCGATGTAGTGGAGGTTGATGGCTTAATGGGTGGAGTTTTAGATGAAAGTTCGGTGGGAGCCGGTGTTGTGGAAGACAATGGTGTAGCTGATGGAAGTTTAGTGGGAGGCTTGGTCCGGAGGAAACGCCGAATGGGGCGAGCGATGTTAGGGATACAATGAGACTCAAGATGCACCGGCGTGGGTGATCGAAGTATTGACCCATCATCGTAGCACCAAGAAGTCTCATAAATGGGGGTTGGATCGGGGACTGTGGCATCGTCTTGAGCATAGGGGTCTTCTGGCGGTGGAGGAAGAGGATGGCGAAGGAAGCTCGGAAGGGGTGCATCTCGAGGAGCTTCAAATCCTTGTACCGTCTCCAAACCTTCATCATTAAATAAATCCAGCGGACGCCGTGGTGGAGGCGAAATGATAAATGGTGGAGTATGGTGTTGTGGGGGATTTTGAGGAGGCGAATATGTATATGGAGGCGGAGAGCCATGTAAATGCGTAGTGTGGATGAGTGGAGGGCGGACGGCGTCCACTTGATTATCAGGACTTGTAACATCTTCTCGCTCACATATATCGTTGATGCCATTGTCCCTCCTCTCCTTCCACTCTTTTTCCATCTTTGTAATCTCATTGAGAGCAGCATAGAGGGGATTGACTGGAGTAGGAGGAGCGGGCTGTGGGCTCGTAATCCTCTTTAGTTGTTCCTCCAACGAAGCGACTTTATCAATAAGAGTTTGTTGGAGAGGTGTAACTTGAGCAATAGAGGATTGGCAAGATGGCCTTGAAGGAGGGGCCGCATAAAAAGGCAGTGGAGGGGGATTAATGGGCTGACCCCTAGACGAACTCGGATGAGCCGGGTTGCAAGGAATAAATGGGCCTTGGGGCCGTGAAGGATGAGAAATAGAAGGAGGCAGATGGGCCACCCGAATAGGAGTAGGTGTGGACGAAGGAGGCGGGTGATGGGCCACCCGAATAGGAGTAGGTGTGGACGAAGGAGGCGGGTGATGGGCCACCCGAATAGGAGTAGGTGTGGACGAAGGAGGCAGATGATGGGCCACCCGAATAGGAGTAGAAGGAGGATGAGAAGAATGAGATGTACCCTCAACAACGGCCTGAAGGACTCGGATTTGTTGAGGGGTGAAATGATCCAATGAACGGATGATTTGAGAGACCTTCTCTTCATTGGGAGGAGGTGGTCCCGAAGGAATAATGGCTCGCGATTAAGGCAAGGGACCCTGGGATTGGACATTGCCCATGGGTTGGGCAATACTATAGGAATGAGGACGTGGTCCCTTGAAAATATGGTGAGAATTATGATGAACATGTTGAAATTGAGGAGTATAGGATGTGCTAGGTTGTGCATCCTCATGAACATAATTTGGATTAAACATATTATTTTGTCTATCAAGGTAAGCCATTATGCAATCAAAGTTCAAGCAAAACAATTTGCAAAGAAGCACACAAGTTGGAATGGTTACCGTTGATTTTTATTTATTTATTCGAACCTTGGTGAATTAATGACTTTTAACAAACTTTGGAGTGATTCACACAAGGGAGGAACCTAGTTTCAATGTAAGTTCACTTCAATGCCAACTAAGAGCACTCTCTCACCATGCATAGGCCAACTAAACCCGAGACTACAAAGGTACAACCGGCCCGGCGTCCGTGAGGGAATCCACGGGTGCTGGGACTTACGGAGGCTTGGTTTAGGAATTTCCGGTCCAAAGAGACGGAGTGCTCAATGGAGGGTCCTTCCTTCACCAAGAGGGGGTATGGATCCTAAAAAGGGTGGAGAGAGGAGGTCTCCCAAACCAACAAGATTATGATGCTATGTAACGCAAGAATATCTAAACTAGAACTAGCAAATAACAAGAAAATATAAGAAAAATGAATACACAACAGGAAATGTACAAGATGCAACCAGAGAAGATGACAATTAGAACCCCGACAGAAGATGTGAATGAAACACCCTTGGGTGAATAACGCGCTATATGTCAATAGCGCGATCTGATAGAACGCACTATGGATATATAGCGCGACCAAAGACAGAGGGGGAAAAACCCAAAAGATAAATAATCACACACACTTTGATGGATTGAAAAGCTGGCAACCAAAAGAACGAACGTGGTGGCACAAAGTGTCCCACCGTGATCGCCAAAATATGTAGATCTAAAATTAGACCTCCCCCAATTGATGATTTGAATAAGTGATGATTTGACAAGATATAGAACTAAAATCAATGATAAAGGGGGGTCACATGTAATAATGAAAATCCGTGATCGCCACTGAGACCAACAACATACCAAATAATATGAAGATCAAAATAAGGGCATGTTACATACCTCAGAAATTCAAGGAGGCCAAGAATTGGCCTGAGACGGAACGCACTATATCCTTCTAGCGCCTTCTCAAGATCGCGCTATGTCCGTATGGCGCGATATCAGACAGAAAGCGGGATGAACTGGATTCGTTTCTTCCTTGCTCCAAGGCCGGCCAAGGTGCAAGGGCTCCACGTATCAATCTTCTAGTGCCTGCAAACAATCATAAACAACAAAGAAAAGGCTCATTAGATCATGATTTATGTAGAATCTGTCCCTATTCATAATCAAAAGCATATAAGTGAAGGGCTAGATCACCTGGGGGTTTGGTGGTTTTTAAACCCCTATGGAAGGGCCAAAAATAGGTTTGGTGTGTGTGTGAATGCGTGTATTTTGTAAAAGAAGTGTTTTTGAAATCAATATGCAATGTTATGCGAGGATTGAAATAAACAAATTGGGGAGAAAAAACTAAGAACGAGGAAGAACACAATAAGCCCCAAAATACTCCCTTGGATGTGTGAGGAGCGAGGAATTATTGATTTGGAACGAAGAGCAGCCTCCTCCTCGTCAAGATCTCGAGTTGCATCCATCAGAACGACAACCAGGTGTCCAATTTATAGGAGAAAGATCAAGAACGAACCCTAGGTCGGAGTTCGATCCAATCTAATGACTTGGTGGCTCAAATCAAGGCAATCTTGCCGATTAATGAGGGGGAAAGACTCCTATTAGGATTAGGAACCTTCCTTTGGACGAAATAAGATTGGAAGCTTACCAAAATAAAGACCCAAATCAAAAAAGGGGAGTCCGGGTCGGACTGGGTTTCTGCCTGATAACGCGCTAGGAATGTATTGCGCGTTCTTCATGAACGCGCTATAACGATATAGCGCGACAACGATTGGTTCGCCAAATGACTAAAAAAGGAAGAAATACCCTTTGGACAGTCGTTCAATCAAATATTAAGAATAACTACCAGAGTGGATGCTATAGAGATCAAATATCAAGAAATAATGACTGTTCAAATGATCATTCAATTAGGTCCATAACGTGCTATGAACAAGAAAGTGATGTGAGTGAATAGCGCGAAAATGCCAATTCGAGACGAGATCTAAGGTTCGAAAATTGAATTGTAGGGCCAAGAATAGGGAGAAATATCCCAGAAAATCAACCAATTATGGATCAATTGGGGCATTAACTAGGAGAACAAAGAAATTGCTCAACTTATCGGCCAAAAATGGGTGTCTACAGCTGGCGAGGATTGTTTGTGGTTAAGTGGCCGTGAGTGTGCTCTGAGGGAGCTGTTGTTGAGTCTGGCCACCCCAGCTTAAGGTTATCCAGCCCCTGAGGTGTTAAGGTTGTGGTTTAAGGTGGCAGAGCGGAGTGTTCTGATCGAGAGGTGCGCTCGGGTGAGCGGAGGATCTTCTCGGTGAGCTGCTATTTCGTCAAGCCTGATGTTCTAGTCGTGCTATGTGGCATCAAGAATGGCGTGTCGGTCTCGATTGTTTTACCGATTTTGAGGTAGGATTGGGCGGAGTTTTCCCTGTGAGTCCTTAGTCCTGCGCTTCTGCGGGTGAATGGGTTGTGTTCGCCCTAGATTTGGTTGAGATGAGAGGGTTCTGCGGTGGTTTCAGGACTCGAGAATGAGCGTCGGCGGTTGTCGATTATGGCTCGTATTGCGGCTCTTGGAGTGGCGTGTTGCAGTTCGATGAATTGCAATGGTGGTGCATCGAGAGATGCTGTGATTGTGGTCCGACGTGACACTCACCGAGTGTGTCAGAGGTGCTGACCTGATGGAAGCGATGGTTTTCTTTGTGCTGGAAGCTACTGTTCCCAGGTGTGCAAGGTTCGAGGTCAGGCCGAGCGTGGAGTTCTTCCGTTGGTCGGAGGTGTGATCGGTTTCTCCTTTGGTTGGAGAGATTATGTTTAGCTAAGGTTCATTGTCTTGCATTGCGTGTTTGGATTGGTTGGCCTCGTGTGCCATGAAATTCGTGCAAGACGTGTCATGTGTTTTGGGAAGGTGGTTGCCTGTGAGAAGTCGTGCCCAATTCCCTTGCTGTGTAAGGGTGATGGCACTGTTCCGAAAGGACGAGTGCTGGTTGGGCGGTGTTCGCATTCTTGGCTGGTGCTAGAACTTTTTGATGTGTGGCAGTTCGGAGCCTGCAGAGTTGCAGAGGATTGCTAGATTTTGGAGAATCTGAGCTCGAGGTTCAAGGTAATGGAGCTTTCTTCACCCTATTTTTGGAGGATGACCAGTCGAGTTGTGGATTGTCAAGATGGCGAGTCCCGAGGTACCGTGTTGGCTGTGCATATAGATCAGAGTGTGTAGTGAAAACCTGGTGGGCCCATAACCCACAGGTCTCAGGATCGTAGCGTTGGTTGCTACGGACGGATTTCCTGAGGATGCGTTGAGCATTGGAGGATTGGTTCCCCGGTGTGAGACGTGTTGTTGCCGTGCTCGAGATATTGTGGTTCTTGGCACTGGCAGGATGGAATGTTTAGGTAAAATGTTGGCAAGTGTGCCGCATGAGTACCCTGTTCCTGTGATGGAAGCCGTGTCAGGCGTCGGTGTTAGACTCGGAAGGGGTTGTTGAGGATGTCGCCTGACGGAGGTCGAGGACGTGTTGGTTAAAGTCGGTGGTTTGGTGCCCGACTTGTGTTGGAAGCTATGTTCTCGGATGAGATCGTGTTCTATAGGAAGTGATCTCTAAGATATTTTGGGTTCTTGTTGGTAGCTGCGAGTGACTGGTAAGGCTAGTCTCGTAGTCGACCATGGTAAGATGTATATTGCTTGGGGACCCGTGTGCATTGGTCATGGCGTTGGCGACCAGATTGCCGTAATATTGGATGGCACTTTCCTCCCCTAGAGACGTGTGCCATGAATTCTTCCGGTGGTGTCCCGTGGCTCTGTGGTGAGGGCGAAATCGGGATTGGCAGGTGTCCACTTGGATTAATTGAGACGAAGGTTTCGATGAGACAAGATGGAACAGGGACGCCTGTGGGCTGAGGCCTTTGGATAGAGATTGGCATCAGAATGGTGGTCCTTGGTTTGTGACCAGCATGGGAGGATTTCCCTGTAAGCCTGAGTTGAGTGAGGTGATAATCGAAGACTCCTGAGTCTTGTTGTCAGTTTTGTCGTGCTCCCCTGAGAGGGTTGAGTTGGCTCGATGATCGAGATCAGATACGGTGTCCGAGAGAAGTTCAACTCATGATATGGTAATTGTCTGTGTGTGAGTCAGCGGATGGCCTGTTATGAGTTGGATCGTGCCTGTCGGGTCGGTGAAGGTTTCCCATTGACGTGTATCTGGCAACCAGTGGATGGCCTTTCACAGACAAAAGATGTTGTTGGTGGTGCATCGTGAACGGTGAGAGCCGTGTTTCAATGAGACCTTTGGTGGTCATTTCCGTGATGTGCCTTTCCAGATGGGATCTGGGCTTTGTCAGAATTTGTTTTCTAACAGAGTTGGCACAGTGAGATGTCTGGCTTTCAGCTTTCTAGGTGTGAGGTGACCCTTGGCGCTGAGTCGATGATCTGATGGCGGTCTGTTGAGATGGCTGTGTGAGCTGATGGAGGCTCTATATTGGTTGTTCCCTTGAGAAGGCTGTGCGACCAGTCAACTGGCTGTGAAGCTGATGTGTGATTTGTCTGTCGACCATAGGCTGAATCGATAGCTGTTTCTCGCGATGAGGACTGTGTCTCCTCGGTGAGCGAGGGGATGGTAGCGGTGCCATGATTGGTTCTCACGTTGTCTGAGGTGATGTCGGACTATGTCTTTTGGTGTATGCCTGCTCTGATGGCCGGTGTGTTCAGCGTGTAGAGCGAGGTGTTCTTCGTGATTGTGGTCTGGCTGTGTCCCTCAGGTTGAGAGTTTTCGTGAGAATCAAGGTTTTCTATGCCGGGGCTCTGACGGCGTTGTCAGTGGGTTAAGGCTTTCTTCCCCTGTGTTCCTACGTTTGTCCTTAATTTTGAGGATGAAATTTCTTTAAGGGGGGAGGGCTGTAATGCCCCAGGTTTTTTGGATCGCTTTTGTGGGTCCCGGAGTGTATTTTGTGCATTACACGTATTTTTTCCTGATGTATGTTCGGAACTCTGTGCAGGGCGAACCGTGGCGTTCTCCAACTTCGGGATAGTACCATCGCATTGTGCTCCTCCCGAGGATCGCCGAGGTAATTTTTAATATTTTTTTCTAAATTTTTGGAATTTTTTGGTTTTTCTATATATATAACCTCCTTTTTCTCTCTCTCCCTCACTCTCATTTTCTAACTCTCTCCCTCTCTCTTCTCTCACGCTCTCCCTTCTCACCCTCTCTTCTCTGGCGGTCGACGGAGTGGGGCGGGGGTGTAGCGGGGCGACGCGGGCAAGGATGACGGCGAGGATCGGTCGAGGATCGTGGGATGGAGGCGCGTGGAAGCTCGTAGGCGCGATCGCGAGCCGGCGAGGGTTTAAACGACATTTCTTTGCGGATCGGTGACCTCGGGACGCAGAATCTTCGGTGAAGGTAGGGAGATGGACCTCCAGCTCGTGCACTTCCTTTCCTGCGAGTTTTGTAGGCCGTGGCAAGCCGAGCGGGTTTATTTTTGCATTTTGGGCAAAATCCATGTTTTTGGGGAGTGAGCCGGATCTCTTGTTTCGTGATATTTTTGACCGATCAAAGGGTATAGATGCATGCTAGGGTGCTTGGGGATGGATTCCCCTTTGTTTCCCCTTCACCCGGGGATGAATGGGTCATGGAATGGCTTTTTGGGGTGTTTCCCGCCGTTCTCGATTTTCCGGCTTAAACGCGGTCTTATAGAAGCCGCTTATAAGGTGAGACGACCCCCAGGGTGACCGCTTATCGTCCGTTTCACCTTGTTTTGGGGTAGCGGCCCTGCGATAGACCGCTCTTCCTATCTGGGTGGTCTATGGCAGACCGATTTTATGGTTGGGCGGTCTTGGTCTGACCGCCACCTGCCCCTTTGTGTCAGTAAGGTAAACGGTCCATCGTTCGACCGTGTAACTATTGGACGGCCCATAGGCCGACCATGTACTTCGTGGAGCCAGCATGACTCCCGAGGTGGTTGTGACCGTTGCATTTTAACCGTTGCACAGTGTTGGGTCTACACGGTCAAGGGTTTGGCCGTTTAGTCCTTTGCACGGTCCTGGGTTAGGCCGTGTACGTTTCCACGGTCACGAGATGACCGTTCAACTTTCGTGTCGTTAGGTGACTGGACGGCCCCAAGGGGGACCGTTCATCTAGCCAAGCGGCGTATCGTTGGACCGTGTAGGTCCGAATGGTCTAGGTAAGGCCTTGTGGTTTCTCGTTCTGTCCAGAGCTTGAACGACAGCATTTGAGCCGTTCATTGTCTGGAGCGGTCCAAGGAGGGGCCGCACATATCTTGCAAGGCCCAAGGAGGACCGTTTATGGGGCTTATAGGCAGTTAGTAGGTGACCGTGCCAGATCATCAAACGGTCTGTGTAGAACCGTTTAAGTTCTCAGGCGGTCCATCAACCAACCGTGTTTACAAGAACGACCCAGGGTGGACCGTTTACTGTGTTTTGTCAATCGGTGGTTCTTTCCTTGCCGATTCGAGTCTCGAGAAGTGGTGTTCTCAGCTTGTGACACCGTACATCGGTGTGAGTGCGGTGGGGTTCCCTCGCATGTCGTAGTTTTCTACGAAAGATGGTTTCTGACTGGGCCAAGTGTTTGGCCTTGGACTGCGAGTCCAGCTGCCAGTCTGGGGCTGGAGGTTCCCCGCCTTTCCTTAGGATGGGGAATCGGCGTGGCGGCTTGTGAGCTGCCTTGGGAATCATGCTTCTGTATTTTTCGCTTGGGCCATATGGGTGGCTTCGGACTGTGAGTCCAGCTGTCCAGCCTGGGGCTAGAAGGCTTCTCAGTTCCCTTCCCGAGGGAATGGTCTCGGCGGCTCGTGAGCTACCTCGGTATTCGTGCTACCATAGTTTTAGACCAAGGGATTAGGCTAGATTAACGGCATTGCGTCATTACGTTTAACGGTCTTGACCCCGAGTCTTGTGACTCAAGGACCGTTAGATTTAGTGAGTCTAGAGGACCGTCCAGAGTCCAGTGGCTTGTCGCCACTTGGTCCTTCTCGACTTTCGCACAGGATGCGTGTGTGGTTCTCGGAGTTTCTCCTTGGAGTATGGTCACACCAGTGACTCCCCACTAGTCATAGCCTTCCGACATGCGAGTGGTGGCACCAGGGAGTGGTGGCAAGGCTACCCTGAGAGACTACTTTTAGAATGGTTTCCGTTGGGCCCCACGTCTTGCAGCCAGAGTCCGGCTGAGGGGAAAACCAGTCAGAGGGCTAGACCTGGGACACATGGTCTGTGTGTGCACACGTGTGTTGATAATTTTATCTCTCTTTCCTTTACCCCGCCCCTAACTATGCTAATAACATAATAGCATGAAAGGCATGGAAGATGATGAATAAAGAGCGATGAGAGATAGAAGAACTGACCGTGATCGCCACCAAGGGTTAACAACCCCAAAGGGATGAAGTGATAAAGGAAAGGGCGCAGTGTACCTTGGAAATATGAAGAATTGATAGCGCTTAAGAACGGGACGCGGGGAACTTGTGGACTCAAACCTCTTCTCCTTCCAACTAGCTAGATGAAGAAGGCCTCACGTTGTATTCATGCTCTCCTGCAAAACAAAGCCAAAACAAGGACAAAAAACTCATTAGAACATGCATGTGTAGTATCAATCCCGGAGTGATAAAATAGGGGTAGAAATTAAGGGAGAACGCACCGGGGGGAGGTTTTTAACCCCTGTGGAAGGGTGGAAATAATAGGTGTGTGTGTTGTGCATGCATGAGAGTTGAAATCATGAGATTTGATTGAGAGAATAGAGAGAAATCATCGATGCAAAACGGGGGAAAATGCATATGTAGCAGAAAAGTGCAGAAAATTATGATGATTTGTGATTTTAAGAGGAAGAGAACTAAGAATATAGATCATGAAATCAAGCCCAGAAGGATGCAATTGAAAGCTAATACTTCCCTCTTCAAGATGGGGTCGAAGTTGTGAGTTGGAGTTGCAGCATGGCTTCGCCCCACGTCCGGAAAGAGCCCCCCTTTGCAACTGCGAACTGGGCAGTTTTTATAGAGTTTTACAAGAAAGCCTCATCTTCTTATCATGATTCCCGGATATATAGTCTAAGATAAATCAAGTTCTCTGGATCAAACTCGAGATAATACTAAGGACAAGAGATAGGAATAAACGGGGATCAATTCGGAGGAGGATTCTAGAAGATATGGATCTTGGAAGGTAGCCCCGTCGCACTAGAAAACAAAGTTTTAGTTGTACCAGGATGCTTAAATCCTGATCTTGCGACCCAGATCCTGAGATATATAGCCAATGAAAATTTGATTTCTATGAACCAAATTCAAGATAATACAAAGGGCTAGAAGTAGGAAAAAACGGGGATCGATTTGGATAAGAATTGAAGAAGTTATGGGCTCTGAAAGATAGGCCCGCTGCACAGTTTTCGGGACAGAGTCCAGCACAAATTGGACTCTCGGCTATGTGTAACGGTCTATCGTAGGACCGCCACATGTGCTCCGATAGTCAAGGGTAGGACCGCCATGCTCTGGGGGTCGAACGGGATGATTTCAGACAAGTTTGACTGTGACGGTCTAGTATAGAACCGTCACAGTGCTCTGACGCATCTATACTAGACCGTTACATGTGCTCTGACGCACAAACAAGGCAGAACTGGCCAACGGCGTAGAAGAAGAAATTGTAGATCTTTGAAAGAGGAACAACTTTGGTGAAGATAACATTTTGAATAAAGGGAGAAAAGAAGATGAAAAAGGATAACTTTCAGGACTACGTAGCGGGAGAGAGCCGATTACTTGAGGGAAGCCGGCCTAAATGGGCCGTTAGTCGACTTAGAAGCCAGAAGTTGATAAAATAAGCTCCAGGGCTCTAGGAAATCATGATCTCTAGGGCTCAAAGGAAATGGAACAATGAAAATTGGCTCGAAATCCATCCAAAGAAGGCTCCAAAATAATGGGTAATTCGGGACATCAAAAATGATAAATAAGGGAAATGACTAGGGCTGTCAATGGGCCGGGCCCGGGCCGGGCTTAGGTCGGCCCGGCCCGGGCCCGACTTATCAAGAATAAGGCCTGAGCCCGGCCCGGGCCCGACCTATGTCGGGCCGGGCCGGGTCGGGCCCGACATTATGTAAAAAATTCAAAGCCCGACTAAGGCCCGGTCCGGCCCGACTACTTAAATAAAATAATAAAAATAATAAAAATTAATAGATTTAATACTATAAAACTTATAATCTCACTAAATAAATTAAAATTTTGATATTAATTGCATAATTTGTGTGAAAAGAGAATTTTAAAAGTTCTAATTAAGTAAAATAACATAAGTTTGACTAAATAGTTTTTAAAATTTGAAGTGAGAATAGAAAAAGGGATCGGGCCGGGTTGGCCCGCGGGCCGAACTCAAAGCCCGAGCCCAGCCCGCGAGTCTAGTCGGGCCGGGCTTTTAGGCTCGACTAAAAACCCGCGGGCCGAAAAAGACCTTGCGGCCCTGCCCGAAATCGGGCCAATTAAGCCCGCGGGCCTGTCGGGCCGGCCAAGCCCATTGACAGCCCTAGAAATGACGCAACTTGTGGGCTAAAAATGGGTGTCAACAGATGCCCCTCCTGGATGTCTGCTTTGCAAGGGAACGAGCGAAAGCGATGCGGAGGCAAAATGGAAAGGAGATGGAGCAAAAGCGATAGCGACGTGAAATGGAGATGAAGCGGAGATGAAACGGAGAGAAGTGATAAGCGGGGCATCAAGGCAAAAAGACACCCGTCACAACCAACAAGCGACTTGAATTTTCTCGAAAATGCCGAACTAACCACTTGAAATGGATGACAAGGATGAGACATGTCTGGAGAACTAAACGAAGGGAGGAAACATGACCAGCCTCATTGGGGACACAATCCACGGACAATGAGTGGGTCGGAAGGAACACAGCATTAGAGCTGGAAAAGGAGAGATAAGACTGAGATAAAATCCAGACAGGAATCACGCTGGCTAACCAGACCAAGCGGGAAGATCAGAGAAAACGTTCAAATTCAGAGTGGAATGAAGAATCTCTTATCCAAGAGAGCTTAAGTGCAATCAACCATTGCTGAGGAGAAATCCTTGAACGGATCACAAGGCATGAATGCTCAAAATGACATGATGCATGCTGGGCTAAAATAAAGAAATCGTCAAAACGAATGCAAAGAAAGGATAAAATAGAAAGTACTCAGGGATAATATTGCTAGACTGAGCCAAGACGGGGTCAAGAGTCTTCTTGCAACCACGGTGTGCGAGACAGAGTCCGTCGTCCCCCACCCGACTCAACCGAGCGGCTTATCCAACGATTAACCGTATGCTCCTAGATCATCATCGTTTTTGTTAAAGGGGAACATCAGATCCCAGAACACACGGGCAACCGGCCGGTCCTTGAGAGGCTATAATAATGTAGATACCATATAGTAATACAACAATGCGCAGGGATAGAGAGTCATACCTGACTTACCTGTCAAGCGAAGCAGCATTTTTTTGAATTTTCCATTTTTTTTGATTTTTGTGGATTTTCAAATAAGACAACAACAATATGAATGACCATGATAAACAAGCATGAACGAAAGACAACAAAACACAACGATTAACTGAATGACCGACAACACAACAAAACATAACGATCAAACGAATGGAAAATAACACAACAAGACGAACAAGCACATATGCAATGGCATGAACAAACCATACGTATGCAAGATGAACGTGGGGGACAAGATAATAATGCAGTGAGACAACACACGGTTGGGACAAGAACATGAGGGATGACCACACGGTTGGGACAACACACGAGATATAGAAGGACGACTAACAACATATGCAAGACAACTAACAATATGTGGTGAAGAATAAAATAACATGTGTGGGACAACACGGTGGGACATAGACACGGCGAGACAAGGCCGCGGCGGGACAAAGGACATAAACAAATACACCCTTCAGTCAAAATCTAAGATCAGAATGAAGCAGAACCGTCAGGTTCATAATCGTGAGGTAAAGTCCTCTCATATAGATATAATCATTGCAAACAAAAATTGAGAAGGACACAAGATTCAGAATAGATCGAGAGATATGATTGAAGAAGGAAAGAACAGATCAAAGATGTGGATAGGAGGCAGAGCACAAAGATATAGCAATGAAAGCTTGAGTACCTGTAACCTGCACACTTAGCAAACAGATTACGTATCTGTTCTCAAAATAAATAGATATAAAGGAACAAAAAGATAAATATTTTTAGATTTTTCAATTTTCTTGATTTTTTTAGATTTTAAAATATTTGATTTTTTTTTGGATTTTGAAATATTTGATTTTTTTAGATTTTTTGACAATATCTCATTTTTTTGGGTTTTTGACAATATCTCATTTTTTTGGGTTTTTGACATATCTCATCATTTTTTTGGGTTTTTGACAATATTTGATTTTTTTTTGAATTTTTGACAATATTTGATTTTTTTTAATTTTGAAATAGCAATTCGCAGCACCGAAAGACAGGCTCGAAGTACTGGCCAGGGATCGTCGTCCCTCCCCTCTCATTAAAGACTTCCCTTGAGCAGGGCGTGCATGTGAGGGTGGCTTACCACAACTAACCGCTTCTAAAGAACGGCGCCCCTATTAAGGCCATACTCGGGATACAACCCAGCCTAAGAGGGAGAAGCAGAAGAAAAATTGGAGACAAGCTTAATACATGATGGGAGATATCATGACTTGACTTCCTTTCAGGGCACTACCTCTCAAAGAGTAGGTCTGTTGCGCCGGGGCTTTGTGTCTTTGATTTTTAGACCCATATTTATCAGGCACGCATGCGACCGGGCTCATGACATCCCGCGGGGAACTGTACTGCCACTCTTGCCATGCCTTTGATTCATAATTTTGTATTGATTCATCCATTTATTTTTGACAGCCCTTATTGGCTAGATTTTACATGAAAGCTCATTTTTGAGGGTCAAGACTGCCCCTATTTGAGACCTCTCCCGTATTAGGGAGCGCCTAGGTTGGTCATCTTATCCATCCATCTCTTGCGCCTGCACTTGGCCGAGCAGAAAAAAGAAAAGTCCTTTGTGCATATCCAAAGTATGGCCAAAGCAGCAACGGTGTGTCTCAGAGAAATCGGCTATGGCTCGCCATGTAGTGTGTGAAAAATCCATACTCAAAGGTCACCCTCAACAATCAAGGAAAGAAACTAGACTCCCAGTGCAGAGTTATCACCAGCCTAAGGATGCTGCAGAAGCGAACTCATTTTGACTAAGCTTAACTAAGCAAATTTCTAAAAGCCACTAAACCATGTTGAGGAATAGCATTATAAGCGTGTGCAGGAGTAAGAGAGATAATAGCGATGATAACACAAAATTACGATACCTTGCAAATCCATGGAACGGAAACCAACGTCCTAAAGCGATCTTGACTATCGAGCTTTTGAGCAGCACGAGCTTTGTATTCCTTACTTGACAAGACAAAGATGAGACGATAGCAAAGGATCAAAGATTCCCCTACACGGAGGAGCGGCAGACATCAAACTGGACGAATAAGGATAAAAAGGAAGAGAGACGAGGGCTAGAACTCCCTCGTTAAGGTGCAGAGACCTTGATAACAAGGAACCAGATACAAAATAAGCAAAGGTTAGCTGAGATCAAGGTGGACTAAAGCCTCGAAAATAGCAAGAGAAAGGGCGAAGACCCTGAAAGGGAGAAGAGGAGAGAATAGAAAGACAACGAAAGGATTGCTGTGAAGATGAGGAAGGAGGAGAATGATCATCCGACATGGGCGGAGAAGGAGAGTAGTAGTCATCCGGTAGGGCCAGAGAAGGAGAATTGTAATCACCCGACAAAGTCGGGGAAGAATCAAAAGCAACACCCGAAAGTCTCGGGGATGAAGAATAAGGGGAAGTCCCAAGATCGGGATGGAAGGATGACATAGGCCTAGGGCGAGGCCTAGAATCATGAGAGGAGGGATAATCTAGAGACTCCGGATGGAGAGGAGAAGAGGAAGAGTAGGGGCTTGCGGACCCCAGAAGAGAGGAGAAGATCATAGGAGCTAGATCTGAAGAGGGAAGATACACCACCCAAGGGTGGGAGCTGAGCAAAAGAAACGATGAATAGAAAGGAGAAGAAGAAGAAGTGGACCCCTGAATGCACAACCGACGGCCATTGAATTTGCGTCGCTGCCTCTTCTTGGTAGAAATCTCTTGAAAATGGACCCGCCTGGTGCGGGCATGGACCTTCGGGCTTCTTAATCTGTAATACCTTCTGAAATAACGGGCCCACCTGGCAGACGGCCTGGCCCGACTGTGAACATGCAACTTCATCGGGGTGGTTGCCCCTAGACACCCGGTGTTAACAGTATGCGGACATTCTTGAGCAAGTGACTCCTTAGAATGATGAATATCAGAAAACCATGGAGTTTCGTCTCTCGGCACAAGAGACATGAGATTCGGCATCTCCACTCGGAAATTGGGCACGAAGCATAACTCCCTTACCTGAAGAGTAGGACGAAACTGAGGGAGAGTAATGCGCGGCGTTGACATGGCCGACTTGCTAATGAACCAAGGGAGATTGCATAGGATGTGCAGAATGTCCTTGGAAAATGCAGAAGATACGGCCAATTGCCCTTTGAACATAGAGTGCATAATCTGTTTAGCGGCCGTATGAGTTAGCACAATCTGAGTAGAGAACCCCTCTTGGCCAGTGAACTGAACCGCAATCGAGCAAGAGGTAATAACAACATCAATAACGAATCCTCCGGTAAGCAATGAGATTGCCACCAGCCTCGCTTGTGAATAAACTGGCACTAATGCAAGGGAACTCTTCTTAGCAACCGTCTCCAGAGGAAATTTAGACTCATTATCCCAAAGATGACCGGGGATCAAGCCGCGAACCGACATTCGACAGATAAAATCCTAAATCTTGAAATACACGGCCGACACTAAATCATCCTGACTTGGCTTATTGTCTCCCTGGGGATTAGACCCAAGGGACACCATGGGTAACGCACACCCGCTCCGTGGGGTGGAAGTGGTTGGAGAAATGGGGATAGGAATATGTTCGGAAGACGCGGAGGTTTCAACGGGGATGGTGTGTTTAGGTGGAGGCAAAGGTAAGGGTGGAGGTGTGGCTTGCTCGGGCGAGGGTGATAGAGGCGAAACTTGCTCAGGCTCGGGCAAAGGTGATGGTGGGGATGATGGAGGTTTAGGCAATGGTGAGGGTGGTGGAGATGGTGTAGGCGATAAAGAGGGAGGTGAGGATGGCGGTGGAGGTAATGGAGACGGTGATAAAGGGGATGGAGAAGAGGGTCGTGGTGCCCACCGTCGAAGCATCGACATAATGGGTCGGGCGGCGTTGGGGGTAGAAGTAGTGGTAATGGGAATGGAGGAAGAAGGAGAGGTGGCACTGGCCTGAGCAGAGGCTTGGGTTTGTGGAGGTTGTGGAGATTGGATAGAGGATAGCGAAGGTAATGGGATGGTTGACGGAGCGAGTGCAGCACTAGATGAGGAATCACAGGGGTGCCCCTGGTCTCAAAGTAACGGAGACTGCTGCCTAGGTGGCACTTCTTGTTGCTGCTGCTTGCTATGGAGATCTAAAACAACTTTATGCATGCGGCCCAATCAATCCTCTTATTATCTTCCATGCCATAAACATACTCTCAGAACTCGGGACAATCCTCAACCAAATGCCCCTACTGGCGGTGAAAATCACAATATTGAAGCATATTCCTGACCATGAGTCGACAAGGCACAACTGGAGGGAGCGACAATGCGTGAGTGGCCATCAAAGCCCTAAAAATATATGTAAAAGACTCCGGCACTGGAGGGTGAGGAGCCTGCTTCGGGCTAGGGGGATGCCGAGGGATATGTAATGGTGGAGAAGGTTGTGGAGACGGAAGTGAATGCTGCGTAGGCAATAGTGCTTGGCCGACGGAGGAGGGATTTGGTGAAGGCATACGTGGAACGGAGTGGGGAGGTATGTAGACGGCATCCACCTGCTCGGGATGTGGTGTTTCCTTGACCGGGGGTGGAGACGCAAGTGGAGATACATGTGGGTATGTAAAGGTGGAGGGCTGACTCATGGAGGGATATGCGGGTGGTTGATATGTGGGGGTGTATGGCTGACTCGTGGAGGGTTGATATGCAGAAGGTGAAGGTTGATATGTGGAGGGAGATACAGATGGTGAAGAGTGTGGAGATGTAGAAGGTGGAGAGGACGTGGGGTCAAGGGAATCTTGGAGTTGTTGGCAGATGAAGCGGGCTCGACTGTAAAGTTGTTGCCAGGAGGTGATGTCATTGAGGGCTAAGATAAACCGATACTCGGGCGTGGCATTGGATATCAGCATCTTGATTTGCTCTCCCTCCAAAATGTGCCCCGGGACCTGCGTGGCAAGGCGACGCCAACGGTCGGTAAAGGTGCAGAAATCTTCTTCAAGCTTTATCATCTCATGGGCCAGATCCACCATAGTATACCTAGGTCCAACCTGGTTTTGAAACTGCTGAATGAACTTCTCTTGCACAGCTTGAAAATTCATAACTTGCTATTGCGGCAACGAAAAGAACCAATCCCTTACCGGGCCTTCCAATGATAGACCAAATAGATAGGCCATCAAGCGTTGGTCATGTCGAAACTGGACCGACTCATAAATAAACTCCTTCAAGTGCACATAGGGGTCACCGACTCCACCATAACGGTGATATGCGGGAATTTGTGAAGATGGCGGAAGCCGAAGACCTTGAAATGCGAATGGAATACTTAAAGAGGATTTGGGAACAATTTGGTGTTGAAGTTCATCAAGCTGGCGCTGGGCTTGAGCAATCATCTCCTAGGTAGGGAGAGATCGAGAAGAATATGGGCCAACTTGAGCCAATGAATTTGGACCAGGATGATATTGGGTCGGATGAGAGGATCCGGGATGAGAAGAAGAAGGGCCCATTCCGAGAGTAGAAGGATATATGGACCTAGAAGGATCATGAATGTGAGGACTACTCGGGCTAGCAGCAGCATGGGTAGGAGATGGAGGTCCATTAAGAAGAGTAGGTCCACTAAGAGAATAAGAAGGCCCGTTAAAGGAAGCGGGTCCATTAAGAGTAGAAGAGGGCCCAATGGAGGAAGATAACAGCCCATTGAAGGATGGGGGCCCACTAGGAATAGAAGGACCATGAAGGGAACGGGGCCCATTAAGAGAATGGGACCCATTGAAGGAAGGTGGCCCATTAAAGAAATGAGGCCCATTAGATGAATGAGTATTAGGAATCGGGCTAGCCGCATGGGAAGAAGAAGGAGGCCCGTGATGATGAGAAGAAGGCCCATTAAGATGATTTACAATAAGACGATGGGCCTGGGTCGGGTCCATTTGGCGAACAAGACTTGAAAGATGGGCCATGAGATTAGCATGTTCCTCGGATGGATTGGAGGGACCACGGGAAGATGGGCCCACGTGGGAAGAGGATTCCACATAGGAATAGGAAGAAGATTGGGGAAAAGGATGATACAAGGGATTGGAACGATGCTCCATGAGGGCAAATGGAGACTTAATACAAGGAGGGAAGTAATGGGCTTACTGGGCTTGAGGACAAGAAGGAACTGACTAACTAATGCAAGGACCAAGGAAGAATGGACAACGGACCACGGGACAATGGACTAGACAATGGACACACAAAATGGGCTAAGTTAAATGGGCCTAACAACAATAAAACATGTGGATGAAACACAAAACACCACTGATGGGCTTGAACAAGCCCAAACAACACAAACAATGCAATGTGAGAGTTTTCACCCAAGTCAAACAAGTTGATATGATGGGAAATATTTCAGGGATTTTAATAGACCTTTTAATGATTTGAATTAATAATAATTCCCTCAAGATAGGAATCCTATGGAAATAAGGTCCAAACTTTGGGTTGACTAAGGTTAACTCCCTCACACGGATGCAAATGCAAGCCTAAAGGGTGGAAAAGGTACAACCGGCCCGGCGTCCGTGTGGGAATCCACGGCTCACGGGGACTTATGGAGGTCCCGGATAAGATCACCTAGTCGACCCCAAGGAATATGGAGGCGAGAGGATCACTTACCAAGGTAGGAAATACAACTATGATATGCAATGTATGGCCCTATGTGCACCGGAGTGCATGCAAATTCTAGCCTAAAACTAGAAAATAAAGATAAAATTAAACTATGCAAACATGATCCAAATAAGACAAATAGTATATAGATGGAAAGACTGTAGACACGCCAAAATTGACATCATTTTGAGCATATCTCATATTGCCTTGTAATGCCCCAATTTGACCCTCAAATTAGTTTTATTTGAGTGGTTTTTCTCACTTTTCTTGGATTTTCCTTTTTTTCTCCCTTTTTTCATTTTTCCCTATTTTCCTGTATTTTCTGGGCTTTTTCCCTATTTTTCTGGATTTTATAGGCATTTTTCTCTATTTTTCTGATTTTTTTCAGAAATAACGACTTGAAGAGGGGCGTCATTTTATTTTAAGAAAATTAAAAGAAAATAAAAGAAAATCGACGACTATAGTGAAGGGCGTCCTTTCTTTCAAAATTCCATTTTTTTAGATTTTTTTGAAACTTTTTCGAATTTTTTTGGGAATTAATGACCAAGAATGAGACGTTATTTTAAGTTTTAATAAAATAAAAATTAAAAAATTAGAAGTAACGACGTATGGGGAGGGCGTCACTTTCATTTGATTATTTTAATAATATTTTTTAACCCTCTTCCAGAGGTGATTTGGTGGCCTTCCGGGTGTCAGAAAAATACGCAAAAATAGTCATTGGAATCAGCACAGTATGATGCACCTCCACCTAAAAAATGAGAAAATAATATTGAGAAATGAAAAATAGCCCTGTTTTGAATATTTTGAATTAACGCCCTTGTCCAAGTCGTGTTTCACTTTCGTGTTCTAAACAAACGCAGCCTTTCCCAGAGAGTCCCTACTTTGTTTGGTCACATTGCCCATTCTTATATTTCCCATGTTAGACTCTTGCCTATTCTTATCCTTCTATCTATGTGATTCGATCCTATTAATAGAGCCCTTCGGCTCTGTTATACAGGTTCCCTCCCTCTTCTTCTTCTCCTCCGAAATTCTTCTTCCCCGATTTTTCTCTATCTTTTCCTTTTGCTTTTTTTTTTCCTTCTTACGCAGGGGTTGCTGATGCTTGGCTGAAGGAGAGGCTTCAGGTGTTCACAGCTTTATCCCTTGGAAGACCTCTCCCGAACGATCATCAAAGCCACAGCACAGGCTTTTCTCCTTAGTTTTATTCTTCCTCTTGTTTATTGCTGTCATTAGTTCATACGTATATGCATGCATCATATTTCATCTCTTATTAATTTTTCCTCGCTCAACTACGTTGAGTAGCTCCCCACAGTGCACTCTTGCACACCTCCCTTCCATTCATCTTTGCACATATTTTCATCTTTGCACATATTTTCATCATTCATATCACTCCTCTACCCTCTTTGCATAGGGGTTTAAGGGCAACCACCCATAAGGTGTGTTCTCACACAATTTTACATGCCCATATCTTTTAAGAATTGATGCTACGCTCACCATGTTCTAATTCCATATTCTTTGTTGGTGTTTGATTATTTTGCAAGGGTAATCAATAGAAAGAACTCTCTTCATCGGCCGGCCGATTGGAAGAGAAGGAAGCACTCACAATCTCCCCCGCATTTAAGGTATTTATATCGCGATCCCTCCATTGATTATTTGTTATATCCTTTGAGGCCCTCGCGTCTCTGGCGATCACATCTCCTATTTTGCACCTCGTGCATGCTTTTTCTTCTCATGCTTTTTCTTCTTTGTTCTAAGTGGATTTTTAATTAGATCTACAAAGACAATACAAGGGTCTACACAACGGGCCCCAGAATAGATCAATCTGACCCCAGGAGGTCAATCACATCACTGAGCAAAGTTGCTCTCGTGAAATTGTGCGCAGACCACATGCAGATTTTATGGACCAAATGCTAAAATGATGACGATTTTTAATTAAGCAAACATGACCTAAATGATGCAAATAAGCTATGGATAGAAAGATAATACAAAGGACTATCCAATGGAACAAAAATCTACTCAATCCGACGTCGGGAAAGCTATCAAATCACTAAGTAAAGATGTACCTATGAACCTGTCCCTGAGCCTGCCTGCAGAACTTATGCAGAAAATTTAAAAAGTTGGACAATATTAAAATATGCAAATGTTAACCAAATGATGCAAATGATATATGCATAGAAAGACAATACAAAGGGCTATCCAACGGAAGAAAAATCAGTGCAATCGGACTCCGAGATCAAAAGTTATGTCTCGAAAAATATGGCCCTGTGAGCATGCGCGCAGGACTGCCAGAATCTGTAACGATCTACCAAATGACCGTTACATTCATGTGGCGGTCTACTATAGGACCGTCACAGTACTTGAGCCCTTAAAACACCCCAAACAGTGGAAGAATGGATAAAATATCACCTAAACATGCACATGCACACACCCAACTTACAAAAGAGCATTAAAACAAACGTGATGGGCATTGGTGTCCCACCGTGATCGCCCAAAAATAAGGTTGTTGATAATTTTATCTCTCTTTCCTTTACCCCGCCCCTAACTATGCTAATAACATAATAGCATGAAAGGCATGGAAGATGATGAATAAAGAGCGATGAGAGATAGAAGAACTGACCGTGATCGCCACCAAGGGTTAACAACGCCAAAGGGATGAAGAGATAAAGGAAAGGGCGCCATGTACCTTGGAAATATGAAGAATTGATCGCGCTTAAGAACGGGACGCGGGGAACTTGTGGACTTAAACCTCTTCTCCTTCCAGCTGGCTAGATGAAGAAGGCCTTACGTTGTATTCATGCTCTCCTACAAACCAAAGTCAAAACAAGGATAAAAAACCCATTAGAACATGCATGTGTAGTATCAATCCCGGAGTGATAAAATAGGGGTAGAAATTAAGGGAGAACGCACCGGGGGGAGGTTTTTAACCCCTGTGGAAGGGTGGAAATAATAGGTGTGTGTGTTGTGCATGCATGAGAGTTGAAATCACGAGATTTGATTGAGAGAATAGAGAGAAATCATCGATGCAAAACGGGGGAAAACACATATGTAGCAGAAAAGTGCAGAAAATTGTGATGATTTGCGATTTTAAGAGGAAGAGAACTAAGAATATAGATCATGAAATCAAGCCCAGAAGGATGCAATTGAAAGCTAATACTTCCCTCTTCAAGATGGGGTCGAAGTTGTGAGTTAGAGTTGCAGCATGACTTCGCCCCACGTCCGGAAAGAGCCCCCCTTTGCAACTGCGAACTGGGCAGTTTTTATAGAGTTTTACAAGAAAGCCTCATCTTCTTATCACGATTCCCGGATATATATTCTAAGATAAATCAAGTTCTCTGGATCAAACTCAAGATAATACTAAGGACAAGAGATAGGAATAAACGGGGATCAATTCGGAGGAGGATTCTAGAAAATATGGATCTTGGAAGGTAGCCCCGTCGCACTAGAAAACAGAGTTTTAGTTGTACCAGGATGCTTAAATCTTGATCTTGCGACCTAGATCTCGAGAGATATTGCCTATGAAAATTTGATTTCTATGAACCAAATTCAAGATAATATAAAGGGCTAGAAGTAGGAAAAAACGGGGATCGATTTGGATAAGAATTGAAGAAGTTATGGGCTCTGAAAGATAGGCCCGCTGCACAGTTTTTGGGGCAGAGTCCAGCACAAATTGGACTCTCGGCTATGTGTAACGGTCTATCGTAGGACCGCCACATGTGCTCTGATAGTCTAGGGTAGGACCGCCATGCTCTAGGGGTCGAACGGGATGATTTCAGACAAATTTTACTGTGACGGTCTAGTATAGGACCGTCACAGTGCTCTGACACATCTATACTAGACCGTCACATGTGCTCTGACGCACCTATGCTAGACCTTCACACCGATGAAGGAAAATTATAGGTAGACTACGCACAACTTTAGAAATTGCAGTGTATCTCTCAAACGGGGCAGAACTAGGAAAAGTGGCAGAAGAAGAAATTGTAGATAACTGAGAGAGGAACAACTTGTATGAAAAAAGTAAGTTGAGAAAATGAATGGAAGAGGGAGAAAATGGGGCTTGAACAGATAGGAAAATTCTGGGACATAGGTGAACAACACAACACGCCGGAAAAATACAAATAGCTCACAAACGAGGTAGAACTGGCCAACGGCGTAGAAGAAGAAATTGTTATACCTTTGAAAGAGGAACAACTTTGGTGAAGACAACGTTTTGAATAAAGGAAGAAAAGAAGATGAAAAAGGATAACTTTCAGGACTACGTAGCGGGAGAGAGCCGATTACTTGAGGGAAGCCGGCCTAAATGGGCCGTAAGTCGACTTAGAAGCCAGAAGTTGATAAAATAAGCTTCAGGGCTCTAGGAAATCATGATCTCTAGGGGTCAAAGTGAATGGAACAATGAAAATTGGCTCGAAATCCATCCAAGGAAGGTTCCAAAATAATGGGTAATTCGAGACATCAAAAATGATGAATAAAAGAAATGACGTAACTTGTGGGCTAAAAACGGGTGTCAACAACGTGGTTGGGGGCGGTTGGACCTGCGCTGATGAGCGCGACCCTAGCTAGTCACTTGTTCTGTGGTTACTAGTACGGTGTCTCAGTTCCCGCTGGGCCGGAGGGAGAAACCTGAGGCGCGGTCTAAGACGTCAATGGACGCATCCGGCCTTACTTCTGGTGGGCATGTACTCCTGTCACGTGAGACGTGACTATCCTATTTTCAGGTTTCATTTTCCGTCTGCGAGACGTGGTTCCCCCGATAGTTTCAGGGAGTGTTCCCGAGGTAGAGGTCTAGGGGCTTTTCCGGTGAGTGTCACCGAGGCTTTTCCCTAGACGGTGTTAGGTCCACGACTGCGAGGTCGTGATTGTTTGTTCTGGCAGCGTAGCCAGAGGATCTTCCGTTAGTTCGGTAGTCCCCCGACTGGAAGATCGGGGCGTGTTTCTCCGGTACAGTCGGAGTAGTTGTGGTGCCGAGTTTTGACCGGCCACCGTTCGCTGTTCCTGCTGTAGTTGTAGCTGTTTTCCCTTTCCCCTACCGCCATTGTTCTCGGTTGGGGTTCCGCGGGATCCCTACTAAGCCAATGATAGGAGGCTCACCCCTGCTTTTCAGGTGCGGCAGTTCTTCCTCGAGGTTCAAGGGTGCTGTTTGGAGGTTCTTAGCTGCCAGCTCACCGGGCCGAGTGTTCACTTGGCATGTGGTATGTTTTACTATTTTAGACTGTACTTCCTGTTAGACTGGACTCTACTGCTATAGTTATTTATTTATTTCTGTTAATTAATAATTTATCCTAAATTATTTCCTATTTCTTTTTACCTCCACACTCCTTTTTAGCCCTTCCGAGCCCTCCGACTCGTGGGCGGCAGGCCAGGATTCGAATGGCATCGGGTTCTTCCCGGTATCCGGATCTTGGGTCATCACACTCTACATCAGGTCTACTGAGTACACCTCTTCCATCACATTCTACTGCTATGTTTATTTAAATTCTTACTTACATGATGAAAATTCTATATGTTTACTTGTTGAATAAATTCTTTTCTTAATAATGAGCTAAATTCTGATTAACTACTTCTATTTTACTTGTAACGGGTACGTCGGGCACACCACCTGTGATAGTTGGCTCGTTCGCCCACCCGGGCACATAATCGGCAGACGATGCTATTAGCTATCACGAGGGCGAGCATGTGGTGATGCAAGAGGGACGTAAGCCATGTTGGGTCTCTGGGTAAATATTTAAACTCATGAATTATGTTCGTTATCTATCCATCAACTATATAATTGTTGGCCATCATTTTAACATCTGTAATTGTAGGGATAATGTAGAGCCCAATGATACTTCTCGTTTTATTACCAACATTATTGAGCGACATGTGACCGGCCCATATAAGTCATTTCGATTGTTTCCTCAGGATATCCACGGTCGATTGTACGATGAGTTCCTGGTATACAATTTAATCTTTTAAATTACATATTCCCCAACTCTGTAATTTCAATTGCCAGCTTATAAAATTTGAATTCTTCACAGCAAGGATATCAGTTTGTGAGGCAAGTTGACGTCAGACGAGCTCGACATGCATGGGAGGCCACATCAACTGTAAAGTATAAGTATGAATTACACAGCTGTCGGGACCGTGCCAAGGCTCTAGCCGGGGGGAGCGAGGACCGTGGCCTTTGGAAGGAACACGGTCCCACATGGATGAGGAGGGAGCACTAGGAGGACCTTATGATAGATGGGCCGAGCCTAATTGGATGGCCAAATCCGCAAAGGCCAAAGCCGCACGTGCGACACATCCAGACATGCATCTCCATACTTCCGGATCCGTTTCCTTTGCGACCCAAAAGGAGAGATAGGTAAGTAATAATCTTAATTTTATTATATTTTATTTCTTATATGTCTTTATTTATTCTCTATAATATGTATAACAGGAAAAGAAGAGGGGTGGTACGGTCTCGTACCATGAATTATTTGCTACAGTTCACCAGAAGAAGGGGACTGATCAGTATGTGAGCGAGAGAGCTTGCTCGGTAGTGGTAAGATTATATACATACACATTTCTTTCCTATTTCAATTTTTAAATATGATTGATTAATATAAAATTTATAATATTTTTTATTCAATTTGCAGGAGTCATATGACATGCATATGACTGAGAAGTACGGGGAGGAGGAGACGCAGCGGCCACAGCTAGATCCTGAGGCATGGGTAGTAGCAGTCGGCCCACCGAAGAAAGGATGAGTATACGATTTTGGGTTGAGCTTGGACACCCGCCCAATTCTAGCATCTTCTTTGGCCTCAGATTTGTCCTACCCCGGTAGCAGTTCCTTCTCTACTCCCTCCATTGGCGCTTCTACGAGCCAGATTACATCCATCGTCCAACATGTGGTAGACGGCATCGAGGAACACATGGAGGCACGCTTTACTCGGGCGGTTGCTACCCTCCTGGCCCAGGCGGGGATTTTGACTCAGAGAGCACCCTCGAGCACAGCACAGCCCTCTGATGTGAGTATTTAATTTAACTTTTAATTTCGTAGACTTTAGAGTTATAACATTACTACTTAGTTCAAAAAATTCAACTTTGAGAGTCAAAGAAATCATCTTCATGTTATCTACTTTCGAATTTAAAAAATTAAAATGATATTTAACTTATTTTATTATTAATTATTTTTATTTAAATCTATTTATTATTAATATTTTATGATGTAGGATCCTCCGGCAGCCGGTGATGGTGGAGATGCTACGAATGACGAATGAGGATGTGAGGATGATGTAGTAGATATCTCTTGATTTTTTTAATGATATTGTGAAAAAATGACACATTTCAATTAATGTATCTGTAACTTTTTTTATTCATTGAGTTATGTGTTGTGGATGTTCTTTATTGTAATGTTCGACGGATTTTATCCAATTGTGTGTTGTATATGTTGTTTATTGCGTGTTTTACA
The DNA here is from genome assembly GCA_022559845.1 of Amorphophallus konjac. NCBI lineage: Eukaryota > Viridiplantae > Streptophyta > Magnoliopsida > Alismatales > Araceae > Amorphophallus > Amorphophallus konjac. Next base: position 236,292,405 of record CM040118.1, on the reverse strand, counting down.
CTGAGTTGTGTAGGTTGTGGTGTATAATTGTAGCTTTAAACAGGTTTTTAAAATTTCAAAATATATATAAAAAAATGTGGAGAAAGTTTTCAACGAAATTTTGACCAACAAATAATTCGTCGGAACTAATTTAACCCACTTATTTCTGACTTATTAATTTTTCGCCGTAAATGCGTCGAAAGGTTTTCGACAAACTAAAGGTCGTCGGATCTAATTTGAGCCACATTACTTTCGACGTATTATTTATCCATCTCAAATACGTCAAAAATTAATGACGTATTTTTGACCCATTAACGGTTCGTCGGAACTAATTTGATCCACAGGTTTGCGATGAATTAATGCTCGTCGTAAATTCGTCGAAAAGTTACGACGTATTTTAGACCAACTAACGTTTCGTCAGAACTGATTTGTCCCACAAGTTTCCAACGTATTAATTATCGGCCTAAAATACGTCAAAAATTAACGATGTATTTCCGACCGAATTATCTTTCGTCGGAACTAATTTAACCCAAGGTTTTCGACGAAATAATATTTTTTTCGCAGATATTTTGGTAAGTTTCGACTAATTTTTGACAAATATCCTTTTCGTCGGAACTAATTCGGAAACCTATGGATCAAATAATTTCCAACAAAAAAATTTTTAGTCGTAAATACGTCTGTAATTTTTGGCTCGTCGGAAATATTTTGGCCCAAAGTTTTCTGACAGAATAGGTTTTAGTCAGAAATACGTTGAAACTTTTAGACGTATTTTCAACTAAATTATGTTCCGTCATAATTATTAATTAATTTTCTTATTATTAATTACAAACATAAATACCGACAATAATTTCGACGACATATTTTCGTCGATAATTTCAGATGAATTGGCGACGCATTTAGATTACGTCGGAAATTAGCGACGTAATCTTGCCGACGTCCATATTCTATCACAAATGCGTCAGAAATATGTCGAAATATCAATTTTGATGTATTTTCGACGTATTCGCGACGGAATATGGACGTTGGAATAACCTATTTTCCTTGTAGTGGTATGAGCAAAAATCAATCAAAATAATTGAACGAGAAGTACGTCAACTTCGGAATAAGACTATTCCCATGGTCAAAGTCCAATGGGGTAAATCTTGGCCACATGAAGCGACATGGGAAACCGAAGAGGCCATGCGCAAAAGATTTCCAGAGATATTTGAATGTAAGTACACTCTCCTTAGCAAATCTTCTTACGATGAATTTGGAGACCAAATTCTTTTTAAGTGCGGGAGGGTGTAACGCCCGAGTATTTCCTAAGAATTTTTCAGGATTAAAATATAATTCCTAAGCAATTTAAAAGGCTTAATGGGCTATTAAGAAGAATTAAAGATTTATTTAATCCATTTAAAAGACCTATATCAACTAAAGGGCAAAGCCCAACTCAAATAGGCCCAAAGACCCAATTCCAAGACTTTTAGACCCAAGCCCATTAATAGAAACGTAAATTAGGTAATTTATAGATTTAAAATGAGATATATACATTAATTAGGGGATAAATGGGGGATAATACAAAAATCTAAAATTTTTAGATTTAATGAAGCTTGGCGGTCTATCGCGCGACCGCCAAATCCACCCTAGTGGTCCTCCCATGACCGCTAAGCCCTCCTGATTCCGTGAATGGGAGAAAACATGAAAAACTTGTATCTTTGACAACCAAATCACCTTAGATCGAAGCTACCTGGCGTGGAAGACTCTCTAGAACTCTCTAGGGATTAACTCTACTCCAATTTAGGATTCTAGATTCGATCTAATCCCTTAAATCTAGGTGAATCCTATAAATAGACCCTAACTTCGACTCATGCGAATCCTAATGTTGGCTCGCGTATTTCGAAGGTAAGGAGACGGCTACTCAGGTTGGTTATTTAGAAGAAATTATTCTTCTTAGTTTTATCTAACACACCTCCAATTTTCGTGCTAGAAGACCCAACCGTTAGAGAGTTAGAGCCTCTGCAAGTCACTGGTTCGCAATAGACTGCAAGAGAACCAATGCGACGGCCTAGTGAAGATCAAGAAAATAGAAGCCCTAATCGAGGTATTTAGGAGTTGATTCTTTAGAACCTTTTGTTTCCATTTGTATCTTCTATCTATCCTCCAATTTTCATGGATTTAGGTCAGGAGGATCGTGAGATAGAGGGACGGGAAATTACTGGTTTGACACAGGACGTGCAGGAGCTTGGGTCTACTTCCAAGCAAAAATTCAAAGTCTAGGGAACGAATCAAAGGTAGGTTATCTCATGAAAAGGCTAGAATAACATGTCAGGAGTAAAAGCCTTTTGATTTCATGGAATGCTTCCCACACAATGTATTTGATGTTTTATTATGACTGCACATATAGGGTTAACATAGCATGCATGAACCTTGCCCTTAATAAGGAATTGATAATTTTGGATTATTTCACTCAAACCCATGCATCTCCATGTTTTAATATGGTTTTATCAGGCAATATTTACCTGTTGGCATGTTTTACCATACATCTATCTGCCCTAGATTAGCATATATTTTGGTCTTATTGCTGTTTGCTGTAGATAGGAAGAAACGGTCTTCCTCAGACCGCCAGAGTTCCTTTAGCGGCCCTACGATAGACCACTAAAGCCCATTAAACGGTCCTTCCGAGACCGCTTTAGTCTTCTGAGTTCTATATTATTGTTAACCCGAAACATAATGCAGAATAGTCCTATTTATCATATGATAAGCCTAGCTAATTAGGTCTTACCCCTATTTTAAGTACTGTATTCATACACTTGGTTATGTTAATTGTTCATCTTAGTAAATTTCATGTTCTTTATGCACTTTGAACTTATTTTAAATTTATGTTAATTTTATACCAAAACAATATACCCTTGTATTTATCTTAAATTTCATATGGTTCATGGACTTGCTTAGTTTTGATTTGATCGTTGTTTTACCACGATCCCTCCTCATCTAGAGTCTTTTCTTAAGTACATGGCACGTATTCCGGTACGATGTCATTAGATACACTTTGCACTATAAGTACCCAATCTTGGACTTGTGATCCTCTCCGTTGGATATTCCTTCCACCGGACGAGGTGATCTTGTTTTAAGGCCTCCATAAGACTCCGCGACCCTGGGATTCTCATTAGGACGTCGAGCTGGTTGTACCCTCAAAACCCAATTGTCTAGAATGTGTTCTGGACCTTAGCGGCCCTCTGGAGACCGCCAGAGTCTGTTAGCGGCCATTTACCTGACCGCCAAGGACGCCTAGCGGCCCTGCCTAGACCGCATAGTTCCAGTTCATTCGTTTCATTGACTCTGTTACTAAACGGTCCAATCATGACCGCATAGATCCACATACGGTCCAGTAAACGACTGCTATTTCTATAAACAGCCCCGATATGACCGTTTTATGTCTAAGTATTGATTAACCCAAGGTTTGACCCACGGGTTGATTTTTCTATGAGCCTAGATTGTCTATGATTATCTAGAACCTCACACTTTGTTCTAAAGCTACCTAATGAATTATGGGAATTAAATATTATGCCGTTATGCTGTCGAATTTTTCCATGGCATAACCTTGTTTTAAATCAATCTTTGAACTCTCATATTCTTAATTGGTGCATTCTTACCTTGATATTTGCTATCATGAAACTATAGTTTGAACTTGTTACATTATTGGCCATATTTATATTTCTCTTGGGAGTAGCTTGATTTATAACTTGAAGATGCAAGAGCGGGCACGAACAGTGTCCAAGGGCTCCACTCTAGTCCCCTCGACAGATAGCCGGAAATATACTATAAACCATGGGGTATGATGAACACTGACATCGCATTGCGCTGGGAGTACTTTTTTTATAAACGAGTGAAGATCCACGAGGCAATCTTGTGAAATTACATGCTTGCTAGTACATTCTCATTACATGACTTTTTAGTGCATAACCTTTTTGGTTATGAAAAGTACATTCTTGTTCATGAAAGGCCAAATTACATTTATGTTATATTCTTGCTTGATCATATTTCTAGTCTACAAGAATTCTCATATCCCACCTTGATTCTATCTTGTTATTTGTGTTACTTTGGTTTATTCACGTGTTTTATCGTATTTCCATGACTTATCTTACACTCTAGAGTTAAAATGTTAATTACTTAAACATTGCCTTCATGTTGATACGAAGATACCTACTGGACATGTGTGCTCATTCCCTATTTTTCTAATCTTTTTCAGAAAATTCTAATGGGTCGGATTCAGACAATTCAAGTGATGGATCCGAGAGTGATTAAAGAAGGAGCAAAGCCTTAGATTGTCATTAGTTCATGGTCAAGAGTCGCTATGTAATTTTCTATTTTATTGAGTCTAGTTAGTTAGAGAGTCGAGAGTCAATCTTATGTACTTTTGATTATTATTTAAATAAAATAAAGATTTTGTCCGAATATTGTGCATTCATTTCTTATGTGTGAATGTGTTAGCGCTCTGATTATATTACTCGCTTGAGGCGTACTAGCCGACTGTTCACGTTCCCGATTATTTCCGTTACATAATCTCGGGACGTGACAATTAACAATAGTAGAGGCTTTTGACGTGAGGCACAACACGTCTTAGGTGAAGTGATACAGTTACTCACCTCACAGTGTCATTGCTCTGCCATAATTTCACTGATTTTTCAATAAATTTTTCAATAGAGATATCTATGGCACTTCATGACACTGTCCATTTTTAGACATGGTTTCTCAGTGACCGAAGTCATTGCTCTGACCATATTTCCCTTTAGACACTTTTCAAAGCATTCAGATGTTTGAAAACAAAACTTACTTCATGTAACTCAACCAAAGAAGGTCACACCATCAAGGTTTTTAGATTTCAGGAGATTTTACATGACACAACATGAAGCAACTGGTTAAGGTCTATTAAAGTTGACTCAGATATATTCAAGATATTCATATTCAAACTCAATGAATACATTAAACTTAAATCGCCTGAATCTTTTAGACATTCACAATCCTGTATAATAGAATATTTCTTATTAAACTTGTTTTCATATTTATGATCAAGGTACACAAATTGAAATCTTCTCAATTTCCAGGTCAAGGAATTTTTATATGCAGACCAGAGTTCAAAACTCATCAGGGTAATTTCAATAAAAGGCAAACAGATGGGCAGACATTGATAGATATGGCAAGTGATAGAGAAGGTGTGGCGGAGTATTCTATCAGCAGCAAGCATTCATGTGACTTTCAATGATAAGCATTCATGTGACATCAAAAGGTTCAGCTCATGGTATGGCTAGAGTGTTCAAGATTCAGCAGGCAGATAGCAAGTAGCTTCAAGTAAAAACATTCAAGTGGGCAGACAGTAATGAAGGTAGCTCATGGATACCAATTGGGGTGAAATATTTCCAAGGTGACTAGCTCAAGGATGTAACAAAAAGATAACCAAGCATGTAAGAGATATGTGAAGGTTTCTAGATGACCATTTGAAGAGATATCTTAAGAAAGTGACATTTTTGAATCACAAAGCTCCCCCTCAACAAATGCAGGAGCTATCAGAAATTTCAGAAATGATGTAATTGAGAGCTCAAAATGATAGCCATGGAGAGAGAGAGTGAATAAATAGTGATTAGGTAGCATAAGCACATGAGCAAACTCATGGTCATGAACAGACTCCCCCGAACTATCTGCACTTTTATTCTATATGCAATTTTGACCCATGGTACTAGGCAAAGAACGTAGGTCATAAGACCACCTCACGCATAGTGTGAGTTTCGAGACAGAAATGATCTGCCCTTCTCCCAGCGTACCTGTCATGCCCCGAGAGCGGAAGATACCCGGAGACGCGTGATGAGTTTATATCAATCATGTCAATCAGAGTATTAGTGTATTCGACACCAAAATCAGAGATGCGCACAAGTAAAGATAACCCAATCCTTTATTCCTTCATAAGAATATGTCTATTACAAACCTTTGAAGTACTAACTAAAATAAGGGAAAAATACAAGGTTGACTCAAGAAAATATGAAAAAGACTAGATAACACGGAAGAAGCTCTATCTCTTTCACTCTTGATTTTCCCCATCCGTTCGAGTTCCCTCATCGTCGGACTTACCTGAAAAGTAGGGAAACACTAAGTGAGCGAACGCTCAGTAGGAAATTATATCTCAAGAACTAGCAATGGATTTAAGTAATTTCATTTTTCATGAATGCACTATAGCTATGCATGCTCGCATAAAACGACAAGATAGAGAGAGTGTATAACAATAAGATAGCGACGAGAACTAGTCATGAACTTTCAAGAACTTATATCAAAAGATATCAAGATATTCCAGCAAGTGTATTCATCATGTCATGTTGGAATTTGGCTATCACGTTCAAGCACGCAAGTATGCAATTACCCTTTTTCGGGTCACGCAAGTCATGTAATATCAAGTCAAGTACAAATACAAGATTTGTGGAATATTCAATCAAGCTAGTCATGCACTTCGGTATAATGCCAATACCGTGATCAATCAACTCCCATGGGCACAAGTACTTTCGGGTGCTCCTCCTAGGACCAGATCGGGCCCTATATGCGCAGGCATTAATCATGTATTTTAACATCCACTTTTGTGTATAGCCATTATGGAATTTCAAGAATAAAGCTTGTAGACATGTAAGATAAACTTGGATAGAGTAGAGTCCGAAAATATGACACTTGACATAGAATGGCGATAATAACGGTACAATCACGATTATCGATAAAACTAGGTGGAATTGGTTCCCTAACTTGGGTACCATGACAAACAAGTATGGACACTCTTTACATAGAATTGAGGTCCATATGAACAGCACATCAATGGCAAGACGTCCTCATTCTTAATATAGAATTGAGGTCCACAAGAACATCATGTTGAATATAGAATTGGGGTTTACAAGAACAGCATCAAATGGCATGATAACCTCATCCCATTAATAGAATTCTCATGATACACACTTTGCATAACATGAGGGCCGGTATACCATGTTTCTTTAGAGTGACATGGCAAAATAGGGTAATGGGTTTTTATGGTACAACCAGCTCAGTCGGCCTTGAGGGAATCCAAGGCTCGAGGAGTCTTACGGAGGTCTCTATGACTAACTCGCTAGTCCAAAGGGACGGAATGTCCAATGGAGAGCTTGTATGTCAATGAGAATTGAGGGTAGTGCGATAAAAACATCATGAAACATGGGACTATATTCACGGAGTGGAAATATAGTGCCGATATATATATATATATATATATATATATATATATATATATATATATATATATATAAAACCCTTCGGTTGACAGTAATCAGTGTAAAATAGAAATACAGAAAATAGCGACTTAAGCTAAGTCATTAAATATCCAATTAACGCTTTACTCAGGGGCGTTTATTCACAATTTGATGACTTATACATTAGTCTTCCCTTCAATATTTCCATTCTACAGAAAATCAATATTCTGGAATTTTAACAAAAATGCGCCCTGGACAGGGGCGTTACTTTTCAATTAGCGCCCTGGTCTGGGGCGTCAGTTCAATAAGAGACGACCTTGTGCAGGTCGTTAATTCAACAATTTATCAATTTTCAGATAATAAAATTTTAGGAAAATAATTTCATGGTCATGACAAGATAATTAACAGGATTTCACAGGTATACTCATGCAATATATTAGATTCATGGTTACATAGATATTAAATTTTAAACGTGGGTATTTATTAATTACATGTAATTGACGACTTCTGGGCAGGGCGTCAAAATAATAATTAGCGCCCTAGTGTGGGTCGCTTCTTTAAATTAGCGCCCTGGTCAAGGGCGTTGCTTTTAAAATTGCATAGAAACAGTTGAAACCACAATAAAACTATATGCATGGAGGATCGATGATATTATTAAAGATATTAAGCTAGTTTGGGCTACGTTCTTGAGAAAACCTACCTTATGAAGATTTATCTGATGAACGAATGAAGGTTTGGAACGACACTCTGTTTGTAACAGAGTCTTCTGATCACCAGAAGAGGAAGAAGAAGAGGATGAAGAACCTCACGTTCTTCACTTCGACAGGGAGTTACTGCAGACTTCCTACAGAAGAAATAATGAAGATCTTTAATCATATAACCTAAGGTAAAAGAAAAAAAGAGGAAGAACGATGTTGATGAAGAACCACGTTCTTCAACGAGTTGTTTGTATGCTACCTGCAATGAGGAAGAAGAAAAGAATATTAACGTTCCTTCCTCAAACAACCAGAGGCAAAAGCAAAGGAAGGAAGAAGAACATAAACATGTTCTTCACGCACAGTAGCAGCAGAGCTTCCTTCAGCCAACAGCTCGTTAGGGTTCGACAGAGAAGGTTACTTATAGGATTTTGGGAATCCTAATAGGGTTAGAGTTGTATTAGAAGTAATACTTCCATGATAGAGTCCTTACCATATTCCATCTTTGTCGTAGTTATCCAGAACTTGCCCTGGATGGTCTCCTGGGTCGAATGAAACTCGAACTGAATTAACGTCTTAAGCGAGGGCGTTAATTTAAATTGACGCCTTGTCAAGCGTCATTTCTTATGTAAAACGCGCCCATGTAGAGGGCGTGACTTATACTTGCCCTTTATTTATTTTCGGCCGTTTGGGAATTGACGCCCTTTGGTGTTGGCGCCCTTTTTATAATTAACGCCTTATGTAAGGGCGTTTCTTTTCGAAGTCGCGCCTTGACCAAAGGCGTTATTTCTTCTTGATTAATGATTTACCCATTTAGGCTCTTTGTCATCTATTTACTTATCTTTTATTTTAATTTGATTTATTTAAAAATCTTATTTTTATCAGGGTTGCTACAGTACCATTTGATATACCATGAGATCATGCATGAAAATGCAGATCAAATGCAATCCTATATGCATCTCAGATTTTTCAGGTTTGAACATGACAGTGCAAATGAATTTTTCACAACTATACATGACAATGCAAATTGTATATGTAGCAAATGTTCAATGAGTATGCAGTTCAAGTTTTCACTCTACAAATTGAATTTTCATCACTTGCCAAGTTTGTGAATTCCTCTTCAACCAATCACTCAGTTGGAACCAATTAAGCAAGATGAACAACTGAGTTTAATCTGACAGATTTTCAGACTTATGAAATGCAATTCATTCTTAACTTAATGTATGCTCAAATAACTCAACATATACATTGAGAGACTCATGAAAAACAATGCAAAAGTCAAATGCAGATGTAAACATGTATGCACTGGATTTTCACTGAATTTTCACTGATAGATAAGGCATGATATGCAGCCGTCTTAAAAGAGTTATTGAAGACTTAATTATCTACACCAATAAAATGCAAAAATGGGGTTTTACCAACGATGGGTGCCTTGGCTTATTGAACCCCTCTTTATTTCTTGATCCCAAGGCACACCTAAAAAACAATTCTTCATTTTTCATTTTTAGGTACCCAAGTCTTCTTGGGTCCTGAAGTGTCAGTAGCATCTCTGAAGGATGCTCTCCACAACCTTTGGGCCTTCAAATCATCAAACTCCATTAAATGGAAAGCAGTCATAGAATGCCCAATCTGACCACAATAATGACATGGGGTATAAGACTTTTTGTTCTTTTTATTCATATTAGCATGAACTTGGAATTTATTTGCATGAACATGAATGTTTCTATTTTTAACATGAACATGTTGTCTTTTGTGACCGGCTAGCCAGCAATCGGAGGCTCGGTGACCTGGTTTTCCACACTCAAAACATGCAAATGAACTACTGTTTAAGACAATTTTATTCTTGACCCATGCAATTCTATTCACAGGGAATTTAACAGGTTTAGAATTAAATTTTCTTTCCTGGGCATGCCAATAGTGAGCAGCAATGTGGCCTATTTTGTCACAACAAAAACATTGAATTTTCTTTTTCTGAAATGTATGATTTCTAAGAAGAGATTTCCTAGCACGCATTGTATAAGCATTCAGATCATCTTGTTCCATCAATTTACACTCATGCATTAAGTGACCAATCTTATGACAGTAGTGACATGACATTTCCTTCTTGTGTGCATGTGTGTTCAAGTTGTGTACAACATGCACAGTTCTAGTATGAAAGTTTTTTGCCTTTTTCTGCAAGTCATCATTCTTTTTCACTTTTTCAGTTTGTTTTTGAATTCTCTGGACAATGGGCTGTTTAACCTTTGAGGTGGTGGCTACATTGGATGCTTTGACAAAAGATATCTTCAATTTATTTTCAAAAGATATCTTATTAACCAGATTGTAGCCCAACCCCTCTTTTCTGAAATTAACCTTTGTTCCCAACAATTTGTCCAAATTTTCTTGGCCACTTACAAATTTTGACAATAAATTTTTCAAGTCCTGAATCTCATTTTCTAAAGAGGCAATCGACAATTTTGAGTTCAGGGTCTCCTCTTCAAATTCGGCTACTCTAATTCTCAAGACTTCATTAACAAACTCATAATCTTCAATTTGTTTTTCCAGATTATGCAATTTTTCACGCTCATCTATGCAAGCAAATTTCCTTTTTCGAGATTCATCAATCTGTCTGACATGGCTGAATTTAGCTGCTTTAGTTTTTAAATCTCCTCTGTTAGTTTTTCATTTTGTACAAGCTCATTTATTAAAAACTGATCGTCAAGTGAAGCGTTCTGTTTAGTTGGAGATTCTTCCAAGCTTTTATAAAGTTCCATGTTTACTATCCTTACAACTTCAAATTTCTCAATATTTGATTTGTTTTGTCTCTCAAGGTTTTTATATTTTTCTTCAGCTTCTTTAATGTGTTTTCTGAATTCTTCATTTTCAGATTTCACTTCTTCAAGTTCTGAATTCACACAGTCAAGAATTTTCAAGTGTTTCCTGAGTTTGTTGTTTTCAACTTGCAGATGCTCAACTTTGTCATTTTCAGATCCATCTTTACTAACACTAGCATGCAATTTCTTTTTCATTATTTTGTTTTGTTTTCTTAGTTGTTCATGAGACTCAGGCAAATCACCATATGCATCCTACCAATCTTCTATAGTGAAATTCTCAAATGGACTTACCTGATTGTCAGTCTCATCATCATATTGATAGCTGCTTTGATCGCTTCCATCGGCCATCATGCAACTGTCTTCCTTTTCTCCATTTGCAGTCTTCAGTTTATCCAAGATGTCTTTAGCAGATCTGCATTTAGTAAAACAAGGAAGCAGAGCAATATCAACAACAGTCTTCATTAAGTTCAGTGCTCTAAGATTTTTAGTGTTCCGAGATCTATGAGTGTCTGTCCACTTAGATCTATCCCTTGGAAATTTATGTGGACCGTGTGTGATAAGATTCCATAGACTAGGATTAACAGTCTTAGCAAACTTATGCATGCTGTGAAACCATAAATCAAAATTAGAACCATAAAAAATTGGTGGACACTCCATCGAGCTAAAATTAAACTGACACACCACCAAAGAAGCAGGATCTTCTCTGCAGATCACTTGATCTGATCAACCAGAGAACCCGCTCTGATACCAATTGATAGGTGTGCAGCTAGGATCTAGAAGAGGGGGTTGAATAGATCCCTTATATAAATTATACTCAATTGAACACAGCAATCACTTTGAATCAAGCTGAGCTGGAATGGCAATAGTGCATGCAACCAATGTTGGAAATGTTGCACTCAACAAAAATAGATTATAGCAACACTAGAGATTCATTTGTAGTAATGACCTTGCTTAGTCACTTAAATCCACTACTGTCACACACATGTACATAGCAGTTCTATCAAGCAGAAATCCATAAGGTAATTGATCATTTAAACATAGTTACAAATTAGAATCCAATTCAACGATGATGCTTGATTAGTACTAATATCAATTACTTAGCAGCTCGCACTGAATATACATCTCAACCACTAAGCAAATACTCCAACTTTGCATACTTAACTCAGATATAGGTAACAGTATAGACTAATACGAAAAACTATCAAGCACTTAACAGATGATGGCTAAGCTTATCAGATGTTGAGAAAAATTCAAATGCCATTCATCAATATGATTCACACTAGTACTGGGCGGAGGGTTGAGTCCAGAAACTCTCCTCACGTAAGATGTGAGACCACATCTTTTGATATACCAGAACAAAACTGACTAGATCATCCAACGGCTCATTCAGAAACAATCTCGAACACTTAGTGCAAGGGAAATGTAATATAGTGTCAGCTCATACACTAACCTGCGAATGAGAGGTAGGAGATAAGGAATGAGTGCACAAGCCAAACCACGGTAGACAGTGATTTTTTAGGTGGTTCGGTTTGCTACCCACAGACCTATGTCCACCCCTCACTCTAACCCGAGTGAGACTTCCCTTGCTCAATGCAAGACATAGACTCAGTCTACAACAACTACTGCCAAACAGCTTGACACCGAGGGAGACAAATCCCTCTGACCCGATCTTGCAACCCACAAGACCAGAACTCCTATACTTCAAGTAGAGACTGGAGGAACAACCTCTCTTCATCTGAATCCTCAGAGGGAACCTGTGAGTAACACCAAGTCACTCACAGCCGGAGACCCAAGTCTCCCTTCCTCTGATAGCATAGAGGGAACCCTAGAGAACAACTCTCCCTTCTTCTGAGAGCACTCAGAAGGAATGACCCAGCCGATCCCTGAATAGGGTATCAGAAGAACACTAACGAAATGGAAAACAACAAACGAAAAACACAAAGAGAAAAACAACAGAATGTAGCTCCAATGAGCAATTTAGTTCTGGATTTGATCCACGAACTAATGACGGCTTCAGATCTTCAAATTTCTTTGGCAGCTATTCTTCTTCTTCTTCTCACGATGCTCTCTCAGATTTCTTTCTCCCTCTTTCTTTTTTCTTCTTCTCTTTTACTCCTGAGATCACTCTTTCTTTTCTCCGATAAACTACCTTCCCTTTTGATGGCCTCCCTTTCTCTCTTTCTGAATTCTCAATAGCAACACGGCAGCAGCTTCAGCCTTTTTCCTTTGATCGCAACGACTGATATATATAGAAAGAAATTCACCCTTTTTCAGAAAGAAGTTAACGCACAACAGAAATAAATCATTGGTCCAGGTGGCGATGAGAATATTTTGATAGCAATCAGAATTTCCAGAGAGCAGCCACGTGTGCTGAAGGTTTTCGCGCCATGTCTCTCACTGTAAGATCACCACGTGTTCCTTCATTGAGTGAGCACGTGCCTGAAGCAAATTCCTCCTTGCGGTTAAGATTTTCCTTAATTGCCCTTCACTGATGCTCCAGATATCATATTTAACCTTCAACTGGTTGAGTGACACTTTAATCACTCTAAATTTGTTAGAAAACAATCCTTCCATATGATGTGGAATAAGGCGCATGACTGACAGGTCGAGGCATGGAGTACAGGCATTTTATGTTGATCGCAGAGATGTCAGAGCAGTGGCCTTCAGCTTGGTCCTTAGACACAGACTTGTACCTTGATGCGTCGGTGCATGATCATGATGCGTCAGTGTATCACTCTGATGCGTAGACTTCATATATAATCTGACAGTCGATCTTCTTAGCGTGTCGAGGCATGGAGCTTCAACGACGTGTTGAATTTATATGCCGCAGCCTGATGCGTCGACGTATCTACTGGGTGCATCGACCTATCTAACAGACTGGATATTCTGAAGTGTCGGTCCTTGATATGGAATCTTGATGTGTCGAGGCATCTCTTTGATTCCAGCGAGGCAACTCTGTAAACTCGCTTCTGAGGTGTGACTGCATTGAGGTATCTGCTAGATGCATCGATGCATCTCTTCTATACTTGCTCTACTGGTTTTGACTGCATCGAGGTATCTTCTTACTGCGTCGAGGCAGTATCAAATTTAAACTTGATGCGTTGAGTCAGTGGTTTGCTGCATCGAGGCTGTGTGAGGAAGGAACCTTTGGCCAGGAACTTCGAGTGCTGGCTTTTGCCTTGGTGTGTCGGTGCATCTACTTGTTGCGTTGTTGCAAGTCACTAGATGTGGCTGTCTTGATCATCACTACATCGAGGCAGTTCTGTGCAACGTTGATGCTGCCTTAATTTTTCATTGTACGCTTCGACACTTGTACTCTTGACTTGTTCTTCTGAGAGTTTTACCTTGTTTCTAGTAGCATTAATCTGTTATCCAACTTGCTTTCAAGCTCAAGCTATTCTCTCCCCCTTTGCACCAGTTCTCTCCCCAGACATATTCTCTTCTGAGTTAGAGTTGACTTCAAGTGTCGACTCTTTTTGAGCTTTGTTTTGTCATAGCTCTAGTTGACTCCACTGTCCTATCAGGTAGACTTTCTCCTCATAAAGTTTTCTTCAATGGCTTCTGCTGATTTAGACTGAATTGCTTTTACCACTTCATGTATTCCACTGAATGTGTCACTGCCATGACTTCACATCTAGCTTGAAATTAGCTCGACTAACTTCCTGATGTATCTTCAGAAACAAACATATATAATGAGATCATGAGATCATGATGACTTCAACACATGCATCAAGACCAATGCAATATCCACACTTATTACATCATCAAAAGCACATTCACACTCAGACTCATGATGAGTCATAGTGTTTTGACATCATCAAAACCACAGAGATACAACACTGTCAACTGATGTTGCATGTGGTTTAGGTTGTCATTGCATACAGTGTGTTGCATTCAATAAGCATTTGACCTCATCGGTATATCAAAGGGTATGCTGGGAGAAGGGCATATCTCTTCTATCTAGAAACCCACGCGATGCATAGAGGATTATCCTCCGTCATGTACCATGGGTCAATTGTGTGTCTCAGGTCTTGCATATTTTTTTTTCATGTCAGTCTAATTTCCTGCATATGTTGCATTTTAGGTTCAGTCATACAATGCATGTAGATAGGGGAAGTTAGACAAGGGAATTTTGTGTCAAATGCATATGTAAGAGTCTGTCTCATGCATAGCTTGCATCTAGTCAGGGGGAGCTCATGTCAAACATTGAATGATTGAGTTAATGTTATCTTCTCTATGTCTCTAGGTTTGATTCTGTCCAGATTGGTCGACCGAACTACTCTTTTCGGTCAACCAAAATCCAATTGCTTCTTGTTGAATAACTTCATGTTGACTTAAAGCTTCCTTGAGTCAACTTCAATTTGCTATCCAAGCAATTCAATAAATTCTTGCCATCTGTGTCTTATCACATGGTATCTCTTTCATATCACCTACTGGACTTAGTCTGAATGTGCTAATCTTCATATCTCTCTCTTGAAAAGTTCTGACAAATATCTATCTCTGCTGACTCTTGCTAAATTCTTGCACTTCATTGAACTTGAAATAATTGCAATCTGATTCCCAATTCATTAACCTGAGCTATTAGATCAAGAAATCTTATCTTATAAGAATCTATGATGTACCATGTGTAAACTGATGGTTTAAGTCTAATGAATTAAAGAAGTTTAAAGATTGAATTCAATAAAAAGGGTATATTCTACACTTAATAGGTCTCAACCATCTCTCACATGGTATGTCTTGTGCAGTCTCTCAGACTATGAAAATCTAAAGTTCATAGTAAACTTGGTTGAGAAACCTGGATCATGTATTGTTCTTAAACATAAAATTATCTGAAAATGCCACAGAGCAGCAATTTATCAAAAGTGTGTTTCAAAGCTCAATTGGTAGAGCAATGGCTAGAGATCACTGAGAAACTAAGTTCTTCATCAAAGAAATGAAGTAAACTTATGTCATGAAATGTCTCTGCTATCTCTATTCAAAAATGAAACAAGATGGTTAATTTCACTATGTAACTAGGGGTACTGGCGTCTAATCAACGTGTACCTTTATGTAAAAAGGCGTGAATTATACCTGATTGTTCTGAAAAACTCATGAGCCACAAGAAAAATTCAACCAATATGACCAAAGGTCCAGAAAAATGCTATAATCCTGAGGTGAAAATCAGAATTGTCAAAATATCTTTAATCTCAATACTTGTCCCTGGTCACTCCTAAGAGCATCCTTGATTTTGATTAAGTAAGATGAAGTGAGATTAAGCTAGACATCACCATGTACCCTTGGTTTATTGCTATTAAGTATACGTGCCAACTTCTTCAAAGAAATTCATTGATAAATCCTAGATTCATCATTCTTAAACCAGACTTTATATGGGTTGCATTATCAGAAGTCTTATGACTAAAGAATCTGAAAATTGAATGCTTAATTAATGAAGGTTGTTTTAGATTGTGCATTTGGAGAGGGGAAATCTCATCGCCCGTACGGAAAGGCCAAAAGAGGTCCAACCAGACTGAACGAGGCCCAACTCCTTGAAGTGGTAGCCCCCGGGCCCACTTAGTATAAAGCCCCAAAACTCACTCGGTACAAGTGCTTCCTAGGCGGCCTTCGGGTTGGGAAGTCTGAGCATCAGTTCAATCGGGAAAGTTGCCCCGGAGTCCCCTATTCCCTGTCCCGACCATGCACTCATCGCTCGGGAGACCACTCCTGGGCAAGTGCCTATAGCTCGGGCTCACTGATGGAAGCTTATTAGTACGGCCGTTGTGAATCCCTTAATGGCAGGAAGCTCAAGAGGATAGGGGAGAACAAGAGTCCGCGTGCTATAAAGGAGCCCGCATGAAGGACGTAACCCCCCCTGAGACTCCTCCGCTTACAGGGATCAGTCGCACAACGGGTAACTATTTAAACTGAAAAATGCCCACTACAAGAGGTAAGCCAGGCAAGAGCCAAAAACCTTGAGTAGGAACCACTTCACCTTTTGGTGGAGAGGGATTTCGCGCTCCCACCTTCCTCCCAGCTCTTCCCTTCGCATCATAGCTCTACTACTTTGCTAACTTAAGCATCGGAGGGTCTTCCCCGGGGATCTATCCCTAGGCACCACTGACTCGTTTCCCTTGTTGCAGTTCACACTTCAAGTGTATGTGGTCATCCTCTTCCCCGCTCAGGAGCAGTACGAGATAGCCCCTCTTCATCTGGCGTCGTCTATGGGAAACGAATAAAGAGCCATCATGGTGCAAAGAAATTCTGGCAGGAGGACTGCCGGTGACCTGGGGAAAGCCCTGGTGACGGAAGAAGGCACACCTTCTCTCCCCACGGAGAATTCCCTGTCAGACAATCACGCCAACGAGATACCTCCAGCGGTGGCGGGGGAAAAGCTTCTTGGCAGGAGCTCCGACGCCCTCCAAACCCTCAATGCAAAACTAGATGTCCTCGTGGATCTCATGAGGGCCCAGGCGGCCAGGGAGGAGAAGTCACAACTCCCCCGGAAGAGCCCCCCACGTGGAGATGCCTCCCAGCAAACCGCTGGAGGCCGTTTTACCCTCCGGGGGTGGCGGCTCATTCGCAACCTGTCAGGAGGACCATCACATGCCCCTCTCCCGGAGCAGGAAGCCTCCTCAACCCTGAGGAGGGAGTAGACCGGAGCACGCAGACCGTTTCTGGAAGCCGAGTTCACCGAGGAGCGTCGGGACAGCATGCAAGTGCGCCCCCCAGCCCCTCGGGCCAGCGACCATCGGAGCTGTCTCTCTGGCTGCGAGACTTTGGGAGGCATTTCGCGGAGAAAGAGCGCGCCCTCCACGCCTTGCAGAAGACCTCTCTCGTGGAGGATGAGGAGCGATCCCCATTCTCCGACTATATTTTAAAGACAGAGATATCCCCCAGGATCTCACTCTTAACCTTCAAGTCGTACGACGGCCAGGGAGACCCGACCGACTATTACGACAGCTTCGGCGCCCTAATGGCCTTGCATGGGGCGTCCGGCGTAATCAAGTGCCGGGCGTTCATGACTACTTTGGTCCAGGGTGCTCAGGCTTGGTTCAGGGCCCTCGACCTCGACAACATCCACAACTTCAAGTAATTCGAGCGAGTGTTCAAGGAAAGCTTCGCTGGTAGCGGTCCACCCAGGTTAGTGGCAGGATTATTGACCCTCAAGTAGGAACATGGGGAGAAGTTGTGGGCTTATATCAACCGATTCAAATCGGAAGCCCTGCTCATCCCCCGCTTGGATGTGCCCTCTGGCATCACCGCATTGACCGGGGGTACCCGTGACGAGAACCTGCGGCGCGAGCTAGTGCTTCATCCTCCCACCTCCCTTGCCGAGCTAGTGACCCTGCCCTTGTGCCATGTAGAGTGCGAGGAAGTCCTTAGCGCCTGCCGAGGCACGACAGGCTCGGGTCGGGAGGGGGACTAGAAGCGACCATCCGAGCAAGGGACGGGCCAAGGAAAAAGGCAGAACTAGGACATAGACTGAAAAGAGCCATCCCAGAAGTACGAGCGGTATACCCTCCTTACCGCTCCCATCTACAAAATTTATGAAGGCATCAAAGGCTCGGGCCTCCTCAGCCAACCCGAGCCTATGAAAGCCAAGCACCACAGGCATTGCCTGTTCCACAGCGATCACGGGCACCACACCAGCGATTGGCATCAACTTTAAGATGAGATCGAGCACCTCATCTGCCAGGGACACCTATCCCGATACGTGTTCGGGCAAAGGGAAGACTGAGGTGCCCCTGAAGAGATCGACAATGCCCCCCGCGGAGTCCACATCAACGTCATCGCGAGTGGTGCGGCATCAGGCGGAGATAGCAGCCGAGGAAGAAAGCGTCATGCCTAGCGGGCGAGTCGAACCTCCATTGAGCACCCTACGGCCCCGCAGGCGAGCAAATCGCAGGCCCTGGTATTCTTCGACCAGGACCTGGAAGGGTTAACCACCCCGCACGACAACGCTCTCGTTGTATCGGCTACAACAAACCATTGTAACGTAGATAGGATCTTAGTTGACAATGGTAGTGCTACTGATGTATTATCCTACGGATGTTTCCTCAAGAGGGGAGAGAATCCATCTAAACTCCACCCGATTCGAACCCCCCTCTGTGGGTTCAAAGGCCAGGCAACTTATCCCGAGGGAGCCCTGAGCCTGCCAGTTACTATCGGCACCCCGCCCAAATCGTTACGGTAATGGTAGACTTCATCGTGATTAAAGGGATGATGGCATATAACGCCATCTTCGGCCGAGGCATTCTTAGCCGAATGAAAGCGGTGCCCTCTACCTTTCACCAAAAAATGAAGTTCCCAACTAAACATGGCGTGAGGGAGGTCCAAGGTAACCAGGCATTGGCTAGATGGTGCTATATAATCTCGATCGAAGCCACTAGGCCGGAAGGGAAAAAAGGAGTAAAGGGAGCTGAAGAGGGACCCGCAACATCTGAGCCCTGTGGCGAGTTGCTAACGGTCTTCCTTAACGGTGACCCGACTCTAGGAGTAAAGATCGGAGCTGATCTATCACTTGAGGAATAGGAAAAATATAAGGATTTCCTTGCCTGGTATATTCGAGTCTTTTCATGGTCTGATGAGCACCTTCCCGGGATTCTGGGAGACGTGGTGATGCACAAGCTCAACCTCAACCCAACGGTGAAGCCAGTCCAGCAACGTAGGAGAAAGCATGCCCCAGAGAAGCAAGCGGTCATCAAAGAGCAAGTCATCAAGGGGCAGAAGACTGGCCTTTTTCGCCCGGTCCTGTACCCTACGTGGCTCGCCAACATCGTCCTTGTACCAAAGGCTTCTGGGAAATGGCGAATGTGCGTGGACTTCACCGACCTCAATCAGGCTACCCCGAAGGATTGCTACCCGCTGCTGAGCATCGACCAACTGGTCGACTCAACCTCTGGCAACGAGCTGCTCAGCTTCCTGGACGCCTACTCCGGCTACCATCAGATCAGGATGGACCCGGAGGACATCGAGAAGACCGCCTTCATCACCGACTTCACCGTACACTGCTACACCCAGATGCCGTTCGGGCTAAAGAACGCTAGAGCGACATATCAGAGACTGATCAACCACATCTTCGAAGGACAACTCAGTTGGAACATCGAGGCCTACATTGATGACATGCTCGTCAAAACATCGAAGGTCGAAGACCACCTCGCCGACTTAGCCGAGACCTTCGACACCCTCCTAAAGTGCAGCATGAAGCTCAACCCTGCCAAATGCACCTTCGAAGTCAGATCCGGGAAGTTCCTTGGCTTCCTGGTAACTCAGCGTGAGATTGAGGCCAACCCCAACAAGGTCCAGGCCATCCTGGACATGCGGCCGCCCACCTGCATCAAGGACGTCCAACGCCTCACGGGGCGCATTGCTGCGCTCAACCGTTTCTTCTCCCGGGTGGCCGAACAATGCTTACCCTTCTTTAAATTGTTGAGGGGACCCAAAATGGCATCTGCTACATTCGCTTGGGATGAGGAATGTCAGAAGGCATTTGCCGAACTCAAGGAATTCTTGGCCTTGCCCCCAGTACTGTCCAAGTCGGTCCAAGGCGAAGCTCTATACCTCTATCTCTCGGCGACCCCTTCTACAGTGAGCTCGGTCCTGGTCAGGAATGACGCAGGGATCGAGAGACCAATTTACTATGCCAGCAAGGTGCTTAATGAGGCCGAGAAAAGGTACCCCGCAATCGAGAAACTCGTGCTAGTGTTGGTTACCTCGTCCAAGCACCTCCGACCCTACTTTCAAGGGCACTCCATCGTCGTATTGACCGGCGAACCCCTAAAGAAGATTCTCTTTCACCCTGAAGCCTCGGGACACCTCGTCAAGTGGGCCATCATGCTCGGGGCCTACGATATCTCGTATAGCCCCCGCTCGGCCATCAAAGGACAGGCTCTCGCAGACTTCATCGCCAAAAGCACGGTCCCGATTGAAGAAGTACCTCCACCAGCGCCCGGGCCCACTTGGGATCTGTTCATTAACGGGTCCTCCAACTCATCCGGGTGCGGCGCCGGTGTACTCCTCAAGTCCCCTGAAGGAGCAGAGCTGCGGTACGCCCTGAAGTTCAACTTCCAGGCGTCCAACAATGCCTCCGAGTACAAAGCCCTTATCTCAGGGGCCAGGATGGCTTGACGACTGGGGGCCGAGCGGGTCGGAATCCACGCTGACTCCCAATTGGTCGCTAGCCAGGTCAACGGTGATTACGAAGCTCGGGAAGGATAAATGGTCAAGTACCTCCAGGCGGTCAAGAGGATGGCCCAACTCTTCGAGAGTTTTGAGGTAGTCCGGATAGCTCGGGAGGAAAACTCCCGAGTGGACGCCCTCTCTTGACTGGCCTCCTCGCTCGACCCCGCAAGTACATGATCGCTCTTTCTCGAAGAGCTCGGGTGACCGAGCATCGAGTCCGAGCTTATGACCGTTCACTCGGCACCCCCGAGGGACTGGCAGACCCCCTACATATCCTGGCTTCGGGATCCTCAAGAGCCCACCGACCCTCGGGAGGATCGGAAGCTCAAGTACCAAGCTCGGTGTTTCGTCATGCTGGACGATGCCTTATACCGCAGATCTTTCTCCGGTCCCCTCCTCAAGTGCATCAGCGCCGACAAAGCCAGCCGAGCTATTCAGGAAGTACATGAAGGCACCTGCGGAGCCCACCAAGCAGGAAGATCGCTTGCCAGGATCCTGCTTCGATTGGGTTACTGGTGGCCCACTCTCCAGCGCGACTGCACGACCTACGTACAGAAGTGCGATCGATGTCAGCGCTTCGACCACCTGATCCATCAGCCTGCCGCGGAGCTCATCACCCTTGCCGAGCCATACCCTTTCGCTCAGTGGGGGATCGACATCCTGGGGCCATTCCCCATGGCCCAAGCATAGAAGAAGTTCATCATCGTCGCCATTGACTATTTCACCAAGTGGATCAAGGCCGAAGCCACCACCAGGATCACCGAGTCAGTTGTATGGAGTTTTGTTTGGAAGTTGATCATCTGTCGCTACGGTGTCCCCCGAGTGATCGTGAGTGATAACGGTCAGTAGTTTGATTCTCATTACTTCAGAGACAGATGTGCCGACCTAAACATTCGCAACCACTTCACTTCGATAGCCCACCCTCAGGCTAACAGACTGGTCGAAAATGCCAATAAGACTATCTTAAAAGGCATCAAAACCACGCTCGGCAAGGCCAAGGGTAGCTGGCTCTAGAAATTACCGAGCGTACTATGGTCGCACATAACTACTCCGAGGATGGCCACCGGTGAAACACCTTTTCAGCTGGTGTATGGCACGGAAGCCGTAATTCCGTTGGAGGTCGACAATCCCCCTCTACGAGTCGTCCACTTCAAACCCGAGGTAAAAGAGTAGAAACTGCGAGAAAACCTCAACCTAGCGGACAAGATTCGAGAGATTGCAAAGATCCAAGCAATGGAATACCAACGGTGCATCACTCGATAGTACAACACCAGAGTCTGAGACAGACACTTCTAGTCGGGAGACATTGTCCTGAGGAAAGCCGAAGCATCTCGACCACTAGAGGCGGCGGGGAATCTTGCCCCTACCTGGGAAGGCCCCTACCGAGTGGTCGAGACGCTCGGGAAAGGAGCATACTGTTGGGTCCCATAGTGTAGTGGCACAGATCTAGAGGGGGGTGAATAGATCCCTCTTTAAAAATTAAGACCAGTTAAAATAACTTGAAAGGCTTCACAATCAATCCACATCAAACGTGCAGGTGACAAGATCACACACGGAGATTTAGCAATTTGAACTAGCCATGTACATTAACAAATTTAGCATCGATATGCAACGCAGTTCATAATCTATCCTGTGAATGGTGATAGAGGATAAGGAACAATCACACAACCAATCACACACGCACAAAGATTTTTAGGTGGTTTGGGACCACGACGGGTACCCTACGTCCACCCCTCACCACCTCGGTGAGGCTTCAGTAAAATGCTACACGAGGTAGCACACGGGGATGAACCCCAATACACCACACGCTGCTCGACGGCAGCAAACCACACACACACGAGGGCAAACCCTCAACACGGTGCTCAGCACCACACACACACACCAAGACGGGGAACGCACCCCAACAATCAATCCACACTCGGAGACACTACTCCGAACACACACATAGTTTTCTTCAGTTTAAGAGGTGGACACAGATGTACATTTGGAAGCTCAATAAGCATAAATCTTCAAAGCAATCTCACTAGACATGAACTAGGCACTAGACTGCAGTAAATAAAAACAAGGATGGGTTGAGAGAACTCCTGGCTGGAGGACGATGCCCTTGGCTTCTTTAATAACTGAGGCGGACTGGACTTGGGAAGGAAGATGAAGGATAATGCTTCAACAGGTTCATATATGAAGGATAGAAGAGGATGGACATCAGACCCTTTCTCCTTCTCCTTGAATCATTTACTGCGCATTGGGTAACTTGGAGATGGTACAACCTTCTTCCTCATCAAGACGGCTTCTAGGAGGTGGAAGACGATCTTCTTCAGCCTTGATTCGAGCTTAGCATGACCAGGGTAGAAGCTTCATCACAGCTCCGGCCTCATTCCCTACAAAACCCCAAAAATGAATTTCTCATTCGATGCATTATCATCCTTGTTCACAAGAAACCCTATCATAAAACATTTATACCACCTGGGATGAAGGGGACACGTGGAGGACATTATCCTCCTAGGGCCAATCACAAGGGGGCACTAAAAGAATAGATCGAGCTAGGGCACCCGCCGCCGTGCGAACCGGTGATTTTTTTGGTCACCGGAAAGTGTCGACCTTAGAGGTTGACACTCGTGATCGGCCAAGACAGAACAAGGCTCGAACAGAACACAACGTATAAAGTGTCAACCCTTGGGGTCGACACTTTCTACCTGTGGCAGGGAAACAAGCCACGGCAAAAAGGCCCGGAATAAGTGTCGACCTTGTGGGTCGACACTTATGTCCAGGGTTCTGAAAAATGAACCCAGACAGAACCTAGTGATAAAAAGGTCGACCCTTGGGGTCGACTTTTTATCCCCACGTTCGAAGACATAAGAGGGCCGGTTAAGAAAACCAGACCCATGGACAAAGTGTCGACCCATGGGGTCGACACTTTTCCTGACATAATGCAAACTAAATAAAACATGCATAGGGGTAATTCAAAGAGGATGAAACATTGAATATGAATGCATGCAAGAGAGAAATGGGTATAAAGTACCCCAAATCAAGGATATACCAATTAGAGATAGTTAGGGAATCACCTTGAGAGATGTCCATCCATTTCTCACAATTAACCTCCTCCTACCATTCAACCAAAGCAACTTACCCTTCAATTCACACTTGAGATCCTTGTGTCGGTCCATATGCATGTGAAGATCCAATTGGAAGGTTTCCAATTGGTCTTTATATTCAATACACACCTGTCACATTGCATACTGGAAGTTAGTCTTCCATATGACTCAATTTCAAAACATTGAAGTCTATCTCTCATTATTTAATTAATTTCACACTTAAGATCCTGCTTCACAACCGTCAAGTGAATCAAATAGGGAAGAGTTAGAAGAGTTTCACCCAGTTCAGTCGGAGACTATTCTTTCTCACTAGCTCTTGTAAGCATATCAAATTACATGTCAGTTAACTTCATCAAATTTGTTGGCCGTGACATACACTAGTCCATTCATACAAAATGGAGTTTGCTTAGTTCATTTCAAATCCACAACAACATGTGCAAATGATTTACATGGAGGGCAATCACATGGTATTTAGTTCATCATCAAAATTCCTTAAAACATGGTTGTGCACGGGGTTCAACAATCTCCCCCTTTTTGATGATGACAAATACTATGTGCAATTTGACTAAAAGGTGTAGACAGATAAAGAGATTTCAATGAAGTCTTCTCACATCTAGCATTCTAGGCGTGAAGCCATGCTTAACAATTGAATGATATCCTGTAGACCATTTGATAACACAATCAAGAATATGATGCATTCTAACCTCAAATTAAAATACCATGCAACATTAGTGATGAATCATCCTCAAACATCCAAAAGTGTACTTCCAATCATAAGTGGAGACAATATCTGAATAGAAGCAAAGGTGATCATTCCACATGATAAACACAAGTCCACAGAAAGTTTCATTCTCTAATTCAAAATAACTGATTAACTTCAGCATTGTTCATAAGACAACCACAACCACTGTCTATATCTGGACAGCTATGTCCACAAAATAAACAAGTCCAAGTCCTCCACAAAAGTAAACACAAGACACCCATGTCCACAAGATAAGCATTAATCCTAAGATACCAATTGTCACAAGACACATAACCATAACCAAAACAGAAGCATAAACCACAAAGTGTCCACATAACAAGACACACCATAACATCCACACATGGTATCATCCACACACATACAGCACATTTCATCTCCCCCTTTGTCATCAACAAAAAGAGTGGTAAGGGGGAAAAGTTAATTAGCTTGGTCATGAGAGCTAGGGTGCTAGAGATCAAAATCTCAAGGAGAGGCAGGAGGTGTGTGTGGACGCCTTAGAAAATCAGAGAGATCGTCAAACTTGGAGTTTTGAATGCCAATTGCAGATTGGAGTGAGTCAATGGAGTTGGCCATGGCAACGAACTTCTGAAGATAAGTATCATGATGAAGCTTCAGTTCCTTTACTTCTCGTGTGAGGGCATCCACATATTCTCTAACATTGCTCACTTCATGGGCTAGTTCATCAAATTTGGTGCTCATTGATGGAGCGGTTGAAGATGTGGCCTGTGATCCTCTTGTTCTGGTAGTTCTGTTGATGGGTTGTTCATCATCTTCATCTTCATTTTGGCCAGACCCTGCTTCAGGGGCTTTTCCTTTCTTTGACGGAAGAGTACGAACAAGAACACCATTTATCACTTCATATCCCATGTTGGTGCAGATGGATGGGATTGTATAGATGTCGCCATCCTTAAGTGGATGACTGACCTGCTGACTCAAGTCAATATGCAAAGACTAAAAAATTAGTGTTAAAGCAGCTCCATAAGGTAAATTTCGGTTCTTGGACTTCCTGCAGCTGGTTATGTACTCCATCATCACCACTGGAAAGTTGACCGGTTCTCCACTCATGAATTGAACAAATAGGAATTTGTGCATGTCGGTTACTTGTTCCCTAGACCCTGATCTTGGCAATAGAATAGTGGTCATCATGTGATGCAAAATTCTCTGAAGGGATGGGAATTCATTTGCATTGAGCTTGGGTACACACCCTGGTGTTACTACTTTATCTGTCATGAGTTCATATGCAAGTTCTTCGGAATAAATGGCTTCTCCATATAACATCCCACTATCCTAAGGAAGATTTAGGGCTTTTCCTATCAATTGAGGAGTTAAAGGAACAGAATGCCCATTGACCTCAGTATACAGTTCATCATTTTTGACAACCATATTTGCATTGAATTGATGAACTAGGGAATGATAAACTCTCTGGTGATCTGACATGAAGGAAATTAAATTTGGCTGCTTCCTTAAGAGCTCGACTAACCTTGGCAGATTCTTTTCAATGCTCCTGAAATCAACCGCACGAGGGCGCAATACTTTCCTTTCAGCCATCATTTTCATCTCAGAGGCTCTTTTCCTTCTTTCAACCTGGGCTTCCTTGTCCTTGCGCCGTACCTCTTTTAGGATGCGGGCTTCCTCCCTTTCTAAGACCGATCTCTTCTTGGGTGCCATATGTGCAGCTTGGATAGCAGATGGAGGATGTAGATGCAGCAGTGAGATCCTCGAGCAGGTGGAGGGCTGCCTCTGAACGGACACACCACAAGCAGCTCCTTCTTCAACCGGTTGTGCTTCAAGGAGGGCGTCGCGATAGCTTCAAGAGGAAGAAGGGGGGGCGAATGCCGCCGCTCGCCGGAGGATGCTCTTGGAAGAGATGGGGTGGATGGAGAGACACTAGGGCTGGAAGAGGAATGGAGAGGAGGAGCCGCGGAGGCTTGGGAAGTGGGGGATCGACCATGGGGGTGTGCGGATGTAACGATAGGGCAGAAGAAGATGCGTGATGAAAGGGTTTAAGGAGAAGAGAAAGGGGGTTTGGGTTCGATGCGGTTCGACCAGAAGAGAGACCCAAGTGAGCTTGGGTTCGAACCAAGAGAGGAATCGGCGTGAAGAGTGAACACTGCGGTCCGGTTCTCAAATCGGGTTCCGAAACAAAAGTGTCGACCTTGTGGGTCGACACATTTTGGAGACGTTTCTGTCTGGCTAGAAATAGATGGACACGCGATAAGAGTGTCGACCTTGGGGGTCGACACTTCTTCTGCACTTTGAAAAATAAAGAGAAATGCAGTGAATTGAAGGCCAATTGAACCAACCATGATAACCACTAAATGATAAACACAAAATGGGCAATATGTGGGTTGCTCAACTGAGAGAAGTTGATTTAGGACAAGGGAAATCAAATACCCACACTTGGATGATCAATTCAATTAAACATGCAAGCTTTCATTTCTAATAACCAACACAAATCATTGAAACTGAAATGTTGCATGGAATAGGCCAAATTTCAATTGAGCACACTTTATCCTCATGAATAGCAGAAAAGTCAGGATTGCTTACCTTATCTCCTTCCTTCTGAGCACTTCACTGAACTGAAGATTAAAGCATTTTAGGGTCGCCAAGTGCAATCTAATAACCCTGTGCATTATAACTTGTGGTCAATGAATTATGAGACAAAATCTGAGGAATTGACACAATGTCAGAGTAGTGACTCAACACATAAAAATATTTCAATCAGAATTTGTATTCCTTTTGCCCATCACAGTTTTCAGTTGGTCACAAGGGAGTGTTTCTAACCTATTCAGTTCAACAATCAAACCGTCATGGTTTTCTCTTCAGCAAAATCCACTTTAGAGGAAATTCAGGGAATATGAGTGCGATTGCAGATTCAAGGAGAGTTATGTATAACAATTGTGGGGGTTCAACAATTGAGTTCTTATAATGCAATTTAAGCATGCATGCATACAAACAAGCATACATAGGTATAAAATCAAGCATGAAGGTCCCTCAGGGACGGGTATAGGAAGAATGGAATAGATTTGAGCAAACATGTCCATGAACCATATTAACATGGTTGTGCTTACAATTAGATGCACTGCTTGACCATTGATTATCAACTAATTCAGGAAATACATTCAAACAATCAAGCTCAGATTCAACATGTGAACAATGAGTAATGACTTTCAAAGCAATATGGATTATCATGTGTTCTAAGTAACACTAACAAGAATCTCTCCTCCCTACATTTCAATACAAAATGCTCGGCTTTTGGTAGCTTCGCACAGTCCCATACAATTTTGTATTTATTTTAAATAGCAACATGACTAGCCTTTTGACACGAGGCATGCCCTTTGTTTCAGGGGCAATTCCCGGTTACTCGGTATCATCATTTATGATAATGTGGATAAGACACTTTTCGATGCGAGTTTCCTCCTTTATTACAGGGGGGTTCCCGATGTACTCGATGTCAAATCACACTTATTAACTTTTTGGAGGGACTGACAGCTTTTTCCTCACGAGTCACTTGACTTTAATGTAGGGGTTTAAGAATCCTTAAAAGTGTTTTGTGGAATAACAGAGATCCTTATTGAATGAAGTCAGTTGTATCAAGGTTCCATATGAAGTGAGAGATTGAACAGATAGTAGAACATGAATTAGCCTTTTCAAGGTTTTGTCTCCCCCTAAGTGTATGCACGGTTGACAAACCAAAATGACCTTGTGAAGATGTGTCATGAACCATTCATGCTTGAATCAATGCAAGTTTATTTAACAAGGTTGTTTGGTCATAGAGGAGTTCAAAAAGAGACGGATGTAAATTATATACATTCAAGCATGTCAAAATGATGTATTCAAGCAAGTTGATTGCCGGTACGTGGCGAAGTACGTAGGTCCGAAGACCACACTCACGCATGATGAAAGCTTCCAGGTGGACTTAATCTACCTTTCCACGGACACCATTTTATATACCGGTGAATCATGGCATCCATGCACACGACTATGAAGTTTATGCAAGTCTGTACATCAAAGTGACAGATGACTAATTTTTATTTGTATTCACAAGTGTTCAAAAGAAAAGGTGTGATGTGTATTGATGTAAGATGTGTGTGCTCTATGTGTAAAGTTCAACTATGTGTAAAATTCAACTCTTATTCACAAAAAGAGACGAGTTTAGCTTGTAAAGACTTTGTGAACAACTGCAAAGTTATAGTTATTCACACAAGAAAACTTGAGTGGAAGCTAATAAACTCTATGAACAATTGCAAAAGATTGTTATTCAAGCGTGAAAGTAAAAGTGGAATGTATTACCACAATAGCTCATCAAATTTCTTGCCTTGGAGGAATTTTATTCTATTGACAGCTTCTTCCATCACAAAGCATTCCTGCAAGACAAAATCTTCACTGTGATGTTTTGGGAACCCAAGCCATCTTGGGTCCCTGGGGGTTAGGTGCACCATGATTTGTGACTCTCCACAATTTCCTTGCATTCATATCATCAAGGTGTGATAATGAGCAATCATTCATGACATGTCCCACATAACCACAGTAATGACAATACACACGTGGTTTCAATTTCCTTGGTTGGACATAAGCATTGGGCTTTTGAGCATGTCTGGGGGGTCTATTATTTTGAGTGTGCAATTTAGGTTCGACATTTAACAACCAACATAATTTCATAGTATGACCCATTTTTCCACAATGAAAGCATTCAACCTTCTTTTTCTGATGAACTTGAGATTTACTGTTATGCATCTTACAAGCATTCAAGTCATCATCTTTCATTAAGCTACAATCATGCATTAAATGTCCAAGCTCACCACAATAGTGACATGAAGTATTGTTGTGTTTTGGAGCTTGGGATTTCACATCAAGTTTCTTTGCATGCATAATGGGCTTTTGTTTGACAGATGAAGAGGTATTTGGTGTACTTGAGGAACTAGAAGCATGCACAAACGAAGTTTTTATTTTCAAATTAAATGCTTCCTTTTTACTACGATTGTATCCTAGACCTTCCCATTGGAAGTTCACCTTAGTTCCCAAGAGTTTGTTTAGATTCTCTTCACCACTCACAAACTTGCCCAATGATTTGTTCAGGTCAATGATTTCACTTTGAAGTGAAGCAATTACAAGTTCACAAGACAGAATTTCATTTTCACAAGAAGTGACCTTTTCATTTAGAGTGGCATTTATCGTCTTGTAAGATTCTATTTCCTGTTCTAGAATACTTACATTCTCACTTTCTTGAGCGACCATGGACTTGCCTTTTTCATATGTCAAAAGTCTTTCACACATGGTCGAATTTAATTGTTTCAAATTTTCAAGTTCAGATTTCAACAGATTATTTCCTTTTTCAGATTTCTCGAGGTACTTCAGTTTTCCCTCTAGCAAGGAGATTTGAATGAGCAAAACATCATTGTCCCCTTTTTGTTTTTCATTCTTATCCAGAAGGGACTTGGCATCTATCTATGAATCAAGAAGTTTATCAAAGAGTTTATCGTCATCTGATAGAGAATCTAACTTACTTTTTAGACTCTCTTCAGTTTCCTTAAGCAATGAAACTTGGCATGTCAGAAATTCATTTTCTTTCTCCAGTTCTTCAATTTTTGAAATTCGATCAATGCATTTCACATAAGAAAAATTATCGTGGATATTTTCATCAGACCTTTTCTTCAGTGCTTTGTTTTCATGTTTCATCTTTTGATATTTTTCTGATAGTTCTTCATAGGCATCTACTAAATCTTCGAAAGATAGTTCATCTTCATCTGATTTAGAGCTTACCTCCTCAGCACTTTCATCACAGGTTTGATAGATATCATCAGCCATTAATCCCTTTAGTCCTTGCTTCTCTTGATCTAGCATCAATTTGTCCATAATTTCTTTTGCGGTTCTGCAAGAGGTGACAAACGTAAACCTGTTAGTATTGACAGAATTTTTAAGCAATCTCAAAATTGTAGCATTTTCATGACTCTTTAGTCTGTCTTGGTTGGACCACTTGGTCTCATCCCGAGGTAGCTTATGAGGACCATTGTTAACTAGTTTCCACAGATTTGGATCAATTGAGTTTATGGTCCTACACATTCTTCCCAGCCATGAGTTAAAGTCATCACCATTATAAATAGGTAAATAAGTCAAAGAGGCAATATCTGAAGAAGCATTCATCATTCAAAACTACACTAGGATCCCTCTGAAGATCGTTTGATATAAAATAACAGAGCCGGGCTCTGATACCAATTGTTGGGTCCCACAGTGTAGTGGCACGGATCTAGAGGGGGGTGAATAGATCCCTCTTTAAAAATTAAGACCAGTTAAAATAGATTGAAAGGCTTCACAATCAATCCTCATCAAACGTGCAGGTGACAAGATCACACGCGGAGATTTAGCAATTTGAACTAGCCGTGTACATTGACAAATTTAGCATCGATATGCAACGCAGTTCATAATCCATCCTGTGAATGGTGGTAGAGGATAAGGAACAATCACACAACCAATCACACATGCACAAAGATTTTTAGGTGGTTCGGGACCACGACGGGTACCCTACGTCCACCCCTCACCACCTCGGTGAGGCTTCACTAAAATGCTACACGACGTAGCACACGGGGATGAACCCCAATACACCACACGCTGCTCGACGTCAGTAAACCGCACACACACGAGGGCGAACCCTCAACACGGTGCTCAGCACCACACACACACACACCAAGACGGGGAACGCACCCCAACAATCAATCCACACTCGGAGACATCGCTCCAAACACACACACAGTTTTCTTCAGTTTAAGAGGTGGACACAGATGTACATTTGGAAGCTCAATAAGCATAAATCTTCAAAGCAATCTCACTAGACATGAACTAGGCACTAGACTGCAGCAAATAAAAACAAGGATGGGTTGAGAGAACTCCTGGCTGGAGGACGATGCCCTTGGCTTCTTTAATAACTGAGGCGGACTGGACTTGGGAAGGAAGATGAAGGTTAATGCTTCAACAGGTTCATATCTGAAGGATAGAAGAGGATGGACATCAGACCCTATCTCCTTCTCCTTGAATCATTTACTGCGCATTGGGTAACTTGGAGATGGTACAACCTTCTTCCTCATCAAGACGGCTTCTAGGAGGTGGAAGACGATCTTCTTCAGCCTTGATTCGAGCTTAGCATGACCTGGGTAGTAGCTTCATCACAACTCCGGTATCATTCCCTGCAAAACCCCAAAAATGAATTTCTCATTCGATGCATTATCATCCTTGTTCACAAGAAACCCTATCATAAAACATTTATACCACCTGGGATGAAGGGAACACATGGAGGACATTATCCTCCTAGGGCCAATCACAAGGGGGCACTAAAAGAATAGATCGAGCTAGGGCACCCGTCGCCGCGCGAACCGGCGATTTTTCCGGTTGCCGGAAAGTGTCGACCTTAGAGGTTGACACTCGCGATCGGCCAAGACAGAACAAGGCTCGAACAGAACACAACGTATAAAGTGTCGACCCTTGGGGTCGACACTTTCTACCTGTGGCAGGGAAACATGCCACGGCAGAAAGGCCCGGAATAAGTGTCGACCTTGTGGGTCGACGCTTATGTCCAGGGTTCTGAAAAATGAACCCAGACAGAACCTAGTGATAAAAAGGTCGACCCTTGGGGTCGACTTTTTATCCCCAGGTTCGAAGACATAAGAGGGCCGGTTAAGAAAACCAGACCCATGGACAAAGTGTCGACCCATGGGGTCGACACTTTTCCTGACATAATGCAAACTAAATAAAACATGCATAGGGGTAATTCAAAGAGGATGAAACATTGAATATGAATGCATGCAAGAGAGAAATGGGTATAAAGTACCCCAAATCAAGGATATACCAATTAGAGATAGTTAGGGAATCACCTTGAGAGATGTCCATCCATTTCTCACAATTAACCTCCTCCTACCATTCAACCAAAGCAACTTACCCTTCAATTCACACTTGAGATCCTTATGTCGGTCCATATGCATGTGAAGATCCAATTGGAAGGTTTCCAATTGGTCTTTATATTCAATGCTTGTTCGACACACCTGTCACATTGCATACTGGAAGTTAGTCTTCCATATGACTCAATTTCAAAACATTGAAGTCTATCTCTCATTATTCAATTAATTTCACACTTAAGATCCTGGTTCACAACCGTCAAGTGAATCAAATAGGGAAGAGTTAGAAGAGTTTCACCCAGTTCAGTCGGAGACTATTCTTTCTCACTAGCTCCTGTAAGCATATCAAATTACATGTCAGTTAACTTCATCAAATTTGTTGGCCGTGACATACACTAGTCCATTCATACAAAATAGAGTTTGCTTAGTTCATTTCAAATCCACAACAACATGTGCAAATGGTTTACATGGAGGGCAGTCACATGGTATTTAGTTCATCATCAAAATTCCTTAAAACACGGTTCTGCACAGGGTTCAACACAAACCAACTGGCCACCATGGAAGGAACACCCGTCCCTCGGATATGGAATGCGACAAATCTTCGCAAGTTCTACTTTTGATCATTTGGCAAGCATGCACATGTAAGCAAAATAGAATAAACGCCATTCTTCTCTTCTTATTAAACTTTGATGTACATCAAGTAGGGCGTGGCCAATACAGTATACATGTACAAAATTTACACCCTCTGGCACTATTACGTGAGCAAAACGCTCGGCCAACTCGGTAAGAGCTCCTACGTCCAGCCACTGACTCTGCCTCGTGCGGAAACTGGCTTGGACAAAGGATTGCCGGCCTCGTTGGTTTGAGAAAGCTCAGTGGAAAGATGCCAAAGGGATTGGAAGGACAACAAAAGAAAAAGGGAGAGAAGAAGAGGAAGGAATACAAGTGATGGCCTCCTCTCTGCCGACTCTTTGGAAGGCAGAGAGTGCTGGCACCCTCTAAAGAGTGAAAGAGGAGGAAGAAAAAGAAAACGGCAGAGATGGACGAGGAGGCAGGGGGAGGCCAGGAAAGGAGAGAGCTTAATTAGCTCCCCCTCCCCTCGGGATGGCGTCGGCAAGTCAGGAACTGGAGGACGTCATGCTCCGGCATGACGAACCCTCTCCCAGAGTGACCCCCGGCTGACGAACCCTCTTCCAGACTGAAATAATAGGAGCTTCCCTCCTATCGCCATCTGCATCATCGCCTTCTGAAGTGCTTTCCATGCCCTGCAAAGACCGACAGCACAACACCTCGCGGAAGGGAAAGAGAGAGAGAAACTGCCAGGGAAGGCCTTAAGTGATGAAAGGAAAAGGAGACACCCCTTGGACCTTTTATAGGCCGAAGGGGGAGCTGATCACCTTAAATGACTCTTCCCTTACAAAACACGCTAAAAGGGCTTTCCCTGAGATGGTTACCTCATTTCCCAAACATCCCACTAGCGGGACGCGCGAAGCGGCAAGTCATTAAGGGCGGTATGGAAAAATGGAAAGGTGCCAGCGCCATGTCAGTTATTTGACAGATCCGCACGTATGATATCTGCAGAGAAAATCAGCGCCTTCTCCAATGACTACGAATTCGATAGTCAAATCACACCAAAAGCGGTAAGAAATAGTCAATTCAGCATTTAATGCTGCCGCTATTATATATTCCAAAAAAGCCTTACCCGACTACATAAGGGAAAGGAAAAAAAAGAAAGATAGAGCTATTACATCAGGCCCATCTTCAGGATCGACAGGCAAGGCTTCCTCAGCACCAGATGATCTGCCCCCAGTATTCTGGGCGACGGCCGACCCAGGCACTGACCCCACTTATGTGGGAACTATCTCGGTCGTGCACCCTCCCGAGGCTGTTGGAGTTGGCGGTCGCTCGGACGAGGACTCCCGACCCTCCTCTTCGCTCGATGTATAATGGGAAGAGTCGGTCGAACGCTAGTCTGAGTCATAGCGTTGCCCAGAAGGAAAAATGAGCCTAGTCGCTTGGGCCTCTGCTTCTATGACGGCCCGATCGAAGCCTTGGGAGAAGCCCTTCCGAAGGCCCCGGCGATAGCCTTACTCATAATAAGGGAAGGCAGCCTGGAGAAGAGCCGCGTGATAGGCCTCTGAGCACTTATGTCGCTCGAGTGCCTCCACCCCAGCCAACTACGCCTGCCTCTCGAGCTCGGCTATCCTCTGCTCTGACTCGGACAACCTTCTCTCGGCCTCGGTCAGTGCATCCTCGGCCCCCCGGACTCAGCCCTCGAGTGCCTCCCACTCGGCCTTCCTCAAGACCTGAATCATACGCTCCGCCTCCACGAGCTCATTCTTCCGGTCGACCATACGACGGGCCTGGGCCAGCTGCTCCGCCAACGACCGAGCTTCCGCTTGGCTCAACTACACTTGAGCCCGAAGCGGGGCCACCTCCCGACGAAGGACACCAAGATCAAGGGTCAGACGCTCAACCTTCCGATCGAGCGCACCACGGGCCCACGAGAGTGATAGGGTGCAAGGCCCGGATACAGAGGGGGGGTGAATTATCCCTCTTCGAAATTGCCCAAATTAAAATTTTGCTCTCTTAAAATTTTGCTCACTTCATAAATTTAAGCAAACTGAAAAGCTAATCAAGTCTTCTATTGAACCTGTAAGCAAGCACTTGGAGCGCGCCTATGCATTCATCTAGCGGAAGTAAAGGAAAGCAATCAACCCACTGCACAGAAGATTTTTTAGGTGGTTCGGTCCGCAGACCTACGTCCACCCCTCACTCCAAACCAGAGTGAGGCTTCCACTAGCACAAGCTAGAACCGCAGACTCAGTCTGCAAACAAATGCTACCTAACAGCTTGACCAGGGGAACAACCTCCCCTCTTCCTCCAGACCGGAGGGAACCCACTAGTGACTGCCCGTCACTAGCAACCAGAGACCGAAGTCTCTCTTCCTCCACCCAGGAGGGAACCCACAAGTGACACCCAGCCACTTGCAACCGGAGGACCAATCCTCCCTTCCTCCAAACCGGAGGGGAACCCAGAGACCCAAGTCTCTCTTCCTCTGAAACCCAGAGGGAAACCGCTAGCGACACCAGTCACTAGCAACCGGAGACTCCAAGTCTCCCTTCTCCTGAATCAACAGAAGGAACCCCGATCTCCAACCAGAGAATCGGAAGAACAAAGCCAAGGAAGTGTAAAAGAAAAACAATAAAAGAAAATACAGTAATCAGAAAGTTGGAAATGAAATCACAATGTGGCTCTCGTAGGAGCTGACTGGCTTGGATTTGATCCACGGTCCAGTAGACAGATCTTCAATAAGGTCTTCTTTCTTCTTCTCCATGAACTCTCTCTCTCTCTCTCTCTTCTCAGTAGCAGGCTCACACTATTCTTCTTCTTCTTCACTCTCGATCTCACTCTCGATCACAATCTCTTTTTCTTTTTCTTCTTCTACTTTCACACTCTGCGTCTCTGCTTTTCTCTTCTTCTTCTTTTCTTTCTTCTGCTACTCTCTCGATCTCTCTTGCTCGATCACTCTCAGCACGATCAGTCTTCTTCTGAGGAAGAAGCTTCATATTTATAGCAGCAGCAGCTAGGGCGTGTGTAGGGCTTGTGCCCTCTTTGTCCAGAGATAACCTCGGATCACGTGCCAGGTGCCAACCTCAGATCACGTGCCCACTCATCAATCTTTGCAAAGAGTCCCTGTCAGTCAGTCGAAGAGAATTATCAGTTTAAGGTTGAAACCTTGTATAGACTTTATGAAGGCAACGCGGAAGCATGTACAGACTTCATATATGCAAGACTATGGCATGTACAAACTTTGTGAATGCAAAGCTAAAGCATGTACAGACTTCACGTATGCAAGACTATGGCATGACAAATGGATGCACTGATATGCCAGATGAATGTACAGACTCTGCATACAACAATGTGTAGACTTAGTGTTTGTGCAGCAAAATAGACTTTGTGTGTGATGTGCAGACTTGCTATGTGTCATGTTTGCAGACTCTGCATGCAAGACAGTTTAATGCAATATGCATATAGTAAAGTGTGCACAACAAACATAAATGTTCAGGCATGCAAGGTATGTATAGGATGAATGCTCAGGCATGCTGTCAAGGGATGTACAGACCTTTTATGCACGCAACAAGACAGTGTATAGACTGTTATCATGATGCACAAACATATCAGTAGAGAGTGTAGACATTGAATGCACGATAACGAGTGTATAGACTTGCTAAGCCATCAAGCTACGTGCAGACAGCAAACTCTGTACAGACTTCACTTGTGCCTGAAACAGAACAATATACAGACTTGGTCTTGCGACCACAGGCTGTACAGACTTTGACTCAAATATGCATAGAGACGCTAAGTGAGACGGTGGATGTACAGACTTGCTGTGTGTAATGCATGCGATGTATAGACTTGATAGCATGAGACGCTGAGTGAGACTGACCGATGTAAAGACTTTGAAAGACGATGCATGCACAAGCCAACGATGTACAGACTTGATGAACGATGCAATAAGACTCTGTACAGACTTGGCCAATGTACAGACTTAGCAGTACATCATGAGACGCTAAGTGAGACTGAAATGCATTGGCTTTGGCTGTATAGACTTGATCAATGAATGAACGCATGGACTATGCCCTTGAAGAATGTTCAGACATGAAATGTATGCATGGACTATGCACATGCATGAAGAGCACTAAACAGACTATGCACAATGAGGATGTATAGACTTTGATTTATGCATGCACAGACTTGAATGAAGAACAGGCTGTATAGACTTCAGACTCAGCTGCAAACTGAGCTAAAGAATGTATAGACTTGCTCAGCTATCAGCCAATGGATGTACTGACTTAATGAGATGTATAGACTTGATACAGCAATGTACAGACTTTGCATCTAATGCCTGAAGCACATGATGCAATGTACAGACTTGGAAATGCTGCATGCACAAGATGATGTATAGACTTGGTCTTGCGACCACGGCTGTACAGACTTTGAGAAACGATGCACAGAGATGCTAAGTGAGACGCTAGACGTTGTATAGACTTTGTGTGTGCATATGCCAAGACCATGTACAGACTTTACGTTTATGCAGCAACAGGAGTTGTATAAACTTTATATGCATGAATGCACCATGTAAAGACTTTGCGTGCAAGACACTGTATATGCATGAACGATGTACAGACGAGTGCACAGACTGTATGACTGATGCAATGAAACACCGGAGGATGTACAGACTTTCTGCCAAAGAATGTACAGACTAGAGTTGATGCAGACTTGGCAAACTTTGTACAGACTTAGTGTCTCATGCAGACTAGAGGTTGTACAGACTTACAGGCACAATGAACATGGACCGATGCAGTGAATGCATATAGCAGATATGAACTGATGCAATGTA
Source organism: Amorphophallus konjac (assembly GCA_022559845.1). Classification (NCBI taxonomy): domain Eukaryota; kingdom Viridiplantae; phylum Streptophyta; class Magnoliopsida; order Alismatales; family Araceae; genus Amorphophallus; species Amorphophallus konjac. The sequence continues at coordinate 236,254,383 of CM040118.1, read as the reverse complement.
TGCAGGAGAACTAACAGAGCAGTCTATTTACCAATGCAGAGACAGACAATGTAATGAGATGAATGTGCCCACTCTCAAATCAATCAATCAATCATGCTCATATAGCATGCTGACATCAAAACAATTCATACTCATAGTGCAACACAATTCATACTCATAGTGCTTGCTGACATCAAAATCATAGGGGCACAACAATCTCCCCCTTTTTGATGATGGCAACACTATGAGTCACTATATGAATCACTATGAGACATGCTGACATGCAGACATGCAGAACCAAAACTATTCTCCCCCTTTGACTTCATCAAAAAGAGAAAAGTTTGAGAGAGAAAAATTAAGCATGTATGAATAGATTGATAAAACAACTCCCCCTTTGACAAATGAAGGCACATAAGAGCTATTGCCCCAAAAATGAATATGAATGATTGACTAATCTCCCCTTAAATGCAGATGACCCAGAACTCTCTTGAAGTACATGAATGAACTCTGGTTATAGAAACAAGATGTAAGATTTCAACAGTGGGAAGAGTAAAACAGTTAATGATATGAAAGTAAATGTAGACAATGGTAGGGGTGAAACACAGCGAAGGCACAGTACATCTCAAGGAATCAATCAACTGAAGGTGAAACAAATCATGAGGAATTGTAAGGCATGCACCACTACAATAAGTCTTAATATGAAAGGACTCTTCTATCATAGAGGGTTATGAATTGACAACATGACCAACCTGATTTAATTATGATGTAAACCAAATTTGTCAATTAAACACAATACTTATATCTGAATTCAAGTTTTAATAAAAGTGAACCAAATAATCAGATAACACTCATGACCAATCATCTTTATCTTACACACAAGAATTTAAAGACTCCTTTGAGAGTTACACAGATTAGTATTGAGATTTAAACATTTTTACAAGAGCATGAGTTGACATCAGTTGCAAGATATTTTCATTTGAAGCACTTTATACTTTTCTTGAGCAATTTAAGTCAATCAACACCTTTTTACATGAGGCACAACACGTCTCAGGTGAAGTGACCTAGTTATTCAGTGTGATAACTGTCATTGCCTCTCAACATTGAGACCAGAGTTAGCTATAGAAATACCTTTTTACGTGAGGAGACACCTTGATTAGAGGCCAGACTCCCCAGTTACTCAACACAACTATGCCATTGCTCTGTCAGGTTTTTCAATAGATTTTCACCAGAGATAACTATGACACTTCATGACATAGGTTTACTTTATTTCATTCATACCAATTGATGGAGAACTCAGTTTCTCAGTGCCCAAGTCATTGCTCTGTATACACATTTTTTTATTTAGTCAACCTTTTTCAAGTTAATGTTTAAGAACAATACTCACTCTATGTATCTCAACCAAACATAGCCTTGATTTCAAATATTCAGATTTCAGATGAGTGAGTCTAAGGTTTTCATGACATATGTGGTTAAAATTTATTAAAGCTTACCATTCAGATATTTTCAAGTCATTTAAGTGCAAATCTGAGAATACATAATTTTTATATCAGTCTGATTTAGTGGTTATTCTTAAACCTATATGATAGGAATTTCTACATGATTCTCAGACAGAATTGCAAGGGATGCAGCTTGTGTTCCTCAGATCAGATCAGAAAAATAGCTGACTAGCTTATCAACAATAGAAACAAATCAGTCACACCAGCTAAGAAGAATGTGAAGGGTGTGTATAAGCTGGTAGAAGAGAGTCTATCAACAAACAGTAGCTGAGTCTGGAATACAGACTGATCAGCTATATCAGTGAAGACAACAGAGAATTTAGGTGAACCACCTAAGTGTAGCAAGTAGATCAGATAGCTAGACAGTGAGAGTTAAGCTCCCCCTGTCTAGATGCTACAAATATACAACAAAGCATGAGCAGCAGTATGGTTAATCAAGAATGATTGAGCTCCCCCTGACTAAGTGCATGATATGCAATGAAAGTACATCACATGATTTCAAGTTTGACATTCAAATATAATTCATGCACTTCAGACATAAGTGAGCTACCATGAACATGATTGAGCAATTCCATTTCAGAAAATTTCAACTAAGCATAGATCAAATTAACAAGATGCTTAACCATATCAAACAGTCAATTTTTAGATGATGGAATTTAAACAGATTGTTCAGAACTAACCTGGAGAGCAGGATCATGGGGTTATCATTTTGAGTGCCTTAATTTATTTACCCCTCTTTGTTCATTCCAAGGCACACCTGCAATACAACAAACTATTTTGTACAAGCAGGTACCCAAGTGGTCTTGGGTCCTGAAGTAACAATGAAATTCCTAGTAGGTTTTCTCAACATTTTTTGTGCATGAAGGTCATCAAATCTCATCAAGTAGCAATTATTCATTGAATGACCTATTTGACCACATTAATGGCATGATGTAGCAGATTTCAAATTCTTTTTATGCAAATTACTGTTGTCATGAAATTTATTAGCAGAGAGAAAATTCTGTTGACTAAAATTAGCTAGCCAACAATCAGCAGCTCTATGGCTTGGCTTCCCACAGTTGTAGCATGAAGATTTCTCAGATCGTTTTGCAGGAATTTTGACAACATAGGGGTTAACAGAATTCTTCTGAACATGCCAATAGTCCTTGACTGTATGGCCATTCTTTCCACAGTGAGAGCAAGTAAAAGAATTTCTTCTATGAAAATCTGACCAGAATTTAGTAGTCATATTACCAGACTTGTCAGATAAATGACCATAAGGTCCCCTTGGAACAGTGGTTCTTCTAGGAGCCTTGAACTCATTCTTCTTCAAGAACCAGCAATCATGGCTTGCATGACCAGATCATCCACAATGGGAACATTTGAGTTGCCTCTTCTGGGTAAACTGATTCTTGGATGAGCTTTTAATAAAATGCATATGAGTATTTCCTGAATTTTTAATTTTCTTCATTCTATTATTAGCATTCAATTCATCAGATTTCAGGATATAGCAGTTATGCATCATATGACCGAATCTTCCACAATAATAACATGACCCCTTTTTAATATGAGTGTGTGTGAGATCATGTGACTTGTGTGCAGCTTTCTTTGTACCAACAGGAGTGTCTTTGTCCTTTTTCTGTAAATTTTCATTCGTTTTCAATTTTTGAGTTTGTTCTACAATTTTGGGACTGATAGTGAATTTTTGTGCAGTAAATTGAAAAATAGAAGAACCAGAGGTTTTGTTTTGATCAGAAGCTTTTACAAACATAGTGGAAGTTTTATTCCCATTGATCCTTTTATTTGTCGGACTGTAACCTAGTCCCTCTCTCTGAAAATTATCACTCTTTCCAAGAAGCTTATTCAGATTGTCCTTTCCTTTGACAAATTTTGATAGATTGGGTCTTCCAACTCCTTCTCCGACGGGCCCACCCAGAAATATTGGGTCTTCCACCCCTTATGAGAAGAATCCTTCACAGAAAGGGACACACAACTCCTTCCCCACCTCGCCTGAATGAAGAAGAAGCCTTTGCCGGCAAAAGGATTATCCTTCAACTCAAAAAATAGTGGAAGAGGTCCAGCGAGGTGTGCACCCCTCTCTTGCCACAGAGGAAGATGAAGGAGAAGATGAGGGTGTAAGAGTTGGAGACCAGCTGGACAGGAGCCAGCCGGTAGAACTGAAGTAACTCGGCAACAAAGGGATGGAGGGGTAGCCGAAAGCCGCACTTCCAGGCCAGGAGGAAAGAACAAAAGAAGCCAGAGAGAGCGGCCAGACTAGATTCATGAGGCTCAGGTGTGAGGAACTTGAATCGCCATGGCAGCCCATACCGATTCTCCAGTCGCTTCACGTCCCCCTCACCCAGCTCGCTGCGAAGAGGCTCTGGTGGCACCAAAAAAGTCCTCAAAGCCTGTCCTCCCTCTCGGCTCTCGGCCCCTGGATTTTGGTCCGCCATGGAACAGACAGAAGAACTGGGAGAAGAAGGTAAAAGCTCTGAATCAGAGGACTCCGAAGCTGACGAATCACCGCATCAGGATGCTCCCCTAGCTCCTATGGCTGGAACGATTCTCCGCTCTTCCGAACTGCTCTCACGGCACATGAGCCCCCCTCAAAATCTAAATGCAAAAGAGAGGCAAAACCCTAATCCCCAGAGATAAAGGGACGTAAAAATGCGTAATGCTTAAACCGGAAGCGGCGCGGCGATCCGATCTCCCGAGGAGGGGCCTTCTCTTATTCATCATGATGGGCACATTTTCAAGGCAAGCCGCATCATGTGGCCCCTAGTAGAGAGAAATCTCTAACCAACCAGAGCCACAAAAAGTCCGGCCCAAATGCTACTCGTCCGAGCCTAAATTCTGGCTCTGGAGTAGGAGGGGGACAAGTGGAGAGGGGAAATCTCGTCGCCCGTACGGAGAGGCCAAAAGAGGTCAAACCAGACCGAACGAGGCACAACTCCTTGAAGTGGTAGCCCCCGGGCCCACTTAGTATAAATCCCAAAAACTCACTCGGCACAAGCACTTCCTAGGTATCCTTCGGGTTGGGAAGTCTGAGCATCAGTTCGATCGGGAAAGCTCCCTCGGAGCCCCATATTCCCTGTCCCGACCATGCACTCATCGCTCGAGAGACCACTCCTGGGCAAGTGCCTATCGCTCTGGCTCACCGATGGAAGCTTACGGCCGTTGCGAATCCCTTAATGGCAGGAAGCTCAAGAGGATAGGGGAGACCAAGAGTCCGCGTGCTATAAAGGAGCCCGCATGAAGAACATAACCCCCCCTGAGACTCTTCTGCTTACAGGGATCAGTCGCACAACGGGCCACTATTTAAATTGGAAAAGCCCCACTACAAGAGATAAGCCAGGCAAGAGCCAAAAACCCTTAGTAGGAACCACTTCACCTTTTGGTGGAGAGGGATCTCGCGCTCCCACCTTCCTTCTAGCTCTTCCCTTCGCATCATAGCTCTACTACTTTACTGACTTAAGCATCGGAGAGTATTCCCCGAGGATCTATCCCTGGGCACCTCTGACTCGTTTCCCTTCTTGCAGTTCACACTTCAAGTGTACCTGGTCATCCTCTTCCCCGCTCAGGAGCAGTGTGAGATAGCCCCTCTTCAGCATTTGTTCAATTGTGTGCTCATCGCGGTATATTCAATTCTGCTCACACTCTACCAAATTTCCCTTACACTCCTAACTGTCGTTCCTTTCTGCATTATTCCTCTTGTCGGAATCATTCTAATCTTTGTGTTTTGTTGATGTCAAAGGGGGTGAGAATTTATTGAGTGAGTCAAGAGTTATCTGATGGTGTTGAAGTTATCGGAGTTAGAGTTTTCTGAGGGAGTTATCTTACGGGGAGAGAAACCCTTGAGTCAAGAGAGAAATTGATGACTCACATTCTTACATTCGTGTGTCATTTGCACTTTCTGACTCACAGTGTTGCCATCATCAAAAAGGGGGAGAATGTTGTGTCCTCCTTAGGCTTGATACTGGCAAAATTGGTTTTGATAACTGGCAAAACTGTGTGTTGTGTTGTCATTTCTTTAAGTCAGTATAATTCCTTGTTTTCAAACTGCATTCATGCTCAATAGGTCGATGCATTCATATCACAGGTCGATGCATTCATATTTGTTATGTTGTGACCCTTCTATGACTGATGATGGATGATGTTGACACTTGCTTTATTTCAATGGCAACACCATTGTTTTGATTGATTGGCAACTATTTTATGATTTGATGAAACTGCTTTATCAGATTGACTATGTGTTCTTTGCATTTAACACACTGCATCTCAATTGATTTGGTTAAGTGTGTACAGCGTTATCATTTGAAGTCTATACACCCATCAGAAGCTTCTAAGTCTACACAACGTGTAGCTTGCTCGCATAGCCAAGTCTATACAGACTTCAGCGTCTCAAAAAGTCTATACAACGCTTCAGCATTTAGAAGTCTGTACACTGGCCTTTGCATTAAACCTTAAAGTCTGTACAGCGTGAAATCTAAACATTATTTTCAGGGCTTGTCTTCGTGTCGTTTTGTTCCATTGTGTGCAGAACATTGCAGCACCTCGTGTTGCTTTCAGTGCCACTTGAGCCACACTTCGTGTTGTTTCCCCTCACTAACACGAAAAGATTTTGTGTCATCTGAGTTTACAACACTTCGTGTTGATTTCCATGCTTGACAGGAAAAACTTGTATGAGGTTATACTTCGTGTCGTTCTCTTTTCTATTTCGTGCTGTTTACTGGAGCAGCTCGATCTGTTCTGATGAAATTCGAGTCGTTTCCCTGTGAACCTCGTGTCGTTGTAGTCATTCTTGTTTTCTCTCCTCGTGTTGTTTTTCTTAGATCTCGTGTCCTTTTTGCTTTGTGACCACACCTCATGTAGGGCTCTGTTCTTCATTTTCGAGTTGGATTCAGTCCGTGTTGTACTCGTCTTCGTGTCGTTGTTGTGTTAGCTGTGTTCTCTGTGAACCTCGTGTCGTTTCTCTCTGTCCTTAAGTTGCTCATCTCGTGTCATCTTTTATGTCTGCTTGTTTAACTTCGTGTCTCTTACTGTTGTTCCTCGAGTCGCTTTTTACTAGTGTCACTGCTTCATCACGTGTCGTGATAGCCGTGTCACTCTTTTATCTTCGTGCTGTTTTTCTCTTTAGACTTCGTGTCCTTCTCGCTTTGACCACACTCCGTGTCAATTCCTGTGTTTCATCTTCGTGTTGTTTTCAACACGTGTCGGTCTCTGTTTTCATCTTCGTGTTGTCTTCAACTCGTGACGGTTTCTGTTATCTGTCTTCGTGTCGTGGTCAGCCCGTGTCGCCTCGTCTTTGAGTCGTTCATTCGAGCTATTTTGTGCTCAAGTTGTTTTTCTTATGTTTTCAAGTATTGTTTCACTCCGTGATATTTTCTTCTCACCTCGTGCTGTTTTCATCCGACTTCGTGTCGTTTTCTTCAAAGTGTTTGTCTTGTTATAGTGGTACTTTGTGTCGTACTCTTTATAGTGTTAGTCTTATTATTGTATTTCGTGTCGTTCTTTTCTTATCCCGTGTAGTAGTCACGTCGTGTTGTTATCATATACCTCATGCAGCTTTAGCTTTAGTGGCCATACAACGTGTTAATGGTTTTTATCTCCTTACAGGTACGAGGAAGAATATTCCCAAATAAATGGGTTGCACGTGATCCAAGACAAGAGGAACCAATCCGATAAAGACACGTGGCAGGAAGGTTCTGGATCGAGCGTGGGAGGCACACGCGTTTTGTGCCCTATCCACTTGCTGCTGCTATATATAGAAGCCTTCGCCCACAGATGAAGGATGATCGAAGCAGAAACCTGAAGAGCAGAAAGCCCATCGATCCAGAAGAAGAGAAAACGAGAAAGAGAAGAAGAAGAAGAATAGAAGAAGGAGAAAAAGAGAGAGGAAGAGATCTAGAGAGATTGAGTTGAGAGAGAGAGCTGATCGAGAGTGAGAGTGAGAGTGGTTGTATCTCAGTCTCGTGGTTCAAAACCAGAGCTGAGCTTTTGCTCTTAGAGCTACATTATTTTTGAGCTTTTCTATTTTTGTTTTGATTCTGTCTTTTACTTCCGAATGCTATTTCTTCAAGCTGTGTGTCAGCGGTCTTGCAGTGGTGGTCTCCACTGGACGGGTTAAGCTGTATTTCCCCAACGGTTGCAGAGGATTAAATCCTCTGGTCGGCAAGCTGTAGTGCCCAGCGAAGCTGTGTATCAGCGGGTTGTTTGGCCAAGCTGTAAAGCCCAACGGACGCAAGCTGTGTTGCGCAGCAGGAAGCCATACTCGGTTGAGTGTGGGGTGGACGTAGGTCGTTGACCGAACCACCTAAAAGTTGTGTGTGCCGTGTGCTTGTGTTTTTGTGTGATCTGTGTGCGATGAAAAATTCTTGCTTAGCTCATTTGATTGCATCGCTTATGCTCATGTCTAGCTTTTGACCTTTTGTTTAGCTTCCTGTGTTTTGCTTAACTGACTGTTGCCTAAATTCCGCTTTAGAACTTACAATAGTTTTAAATTAGGCAAGTTGATTTATTCACCCCCCTCTAGATCCACAATCTGTGGAGATAGACTGCGTCCATCTAACCCAACACTTGGTATCAGAGCCTAACTCTTCTGCAGGGACTCATCGCCCGAAGAGAATAGGCAGAGATGGATGCTCGAGGGATGACTGCCGAAGGTCACTCAACAACGAAGCCCCCATTCTTTGACGGATCAAACTACGCATACTGGAAGAATCGTATGCAAGTGTTCCTCAGGGCTAAAGATTATGAGATTTGGAAGATTGTCAGCAAGGGACCTTATGAGCTGTCCCCGAATGAAGATGTATGGACCAAGGAGGAGATTAGAAGGTCCACGCTAAATTGGAGTGCTATTAATGCTATCCACTGCGCTCTGCATCCTACAGAATTCTCCCGTGTATCTGCTTGCAAATCAGCTAAGGAGATGTGGGATGCGCTGGAAGTAATTCATGAAGGCACATCTCAAGTAAGAGAGCAGAAGGTCAATCTTCTTGTATCTGAGTATGAAGCCTTCAAGATGAAGCAGAACGAGTCCATCAGCGAAATGTACGCTCGGCTGACTGTCATAACCAATGGCCTCAGAGGTTTTGGGAAACCTCAGGCAGAGTATGATGTAGTGAGGAAAATTCTGCGCTCCCTGACTCCAAATTGGCACACCAAAGCAACTGTGATGGAGGAGTCAAGGGACCTGCGTAATACCAAATCTGATGAGCTGATTGGCTCACTAATGGCATATGAGGTAAACATGCCAAGGACAGATGAAGCCGAGAGGAAGAGGAAGCCGATAGCGCTGAAGGCTAGTTCCAGCAAATCAACAAAATCCAGCTCCAACAGCTCTTCATCATCAGAGGAGAACCTAAATGAAGAGGAAGATGTGACTCGATCTGAGATAGCCATGATGACTAGAGAGTTCGGGCGATTTCTCAGAAAGGGATCAGGACGGTTCGGTCAGAAGAAATACAGTGGTGACCGAAAGGATAAAAGGTATAGATCTAAACCTGCAAAGAAAAATGAAGCTAATGTTTGTTATCAATGCAGGAAACCAGGGCATCTGAAAATTGACTGTCCAGAAAATCAGAAACATAAGGACAGGTCAAAGAAGAAATTCAAGAAGGGAAGAGTTATGATCACCACGTGGAGTGATGAAGATGAAGGCTCTTTCAGCAGCAGCTCAGATAGTGAAGCCGAATCTGAACAGCCCATTTGCCTTATGGCAACAAGCTCCGAAGATAGAGAGGAGGACACAGATGAGGTAATCACTAGATTTGAAAACTTCACAATTGCTGATTGGGTAGATGCTTATCATGACATAGCTGATAGAGCTGATGATATTAGAAAAGAGAATAGGCATCTTAGAAGAAAAATCAATTCCATGCAAAATGATAAAACACTAACTGATAAAATTGCATGTTTGGAATCTGAGATTGATGAATTGAAACTCACATGCTCTGAAGAAGATAAAATCAAAGATGAGTTAAAAGCTTCTAAGAAAGAGAATCTAAGGCTTGAAAATGAAATTGATGAATGGAAGCTGAAGATTCAAAAATGTGAAAGTGAAGTAAAAATCATTTCTGAAAAATATGAAGCTGTCCTCAATGTCAACAATGAGCTAAAAAAGGCTATTGATGAACTTCAGAAAGATAATGAGGATAAAATGAAGATCATTGAGAAAATGACCCAAGGAACAGATAACTTAAATGCTTTGTTAGGGTCAAAGGTTAATTTCAGAAAAGAGGGCCTAGGTTTTAATTCTAGTGCAACAAAAACTTTCGGAATGAAAACAATTTCATTTGTTGCTCAAAAGGAAAAGGGACCTCTAATTAGCATGAACTTAACAAATTTGATGAACAAAACTGCTAATCTGAAAAAGCCCAGTGCTGAGGAGAAAGGTAAACGAAAGTTTAATGAGCCTAGTAGAGCTAGCTCATCTAAGCAGAATCCTAGGGCTCAGACACAGGTTAGGGGTCAACCTGCACAGACTGGTAAACCCCAGGTCAAGGTAACCAGTCTCCACCTCTTAAGAAGACCCAATACAAACCTGTGTATAGGTCAGTAGGGTCCAAAGTAAAGGGGAGACAAAGTGCTGCTAGGAGTCAACCCAATTATTTTTATCAATCCAGAGCTCAGACCCACTACAATGCACAGCCAACCTACTTCTATAGGTCAAATTGGTCTAGAACTCAGGGTAAGTGTCACGCCCCGAGCGCGGAAGATACTCGGATATGCGCGACGAGTTTATATCAATCATGTCAATCAGAGTAGTAGTGTATTCGACACCAAAATAGAGATGCGCAAAATAGAAAGATAACCCAATCCTTTATTTCATAATGGATAGACTATTACAAATCCAATACTCTATTCAAAAAGGAAAAGTACATAGTTGACTCAAGAAAATAGGAAAAAGACTAGATGACACTTGGAGAAGTTCTATCACTTTCACTCTTGACCATTCCCATCCGATTGACTTCCCTCGTCGTCAGAATTACCTGAAAAGTAGGGAACACACAGAGTGAGCGAACGCTCAGTAGGAATTTATATCTCAAGCGCTAGCAAGGGGTTTAAATAATTACATCTTTCATGTATGTACTATAGCTATGCATGCTCGCATAAAACGACAAGATGGAGAGAGAATTTATCAATAAGACAGCAAGATGAACTAGTCACGAGCTTTCAAGAAAAGATGACAAGATATTCAAGCAAGTACTTTTTAGCAAGTCATGTCAAGAACTTTGGCTATCATGTATCAAGCAAGCAAGTAATTACCCTTTCTCGGGTCACGCAATTCATGTCAAGTCAAGTACGAGTCAAGTACAAGATTTGTGTGGAATGTCCAATCAAGCTAGTCATGCACTCGGTATAATGCCAGATACCTTATCATTCAACTCCCATGGGCACAAGTACTTTCGGGTGCTCCTCCCAGGACCAGATCGGGCCCTATATGCGCAGGCATTTATCATATATATTTTTGACATCCACTCTTGTATATATATATAGCCAATATGGAATTTCAACAATTTAAGCTTGTAGACACGTAAGATAACTTTGAGAGAATGGAGTCCAAAAAATATGACATTGGACATAGATAGGCGATAACAACAGTACAATCACGATGAACGATGAAACTAGGTGGAATTAGGTTCCCTTAACTCGGGTACCATGACAAGTATGGACATTCTTTATATAGAATTGAGGTCCACATGAACAGTATATCAAAGGCAAGATACCCTCATTCTTATTATAGAATTGAGGTCCACAAGAACATCAACAAATGGCATGATTTCATCATCCCATTAAGAATTCTCATGATATACTCTTTGCATAACATAAGGGCTGGTATACCATGTTTCTTTAGAGTGACATGGCATTCAATAGTGTAATGGGTTTTTAGGGTACAACCAGCTCAGTCGACCTTGAGGGAATCCAAGGTACGAGAAGTCTTACGGAGGTCTCTATGACTAACTCGCTAGTCCAAAGGAACGGAATGTCCAATGGAGAGCTTGTATGTCAATGAGAGTTGAGGGTGATCGATAAAACATCATGAAACGTGGGACTATACTCACGGAGTGGAGATATAGTGCCGATATACATATATATAGATATATTGAAACCATCGGTTATCAGAGACAGGGTAAAAATATTTTTACAGGAAAATAACGACTTAAGTAAAGTCACTACTCAAGTAATTAACGCCTTCAGTAAGGGCGTTTATCTATTTTACATTTTTGCAAAATTTCAATATTTCCGTATTTTACCAAAAACGCGCCCTTGTAAGGGGCGTTTAATTAAAATTTGACGACGTATGCAATGGTCATTCATTCTTTACCTCTATTTTTGCAGAATATATATTTTCAGTAATTTATCAAAAACACGCCCTGGACAGGGGCGTTACTTTTCAATTCACGCCCTGAACAGGGGCGTTAGTCAAGTGAGAGACGACCTATACAGGGTCGTGTATTTCAAGAATTTACAATTTTTCAAGTATTGAAATTTCCAGAAAATGAGATATGGTCATGACAGGATAATATCAGGATTAATGATCATGCACTGGTTTAGAATCATGTTTAAGTGAATATTGGACTAATTAACATGGGTAATTATCAGGTAATTAAATTAACGTCTGTGTACAGGGCGTCAAATCTTTTGAATTGACGACCTTGTCAGGGTCGTTTATTTAAATAGCGCCCTAGTCTGGGTCGCGTATAAAATTAGCGCCCTTGGAAAGGGCGTTTCTTTCCAACAATAGAACTTTTAAAACTCGTGAAAACTATATGCATGAACTAATATATATGGTTTAATATAGTTATTATGGTGATTTGGGCTACAGTGCTTGAGAAAACCTACCTTATAGTTGATTTGAACGGATGCAGGTTCTGTGAAGAAAGAACGATACTCTGTTTTATAAACAGAGTCTTTTTGAAGCTTTCGATCCTAATAGCAGTAGCAAGGGTAGTAAGAGGTTGCAGATGAAGAACCCTCAATTCTTTAGTAGGTTATGATGACTTCCCTACAGAAAAATAAGATGAAGAAACATTAATTTTTCTTCATAATACTTACTGAAGGTAGAGGAAAGAAGAACTTACCCCTTTCGTTCTTCACAACGTGAATCTTCTTAACCTGTAAGAAGAGAAGAAGACGAAGAACCTGTTAATGTTCTTCATACCATCGTAAACAGAAAAGAAGAAGAAAGAACCTTGGTTCTTCACATACTGTAGAATAGTCCGAACGCCAAATAGCGTTCTCGGTTCAAGCAGTAGGTTATTTATAGGATTTAGGTGAACCTAATAGAGTTAGTGTTTGATTGGAAGTAACACTTCCGTGATAGAGTTATTACTACATTCGAACTCTTTCTCATAGTTATCAACTTACCCTGGATAGACTCCTGGGTCGAACGAAACTCAAACTAAATTAACGACCTAGGTCAGGGCGTTGAATTTAATTTGACGCATTGTCAAGCGTTGTTACTTGTTGAAACGCGTCCATGCAAGGGACGTTACGCTAACTTGCCCTTTTTATTTATTTTGGTCGTTTGAAATTTGACGCCTTGATGTGTGAGCGTCCTTTCTTCAAAACACGCCTTAGGTAGGGGCATTTTATTTTAAAGTAGCGCCTATATCTAAGGCGTTATTTTCATCAGGTTTTAATTATTTTTATTCCAAGCTCTTTTGCTTATTTATTAAATCTTTTAATCTATTTTGATTTATTTATTCCTTTTAAATTTATCAGGGTTGCTACACCCTCCCCCACTTAAAAAGAATTTGGTCCCCAAATTCCATATCATACATTTACATATGGAGAGTGTAGAGTATGTACCTTCTAAAATAAATCTGGAAATTGTTTCCTCATAGATTCCTCGGTCTCCCATGTAGCTTCATGTTCTGAATTCTTATTCCATTATACTTTTAGCATGGGAATAACCTTATTCATTAGGGTACGTACTTCTCGATCTAAGATCTTCATAGACTTCTGTTCATACGTGAGATCCTTCTAGATTACTAGGTCTCCATGTTCGATAATATGTGATGGATCATGCACATACTTCTTCAACATAGATATGTGGAACACATTGTGAATATCTGACAATTGAGGGGGTAATGCGATGCGATAAGCAACCTCGCCAACTCTTTCTAGTATCTCAAAAGGTCCGATAAATCTTGGTGTAAGCTTGTCTTTAACATCAAATCTTCGTATTCCACGTCCAGGCGATATCTTGAGAAATACATGATCTCCAACTTGGAATTCGAGATCTCTTCTTCTTGTGTCAGCATAAGCCTTTTGTCTAGACTGAGCAACTTGTAGTCTTTCTCTGATCAATTGTATCTTCTTGGTAGTGTCCCTTACCATTTCTGGACCTAACAGTTATTTTTCTCCAACTTCGTTCCAGCATAAGGGTGATCGGCAACTCCTTCCGTATAAGGCTTCAAAAGGTGCCATTTGTATACTTGCCTGGTAGCTATTATTGTATGCAAATTTGACCAGAGGCAAGTGATCATGCCAGTTTCCATCAAAATTAGTAATGCATGCTCTTAGCATATCTTCGACTACTTGATTGGTTCTCTCGGTCTGTCCATCTGTTTGAGGATGGAAGGCTGTACTAAAGCTAAGTCTCGTCCCCAACGAATGTTGTAGTCCTTTCCAAAAATGAGAAGTAAAACGGAGATCTCTGTCAGACACGATTGAAACAGGAATACCATGTAATCTGACTATTTCCTTGATGTATAGTGCAGCTAAGACATCAACTGACCATCGACTCTTGATTGGCAAGAAATGCGCTGATTTGGTCAACCGGTCAATGATAACCCAAATTCCATCATGTCCTCTTTTTGATTTAGATAAACCCATGATGAAATCCATACCAATATCCTCCCACTTCCATTTAGGGATATCTAGAGGATGTAGTTTTCCAGCAGGCTTTTGGTGTTCCGCCTTGACTTGTTGGCATGTGAGACAACGTGATACATAGTCTGCTATTTCCCTTTTTATGTTGGGCCACCAAAAATTTCTTTTCACATCTTGATACATCTTGGTAGATCTAGGATGAATCGTATACTTTGACCTATGAGCTTCATCTAAGACCTTCTTCTTCAATTCTGGGCAGTCCGGTATACAAGTTCTATTCTTGAACATTAATCTTCCATCAGAAGCTAATTGGAAATCCGATTGTCTTTCTAATCTGCCCTTGATTTCTACTAATGTAGGATCATCATCCTGAAGTGCTTGTATCTCAGATAATAAATCTGACTGTATGCTTATATGAGATAATGTGACACATCTAGGATCCGTGTCCATGCTTATATTGAGTTCAGAGAATTGTTCTAGCAATTTCCATTCTTGAATCAGACAATTGGCTAACAGTGCTCTCGGCTTTCGACTAAGGGCATCAGCAACATAATTACCCTTTCCAGGATGATATTGTATATTGAAGTCGAAGTCCTTGAGATATTCCAGCCATCGTCTTTGCCTCATATTTAACTCCTTCTGTGAGAAAAGATATTTGAGACTCTTGTGATCGGAGTATACAGTAAACTGTACTCCATAAAGATAATGTCTCCATATTTTGAGTGCAAATACTACCGCGGCCAATTCTAAGTCATGGACGGGGTAGTTCTCTTCATGCTTCTTTAATTGACGAGAAGAGTAGGCTATAACCCTCCCTTGTTACATTAGAACACACCCGAGGCCAATGCCAGAAGCATCAGTGTATGCCTCGAACTTTTCTCCTTCAATTGGCAATGCTAAGATAGGAGCTGTAATAAGATGATCCTTGAGAGTTTGGAAGCTTCTCTCACATTCCTCATCCCATTCATAACGGATCTCCTTGCGAGTTAACCTCGTAAGTGGCACGGTGATTTTAGAGAAATCCTTAATGAATCGCCTGTAATAGCCGGCAAGACCTAAGAAACTTCGGATCTCGCTAGCATTGGTCGGTCTTTCCCAGTTCCTTACAGCTTCAACCTTTGATGGGTCTACCGACAAGCCATCCTTGGATATAACATGTCCGAGAAAAGTCACTTCTTCAAGTCAGAATTCACACTTGCTAAGTTTTGCATATAATTGGTTTATCCTCAATATTTCTAATGCAATCCTCAAATGTTCCTCATGCTCTTCCTTGGTCTTGGAATAAATCAATATATCATCAATAAAGACCACCACGAATTGATCCAAATAAGGCCTGAATATACTATTCATTAACTGCATAGAGGCAGCAGGGGCATTTGTTAGTCCGAAAGGCATAACAACGAATTCATAATGGCCATACCTGCTTCTGAATGCGGTTTTATGAATATCCTCGTCCTTGATTCTTAGTTGGTGATATCCGGACCTAAGATCAATTTTGGAAAAGTACATGGATCCTGAAATTTGATCAAACAATTCATCGATTCTCGGCAGTGGATACTTGTTCTTGATAGTGAGATGATTCAACTGTCGATAGTCGACGCATAACCTCATGGATCCGTCTTTCTTCTTTACAAATAATACAGGCGCTCCCCACGGGGAAGTACTTGGTCTAATGAATCCTTTCTTAATGAGTTCCAGCAATTGCTTCTTTAACTCCTTGAGTTCAGCAGGTGACATCCTATAAGGTGCCTTTGAAATCGGACCAGCACCAGGGACTAAGTCAATGGTGAAGGCCACTTCTCTTTGCGGGGGTAATTCCGGCAAATCTTCCGGAAACACGTCAGGAAATTCTTGTACCACTGGAATGTCTTCTAGCTTAATCTTCTTAGCTTCTTTAACTGTGACAAAAGCAAAGAAAGATGTACATCCTTTCCTAATGAGCTTGCTAGCTCGGAGAGCTGAAATAACAGGGGATTTGCTCCGACTCTTGGGGCTAGTAAATATTAGTTCTGGAAATTCCTTGAATGTAACCTTGCTATTGCGGCAATCAACCGTTGCCTGATACTTGGATAACCAATTTGCCCCTAGTATAACATCATACTCTTTCAGATCTAAACATATGAGATCAATAGGGAGATTTCTACCCTGAACCAATACTTCGCAGTTTTGGTAATGATGTGTAATATCAGTCTCATCATCCAGAGGTGTAGACAAAACTAACTTTATCCATTCCGGTTCTAGGGGTAATGGGTCAACAAACTTTTTAGAAACAATAGAATGCGATGCACCAGTATCAATTAAGACATATGCATTCCTGGAACAAACTTTCAATGTACCTTCCACTAAGCCGCCTCCTTCTACTTGCTCGGTCTCCTTGATTGCATGAAGACGAGCATTCTTGGTTACTGGGCGCTTCCCGTCAACGGCTTGGTCGTTAAGTAATGGGCAATCGGGAATCCGATGCTCACGACTCCCACAACGGAGACATGCTCCTAGTTTCCTCTAGCATTCTTCTGCTCTATGACCCGCTTTATCACAATGCTTGCACACTGTATTTGGAGAGATAGTGGTGATAGAGAAGGGCTTGGTCTTCTTGAACTTTTGGTCTTGCGAGGGAATACCTCCATTGCTAGGCCTCTTCTTGAGTTGGGTTTAAAGGAACCCGAACCTGTAACTTGTTCCTTCTTATCCTTACCACGAATCCTATCAGACAGTTCCGTGGCATCTTCTAATAGTTGAGCTCGGCGTACTATCTCCGAGTAGACTTGAATGTCCATCGGCGCCAGTTGAGTAATAGCTTGGGGCCTGAGCCCATTAAGAAACCTCCTAGCTTTCATTTTCTCGGTGCTAACTAGATGCTTAGCATATCGAGACAATCTAGAGAATTGAGCCTCATACTCGGCCACTGACAAAGATCGTTGCTTTAATGCAGCAAATTCTGTAGCCTTCTTTTCCTGAACTCGGTCCGAGAAATATTTCATGTTGAAGTGTTCAACGAATTCTTCCCACGAGACCTGATCTTGATTTATAGTAGCCTCTATTGATTCCCACCAGCATCTAGCATCCCTTTCTAACTGAAAAGTAGCTAATAAAACTTTATCCTGATCCGTGCATTGCATAACACGGAATATTCGTTCTGTTTCCTTAATCCAGTGTTCAGCGTCATCTGGATCAGTAGAACCCGTGAACTTGGGTGGGTTCATGTTCTTGAAAGTCTGGTGGAGACTTCCTGCTCGTTGTCCACCTCCTAGTGTTACTTGTTGCAGCACTTGAGTCATGCCTTGAAGGGTACGCTGCATGTTGCGCCATTGAGCACGTTCGGCAGCCATTATCCTACAATTTTAATAACTAGATTAATATGTGCTTGTATTTAAAGACTCATATACTATGTTAACTTTAACCCTTGGTTCTACCCAATCTCACTGGTTGAAGGTTTAAAACTTATCCTTGGACTTGGGTTTTTTTTTTTCCTAGGAATTGAATACCCTAGGCTCTGATACCACAAAAACTGTCACGCCCCGAGCGCGGAAGATACTCGGATATGTGCGACGAGTTTATATCAATCATGTCAATCAGAGTAGTAGTGTATTCGATACCAAAACAGAGATTCGCAAAATAGAAAGATAACCCAATCCTTTATTTCATAATGGATAGACTATTACAAATCAAATACTCTATTCAAAAAGGAAAAGTACATAGTTGACTCAAGAAAATAGGAAAAAGACTAGATGACACTTGGAGAAGTTCTATCAATTTCACTCTTGACCATTCCCATCCGATTGACTTCCCTCGTCGTCGGAATTACCTGAAAAGTAGGGAACACACGGAGTGAGCGAACACTCAGTAGGAATTTATATCTCAAGCGCTAGTAAGGGGTTTAAATAATTACATCTTTCATGTATGTACTATAGCTATGCATGCTCGCATAAAACGACAAGATGGAGAGAGAATTTATCAATAAGACAGCAAGATGAACTAGTCACGAGCTTTCAAGAAAAGATGACAAGATATTCAAGCAAGTACTTTTTAGCAAGTCATGTCAAGAACTTTGGCTATCATGTATCAAGCAAGCAAGTAATTACCCTTTCTCGGGTCACCCAATTCATGTCAAGTCAAGTACGAGTCAAGTACAAGATTTGTGTGGAATGTCCAATCAAGCTAGTCATGCACTCGGTATAATGCCAGATACCTTATCATTCAACTCCCATGGGCACAAGTACTTTCGGGTGCTCCTCCCAGGACCAGATCGGGCCCTATATGCGCAGGCATTTATCATGTATATTTTGACATCCACTCTTGTATATATATATAGCCAATATGGAATTTCAACAATTTAAGCTTGTAGACACGTAGGATAACTTTGAGAGAATGGAGTCCAAAAATACGACATTGGACATAGATAGGCGATAACAACGGTACAATCACGATGAACGATGAAACTAGGTGGAATTAGGTTCCCTTAACTCGGGTACCATGACAAAGTATGGACATTCTTTATATAGAATTGAGGTCCACATGAACAGTATATCAAAGGCAAGATACCCTCATTCTTATTATAGAATTGAGGTCCACAAGAACATCAACAAATGGCATGATATCATCATCCCATTAAGAATTCTCATGATATACTCTTTGCATATCATAAGGGCCGGTATACCATGTTTCTTTAGAGTGACATGGCATTCAATAGTGTAATGGGTTTTTAGGGTACAACCAGCTCAGTCGACCTTGAGGGAATCCAAGGTACGAGGAGTCTTACGGAGGTCTCTATGACTAACTCGCTAGTCCAAAGGAACGGAATGTCCAATGGAGAGCTTGTATGTCAATGAGAGTTGAGGGTGATCGATAAAACATCATGAAACGTGGGACTATACTCACGGAGTGGAGATATAGTGCCGATATACATATATATAGATATATTGAAACCATCGGTTATCAGAACAGGGTAAAAATATTTTTACAGGAAAATAACGACTTAAGTAAAGTCACTACTCAAGTAATTAACGCCTTCAGTAAGGGCGTTTATCTATTTTACATTTTTGCAAATTTCAATATTTCCGTATTTTACCAAAAACGCGCCCTGGTAAGGGGCGTTTAATTAAAATTTGACGACGTATGCAATGGTCGTTCATTCTTTACCTCTATTTTTGCAGAATATATATTTTCAGTAATTTATCAAAAACACGCCCTGGACAGGGGCGTTACTTTTCAATTCACGCCCTGAACAGGGGCGTTAGTCAAGTGAGAGACGACCTATACAGGGTCGTGTATTTCAAGAATTTACAATTTTTCAAGTATTGAAATTTCCAGAAAATGAGATATGGTCATGACAGGATAATATCAGGATTAATGATCATGCACTGATTTAGAATCATGTTTAAGTGAATATTGGACTAATTAACATGGGTAATTATCAGGTAATTAAATTGACGTCTGTGTACAGGGCGTCAAATCTTTTGAATTGACGACCTTGTCAGGGTCGTTTATTTAAATAGCGCCCTAGTCTGGGTCGCGTATAAAATTAGCGCCCTTGGAAAGGGCGTTTCTTTCCAACAATAGAACTTTTAAAACTCGTGAAAACTATATGCATGAACTAATATATATGGTTTAATATAGTTATTATGGTGATTTGGGCTACAGTGCTTGAGAAAACCTACCTTATAGTTGATTTGAACGGATGCAGGTTCTGTGAAGAAAGAACGATACTCTGTTTTATAAACAGAGTCTTTTTGAAGCTTTCGATCCTAATAGCAGTAGCAAGGGTAGTAAGAGGTTGCAGATGAAGAACCCTCAATTCTTTAGTAGGTTATGATGACTTCCCTACAGAAAAATAAGATGAAGAAACATTAATTTTTCTTCATAATACTTACTGAAGGTAGAGGAAAGAAGAACTTACCCCTTTCGTTCTTCACAACGTGAATCTTCTTAACCTGTAAGAAGAGAAGAAGACGAAGAACCTGTTAATGTTCTTCATACCATCGTAAACAGAAAAGAAGAAGAAAGAACCTTGGTCCTTCACATACCGTAGAATAGTCCGAACACCAAATAGCGTTCTCGGTTCAAGCAGTAGGTTATTTATAGGATTTAGGTGAACCTAATAGAGTTAGTGTTTGATTGGAAGTAACACTTCCGTGATAGAGTTATTACTACATTCGAACTCTTTCTCATAGTTATCAACTTACCCTGGATAGACTCCTGGGTCGAACGAAACTCAAACTAAATTAACGACCTAGGTCAGGGCGTTGAATTTAATTTGACGCATTGTCAAGCGTTGTTACTTGTTGAAACGCGTCCATGCAAGGGACGTTACGCTAACTTGCCCTTTTTATTTATTTTGGTCGTTTGAAATTTGACGCCTTGATGTGTGGGCGTCCTTTCTTCAAAACACGCCTTAGGTAGGGCGTTTTATTTTAAAGTAGCGCCTATATCTAAGGCGTTATTTTCATCAGGTTTAATTATTTTTATTCCAAGCTCTTTTGCTTATTTACTAAATCTTTTAATCTATTTTGATTTATTTATTCCTTTTAAATTTATCAGGGTTGCTACACCCTCCCCCACTTAAAAAGAATTTGGTCCCCAAATTCCATATCATACATTTACATATGGAGAGTGTAGAGTATGTACCTTCTAAAATAAATCTGGAAATTGTTTCCTCATAGATTCCTCGGTCTCCCATGTAGCTTCATGTTCTGAATTCTTATTCCATTGTACTTTTAGCATGGGAATAACCTTATTCCTTAGGGTACGTACTTCTCGATCTAAGATCTTCATAGGCTTCTGTTCATACGTGAGATCTTCTGGATTACTAGGTCTCCATGTTCGATAATATGTGATGGATCATGTACATACTTCTTCAACATAGATATGTGGAACACATCATGTACTTCGGACAGTTGAGGGGGCAATGCGATGCGATAAGCAACCTCGCCAACTCTTTCTAGTATCTCAAAAGGTCCGATAAATCTTGGTGTAAGCTTGCCTTTAACACCAAATCTTCGTATTCCACGTCCAGGCGATATCTTGAGAAATACATGATCTCCAACTTGGAATTCGAGATCTCTTCTTCTTGTGTCAGCATAAGCCTTTTGTCTAGACTGAGCAACTTGTAGTCTTTCTCTGATCAATTGTATCTTCTTGGTAGTGTCCCTTACCATTTCTGGACCTAACAGTTGTTTCTCTCCAACTTCGTTCCAGCATAAGGGTGATCGGCAACTCCTTCCGTATAAGGCTTCAAAAGGTGCCATTTGTATACTTGCCTGGTAGCTATTATTGTATGCAAATTCGACCAGAGGCAAGTGATCATGCCAGTTTCCATCAAAATCAGTAATGCATGCTCTTAGCATATCTTCGACTACTTGATTGGTTCTCTCGGTCTGTCCATCTGTTTGAGGATGAAGGCTGTACTAAAGCTAAGTCTCGTCCCCAACGAATGTTGTAGTCCTTTCCAAAAATGAGAAGTAAAACGGAGATCTCTGTCAGACACGATTGAAACAGGAATACCATGTAATCTGACTATTTCCTTGATGTATAGTGCAGCTAAGACATCAACTGACCATCGACTCTTGATTGGCAAGAAATGCGCTGATTTGGTCAATCGGTCAATGATAACCCATATTCCATCATGTCCTCTTTTTGATTTAGATAAACCCATGATGAAATCCATACCAATATCCTCCCACTTCCATTTAGGGATATCTAGAGGATGTAGTTTTTCAGCAGGCTTTTGGTGTTCTGCCTTGACTTGTTGGCATGTGAGACAACGTGATACATAGTCTGCTATTTCCCTTTTCATGTTGGGCCACCAAAAATTTCTTTTCACATCTTGGTACATCTTGGTAGATCTAGGATGAATCGTATACCTTGACCTATGAGCTTCATCTAAGACCTTCTTCTTCAATTCTGGGCAGTCCGGTATACAAGTTCTATTCTTGAACATTAATCTTCCATCAGAAGCTAATTGGAAATCCGATTGTCTTCTAATCTGCCCTTGATTTCTACTAATGTAGGATCATCATCCTGAAGTGCTTGTATCTCAGATAATAAATCTGACTGTATGCTTACATGAGATAATGTGACACATCTAGGGTCCGTGTCCATGCTTATATTGAGTTCAGAGAATTGTTCTAGCAATTTCCATTCTTGAATCAGACAATTGGCTAACAGTGCTCTCGGCTTTCGACTAAGGGCATCTGCTACATGATTACCCTTTCCGGGATGATATTGTATATTGAAGTCGAAGTCCTTGAGATATTCCAGCCATCGTCTTTGCCTCATATTTAACTCCTTCTGTGAGAAAAGATATTTGAGACTCTTGTGATCGGAGTATACAGTAAACTGTACTCCATAAAGATAATGTCTCCATATTTTGAGTGCAAATACTACCGCGGCCAATTCTAAGTCATGGACGGGGTAGTTCTCTTCATGCTTCTTTAATTGACGAGAAGAGTAGGCTATAACCTTCCCTTGTTGCATTAGAACACACCCGAGGCCAATGCCAGAAGCATCAGTGTATACCTCGAACTTTTCTCCTTCAATTGGCAATGCTAAGATAGGAGCTGTAGTAAGATGATCCTTGAGAGTTTGGAAGCTTCTCTCACATTCCTCATCCCATTCATAACGGATCTCCTTGCGAGTTAACCTCGTAAGTGGCACGGTGATTTTAGAGAAATCCTTGATGAATCGCCTGTAATAGCCGGCAAGACCTAAGAAACTTCGGATCTCGCTAGCATTGGTCGGTCTTTCCCAGTTCCTTACAGCTTCAACCTTTGATGGGTCTACAGACAAGCCATCCTTTGATATAACATGTCCGAGAAAAGTCACTTCTTCAAGTCAGAATTCACACTTGCTAAGTTTTGCATATAATTGGTTTGTCCTCAATATTTGTAATGCAATCCTCAAATGTTCCTCATGCTCTTCCTTGGTCTTGGAATAAATCAATATATCATCAATAAAGACCACCACGAATTGATCCAAATAAGGCCTGAATATACTATTCATTAACTGCATAAAGGCAGCAGGGGCATTCGTTAGTCCGAAAGGCATAACAACGAATTCATAATGGCCATACCTGCTTCTGAATGCGGTTTTATGAATATCCTCGTCCTTGATTCTTAGTTGGTGATATCCGGACCTAAGATCAATTTTGGAAAAGTACATGGATCCTGAAATTTGATCAAACAATTCATCGATTCTCGGCAGTGGATACTTGTTCTTGATAGTGAGATGATTCAACTGTCGATAGTCGACGCATAACCTCATGGATCCGTCTTTCTTCTTTACAAATAATACAGGCGCTCCCCACGGGGAAGTACTTGGTCTAATGAATCCTTTCTTAATGAGTTCCATCAATTGCTCCTTTAACTCCTTGAGTTCAGCAGGTGACATCCTATAAGGTGCCTTTGAAATCGGACCAGCACCAGGGACTAAGTCAATGGTGAAGGCCACTTCTCTTTGCGGGGGTAATCCGGCAAATCTTCCGGAAACACGTCCGGAAATTCTTGTACCACTGGAATGTCTTCTAGCTTAATCTTCTTAGCTTCTTTAACTGTGACAAAGGCAAGGAAAGATGTACATCCTTTCCTGATGAGCTTGCTAGCTCGGAGAGCTGAAATAAGAGGGGATTTGCTCCGACTCTTGGGGCTAGTAAATATTAGTTCTGGAAATTCCTTGAATGTAACCTTGCTATTGCGGCAATCAACCGTTGCCTGATACTTGGATAACCAATCTGCCCCTAGTATAACATCATACTCTTTCAGATCTAAACATATGAGATCAATAGGGAGATTTCTACCCTGAACCAATACTTCGCAGTTTTGGTAATGATGTGTAATATCAGTCTCATCATCCAGAGGAGTAGACAAAACTAACTTTATCCATTCCGGTTCTAGGGGTAATGGGTCAGCAAACTTTTAGAAACAATAGAATGCGATGCACCAGTATCAATTAAGACATATGCATTCCTGGAACAAACTTTCAATGTACCTTCCACTAAGCCGCCTCCTTCTACTTGCTCGGTCTCCTTGATTGCATGAAGACGAGCATTCTTGGTTACTGGGCGCTTCCCGTCAACGGCTTGGTCGTTAAGTAATGGGCAATCGGGAATCCGATGCTCACGACTCCCACAACGGAGACATGCTCCTAGTTTCCTCCAGCATTCTTCTGCTCTATGACCCGCTTTATCACAATGCTTGCACACTGTATTTGGAGAGGTAGTGGTGATAGAGAAGGGCTTGGTCTTCTTGAACTTTTGGTCTTGTGAGGAATACCTCCATTGCTAGGCCTTTTCTTGAAGTTGGGTTTAAAGGAACCCGAACCTGTAACTTGTTCCTTCTTATCCTTACCACGAATCCTATCAGACAGTTCCGTGGCATCTTCTAATAGTTGAGCTCGGCGTACTATCTCCGAGTAGACTTGAATGTCCATCGGCGCCAGTTGAGTAATAGCTTGGGGCCTGAGCCCATTAAGAAACCTCCTAGCTTTCATTTTCTCGGTGCTAACTAGATGCTTAGCATATCGAGACAATCTAGAGAATTGGGCCTCATACTCGGCCACTGACAAAGATCGTTGCTTTAATGCAGCAAATTCTGCAGCCTTCTTTTCCTGAACTCGGTCCGAGAAATATTTCGCGTTGAAGTGTTCAACGAATTCTTCCCACGAGACCTGATCTTGATTTATAGTAGCCTCTATTGATTCCCACCAGCATCTAGCATCCCTTTCTAACTGAAAAGTAGCTAATAAAACTTTATCCTGATCCGTGCATTGCATAACACGGAATATTCGTTCTGTTTCCCTAATCCAGTGTTCAGCGTCATCTGGATCAGTAGAACCCGTGAACTTGGGTGGGTTCATGTTCTTGAAAGTCTGGTGGAGACTTCCTGCTCGTTGTCCACCTCCTTGTGTTACTTGTTGCAGCACTTGAGTCATGCCTTGAAGGGTACGCTGCATGTTGCGCCATTGAGCACGTTCGGCAGCCATTATCCTACAATTACAATAACTAGATTAATATGTGCTTGTATTTAAAGACTCATATACTATGTTAACTTTAACCCTTGGTTCTACCCAATCTCACTGGTTGAAGGTTTAAACTTATCCTTGGACTTGGGTTTTCCTAGGAATTGAATACCCTAGGCTCTGATACCACAAAAACTGTCACGCCCCGAGCGCGGAAGATACTCGGATATGCGCGACGAGTTTATATCAATCATGTCAATCAGAGTAGTAGTGTATTCGACACCAAAACAGAGATGCGCAAAATAGAAAGATAACCCAATCCTTTATTTCATAATGGATAGACTATTACAAATCCAATACTCTATTCAAAAAAGGAAAAGTACATAGTTGACTCAAGAAAATAGGAAAAAGACTAGATGACACTTGGAGAAGTTCTATCAATTTCACTCTTGACCATTCCCATCCGATTGACTTCCCTCGTCGTCGGAATTACCTGAAAAGTAGGGAATACACGGAGTGAGCGAACGCTCAGTAGGAATTTATATCTCAAGCGCTAGTAAGGGGTTTAAATAATTACATCTTTCATGTATGTACTATAGCTATGCATGCTCGCATAAAACGACAAGATGGAGAGAGAATTTATCAATAAGACAGCAAGATGAACTAGTCACGAGCTTTCAAGAAAAGATACAAGATATTCAAGCAAGTACTTTTAGCAAGTCATGTCAAGAACTTTGGCTATCATGTATCAAGCAAGCAAGTAATTACCCTTTCTCGGGTCACGCAATTCATGTCAAGTCAAGTACAAGATTTGTGTGGAATGTCCAATCAAGCTAGTCATGCACTCGGTATAATGCCAGATACCTTATCATTCAACTCCCATGGGCACAAGTACTTTCGGGTGCTCCTCCAAGGACCAGATCGGGCCCTATATGCGCAGGCATTTATCATGTATATTTTGACATCCACTCTTGTATATATATATAGCCAATATGGAATTTCAACAATTTAAGCTTGTAGACACGTAGGATAACTTTGAGAGAATGGAGTCCAAAAAATACGACATTGGACATAGATAGGCGATAACAACGGTACAATCACGATGAACGATGAAACTAGGTGGAATTAGGTTCCCTTAACTCGGGTACCATGACAAGTATGGACATTCTTTATATAGAATTGAGGTCCACATGAACAGTATATCAAAGGTAAGATACCCTCATTCTTATTATAGAATTGAGGTCCACAAGAACATCAACAAATGGCATGATTTCATCATCCCATTAAGAATTCTCATGATATACTCTTTGCATAACATAAGGGCTGGTATACCATGTTTCTTTAGAGTGACATGGCATTCAATAGTGTAATGGGTTTTTAGGGTACAACCAGCTCAGTCGACCTTGAGAGAATCCAAGGTACGAGAAGTCTTACGGAGGTCTCTATGACTAACTCGCTAGTCCAAAGGAACGGAATGTCCAATGGAGAGCTTGTATGTCAATGAGAGTTGAGGGTGATCGATAAAACATCATGAAACGTGGGACTATACTCACGGAGTGGAGATATAGTGCCGATATACATATATATAGATATATTGAAACCATCGGTTATCAGAGACAGGGTAAAAATATTTTTACAGGAAAATAACGACTTAAGTAAAGTCACTACTCAAGTAATTAACGCCTTCAGTAAGGGCGTTTATCTATTTTACATTTTTACAAAATTTCAATATTTCCGTATTTTACCAAAAACGCGCCCTTGTAAGGGGCGTTTAATTAAAATTTGACGACGTATGCAATGGTCGTTCATTCTTTACCTCTATTTTTGCAGAATATATATTTTCAGTAATTTATCAAAAACACGCCCTGGACAGGGGCGTTACTTTTCAATTCACGCCCTGAACAGGGGCGTTAGTCAAGTGAGAGACGACCTATACAGGGTCGTGTATTTCAAGAATTTACAATTTTTCAAGTATTGAAATTTCCAGAAAATGAGATATGGTCATGACAGGATAATATCAGGATTAATGATCATGCACTGGTTTAGAATCATGTTTAAGTGAATATTGGACTAATTAACATGGGTAATTATCAGGTAATTAAATTAACGTCTGTGTACAGGGCGTCAAATCTTTTGAATTGACGACCTTGTCAGGGTCGTTTATTTAAATAGCGCCCTAGTCTGGGTCGCGTATAAAATTAGCGCCCTTGGAAAGGGCGTTTCTTTCCAACAATAGAACTTTTAAAACTCGTGAAAACTATATGCATGAACTAATATATATGGTTTAATATAGTTATTATGGTGATTTGGGCTACAGTGCTTGAGAAAACCTACCTTATAGTTGATTTGAACGGATGCAGGTTCTGTGAAGAAAGAACGATACTCTGTTTTATAAACAGAGTCTTTTTGAAGCTTTCGATCCTAATAGCAGTAGCAAGGGTAGTAAGAGGTTGCAGATGAAGAACCCTCAATTCTTTAGTAGGTTATGATGACTTCCCTACAGAAAAATAAGATGAAGAAACATTAATTTTTCTTCATAATACTTACTGAAGGTAGAGGAAAGAAGAACTTACCCCTTTCGTTCTTCACAACGTGAATCTTCTTAACCTGTAAGAAGAGAAGAAGACGAAGAACCTGTTAATGTTCTTCATACCATCGTAAACAGAAAAGAAGAAGAAAGAACCTTGGTTCTTCACATACCGTAGAATAGTCCGAACGCCAAATAGCGTTCTCGGTTCAAGCAGTAGGTTATTTATAGGATTTAGGTGAACCTAATAGAGTTAGTGTTTGATTGGAAGTAACACTTCCGTGATAGAGTTATTACTACATTCGAACTCTTTCTCATAGTTATGAACTTACCCTGGATAGACTCCTGGGTCGAACGAAACTCAAACTAAATTAACGACCTAGGTCAGGGCGTTGAATTTAATTTGACGCATTGTCAAGCGTTGTTACTTGTTGAAACGCGTCCATGCAAGGGACGTTACGCTAACTTGCCCTTTTTATTTATTTTGGTCGTTTGAAATTTGACGCCTTGATGTGTGGGCGTCCTTTCTTCAAAACACGCCTTAGGTAAGGGCATTTTATTTTAAAGTAGCGCCTATATCTAAGGCGTTATTTTCATCAGGTTTTAATTATTTTTATTCCAAGCTCTTTTGTTTATTTATTAAATCTTTTAATCTATTTTGATTTATTTATTCCTTTTAAATTTATCAGGGTTGCTACACCCTCCCCCACTTAAAAAGAATTTGGTCCCCAAATTCCATATCATACATTTACATATGGAGAGTGTAGAGTATGTACCTTCTAAAATAAATCTGGAAATTGTTTCCTCATAGATTCCTCGGTCTCCCATGTAGCTTCATGTTCTGAATTCTTATTCCATTATACTTTTAGCATGGGAATAACCTTATTCATTAGGGTACGTACTTCTCGATCTAAGATCTTCATAGACTTCTGTTCATACGTGAGATCCTTCTAGATTACTAGGTCTCCATGTTCGATAATATGTGATGGATCATGCACATACTTCTTCAACATAGATATGTGGAACACATTGTGAATATCTGACAATTGAGGGGGTAATGCGATGCGATAAGCAACCTCGCCAACTCTTTCTAGTATCTCAAAAGGTCCGATAAATCTTGGTGTAAGCATGTCTTTAACATCAAATCTTCGTATTCCACGTCCAGGCGATATCTTGAGAAATACATGATCTCCAACTTGGAATTCGAGATCTCTTCTTCTTGTGTCAGCATAAGCCTTTTGTCTAGACTGAGCAACTTGTAGTCTTTCTCTGATCAATTGTATCTTCTTGGTAGTGTCCCTTACCATTTCTGGACCTAACAGTTATTTTTCTCCAACTTCGTTCCAGCATAAGGGTGATCGGCAACTCCTTCCGTATAAGGCTTCAAAAGGTGCCATTTGTATACTTGCCTGGTAGCTATTATTGTATGCAAATTTGACCAGAGGCAAGTGATCATGCCAGTTTCCATCAAAATTAGTAATGCATGCTCTTAGCATATCTTCGACTACTTGATTGGTTCTCTCGGTCTGTCCATCTGTTTGAGGATGGAAGGCTGTACTAAAGCTAAGTCTCGTCCCCAACGAATGTTGTAGTCCTTTCCAAAAATGAGAAGTAAAATGGAGATCTCTGTCAGACACGATTGAAACAGGAATACCATGTAATCTGACTATTTCCTTGATGTATAGTGCAGCTAAGACATCAACTGACCATCGACTCTTGATTGGCAAGAAATGCACTGATTTGGTCAACCGGTCAATGATAACCCAAATTCCATCATGTCCTCTTTTTGATTTAGATAAACCCATGATGAAATCCATACCAATATCCTCCCACTTCCATTTAGGGATATCTAGATGATGTAGTTTTCCAGCAGGCTTTTGGTGTTCCGCCTTGACTTGTTGGCATGTGAGACAACGTGATACATAGTCTGCTATTTCCCTTTTTATGTTGGGCCACCAAAATTTCTTTTCACATCTTGGTACATCTTGGTAGATCTAGGATGAATCGTATACTTTGACCTATGAGCTTCATCTAAGACCTTCTTCTTCAATTCTGGGCAGTCCGGTATACAAGTTCTATTCTTGAACATTAATCTTCCATCAGAAGCTAATTGGAAATCCGATTGTCTTTCTAATCTGCCCTTGATTTCTACTAATGTAGGATCATCATCCTGAAGTGCTTGTATCTCAGATAATAAATCTGACTGTATGCTTATATGAGATAATGTGACACATCTAGGATCCGTGTCCATGCTTATATTGAGTTCAGAGAATTGTTCTAGTAATTTCCATTCTTGAATCAGACAATTGGCTAACAGTGCTCTCGGCTTTCGACTAAGGGCATCAGCAACATAATTACCCTTTCCAGGATGATATTGTATATTGAAGTCGAAGTCCTTGAGATATTCCAGCCATTGTCTTTGCCTCATATTTAACTCCTTCTGTGAGAAAAGATATTTGAGACTCTTGTGATCGGAGTATACAGTAAACTGTACTCCATAAAGATAATGTCTCCATATTTTGAGTGCAAATACTACCGCGGCCAATTCTAAGTCATGGACGGGGTAGTTCTCTTCATGCTTCTTTAATTGACGAGAAGAGTAGGCTATAACCCTCCCTTGTTACATTAGAACACACCCGAGGCCAATGCCAGAAGCATTAGTGTATGCCTCGAACTTTTCTCCTTCAATTGGCAATGCTAAGATAGGAGCTGTAGTAAGATGATCCTTGAGAGTTTGGAAGCTTCTCTCATATTCCTCATCCCATTCATAACGGATCTCCTTGCGAGTTAACCTCGTAAGTGGCACGGTGATTTTAGAGAAATCCTTAATGAATCGCCTGTAATAGCCGGCAAGACCTAAGAAACTTCGGATCTCGCTAGCATTGGTCGGTCTTTCCCAGTTCCTTACAGCTTCAACCTTTGATGGGTCTACCGACAAGCCATCCTTGGATATAACATGTCCGAGAAAAGTCACTTCTTCAAGTCAGAATTCACACTTGCTAAGTTTTGCATATAATTGGTTTATCCTCAATATTTCTAATGCAATCCTCAAATGTTCCTCATGCTCTTCCTTGGTCTTGGAATAAATCAATATATCATCAATAAAGACCACCACGAATTGATCCAAATAAGGCCTGAATATACTATTCATTAACTGCATAAAGGCAGCAGGGGCATTTGTTAGTCCGAAAGGCATAACAACGAATTCATAATGGCCATACCTGCTTCTGAATGCGGTTTTATGAATATCCTCGTCCTTGATTCTTAGTTGGTGATATCCGGACCTAAGATCAATTTTGGAAAAGTACATGGATCCTGAAATTTGATCAAACAATTCATCGATTCTCGGCAGTGGATACTTGTTCTTGATAGTGAGATGATTCAACTGTCGATAGTCGACGCATAACCTCATGGATCCGTCTTTCTTCTTTACAAATAATACAGGCGCTCCCCACGGGGAAGTACTTGGTCTAATGAATCCTTTCTTAATGAGTTCCAGCAATTGCTTCTTTAACTCCTTGAGTTCAGCAGGTGACATCCTATAAGGTGCCTTTGAAATCGGACCAGCACCAGGGACTAAGTCAATGGTGAAGGCCACTTCTCTTTGCGGGGGTAATTTCCGGCAAATCTTCCGGAAACACGTCAGGAAATTCTTGTACCACTGGAATGTCTTCTAACTTAATCTTCTTAGCTTCTTTAACTGTGACAAAGGCAAAGAAAGATGTACATCCTTTCCTAATGAGCTTGCTAGCTCGGAGAGCTGAAATAACAGGGGATTTGCTCCGACTCTTGGGGCTAGTAAATATTAGTTCTGAAAATTCCTTGAATGTAACCTTGCTATTGCGGCAATCAACCGTTGCCTGATACTTGGATAACCAATTTGCCCCTAGTATAACATCATACTCTTTCAGATCTAAACATATGAGATCAATAGGGAGATTTCGACCCTGAACCAATACTTCGCAGCTTTGGTAATGATGTGTAATATCAGTCTCATCATCCAGAGGTGTAGACAAAACTAACTTTATCCATTCCGGTTCTAGGGGTAATGGGTCAACAAACTTTTTAGAAACAATAGAATGCGATGCACCAGTATCAATTAAGACATATGCATTCCTGGAACAAACTTTCAATGTACCTTCCACTAAGCCGCCTCCTTCTACTTGCTCGGTCTCCTTGATTGCATGAAGACGAGCATTCTTGGTTACTGGGCGCTTCCCGTCAACGGCTTGGTCGTTAAGTAATGGGCAATCGGGAATCCAATGCTCACGACTCCCACAACGGAGACATGCTCCTAGTTTCCTCTAGCATTCTTCTGCTCTATGACCCGCTTTATCACAATGCTTGCACACTGTATTTGGAGAGATAGTGGTGATAGAGAAGGGCTTGGTCTTCTTGAACTTTTGGTCTTGCGAGGGAATACCTCCATTGCTAGGCCTCTTCTTGGAGTTGGGTTTAAAGGAACCCGAACCTGTAACTTGTTCCTTCTTATCCTTACCACGAATCCTATCAGACAGTTCCGTGGCATCTTCTAATAGTTGAGCTCGGCGTACTATCTCCGAGTAGACTTGAATGTCCATCGGCGCCAGTTGAGTAATAGCTTGGGGCCTGAGCCCATTAAGAAACCTCCTAGCTTTCATTTTCTCGGTGCTAACTAGATGCTTAGCATATCGAGACAATCTAGAGAATTGAGCCTCATACTCGGCCACTGACAAAGATCGTTGCTTTAATGCAGCAAATTCTGCAGCCTTCTTTTCCTGAACTCGGTCCGAGAAATATTTCATGTTGAAGTGTTCAACGAATTCTTCCCACGAGACCTGATCTTGATTTATAGTAGCCTCTATTGATTCCCACCAGCATCTAGCATCCCTTTCTAACTGAAAAGTAGCTAATAAAACTTTATCCTGATCCGTGCATTGCATAACATGGAATATTCGTTCTGTTTCCTTAATCCAGTGTTCAGCGTCATCTGGATCAGTAGAACCCGTGAACTTGGGTGGGTTCATGTTCTTGAAAGTCTGGTGGAGACTTCCTGCTCGTTGTCCACCTCCTAGTGTTACTTGTTGCAGCACTTGAGTCATGCCTTGAAGGGTACGCTGCATGTTGTGCCATTGAGCACGTTCGGCAACCATTATCCTACAATTTTAATAACTAGATTAATATGTGCTTGTATTTAAAGAGTCATATACTATGTTAACTTTAACCCTTGGTTCTACCCAATCTCACTGGTTGAAGGTTTAAAACTTATCCTTGGACTTGGGTTTTTTTTTCCTAGGAATTGAATACTTTAGGCTCTGATACCACAAAAACTGTCACGCCCCGAGCGCGGAAGATACTCGGATATGCGCGACGAGTTTATATCAATCATGTCAATCAGAGTAGTAGTGTATTCGACACCAAAACAGAGATGCGCAAAATAGAAAGATAACCCAATCCTTTATTTCATAATGGATAGACTATTACAAATCCAATACTCTATTCAAAAAGGAAAAGTACATAGTTGACTCAAGAAAATAGGAAAAAGACTAGATGACACTTGGAGAAGTTCTATCAATTTCACTCTTGACCATTTCCATCCGATTGACTTCCCTCGTCGTCGGAATTACCTAAAAAGTAGGGAACACACGGAGTGAGCGAACGCTCAGTAGGAATTTATATCTCAAGCTCTAGTAAGGGGTTTAAATAATTACATCTTTCATGTATGTACTATAGCTATGCATGCTCGCATAAAACGACAAGATGGAGAGAGAATTTATCAATAAGACAGCAAGATGAACTAGTCACGAGCTTTCAAGAAAAGATGACAAGATATTCAAGCAAGTACTTTTTAGCAAGTCATGTCAAGAACTTTGGCTATCATGTATCAAGCAAGCAAGTAATTACCCTTTCTCGGGTCACGCAATTCATGTCAAGTCAAGTACAAGATTTGTGTGGAATGTCCAATCAAGCTAGTCATGCACTCGGTATAATGCCAGATACCTTATCATTCAACTCCCATGGGCACAAGTACTTTCGGGTGCTCCTCCAAGGACCAGATCGGGCCCTATATGCGCAGGCATTTATCATGTATATTTTTGACATCCACTCTTGTATATATATATAGCCAATATGGAATTTCAACAATTTAAGCTTGTAGACACGTAGGATAACTTTGAGAGAATGGAGTCCAAAAAATACGACATTGGACATAGATAGGCGATAACAACGGTACAATCACGATGAACGATGAAACTAGGTGGAATTAGGTTCCCTTAACTCGGGTACCATGACAAGTATGGACATTCTTTATATAGAATTGAGGTCCACATGAACAGTATATCAAAGGCAAGATACCCTCATTCTTATTATAGAATTGAGGTCCACAAGAACATCAACAAATGGCATGATTTCATCATCCCATTAAGAATTCTCATGATATACTCTTTGCATAACATAAGGGCCGGTATACCATGTTTCTTTAGAGTGACATGACATTCAATAGTGTAATGAGTTTTTAGGGTACAACCAGCTCAGTCGACCTTGAGGGAATCCAAGGTACGAGGAGTCTTACGGAGGTCTCTATGACTAACTCGCTAGTCCAAAGGAACGGAATGTCCAATGGAGAGCTTGTATGTCAATGAGAGTTGAGGGTGATCGATAAAACATCATGAAACGTGGGACTATACTCACGGAGTGGAGATATAGTGCCGATATACATATATATAGATATATTGAAACCATCGGTTATCAGAAATAGGGTAAAAACATTTTTACAGGAAATTAACGACTTAAGTAAAGTCACTACTCAAGTAATTAACGCCTTCAGTAAGGGCGTTTATCTATTTTACATTTTTGTAAAATTTCAATATTTCCGTATTTTACCAAAAACGCGCCCTTGTAAGGGGCGTTTAATTAAAATTTGACGACGTATGCAATGGTCGTTCATTCTTTACCTCTATTTTTGCAGAATATATATTTTCAGTAATTTATCAAAAACACGCCCTGGACAGGGGCGTTACTTTTCAATTCACGCCCTGAACAGGGGCGTTAGTCAAGTGAGAGACGACCTATACAGGGTCGTGTATTTCAAGAATTTATAATTTTTCAAGTATTGAAATTTCCAGAAAACGAGATATGGTCATGACAGGATAATATCAGGATTAATGATCATGCACTGGTTTAGAATCATGTTTAAGTGAATATTGGACTAATTAACATGGGTAATTATCAGGTAATTAAATTAACGTCTGTGTACAGGGTGTCAAATCTTTTGAATTGACGACCTTGTCAGGGTCGTTTATTTAAATAGCGCCCTAGTCTGGGTCGCGTATAAAATTAGCGCCCTTGGAAAGGGCGTTTCTTTCCAACGATAGAACTTTTAAAACTCGTGAAAACTATATGCATGAACTAATATATATGGTTTAATATAGTTATTATGGTGATTTGGGCTACAGTGCTTGAGAAAACCTACCTTATAGTTGATTTGAACGGATGCAGGTTCTGTGAAGAAAGAACGATACTCTGTTTTATAAACAGAGTCTTTTTGAAGCTTTCGATCCTAATAGCAGTAGCAAGGGTAGTAAGAGGTTGCAGATGAAGAACCCTCAATTCTTCAGTAGGTTATGATGACTTCCCTACAGAAAAATAAGATGAAGAAACATTAGTTTTTCTTCATAATACTTACTGAAGGTAGAGGAAAGAAGAACCTACCCCTTTCGTTCTTCACAACGTGAATCTTCTTAACCTGTAAGAAGAGAAGAAGACGAAGAACCTGTTAATGTTCTTCATACCATCGTAAACAGAAAAGAAGAAGAAAGAACCTTGGTTCTTCACATACCGTAGAATAGTCCGAACGCCAAATAGCGTTCTCGGTTCAAGCAGTAGGTTATTTATAGGATTTAGGTGAACCTAATAGAGTTAGTGTTTGATTGGAAGTAACACTTCCATGATAGAGTTATTACTACATTCGAACTCTTTCTCATAGTTATCAACTTACCCTGGATAGACTCCTGGGTCGAACAAAACTCAAACTAAATTAACGACCTAGGTCAGGGCGTCGAATTTAAATTGACGCCTTGTCAAGCGTCGTTACTTGTTGAAACGCGTCCATGCAAGGGACGTTACGCTAACTTGCCCTTTTTATTTATTTTGGTCGTTTGAAATTTGACGCCTTGATGTGTGGGCGTCCTTTCTTCAAAACACGCCTTAGGTAAGGGCGTTTTATTTTAAAGTAGCGCCTATATCTAAGGCGTTATTTTCATCAGGTTTTAATTATTTTTATTCCAATCTCTTTCGTTTATTTATTAAATCTTTTAATCTATTTTGATTTATTTATTCCTTTTAAATTTATCAGGGTTGCTACAGTAAGTTTACAGGTCTTGCACACTAGGGTGCTCAATATCAAAGACCTTACAGTAGAAATTGGGTAAATGGGTATGGTTACTGGACATCTAGAAATCAACATTTTCATAGCCAGCCCAGGAACAACTATGGCCAAAACTTTGTGAACACACCCTGGCCAAGGCAATGGCACAGAAATAACAACACTGTCAATAATCATGCTGCCGCCAACAAAAAGAAAAGGAACAACAACAGAAGAAAATCTGTAGGATCCACTGAACAAAATTCATTTAAACAAATGTGGATTCCGAAACAATTGCTCTCCTGCTTTGCTGCTAGTTCAGTTACATTGGAGCCCAATCGGTCTTGGGTTCCAAACTTGTCTACTTAATTGTGTATGCAGGTATGCCTGGCAGCCAAGAACAACTTGTGGTACATGGATAGCGGCTGCTCCAGGCATATGACAGGAGATAAGGCCAAATTTTGCATACTGACTGAGAAAGTAGAAGGCCTTGTCACCTTTGGAAGCAACACAAATGGTAGGATTATCGGATTAGGTAAGGTAGGTAAGTGTTCTACCTGCTGCATTGATGATGTTATGCTGGTTGAAGGGTTAGCCTATAATCTAATTAGCATCAGCCAGTTATGTGATAAAGGTTACAATGTTCTATTTAATTCTCAATGCTGCAAGGTTTTTGAACCTGATTCTGACATTGTCAAATTTATTGGAAAAAGAATAAATAATACTTACATGATAAATTTAGATGACTTTCAACACACTAACCTTTGCCTTACTGCCAGTAGAGAAGACATAGCTTTTTTATGGCATCGTAGGTTAGGTCATGCTAGCTACACTGTTTTACACAAATTAAATAAGCATGACATGGTTAGAGGACTTCCTGAAGTCTCATTCAAGAAAGAAAATAAAATCTGTGATGCATGCACTCAATCAAAGATAACTAGAAAGTCATTCATGTCTAGAACTGAAAATCTATCTTCCAAACCCTATGAGCTGATACATATGGACCTTTTCGGCCCAACCAGATCTGTCAGCCTATCAGGGAGGAGGTATGGGTTTGTCATGGTAGATGACTTCTCTAGGTATACTTGGGTTTATTTCTTATCTAATAAGAGTGATGCTTTCTCAAAATTTCAGGAGTTCTATGTTAATACAAATCAGAAAATTGAAAACATTTTGTCTGATCATGGAGGTGAGTTTGAAAACTCACAATTTGATGAATTCTGCAGGTCAAATGGAATCAACCACATGTATTCCTCACCAAGGACACCTGAGCAGAATGGAGTTGTGGAGAGAAGGAACAGAACCCTAGTGGACATCGGTCGTACACTTCTTGTTGAATGTGGTCTACCAAGGAAATTTTGGGCTGAAGCAGTGAACACTGCCTGTTATGTAATTAACAGAGCCATGGTAAGACCCTCTACCCAGCAAACACCATATGAGATATTAAAAGGTAAGAAACCTTCTATTGCTCACTTCAAGGTTTTTGGTTGTAAATGTTTCATTCACATAAATGATAAAAAGGACCTTGATAAATTTGAACCTAAAGGAGAACCAGGAATTTTTCTTGGCTATTCTGAAAACACCCGAGCATACAGAGTGTACAATCTGAACTCTAAAACTGTTGAAGAATCTCCACACATAGTTTTTGATGAATCCTTGGCAAATACTAATGTTGGTCAATGCAGGAATGAAACCAATGGTGAAATTCTGAAGGAAGGAGATCCTGCAGACAAATCCGAGGATGAAGAAGAACATAATGAGCTTAATGAAGAGGAGCCTACAGTTCAGGGGGAGGTAAATCAAGTTCATGATAGTCCAATTGCAAATATTAGATATCTCAAGGATCATCCTGTAGATAATGTTATTGGAAATCTGCATGACCCCCCTAGGACTAGAGGCCACTTAAGAATTCAACATGAATTGAATGCTTATGCTTTTGTTTCAAACATAGAACCCAAGTCCATTGACTGTGCTCTTCAAGACGTGCATTGGATTAATGCCATGCATGAGGAGCTCAATCAGTTTGACAGGAATAAGGTGTGGCATTTGGTTCCACCTCCTGTTCATGAAACAGTCATAGGGACTAAATGGGTATTTAGAAACATAACTGATGAAGCGGGGAATGTTATTAAAAAGAAAGCCAGACTTGTAGCTCAGGGGTACAATCAGGAATTTGGAATAGACTTTGAAGAGTCTTTTGCCCCTGTAGTTAGGTTAGAAGCAATAAAAATTTTATTGGCTTATGCATGTTCCCTAGGAATAAACCTTCAGTAGATGGATGTGAAATCTGCTTTTCTAAATGTGGAAATTAATGAGGATGTATATGTGAGACAACCTCCTAGGTTTGAATGTTTAGATTTTCCTAATCATGTTTACAAGCTCAATAAAGCTCTCTATGGTTTAAAGCAAGCTCCTAGAGCTTGGTACGACAGGTTGAGCAAATTCCTCACCGACAAGAATTTCACAAGAGGTATAGTTGATCAAACATTGTTTACCAAGGTAAGCCATCCAGATATTCTTATCATTCAGATTTATGTGGATGACATTGTGTTTGGGTCAACTAACCCCAAATTGTGTGAGGAATTCTCTCAAATTATGACTGATGAAGTTGAAATGAGCTCAATGGGTGAGCTCAAACTATTTCTTGGACTGCAGGTTACACAAACAGAAGATGGCTTCTTCATCTCTCAGTCCAAGTATGTAAAGAACTTATTGAAGAAGTACAAAATGGACGACCTCAAGGAAATAGCCACTCCAATGGGTACATCAACCAGTTTGGATGAAGATTCTAAAGGTAAACCTGTGGACCAAAGGCTATACAGAGGTATGATCGGATCTCTTCTCTATCTTATAGCCTCTAGGCCTGATATACAATTTGCTGTGTGTTTATGCTCTAGATTCCAGGCTAGTCCTAAAGAAAATCACTTTAAAGCTGTGAAAAGGATTTTTAGGTATTTACTAGGCACCCAAGAACTAGGTCTCTGGTATCCTGCTAAGTGTGAGTTAGAGCTTCTAGCCTACACTGATGCAGACTATGCTGGGTGTCGAGTAGATAGAAAAAGCACAAGTGGCTATTGTCAATTCCTTGGTGGCTATCTAGTGTCTTGGGCATCTAAGAAGCAACACACTGTAGCATTATCCACAGCTGAAGCTGAGTTTGTTGCAGCATGTAATTGTGCAGCCCAAGTACTTTGGATTAAGCACCAACTAGCGGATTATCAGATAAATCTGGGATGCATTCCACTTTTATGTGATAATACTAGTGCTATTTGCCTTGCTAAAAATCCTATTCACCATTCTAGGACTAAGCATATAGAGATAAAACATCATTTTCTTAGAGATGCTGTAAATAAAAATGAGATTGAAATGAACTTCATAGAAACTGACAAACAAATTGCTGATATTTTTACTAAGCCTCTTGCAAATGAAAAATTTAAGTTTCTTAGAAGAGAACTTGGCTTATGTAAATTTCAGCATGATGAATGATTGTTTAATTGCTGTGAATAAAATCTCTGATGTGGATTTGTTTTTAATTGCTTGGATAAATCATGTGAATGTGAATGCAGATGTAGAACTGTCCTGTAGTGCATATATTCAGAGGGAGCTTGTCGAGTCTTTGCATATCATGCATTCGTGATCTATGCATAAGTTCTCTCTCAATTAATTCTTGCCATGTTGCATGCATATAGATAGGGGGAGTATTGCTAGAAATTCAGAGTGGTTTCAACCTTCTTGAAGTCATTCAACCTTTAATTCTGAATACTTGTCTCCGACAATATGGCAATCTGTTGGTCAGTTATGATTTCTAAGCAGTAGAAAATGGACTTCTTCATTTAATAGGAATTTGAATTGTTCAAAGACTGATGTAATGGTTTAAATCTTATAATGGTTGGAGTTTAAAGATTGCAATCAGTATATAAGAAAGTTGAAAATTGATAAAACTCTCAACCACTTTCTTATTTCATAATAGACAAAGCTAATCATATCTGAAATCTGAAAACTCATCTGAAATCATGTTAGAAAGGTTAAGTATGTGTATTGTTCTTGAACAAGTCATTCTGAAACATAAAAAGGACAGCTAAGAAAGCCATTGAAAATCATTGAAAATAAATATTGGCAGAGCAATGACTGATAAATCACTGAGAAACTGAGTGATCCATCAAAGAAGTGGACAACACTCATGTCATGAAGTGTATCAGCTATCTCTGTTTAAAATGCTCAAAACAGCAGGCTGGTTTCACTAAGTACCTGGGGGTAACTGGCGTCTGATAAACGTGTACCTTCACACAAAAAGGTGCAACTCAGTTCTGTTGAATTTGATCATATGCAGAATGATCCATCTTGTTGAGTATCTAGGGGTATTGGCGTCTTATAAACGTATACCCTTACGCAGAAAGACTTGTGGTACCTGAATGCTCAATATAATCTAATATTGATTATGCTGCTCCTTTAAAAGAAAAGTCCATGAGTGTCAATTTGTTTAACTTCAATACATGACTTGATTTCTCTCAATATTTTTATGAGACTATGAAAGTAAGATATTATGAAACTGAATCTTTCATGCAAATATGAGTCTGGTTTATTGTTTTATCATGCACAGTGAACTTATCTATTGCTTGTAGTGCATGAACTCCAAATGTTATCATTCTTAAACCAGAAATCTTTCTGATAGAAGCTTCTAAATTCATATGACTGAAGACTCTATGCTTTAGAATGCTTATTCATGAACTACCTGTTCAGAATGCCAGTCAGTTCTTCTCTTGATTCCTCCATTGTAATTAACTTTTCCCTCCTCTTTGTTGATGGCAAAGGGGGAGAATATTGTCTAGGGGATGTCTAAGGGGAGAATACATAGCATCTGCATGTCATTCATCTGCATGTCATTCTTGCAACTGCATGTCAATCTTCATAACACATCATGTCTTTCATCAAACATATATCTATATGATAGGATGTTGCTCTTCTACTTCATATGGGGTTGCCATCATCAAAAAGGGGGAGATTGTTGTGACCCTTCTATGACTGATGATGGATGATGTTGACACTTGCTTTATTTCATTGGCAACACCATTATTTTGATTGATTGGCAACTATTTTATGATTGGATGAAATTGCTTTATCAGATTGACTATGTGTTCTTTGCATTTAACACACTACATCTCAATTGATTTGGTTAAGTGTGTACATCGTTATCATTTGAAGTCTATACACCCATCAGAAGCTTCTAAGTCTACACAACGTGTAGCTTGCTCGCATAGCCAAGTCTATGCAGACTTCAGCGTCTCATAAAAGTCTATACAACGCTTCAGCATTTAGAAGTCTGTACACTGGCCTTTGCATTAAACCTCAAAGTCTGTACAGCGTGAAATCTAAACATTATTTTCAGGGCTTGTCTTCGTGTCGTTTTGTTCCATTGTGTGCAGAACATTGTAGCACCTCGTGTTGCTTTCAGTGCCACTTGAGCCACACTTCGTGTTGTTTCCCCTCACTAAGACGAAAAGATTTCGTGTCGTCTGAGTTTACAACACTTCGTGTTGATTTCCATGCTTGACAGGAAAAACTTGTATGAGGTTATACTTCGTGTCGTTCTCTTTTCTATTTCGTGCTGTTTACTAGAGCAGCTCGATCTGTTCTGATGAACTTCGAGTCGTTTCCCTGTGAACCTCGTGTCGTTGTAGTCATTCCTGTTTTCTCTCCTCGTGTTGTTTTTCTTAGATCCCTTGTCCTTTTTACTTTGTGACCACACCTCGTGTAGGGCTCTGTTCTTCGTTTTCGAGTTGGATTCAGTCCGTGTTGTACTCGTCTTCATGTCGTTGTTGTGTTAGCTGTGTTCTCTGTGAACCTCGTGTCGTTTCTCTCTGTCCTTAAGTTGCTCATCTCGTGTCATCTTTTATGTCTGCTTGTTTAACTTCGTGTCTCTTACTGTTGTTCCTCGAGTCACTTTTTACTAGTGTCACTGCTTCATCACGTGTCATGATAGCCGTGTCACTCTTTTGTCTTCGTGCTATTTTTCTCTTTAGACTTCATGTCCTTCTCGCCTTGACCACACTCCGTGTCATTTCCTGTGTTTCATCTTCGTGTTGTTTTCAACACGTGTCGGTCTCTATTTTCATCTTCGTGTTGTCTTCAACTCATGACGGTTTCTGTTATCTGTCTTCGTGTCGTGGTCAGCCCGTGTCGCCTCATCTTCGAGTCGTTCATTCGAGCTATTTTGTGCTCGAGTTGTTTTTCTTATGTTTTCAAGTATTGTTTCACTCCGTGATATTTTCTTCTCACCTCGTGCTGTTTTCATCTGACTTCGTGTCATTTTCTTCAAAGTGTTTGTCTTGTTATAGTGGTACTTCGTGTCGTACTCTTTATAGTGTTAGTCTTATTATTGTATTTCGTGTCGTTCTTTTCTTATCCCGTGTAGTAGTCACGTCGTGTTGTTATCATATACCTCATGCAGCTTTAGCTTTAGTGGCCATACAGTGTGTTAATGGTTTTTATCTCCTTACAGGTACGAGGAAGAATATTCCCAAATAAATGGGCTGCACGTGATCCAAGACAAGAGGAACCAATCCGATAAAGGCACGTGGCAGGAAGGTTCTGGATCGAGCGTGAGAGGCACACGCGTTTTGTGCCCTATCCACTTGCTGCTGCTATATATAGAAGCCTTCGCCCACAGATGAAGGATGATCGAAGTAGAAACCTGAAGAGCAGAAAGCCCTTCAATCCAGAAGAAGAGAAAAAGAGAAAGAGAAGAAGAAGAAGAATAGAAGAAGGAGAAAAAGAGAGAGGAAGAGATCTAGAGAGATTGAGTTGAGAGAGAGAGCTGATCGAGAGTGAGAGTGAGAGTGGT
This sequence comes from Amorphophallus konjac, assembly GCA_022559845.1. NCBI lineage: Eukaryota > Viridiplantae > Streptophyta > Magnoliopsida > Alismatales > Araceae > Amorphophallus > Amorphophallus konjac. The sequence continues at coordinate 236,211,430 of CM040118.1, read as the reverse complement.
TGTATCTCAGTCTCGTGGTTCAAAACCAGAGCTGAGCTTTTGCTCTTAGAGCTACATTATTTTTGAGCTTTTCTATTTTCGTTTTGATTCTGTCTTTTACTTCCGAATGCTGTTTCTTCAAGCTGTGTGTCAGCGGTCTTGCAGTGGTGGTCTCCACTGGACGGGTTAAGCTGTATTTCCCCAGCGGTTGCAGAGGATTAGATCCTCTGGTCGGCAAGCTGTAGTGCCCAGCGAAGCTGTGTATCAGCGGGTTGTTTGGCCAAGCTGTAAAGCCCAACGGACGCAAGCTGTGTTGCGCAGCAGGAAGCCATACTCGGTTGAGTGTGGGGTGGACGTAGGTCGTTGACCGAACCACCTAAAAGTTGTGTGTGCCGTGTGCTTGTATTTTTGTGTGATCTGTGTGCGATGAAAAATTCTTGCTTAGCTCATTTGATTGCATCGCTTATGCTCATGTTTAGCTTTTGACCTTTTGTTTAGCTTCCTGTGTTTTGCTTAACTGACTGTTGCCTAAATTCCGCTTTAGAACTTACAATAGTTTTAAATTAGGCAAGTTGATCTATTCACCCCCCTCTAGATCCACAATCTGTGGAGATAGACTGCGTCCATCTAACCCAACATGTTAAAGTCAACAAGTCGATGCATCCATAATTGTTATGGTCATCGGGTCGATGCACTTTAGTGTATTTTTGATAAAGAGATCGAAGCAGCAATGTCTTGCCTCGACGCTTCTACTTGCCTTTATGGTTTATTGACAAACAGGCCGATGCACTATGACGGTGCATCGATGCAGTAGTACCAGCAGTACTAACATTTGGCTTGATAGGTCGATGTTGCTGTACTAGCTCCGGCTAGATAGGTCGATGCACTTGTTATTCTCTTGGCGCATTAGTTCAACATGTTGGTTACACAGGTCGATGCACCTAGCAAATGCATCGACGCATCTGTATATCTTCATGCGCTCATATGCTTTGCTTCATCTCATAAAAATTCTTGGGCCTGCATTCCTTAAATACTTATTACAATGTCTCATGAGCTATATAATAATAAGGTTGATGATGAAACTTCTATATTTGTTTTGATAGGGATGTCAAGAGGAAAGCTTCTAAAATGAGTTTGTAATTAGTTCGAACATCCAGAGTGCAGAATTCAAGAAATGAATAAGCCGAGTCATCTTCAATCAAAAGTAAATTCCTAAGTATGGAACAACCCTTCTGCTACGGATTAAGTGTAAAAAGTAGCTGGTCGTGTGAAGACTTAAGATAGTCACGTGAGTCAAAGCTGATTTTTCTTGGCACATGATCCAAGGTAGATGGGTCGATTTACGATGATTTCATTAGAAGAATCTGCCACGTGGCTACTTCTTAAGAAAACATCTGCTTGTTCATCTGACACGTGGACTCACGAATCAGCACTTTCCAGAAATTCTTTTGGCGGGAGTGTTCCCTCCACACGCCAAATGGAATCTTGTGGGGGCCACGAGAATCAAGCTCGCAGGGATAAAAGACTTCATGCAAACGGGATTGATATGATAGAGAACAGAAAGAAGAGGATAGCTAGAAGAATTTGAGATAGAATAGCTTGAGAGCAGAGAAGAGAGGAGAAGCACAGAGCTTGAGAAGTAGATGTGTAGAGGTGTGAGAGAGAGCTGGAGAAATAGAGTATCGAAGAAAGGTTTCAGTGAGTAGAGAGAGAGTAGGAGAGAAAGAAGGAAAGAGTGATATGAGAGAAGATTGTGAGAGAGGAATGTGAGTGAAGCTGGAGATTCATTGAAGAGCCGGTGGAATTTTGACTTCTGGATCAGATCCAGAATCGACTGCTCAATAGAGCTGCATTATTTTTCAAATTCTATCGTTGTTGTTTTGTTGATTCTTTTATTTTCCTTTGAATCACTGTAAAGCTGTGTATCAATGAATCCAAGCTGTAAGGTAGCGAAGCAAGCTATGATGCTTAGCGGTGTATAAGCTGTGTAATTAGTGGAGTTAAACTGTGTTCAGCGGAAGCCTCAGTCGATTGAGTGAGGGGTGAACGTAGATCTCAGGGTTGAGATCGAACCACCTTAAAAATCTCTTTGCACTGTGTGTGATTGATTGTGCTCGCTTAGTCTAACTGGTATTTCCTTAGCTAAAATCATTTTAATAGCGTCCATCCCAGTAGATTTCTATTCCGCATTTCATTTTACTGCTATAGGGCAAAAATTGGGGTTGATCAATTCACCCCTCCTCTAGATCATCCTAGCCACCTACCTTATCACATTAAATGCTTGGAATGTGTAAGACAAGTATTACGGGTGCTAATACTCTCATCCATGTACACGATTGTGCGGCATTGTGCTTCCTAATAAGGTGTTTCATAGAAGGTGGTGACTTTAGCACTTGACATTCCATTACATTTAATGTCACATCCCAATTACAGCATATCAGAGTGCGACAGGGATACAATCAATCAAGACTGGCAATAACTAAGACACCAAACTCAATATAAAATAAGTCAATTTCCTGATTAACTTCATAATAATCTTAGCCATAAAATCTGATTATAAATATTCAAATCTGAGTTTCATAGTAAATAACATCTCATCATACAATAACTCTTCAACTACAGATTCATTCTCTTATATTAAAGACCATATACATAATCCTCTCTCTGATCTAATCTAATAAACAGGAAAGAGTCTCTTAAGGAACAACTCGACGCAGTCCATCACTCTTGCCCCTCCCCGGTTGAGTGAATCTTATCCTCAGAATCACCTGAAAATTATTAATCAACACCGAATGAGCAAAAAAATTGCCCAATAGGAATTATATCTCAACATTAGGGAACTTTAAGTGATTAATGTATTTATAGTTTAATAGGATTTATGTAATAAGAAAGGGTCTACAGATAGACACTAATCAGTGAGGAAATAATCATGGAGACTTGAGAGTTCAATCAGAAAAGATAGATTTTAGTAAAGAACAAGATAGTAATTTTAATAGAACAATTCAAGGAATATCTTACATGGAATCAAATTTCAATGAACATATATTAGGTTAATAACAAAAGAATTATCCATATAACAAGTAATTACCCACACGGGTCAAGTATAACATGTACAAGTCAAGCAATGATATCAATCATGTAACATTTGGAATTGTCTAGATCAATCTAGCACGCTTGTAGTTAGTGCAATTTCACACTTGATCATTCACACTCCTGTCGGCACAAGTATTTTTGAGTGCTCCTCTCTGGACCAGATCTGGGCCCTTAATTTGCATAGACATTGAGGTCAGTGGATCAAACATCCCATTAAAATACCAGATAATTCTGAGAATAATGACCATAAAAATTTCAAGGAAATAAAGATCCAAGAAAAATATGGTCAGATGGGTAAAACGTGGAAGAATAATCAAGAAATATATAATATATATATATATATTAATTAATTGTTTTTCATGTGATTAAAGATCAATTAGTAGGTAGGCGAGATCTCAACTAATTAGTAGGTTAGACGATGAGATAGACTGAATATCACATAATGTAACACCCATGGTAATCTTCTAAGAGTTTTCTGTAATTTAATGAAGCTTAAAGGCTTAATAGGCTAATTAATTGATTAATAGGTTAAGGCCTTTGGTAAATCGGCCCAATTAATAACCAAGTGGATAAGCCCCCTTAAAATGGGCCTTAAACTCAGAAACCTAAGCTTTTGGCCCAAGCCCAAACCCTAGAGATGTATTAGGGAAAATTCCCTAATTGAAGGAGATAATAGGGGATAATTAGAGTTTGATTTAGGATACAATTCAAATTTTGGCAAACTAGGTAAGTCGCGGTTAGTCGCGCGGCCACGACCTGGTGATATCAGTCTTGGCAAGACCGCGACCTAGTTCCGTAAACCGAAACTGATAATGTCACACCTCGACGCGGAATATCAAGTTGCGACGTAACATTCATGTCGATCAGAGCATGCATATAAGGGGTCCAACCACAATGTAGGTAACGAGAAAAGGATACTATTATTTCATCAAATAGAGTTTTACAACACACTAAGCCTCAAGAGGCATAATTACAACTTCCAAATACACTTAATTCTAGCAAGAGCAACAATTAAACCTAGGAAATCTAAGTTGAGCTTGGTCTCTATTTTCACTTTTGTATCTCCCCATATGTTTGGGGTTCCCCATCAGAACTACCTGAAATATTAACCGACAATGCAGGGTGAGCACAAAGCTCAGTAGGACTTATATCTCTATATCAGGTAGCTTTAAGTAATTAACATTTTTAGATAAGGTAAACTGTTATGACGAAAATTGTGACTAAAACTTGCATCATGAGCATGAGAGAGTAAAGGAGTGCCTGTAGATAGGATCACAAGTAAACAAGCTAACAAGAGTAAGATTTTCAAGAACGATTATGTAGCATGTATAATCATGGAATTGGCCATTTCACGCAAGCATGTATGAGTAAAGTATTTCATGTAATTCGAGGAAGTCAAGTATTTCATGAATAAGTGGAATGTCATAAACAAATCTAGCACGCATGTACTTGATGCAATGCTACACCAGGTCAATAATAGCTCTCATGGGCACAAGTACTTTCGGGCGCTCCCCCTAGCACCAGACTGGGCCACATTAATACCAGGCATTATAGTTATAGATCATTGATCTCAAGTATTTATTTAGACATCCACATAATACATGGCCAAAGAATTTCAAGGCAAAGCTCATAAAATAAAGTACAAATCGAACAAAAATTTTCATTCAAGGAATTAGTACAAGAAGCTCAAGTAGTTGTAAGAGAAGTTCAAGGATGATTGAAGGCATCATGTTTAACTACATTAAGACAATGAGGAAAAAGAGTTGCTGAACAAGGCACGAGTAACTCTTTCAAAAATTTGTGTAAGTTAGTTTTAGATCGAGTTCCCCTTAGTCGGTGTTTAGTGAGAACACCAAGAATTCTCGGTTAGGTAAGAGGTTGGACAGTGGGAGGTTCTCCTTGCATTCGCAAGGCCTAATTAAATAACCACTTATCCTCTTAAAGCGTTTGCCCGTGGACCTCTTGCCTTAGACACTGGTCTTTCTTGATAATCTTGCTAGCTACACGACTTTGTCAGAAACCCGAAACACGTAATTCATTTTAAGAAGAATCCAGGGAATGAAAGAGTTCAAGGAATATGCCAAATCATAGGGAACAATCCCGATAAAACCATGAAATGCGAGAAACTGGGAAGAATTGGCGTCCACTTAGGACACCGCTAATTCTATAATTCACGTCCAACGGAAAGGGTGCCAATTCTAAGATTAATTTGATTTAAATAAATTTATTTTAAATTGGCATCCGTGCAAGGAGGCGTTATTTCTTTAATTCACGTCACCAGAAAAGGATGCTAATTCCATATATTATTTTTTCAGGTTTAAATAAAATTATTTTAAATTGGCGTCTGCATGTGGAGGCGCCAAATGTTTAATTCACGTCAGTATAAGAGGACACTAATTCTATATTTTTCCAATTATTTAGTTTAATAATTAATTACATGAATTTACATCCCTGCGGAAGGACGCTATTTCATTAATTCACGTTTGCACATGCAGACGCTAATTCTTCTCTATTAAAAATTGACATGCATTCGACAGATACGTTTACAGACACATGCAACTGTTCATTTCTTTTTAAGGAACATGAACTGTAGCACTTTGATTCCTATCTAGATTTTCATGGATCAAGAGATACGATAATCAAGATAAAAATGCAAGGATCCTAAAAACATGCCCATATAAATTTTATCATACTTGGTTCCATAGATATTGAATTTTTAAACATGGGTGAATTTATTTAATCATCAGGGAATTCGCGTCAGCTATAGTGGCCGTGCATTAATTGGCGTCTGAGGTACCGGATGCTAATTCAAGAATTATTGTCTTTCTGAATAGACGCAAATTCTTTATGAAACAGAAAACTCAGTTTTAACCATGAAAGATAACATGTTTTCACCGTGAAGACAACATGATTGACTGCACGCTTCTACTATTAAGTGTTTTGCCTAGATACAGAAAATACCTACCTGATCGAGTCAAAGAGGAAGAAGAAAACAAGATGAACGCCCAGAGCTGTCTTTAGAAACCTTCCCCCCAATGTGGTAAGGTAGAATGGGTGATTAGAGGGCCTATTTATAGGAAAAATTTGGCTAAACAATAAGATTCCCTTTCCCCACAAATTAAACTTCTCCACCACCTAATTAAATGTTCATGGCCCATTATTAAACTATTCCACTAATCTACTTTTAATAAGGTTCTGGAGAGGGGGATTTCTGTAGCCCATTCAAAGAGCAGCCCGACTAGGCCCGACAGGACCCAATGAGGCCAAGCTCGCCTAAGTGACAGCCCACAGGGCCCACTCAGGGAAGAAAGCCGAATAAAAAATCGCTCGAGGACACAACCTTCCTAGGCGGCCTCTAGGCTCGGAGGGCCCGAGTGTCGGTCAGGTCATAGGAAAGGTCCGGCCCAAGCCATATCTCCGCCCGGGAGAAGAAGGCGTACGCCGACCCATCCGACCCATCCTCTTCCGAGCTAAGCCTATCGCCCGATAGGGCTGGCCTCTTTGAGCTCGGAACGGCCGACGATTGCTTATCCTTTGCAGCCGTTAAGAGTCCACTGCAGGCAGGAATTCAGGAAGGCAAGGGACTTCTTCTTCCCCAAGGTGATAACGCTCCCACGATAAGGCAATAAAAGCCCACGATGAGAACGTAACCCCCACCTGAAACCCCTCGGCTTACAGGACTCCAGGAGACGGCATACTATTTAAACCAGGGAGACCCTCCAACGAAGGTAAGGGCAATCATACGCTCAAAGCTCCTGAGCAAGAACCACTTCACCCTCTGGTGGAGAGGGATCTCGCGCACAAGCTCTCACCTCCCTTTATTGCTCCCGCCATAGCTCCACTGACTTAAGCATCGGAGGGTTTTCCCCAGGGATTCTCCCTGGGCCCCCTGATCCATTTCCCTATCTTGCAGTTCACTACCCGGTGATCCTCCATCCGCTCAGGACCAGCGCGAGATCACGCCTCTTCATCTGGCGCCGTTTGTGGGAAATGTACAAAGAGCCAGTATGGTGCGAAAGAGATCAGGGAGGAGGTCCGCCGGCGAGAGGGGAAGGGCCATGGTAGCGGCAGGGGATGGCCCCTCTCGGGCCTCACAGAACCCTCCCTCCAATGCCAGCGCCCCAGCTGATGATCCACCACCGCCTCCTGCGGCTGTAGGGCTACCACCCAATGGTGGCGCCGAAGCCTTCCAGGCCCTCAACGCGAAACTGGATGTCCTCGTGGAGCTCATGAGGGCCCAGGCGGATAGGGATGGAAAGTCCCGCGCTCCGTCAGGGAGCCCTCCCCACGGGAGTATCTCCCAGCACACTGCCGGAGGCCGCTTCACCCTCCACGGCCAGCAGATCATCCGCAACTGGACGGGAGGTCCCTCGCATGCTCCGCCTCCGGAGCAAGAGGCTTCCTCCATGCCGAGGAGAGGAAAATTGGGGGCGCGCCGTCCGAACCCGGAGACTGACGTTCTCGGAGATCACCAAGATGCTCCCCCCATCCCCACGACGCGGCAGCAGCCGGAGTTATCCCTCCGGCTACGAGATTTCGAGAGGCGTTTCACAGAACAGGATCGCGCCTTCCGCGCCCTGCAGAAGACCTCTTTTCCAAAGGACGAGGAGAAATCCCCATTCTCCGAGTACATCTTGAAGGCAGAGGTATCTCCCAGAACCTGCATCCCTACCTTCAAGCCCTACGACGGCCAGGGCGACTCGGCCGATCAATACGACAGCTTCGACGCTCTGATGACCCTGCACGGAGCGTCCGATGCCATCAAGTGCTGAGCCTTCGTGATAACCCTGGTCCAAAAAGCTCAAGCATGGTTCCGGGCCCTTGCCCCCGGATCCATCCGAGACTTCAAGCAATTTGGGCGAGTCTTCAAAGAGAGTTTCACCGGAAGTGCCCCCCCAAGGTCAGTAGCGGGGCTCCTGGCCCTCAAACAGGCGCAAGGGGAAAGACACCGGGCCTATATTCACTGATTTAAATCAGAAGCCCAGAGAATCCCCCGCCTGGACGTGGCCTCAGCCATAACCGCACTGACTGGGGGCACCCGGGATGAGAATCTCCGCCGCGAACTTGTCCTCCACCCTCCCTTGACCCTTACCGAGCTAGTGACTCTAGCATTGTGCCACGCCGAGTGCGAAGAGGTTCTCAGTGTTGGGTTCGGTGCAAGTATTCAGAGGGGGGGGGTGAATGAATATAGCCTATAAAAATTTCGCCCAATTAAAATCTAAAGCAATCAGAGATGCGGAATTAAAAAACTATTGCAGATATATATAGAGCGAACCTAAGCAAGTCTAAACAGTAGACTGAATCAATTCAACGGAGCTTGTGCCTTAAAGCATTCAGACAGAAAACCCAATTGAGGCACCCTTTACATTCATCTAGCGAAATCAGATAAAAGAGATCAACCCACAGTCAAACATATAGTGTGCACAGCAAATAGATGAACACTTATAGAACATCAAACCAAAGCACCCCTAAGCATTCATCTAGCGCCAACCACACAAGAATTCAAACCACTACACAATGGGTTTTAGGTGGTTCGGTCCAGCAGACCTACATCCACCCCACACTCAAACCCGAGTGTGGATTACTGCTGCGCAGCACAGCTTGCGTCCGCTGGGCAATACAGCTTAGCCTACAATCGCTGGGCCTCACAGCTTGCCGTCCAGTGGAATCCACCACTGCAACCATTGGGGATTACAGCTTACCCGTCCAGTGGAAACCTCCACTGCCCACTGAGCAACACAGCTTGCTGTCCAGAGGAGTCCTCCTCTACAAACCGCTGACTAACAGCTTGAAAGAAAGTGTAGAAAGGAACACGAAAGACAAGATAACAGCAGTCGAAAAGCTGTAAACGTAAAACACAATGTGGCTCTTAAAGAGCTGACTGGCCTGGATTTGATCCACGGTCCAGTGAAGACAGATCTTTAAACAACCTCTCTCAGTCTCTTCTTCTCACGATCACTTTCTTTCTTTTTCTTTCTCTCTGCACTTCTCTTCTTCTTTCGCTAATCTCTCACTCTCTGCTCTTCTCTTCTCTCCCTTTTCTTTCCTCTCTTGTGCTGGATCGACAGCTTCTTTTCACTTTGCCTTTTTCTTTCTCTCTGCCTCTCTTCTTCTTCTTTTCTCTTTCTCTTTTTCTTTTCTTCTACTGGATCGTGGAAGCTCTCTCTTCTTTTTCCCTTTCTTCTCTCAGCTTCTGCTTTCTGCTTCGATCACGATCAGCCTCCATCTGAAGACGAAGGCTCCAATATATACCAGCAGCAGTAGGGAGATAGGGCGTGTGCTTCCCACGCCTTCTGTCCAGAAGATTCCTCCTCGGATCACGTGCTCAGCACCCACCTCGGATCACGTGTCAGGTGCCAGCTTCAGGTCACGTGCCCAATCATCAGTACACTCAGCAACTGGAGTTGAGGTGGCATCAACACACTTGCTCCAAAGGGTTGACGCAGCCTTCAGAGATCTTCAACCCTTTTAACTGCTGCGTTGACTCCATCAGCTTGCTGCGTTGACGCATCGGCATCGGCAGTCCAGTGATCAATGTATTTAGCGGATAGACATGCTGCGTTGACGCTGCTAGGCTAAAGCGTTGACGTAGTGGTGTGTTTCTGCAACTAATAGTTTGGCTTGTTTGCATGCTGCGTGGACGCTAAGAACTCCAGCGTTAACCTTCTAAACTGTCTCCGAGCTAGATACCTATCAGGCTCAATGGCTGCGTCGACGCTGTCTAGCAATGGCGTTGACGCATGGATACGTTCCAGTGAACAAACAGCCTAGCCTTTTTAACTGTTGCGTCGACGCTGCTCCACTACTGCGTTGACGCGTAGGTGATCCAGTGATCAGGTCTTCAGCAGATAGATGTGCTGCGTTGACGCTCTCAGCATGCTGCGTTGACACATGGAGCTGCAGCGTCGATGCTGCCAATGTAGTCCAGAGGCTGTAATAAGGGATACTTGAACTGCCGCGTCCACGCTACTTGATCAATGCGTTGACGCACCAGAATAATCCAGGAGCTTCTTTCTTGATTGTTTGAACTGCTGTGTCCACATGTCAGCATTTCAGCCTCTTGGATCACGTGCCAAGTCTTGATGGCCTGGATCATCTGCAGACAGACAGAGGAAAATGAACTTAGTTCAGACGAATGTATACACTTAAGCAGAGCTGCCAGTGTATGGATTTGATCAGTGCAGCGAGTGTACAGACTTGGTAAAACAAGGTCCAATGTATAGACTTGGTAAAGTGAAGTCCAGTGTATAGACTTCAGTTAAGTTCAGGCCTCTAACAACGAGTGTATAGACTTGGGCCTAACAATTGAATGTATAGGGTTGAAGACCTAACAATCGAGTGTATAGACTCAAGGTTTAACAACCGAATGTATAGAGTTGAAGCCTGACAACCCAATGTGTAGACTTGAAGCTTGGAAGGATGTACACACTTGACCAATTCAAAGGCGAATCGAGTGTACAGACTCTGAGTCCAAACCCAATGGCTGTATAGACTTAGAATGTGAAGACTGATGTACAGACTTCATTAATCAAAGCATGAATGAGACGCTGTACACACTTAGCCTAGGATAATGTATAGACTCAATCAGAGTCTATGGAAGACGCTGTACACACTTAGAATGTGAAGACTAATGAAGAGCTTCCAGTGTATGGACTTGAGTTAAGTGCATTGGCTGTACAGACTTCAATTAGAAGTTGCCCGATGTACAGACTTGAAAATAAGACTCCAATGTACAGACTTGCAAAAGCGAAGCCAATGCACAGACTTTGAAAGACTTGAACACTGCGATGTTCAGACTTTAGCAGTGTATAGACTTAGAGTGTAGCTAAAACTTCAAGCGTAGGAATAGGCCAAAATGTATAGACTTTCAATGAAGGGCGTTCTGTAGACTTTGGAAAGTCTGAGCCAATGTACAGACTCTGCCTCAACAATGAATAGGCAAAACGGATGTACAGAGTTGGCCAAACACTTGAAGATCGACTGTACATGCTTTGATAAAGTAGCGATGTACATACTTGGAGATGAGATGCCAATGTACAGACTTAATGATATGAACAATAAGGCATGCTGTACAGACTTACTCGATCAAGCTGATGTATAGACTTTGATACCCAGACAAACAATGTTCTGATGGGTCGACGCATCAGCAAGGGTGGGTCGACCCACTACTGTTCAGACTGTAGATACATGCAGAGATATGATATCTGACAGAATGCAATGCATATATATAAAGAACAAATGCCATCAATGCTAAACATCATCATTCATGTTGCTATCATATGCAGAATGCTCAAGAATAAGAATGCACAGAAATGCACTTTGTTTATTGTGATCATCAAAACACAATAACATTGCTATCATCAAAATACAATATCAAATGCACTCAAATGCACTCACTGTCTTGCTATCATCAAAACCAAATAGCATTGCTATCATCAAAGCAACATAGCACATGCTTGTGCCTAAGAGGCACAACATTCTCCCTTTTTATGGCACAACACTCAGCGCCTGCCGAGACACAACCGGCCCGGGTCGGGAGGGGGACAAGAAGCGGGCTTCCGAGCCGAACTCAGGTTCGGGGAAGAAGAGAGACCGTGATGGGGAACGCAAGCGGAAGTACGAGCGGTACACCCCACTAGCCGCCCCGGTCTACGAGATATATGAAGACATCAAAGACTCGGGACTCCTCCGCCAGCCCAAGCTGATGAGGTCGAAGAACCGTAATCGCGACAAGCATTACTTATTCCACGGCGATCACGGGCACCACACCGGTGACTGCCACCAGCTCCAGGATGAGATCGAGTGCCTCATCCGTTTGGGTCACCTAGCTCGGTTCACAACCGAGCGAAAAGAAGATCAAGGCGCCGTAGAGGAGATTGACAACGCCCCCCAAGGGGTCCACATCAACGTCATCTCTGGAGGGACGGCATCAGGAGGCGACAGTAGCCGAGGAAGGAAGCGTCATGCGGAGCGGGCGTGCCAAGCCATAGAGCCTCCCAAGGCCCCGCCAAGTGAGCCCCAGGTCATAGTCTTCTCCGACCGAGACCTGGAAGGGCTGAGCACCCCGCATGACGACACCCTCGTGATCTCGGCTACGATAAACCATTGTAACGTAGATAGAATTCTAGTTGACAACGGGAGTGCCCCTGATGTACTGTCTTATGATTGTTTCCTTAAGATGGGGGAGGATCCATCCAAACTCCGCCCGGTCCGAACCCCTCTCTGTGGGTTTAATGGCCTGGCCACCTATCCCGAGGGAGCCCTAAGCCTGCCGGTTACCCTCGGCACCCCACCCAAAACCGTTATGGTCATGGTGGACTTCAGAGTGATTAAAGGTATGATAGCGTACAACGCCATCTTCGGCCGGGGCATCCTCAGCCGAATAAAGGCCGTACCATCTACCTATCACCAAAAAATGAAGTTCCCCACCAAAAATGGGTTGGGAGAAGTCCGAGGTAACCAAGCCACGGCCAGAAGGTGCTACAATATCTCGGTAGAGGCCACAAGGCCGGACGGGAAGGACAAGGGCCCCCGGGGAGTCGAGGATAAAACCGCAACCACCGAACCTGGTGGCGAATTACTGATGGTTTTCCTAAACGATGACCCGACCCTAGGAGTAAGGATCGGAGCCGACCTACCGGCCAAGGTTTAGCAACAATATAAGAAATTCCTTTCTGAGTACATCTGAGTTTTTGCTTGGTCCGATGATCAACTCCCTGGGATTCTAGAGGAGACTATAATGCACAAGTTCAACCTCGACTCCACCGTGAAGCCCGTTCAGCAACGCAGAAGGAAGCATGCACCAGAGAAGCAGATGATCATCAAGGCACAGGTCACCAAGGGACAAGAGACTGGACTTTTTAGATCGGTCTTGTACCCGACGTGGCTAGCCAATGTCGTCCTGGTGCCTAAAGCTTCGGGCAAATGGCGGATGTGCGTGGACTTCACCGATCTGAATAAGGCCACCCCTAAGGACTGTTATCCGTTACCGAGCATCGACCAATTGGTTGACTCAACCTCGGGCAATGAGATACTCAGCTTCCTAGATGCCTATTCAGGTTACCATCAGATCAGGATGGACCCAGAAGATGTCAAGAAGATCGCCTTCATCACCGACTACGGCGTATACTGCTACACCCGGATGCCTTTCAGGTTGAAGAACGCTGGAGCTACGTATCAAAGGCTGGTCAATCACATGTTCGAGGAACAACTAGGTCGGAACGTCGAAGCCTACATTGACGACATTTTCGTCAAGACCCCCAAGGCCCAAGACCACTTCACCGACCTCGCTGAAACCTTCGGCACCCTCCTGAAGTACAACATGAAGCTCAATCCTGCCAAGTGCGCCTTCGGAGTGAGATCTGGGAAGTTCCTGGGTTTCTTGGTCACTTAGCGTGGGATCGAAGCCAACCCCGACAAGGTCCAAGCCATCCTGGACATGCATCCACCCACCAGCATCAAGGACGTCCAGCGCCTAACTGGGCGTGTCGCCGCTCTCAGCCGCTTCCTGTCCCGTGCGGCCGAACAATGCCTGCCCTTCTTCAAGCTATTGAGGGGGCCCAAGTTGGCATCTGCTACGTTCGCATGGGATGAGGAATGCCAGAGAGCGTTCGCCGAGCTCAAGGAGTTCCTGGCCTCGCCCCCGGTGCTCTCCAAGCCCGTTCCGGGCGAAGTCTTGCTGCTCTATCTCTCGGCAACACCATCCACAATCAACTCGGTCCTAGTCAGAAATGACTCGAGAATCGAGAGGCCGGTCTGCTACACCAGCAAGGTGCTCAACGAGGCTGAAAGGAGGTACCCCGCAACCGAGAAGCTCGTGCTAGCGTTGGTTACCTCCGCCAAGCGCCTCTGACCCTATTTCCAGGGTCACCCCATCACCGTGCTGACCGGCGAACCATTGAAGAAGATTCTGGCCCACCCCGAAGCTTCAGGGCGACTCGTCAAATGGGCCATCATGCTCGGGGCCTACGACATCTCCTATCAGCCGCGCTCAGCTGTGAAAGGCCAAGCGCTCGCCGACATCATCGCCGAGAGTACCATCCCGACTGAAGAAAGATCCCCGTCCGCGCCCGGGCCAACCTGGGAACTGTTCATTGACGTATCTTCCAACTCGGTCGGTAGTGGTGCCGGAATCCTCCTGAGGTCCCCCGTAGGAATAGAACTACATTATGCCTTGAAATTCAGCTTTTATGCATCCAACAATGCTTCCGAGTACGAGGCCCTTATCTTGGGAGCACGCATGGCCCGACGGTTGGGGGCTGAGCGAGTCAAAATCCACACCGACTCCCAGCTGGTCGCTAGCCAAGTCAATGGAGAATACGAAGCTCGAGAGGCACCAATGATCAAATACCTCCAGCTGGTCAGAGACCTGGCCCAACAATTCGAAGGATTCGAGGTAGTCCGAATAGCTCGGGAGGAAAACTCTCGAGCGGACGCCCTCTCTCGGTTGGCCTCATCCCTCAACCCGGAAGGTACCCGATCGGTCCTCCTTGAAGAGCTAGAGCACCCGAGCATTGACTCAGAGCTCCTCGCTGTTGACTCGGCCATTCTCAGCGACTGGCGTACCCCCTACCTATCGTGGCTCTGGGACTCCCAAGAGCCTTCCGACCCTCGAGAAGCCCGCAGAATGAAGTACCAAGCCCGGCGCTTCGTCATTCTCGACGACACTCTCTACCGGAGATCTTTCTCCGGTCCCCTCCTGAAGTGTCTCGGCCCCGACGAAGCCAGCCGAGCCATCCAAGAGATTCATGAAGGTCTGTGCGGAGCGCATTCAGGAGGAAGATCGCTCGCCAGGATCCTGCTATGGCAAGGTTACTGGTGGCCCACTCTGCAACGCGACTGCACGGCCTACGTGCAACAGTGCGATCGATGCCAGCGATGCGACCACTTAGTCCATCAGCCGGCTACGGAACTCGTCACCCTGACCGAGCCATATCCCTTCACTCGGTGGGGGATCGACATCCTTGGGCCGTTCCCCATGGCTCAGTCTCAAAAGAAGTTCATCATCGTCGCCATCGACTACTTCACCAAGTGGATCGAGGCCGAAGCCACGGCAAGGATCACCGAGACAGTTGTCTGGAGCTTCGTCTGGAAATCGATCATTTGTCGCTTCGGCATCCACTGGGTGATAGTGAGCGACAACGGTCGGTAATTTGATTCTCGCTATTTCTGAGACCGATGCGCCGACCTAGGTATTTGTAACCACTTCACTTCGATCGCCCACCCTCAGGCCAACGGGCTGGTCGAAAATGCCAATAAGACTATCTTAAAAGGCATAAAGACCAGACTCGGCAAGGTCAAGGGTAGCTGGCTCGAGGAATTGCCTAGCGTACTTTGGTCACACAGAACGACTCCCAGAACGGTAACCAGTGAGAGTCCTTTCTAGTTGGTGTATGGCACTGAGGCCGTTATTCCGTTAGAGGTCACCAACCCTTCTCTCCAAGTCATCCACTTCTCGCCCGAGGTAAACGAGCAAAAGCTACTCGAGAATCTCGACCTAGCAGATGAACTCCGAGAGATTTCCAGCATCCGAGCAACGGAATACAAGCGCTGCCTCACCCGATACTACAACGCCAAAGTCTGAGACAGACACTTCCAACCAGGAGACTTCATCCTCAGGAAAGCCGAAGCCTCTCGACCACTAGAGGCGGCGGGCAAGCTATCCCCTAACTGGGAAGGCCCCTACCGAGTGGTCGAGACGCTCGGGAAAGGTGCGTACAGGCTAGCTACAATGGAAGGGGAACCCATCCCTCGGACGTGGAACGCAACCACACTACACAAATTCTACTTTTGAAGTTGTGCAAACAAGTTGGATGAAATAAAACTTTCTTCTTTTCATTCAAACAATTGTTGGTACATCAGAAAGGCAAAAGCCAGTACATCGCATAGCAAAAAGCAAAAAATCCATCTAGCACCACCGCAAGAGGCCATCGATCGGCCGACTCGGTCTTGATCTCCTTGTGTCCAGCCACTGACTCTGCCTCGCGTAGAAACTGGCTCGGTCACAGGGCGGTCGACCCAATTGGCTCGGGTGGCCCGTGACAAAGGTGACAGAGGGATTAAAAAGAAGGAAGGCTACCTTCCAAGTTGAACTTGGAAGAGGAAGAGGGAAGGAACGCCTATGAAGGCCTCCTCCTTCCCAACCTGTCAATTCTTTGGAACGTACAGAGAGCAAGCAGCCTCCTCAGAGTGAAAGAAATGACAGGGGAGGGCCCAGAAAGGAGGGAGCTTAATTTGCTTCCTCCCCACCCCTGGAGCGAGCAGAGAGAGAGTGGCGGCGGGTGTCCCGGATGCCCCCATCCGTCCTCCATCTCGGCGCCCCTGGGAAGCCTCGCGGGAACTGGTAAAGAGTAAACGGCGTGCCTCCGCACGTCGAACCCTCTCCAGATCCGCGCGATGACCATCGGATCCGTCTCAACCCCGCGCGACGACCGTCGGACCTGCTCAATAGCCCAAGGCAGCAAGAACTCTCTGCTCCTCCATCACTGGCAGCGTCGTCTTCCGAAGGATCCTCCATGCTCCGAAGGCAACGGCACAACGCAACGTGAAGAAGGGGCGAGGAAAGACTGTTAGTGAAAATCCTAAGCGGTGGAGAGGAAGGGACGGCCTGCGGTCTTTTTATAGGCTAAGGGAGGCTACTTGCCTTAAATGACTCCCCCCTCAAAAACACGCCAAAGGAATTTTCTCCTCTGAATGGTCACCTCAAACCCCTCATTTTTCGCCTCAGCGGAATACACGAAGTGGCCTAGCATTCAAAACGTAAGAAAATGGAAAGACACCATGTCAGGAGCCTGTCCAACCAGCATGCAAAAATCACGCAGGACGTATCGACAATTTCCAACTACTGCAGATACGCTAATCGAATCATGGCAAGGAAGGCAAGAAGCAAGTAAGTCATTTATTGTCTTGCAAAAAGGAAAATCTTTCTTTTTCAGAAAAGGAAAAGAGACAAACAAAGGAAGAAGGCAAAATAGAGCGATACATCAGGCCTCGGGCCCACTCTGAAGCTCGGGAATGGAAGGCATGGGTGTTTCACCCCCGACAACCTCGGTGACGGCCGGCCTTGGCACTGACCCCGCCTGCGCGAGAACTGCCTCTGCCGCGAGCCCTCCCGAGGCAGCCAGAGTTGGTGACCCCACCGGAGAAGAGCTCTCTGGATCTTCCCCGCCCGACACAGAGGAGCTATAAGACGACTCATCTGAGACATAGCACTGGCCAGAGGGGAAGTCGATCCCAGAATCTTGTGCCTCGGCATAGGCAACGGCCCGGCGGTAACCCTGCTCGAACCCTTTGCGGATGCCTCGGCGAAGTGCTGCCTCGTAGTGTGGAAGGGCAGCTTCCTGCAGGTCGGCTAGGTAGGCCTCCGAGCCCCTGTATTGTTCGATCACCTCCGCTCCGACCAGCCCCATTCTCTTGGCAAGCTCGGCCGACTTCCGCTCTACCTCGACCGCACGCTCCTCGGCCTCCGCTGATCACCTCTCCGCCTCAGCCGACTTCAGCTCAGCCTCAGCCGCCCGCTCCTTGGCCTCCGCCGATCGCTCCTCCGCCTCAGTTCGGTCGGCCTCGGCCTCAAAACGAAGGCGCTCCGCTGCCTCCGCTCCGTCCACCAGCTCGGCGCGCTCAGCCTCCCAACGGCCGTCCAGCTCGAGATGGTGAAGGCGCTCCTCCTCAAGGAGTTTGATTTTCCTCTCAAGCGATTCCCGGGCCTTGGCTAGCTGCTCGGTCAACACTCCGACTTCTAGCCGGCTCGACCGCGCCGACACCCTGATCGCAGAGAACTCCCGCCGGAGCCCGTCGTGCGCCTCATTGAGTTGAGCCAACTTCCTCTCACACCCCCCGAGGGTCCAAGCGAGGTTCGACCGCTCTGACTCCGTCCAGGTGTAAGTCTCCGCCATCGTGGCCCCCATCCGGGCCATGACCAAGCCGCCCTCCATGATGACGTCGAGAACCCCGGGAGGAGAATGACGCCTGTCTCCCCCTTTCATCCTCGCGGACTCCTCGCAGCAAAGTTGATACAGAGCGCTCGAGACGCCGAGCCTCTCCAAGGCCACCGGCATGGGCACCCGCTCCGCCCCTGGCGCCTCAATGGAAGACCCAGGTCGAGACGCGGAAACGGCCTCCGCGTGCTCCACGATCGGTTGGGGTTACGACGCCTCCGTAGGCGAACCCCCGACCTCGACCAACGCCACCAGCCCCGCCGCACCAGGAACCTCGGACTCTTGGGGTTGCGACGCCTCTACAGGCGAACCCCCGATCTCAACTGTCTCGGCCCGCGCATCACCACCCGAGACATCACCCACCTCGATCGGTCCCCCGGTCTCCGCCTCGGCTGTTTCTACTTTGGCCCCCTCTGTTCCCACCGAGGGGAGAGCCGACCCATCGTCACCATCCTCTGAGGGGCCCCTGGTCTCCTCGGCCCTCTCTCGCTCGGCGGATGGGGGAGCCAGCCCGGTTGGGTCGGCCCCATCTTGCCCCCGAGAGGGGATCGTCGCCGAACCAGATTCGCCCCCGGCAGTGATGAGGAGACCTGCCTTCTTGGCCCGTTTCCTGGCCTTCGCGGCTTCCTGCAACCTTCCCTCCATGGGATTCTTGCGCTTCGCGCCGCCCGGCCGTGAAGTCCCCTCAGGGGCCACCCCCGTGCCCTTGTCCCGGGCTTGGGAGCGACCCACAGGGACGCCCAGCTCATCCGCCGTCGAGTCGTCGTGATGCGGGACAATAAGCTCTGATACCAATTTGATGCGGGACAATAAGCTCTGATACCAATTTGATGCGGGGCGGGACCGAAACGGGCTAGGACCCACGAATGCAATGAAGTGCGGCCAGCACTCGCACGCCAAAGGCAAGCCAGGCGGCTGACCTCCGTAGCGTTCCTCCGGGTGGAGGCGTCTCTCAACAAGAAATCCAAGCCCACAGCCGTCCCTATGAGGGAAGCGTAGGGATCTCAGCGGCTAAGGAACCGCCGTGCGCCTATGGGAATCTAGTCCGAGCTCGGCGCTCGACTAGTCCCACCTTTGCCGAACTCTTGCAAAACTTTTCAGATCAGTTGGATAAGAGGTAGGTTTATCTTGAGTCGCTAATTTCCCCTAGCCCACAGTCCGCTCCGCCTCCAGGTTCACGCCTGCCACCACCCCCGGAGCCCGCCCCTGTGGCCCCCTATAGTTGGAATGCCCGGTCCTCTGACCAGTGTCCTTCACCTTCCCCTATCTTGGAGGGCACACATTCGGAGGATGCCCCACCTGTGTTAGTTCCAGTGACTTACGAGGCTGAACAGGAGTTGGTTGAGGAGTACCTAACTGAGGTTGAGGAGTTAGGGAGTGATCCCATGGAGTACACAGTCGTGCCTGAACCTTTGGAGGTTAGGGCCGGCACTCTCGGCCCGAGACCCTCGACTGAGGGCCAGGGACCCCTCCACATCATAGAGGACTCCGATTCCACTCCCGAGAGAGATGCTTCACCCTCAGACCCTCATATAGAGCCATTCTTACCTTCCGAGGGTGAACTGGTCATTGGAGAGTCTTTAGCTAGCTGGTTAAGGAAGGGCCTAATTCTAGATGCTCCGATCCCTTGCTACCCATCCATGGAGCCAGCTCTCCCAATTGTACCCCTTGACTCCTTTCACACCACTTTTCGGTCCTTCTGCTTTCTTGAAAATGTGAAGGGCTTCCTTAGGAGTTTAGATTGTCAATGGGAGTTGACATATATGTTGACCTTAGGGTCTGACCAACCCTATAGTCATAGCTTTACACTCCCTGCTTTGGGGTCTATTACCTCGGTCTACACCATGGGACATATCACCTCTGAGGTCCTTTTACTCTTTCCCATTCCCGAGGAGGTTGACTTCGTCCCCTCTTATGGTATCACGGTCCCGAGGGAGGAACCTTGCCTTCCTTGCCTTACTCATGAGCCCCTTGCCCCATATATTAGAGCGCCTGAAGGTGATCCTCTGCACCTGGGCGAATGTCGCACATGGGCAAGTATAGTGAAGGGACCTGTCGGGAGGGGTCATCATTTCTTTGACCCATTCGATCCTTTCCCTAGTGAGCCTCTCGACTCGTATTCTTTTCCCCACCTTGTCGAGCAGGTCCATTATCACACCCCATCTAGGCCTTCTAGTCAACATCTCACCTCGCATACACCCAGACGCCAGAGTTTAGGAGGCCAGGGACACATGTCTCACTCTCATGTTTCTCCATGTCCCTCATCATATAGGGGTAATGTCATGAGTGAGTTTGGGCAATCTAGTCCCCATGAGTCTACCACATTCAGTAGGACACCCATGCATGATAGATACAACTTTGGTTGTCCAGGTCCTCCCCGTGTTGTCCAATCATGTAGGAGTCATAGGCATGCTAGGTCTGTGTTTGGATGTCCAGGACCACCACTGCATTCACATAGGTATGAGTCAACACAGCTAGTTCGGAGTCTGCATCATCACCACCTCGAGGCCAGCAACTCACGTTATAAGGAGTTAGCCGATGCGCATCGACGCACCCGTGAGTTCCGAGAAGGAGAGTACGTCATGATCAGGGTCAGACCTGAACGGTTTCCTTCGGGGGCCGTGAAGAAACTCCAGGCCCGCGGTGCTGGACCCTTCCGAGTCTTGAAGCGAATTGGGTCGAATGCGTATGAGATTGAGCTGCCAGACGACTATGGGATCTGTTCGACATTCAATGTCTCAGATCTGGTGGCATATCGGGATCCCGCGGTGATTCCCAGTGAGCTTTTTGGGCCCTCCCCTCCTGTTGAGAGTATTACACCTTCTGAGCGTCCACCTCTTCCAGCCCCATTACAGAACACGAGCATATAGATTGTATACTGGATGAGTAGGTGACCACGACCAGGAGCGGAGCCTACCAACGCTTCCTAGTGCGTTGGAGAGGGCGCCCTGCGACAGACGACGCCTGGATCACACGTGGAGAGCTGGAGAGGATCGACCCAGACCTGCTGGAGCGCTACTTGAGCGACCGTGACCCTTACTCGACGGGGTCGAGTTCTTCCCACCCGGGGAGAATTGGTGAGGACACGCGCCGCATCACTCGACAGAGCACACGGAGCACGCCAGCATCTCTTTGGCTAGGCGACTACGGCATCTACTAGAGGATCTTTCTTCTCATTTGAGGCCATGTTGGGCCTTGGTTTAGTCCCTGCGTGGACACTTTTATTAGTTGTGTGGACCTTTGTAGGCCAATCGGGGCCAATTAGGCTTTACTTGAGTCTTTTATGCTTATTAGGTAGTAGATGGGGTTATTGGGCCACTTTCTTGATTCAAGCCTTGGCCCATTGGGCATGGCTGCCCAACCATGGCTTGGCCCACCTGGAGATTTGCGCCCCCCTCCTTAGGGTTAGGGTTTGGGCGCCCCCCTCCCCTCTTTCCCTACTCTTGGAAGGTGGCAGCCGCCCCTCTCCTAGATTTTAGGAAGAGGGGTGCGCCCCCCCCCCTTTCCTTCCCCATTCGATCACCCCCCTCCCTCCTTTGGCCGCCCCCATCCCCAATCCACTCCTAGATTCTAGGAGTGGTGCGCACCCCCCCTTTCCCCCCTAGCCCATTGCGCATTCCCCCTTTCCCTTGTGGCTAGGGTTTCAACCCTAGCATTCCCCCTCCCTATATATAAACTTTGTATTTTCTTTGGAGAGAAATTAATGAATGAATTGAAAAGAAAATTGGCTGAAGGTGGCTGCGCCCCCCCTCCTCTGTTCCTCCTTGCTCCTGCGACGGGAGCAAGCTCGGGGTGTGACTCCCCATCCCTCGGTGCGATGCCGAGGGCCACTTTCTCTTCTATCCCTTCTCAAGTTCAAGTTCGGTGAGCCCGGATCTCTCCTCCAAGGGCAACGACGGCCACCCCCTGCTCGTGGAGACTTTGGGCGACCAACCCATTTTTTGGTGAATCTTCTGCGAGTCGCCAACGCGTGCGAGGTGGTCTCGCCTCGTTTGGAGATTGGCATCGCCCGTGCCATTTTTCTTCGTGAGCTCGCGCAGGACACCCTCTCCCTGCGAGCCAGGTTCTGTCTGCCCCCTTGTAAAAATTCCACGGGGCTGACAGCTGCGAGTTTTGACGTGGGATCTTCACCGGTCGAACCTCTCTTCGTCCTCTTTCCAACACCATGGACCTCGCCTCGTTCCGACGTCCGAGCTGTTCGTGGCATCCGTTCCCGTGAGGTCACGCTGGTCTGCCCTGTCCACCCGGCGCCAGGATCACCTGCGGATTCCCGAGCTTGCTGCTCTCAGCCACGACCAGATCTGACCGAGCCCTTCGGTCGGGATCTGCTGCCGGGTGTCCTCGACGTCCTCCCACAAGCGGGACCTCCTTCGCCTTCCGGAGCAGCGTTTTCTTCATTTTCTCCCTCAGCTGCGCAGTTCTGCATGCAGCGACCCTGTCACAGGTTGCAGATCCTCCACCGGCGTCCACAAGCGGTTCCAGCGCACGCCCTTTGGCCGGGACGTTCCCCCACCTGTCGGCTTCTCACCCTCACTGACGGCGCGTCATTTGGAGTCCGGATGAGATCGTGGGACCCGTTACCGCGGACTTGCGCGTTGCTGCGATCCTGCCGACGCTACCCGGGACCCCTTACGACCAACCTTCACCGAGTGCGGCCCGTCAGCCCGTGTCCCGGCAGCCCCGAATTTGTTGCATGTATCCTGTTATCTCCCTGCGAGGAGTGGGCACTTTATTGGGTTGTAAATTCATTCTTCGTGTATCGGGGTTGTTGGTCTCGGCCGGGGTTTCTTCCCCACGCCTAGGCGTGGAGGTACGTGCGACGCTCCCCCTTGTTGGCACTTGCTTTACTAGTATGCTTTCCATTATGCCGCGTGAGTGTTTAGGATCCTAGCTAGCTTTTTATTCACCGCGTGACTGTGAGTTGAGAGCCCCATTCCGTGGCCCTAGTCGAGCGCCGAGCTCGGACTAGATTCCCATAGGCGCACGGCGGTTCCTTAGCCGCTGAGATCCCTACGCTTCCCTCATAGGGACGGCTGTGGGCTTGGATTTCTTGTTGAGAGACGCCTCCACCCGGAGGAACGCTACGGAGGTCAGCCACCCGGCTTGCCTTTGGCATGCGAGTACTGGCCGCACTTCATTGCATTCGTAGGTCCTAGCCCGTTTCGGTCCCGTCCCGCATCACGTCGCCAAGGTCAATGACCTCGGCGGCCTTTTCCAGAGGCTCCCGCCTGGTGTCTGCAACAAAGAAGAAGGCGCAATCAAGAAGAGAAGGATGACCTCCACATCCTAAGGAGGATCTAAGTGGTGGTACCTGACGGCTTCAGCCGCGTAAGGAGACACCGCTCGATATTCTCCGGCGTCACCAGCTCCTCGGTAGACTGACGACTCTTCAGCAGACGAGCGGCATACTCCTCCACATCTGAAGGGAACTCCTCCTGCCGGGGAGGGATATTCGGGTGGAAATTGGGCATCACTTGGCATCTACAGGTTTCCTCCACCGAATGTATCTTCACCCAGAAAAATTGGGTCTTCCACCCTTTATGCGAGGAATCCTTCGCCGCCAGCGAAATGCAGCTCCTATCCCTCCTTGCCTGGATGAAGTAAAAACCTTTCCCCGCTGACGGATGCGCCTTCAACTCAAAGAAATAATGGAAAAGGTCCAGAGAAGGAGGAACCCCGCACTGACGGCAGAGAATTCGAAAGGCAGAAAGGAGGAGGTACGAGTTGGCAACCAACTGAATGGGCGCCAACTGAAAAAAATTGAGGAGTGTGAGGATGAAGGGCTCGAAGGGGAGGCGAAACCCGCTCTTCCACACCAGAAGAAAGGTGCAGATGTGGCCCGTGCGGTTGTCCAGACTCGTCTCATATGGGGCAGCAGCAACAAAGTTGTACCTAAGAGGCTGACAGAACCTGTGCTCCAGCCTCTTCACCTCAGCTTCCCCCAGTTCGCTGCGACTCGGGACGGGCGCTCTCGCCACCGGTTCGTCGCCCCATCCTTCAGCACACAAATGCTAGTCCGCCATGGATTCTGAGGAAGAGCTGGAAGAAGAATTCTTAAGGGATCTCGAAGATTCCGGGGGAGGAGGAAGCTGCCGGACCGCCTCCGCAGTTATCCTCGCCAACTCCTCAAACGCCGCCGCAAGTCTCTGCTCCTCCGCTGTGTCTTCACGACGCATCAAGGAGCCCCAAAAGCAAAGAAGCGAAGGAAAGCCAAAACCCTAGAGAGTCTGGAATGACAACTAGCGCCCAACGACTATAAACCCTCGCGGGAGGCTGCGCGTCGTTCCGACCTCCGAGAAAAAGGGGCCCCCTTCATTTTAAATCCGTCAGGATCACAATTATTACGGGCCTAGGTGACCATGGCACGTGGCTTCATAACACCGCCAGATCTCCACCCACCTGAGCCACGCCGGTCCAAAACCCTCAAATACTACTCGTCCGAGCCTCCTTTGGCTCGGGAGTAGGAGGGGGACAAGTGGAGAGGGGGATTTCTGTAGCCCATTCAAAGAGCAGCCCGACTAGGCCCGACAGGACCCAACGAGGCCAAGCTCGCCTAAGTGACAGCCCACAGGGTCCACTCAGGGAAGAAAGCCCAATAAAAAATCACTCGAGGACACAACCTTCCTAGGCGGCCTCTAGGCTCGGAGGGCCCGAGTGTCGGTCAGGTCACAGGAAAGGTCCGGCCCAAGCCATATCTCCGCCCGGGAGAAGAAGGCGTACGCCGACCCATCCGACCCATCCTCTTCCGAGCTAAGCCTATCGCCCGATAGGGCTGGCCTCTCTGAGCTCAGAACGGTCGACGATTGCTTATCCTTTGCAGCCGTTAAGAGTCCACATCAGGCAGGAATTCAGGAAGGCAAGGGACTTCTTCTTCCCCAAGGTGATAACGCTCCCACGATAAGGCAATAAAAGCCCACGATGAGGACGTAACCCCCACCTGAAATCCCTCGGCTTACAGGACTCCAGGAGACGGCGTACTATTTAAACTAGGGAGACCCTCCGACGAAGGTAAGGGCAATCATACGCTCAAAGCTCCTGAGCAAGAACCACTTCACCCTCTGGTGGAGAGGGATCTCGCGCACAAGCTCTCACCTCCCTTTATTGCTCCCGCCATAGCTCCACTGACTTAAGCATCGGAGGGTTTTCCCCAGGGATTCTCCCTGGGCCCCCTAATCCGTTTCCCTATATTGCAGTTCACTACCCGGTGATCCTCCATCCGCTCAGGACCAGCGCGAGATCACGCCTCTTCAGGTTGGAAAATGTCACTATCCTAGCTTTAATAGGGTATGGGCAAGCCAAGATTCCCGATGGGTTGTAGGGTTTGAAATACATAGAAAATTGGTGTTTAAAATGGGCTACTCATTTTATCCTATTTAACCCATTACACCAAATTCAGCCCAATAAGGTTTGTCCAATAGCCCAATTATTAATCATAATCAATTTAGCCCATTAACTTCCATTTCAGCCCATTAAGGGTTGTCCCATAGCCCAATTGTTGATTCTAAGGAACTTAATTAGGTGTCTTGAAATTTAAGCTATTTAATTTTAATTTATTTCAATAAAAAAATCAATTATCTAATAATATAATTTCATCATTTCATTGATACTTTATATATTTATTATTATTATTAACTCAATTTAAATATTTTCTTCTTCTTCTCTTTTTTTAATTTTAATTAGTTACTACATCCTCCCCCACATAAAATAATTTGGTCCTCCAAATTCACGTCACGTAATGTGTAATTTAAAAATTTTAAATAGAGGGTTCAAATTTTTAATCTCCCGGATTTTTTTCGGATATTTTTCGGATCATTTAGTGGGTATCGGAGTGTATTTTGTGCTTTACACGTGTTTTTTCCGGATGTGCCTTCGGAACTCTGTGCAGGGCGAACCGTGGCGTTCTCCGACTCCAGGAATGTAAGACCCCGAATTATTTAATTGAGCCCAATATATTTATTAAGCTTTTATTAATTAAGAATTGAATTTTTATTGAATTAATAATTGAATTTCAGATTTATTAATATTTAATTCGTTAGAAATAGAATAAGTGAAAATCCGACTACCTTATAAAAATCCATAAAAATAGTAAACAGGTTAAGGTCGATGTAGATAATAACTTTGTCTTCTGTCATTAAGGCATTAAAAAATCCGTGGTTAGATCTAATTGGAGATTTAGCGCAAAAGTGCACACTTTTTAACCCTTACCTAACCTTAGTTTAAAACGCAAAATTAGGGCTTAATACTCAACCAAATTATCTCAAATCAGTGGCAAATGAACGGTCACGAGCTAAGGATTAATAGCCCTCAATCAATTCGACACAAACCTAACCCTAACACGTGGTGTCGACTGGCCTTTGATGAAGTCAACCATGACGACGCCATTTTCCAACACCTAACTTGCGTGGTCGATTGCTCCCAGTTCCGAAGTCTCCAGAGGCTCTATGAGCAATCAAATTAAAGCTCTTCAAGTCTACTTTCATTTAATGGCTGTGGGGTTCGCTGAAGTTTTAGATCTAGGAAGATCTTGCTCGATTTGTGGAGGTGGGTCGGCAGCCGTCGTCCTCCTTCCTCTCCTCTTTGTTCCATCGATTGAGGTAGGTTTCCTTAACCAAAATCAGATTATGAATATAGAAAACTGTTCCTCTCGACGAGATCTTTCTAATGGTGGTAAAAGCCCCAATTTGCATTAGGTATGCAAGGAGATATCGCGGGTTTTCTAAGGTGCTGTCCAGTTCGTTCTTCATTCTAGGGTTTTAAGTTCTCTCTTCGATTGAGGTAGGATCTAACAGCCAAACTCTAATTAATATACATGGATGTAATCATCATCTTGTTAGCTTTCATTTGGCATAGAAATCCCTAATTTTCATTGAGCATGTTTAGAGTATTTTGGATCGAAGTAAGTGTATGTCTAGAACTTGATTTATATTGTGACCCTTTAAGTTAGAGCTTGATTGCGGGCTGATTTTGAGTTATAGATCTTGATCTACATATGGCTTATAATACATGGTTGGATTCAGCATAGAGTTAGCTTTCTTTTGATGTAAGAAGCCCCAAATTGCGTTGTAAATATTGAGAGAATTTTAAGATTTAGTAGAAGTATGTCAAGAACTAGGTTTTTCATGTGTTTATCATATATAGGTTGTAATTTAATTGATTTCTGTTGAAATTCGTGTTTTAAAGCTCATGTATTATGACCCTAGTATGTCTATTAAGATTCCTAGAGCATGTGGTTAAGATCCCAACTCAATTGGATCTCAATTGGGTGAGTTCATACGTTTTCCGGAGGCTACGGCCATTTTTGTTCTTGCAGGGGTCGACCCCTGGGGTCGACCCGTTTTCTGGAAGCCCTGGCAGGCCCGAGGGTCGACCCCAAGGGTTGACCCATATAGCCCCTGCAAGGGGTCGACCCATGGGGTCGACCCATATGGCAGGAATGTGGGGGTCGACCCATAGGGTCGACCCATTCTACAGGATTTGTGGGGGTCGACCCCAGGGGTCGACCCATTCACCTGGTAGACCCCGTTTTTACAGGGGTCGACCCCAGGGGTCGACCCATGTACCAGAAACCCAGTTTTTGTCGTTCTTCGACTCGAGGATCGATCCGGATCATTAGGGGATCGACCCATTTAACTTAGACCAATTGAAAATTATATTATGGAAAAACCAGTGACCTATTCAGGAAACCTTATGATTTCAATTTGCATTGGTTCCTACGTTATATCATGGTGTAAAAACATGCCGTTTATCATTTTCATTTCAACACATACATTGGTTAAATAGAAACCCACATGAGTATTGGTTAATGGTATAACTAAATTGCTGTTAATATATGCTATTTCACTCCTGTGTGAGTTTGTTCTTTGCCTTATCATCTTGAATCATCATTTGGCAAATTGGTTTAATGCAAATGGTAATGGATAATCCTTGATATATTAACTTGGTAATTAGGATTAAATTGATTGTTAAGTTGCTGTTTTAGTCCTTATTACCCAGTAAAAATGGATTTCTTACACACCTGAACGGTACACTGTCAACCGTTCTTTCTTGACCTCACGGACCAAGCTTTGGTCCAGTTCTTGTAATGCGGCACCGAAGTGACCGTATAAACTGAGTTTTTGTTTTGAATCCAAGGACATGTTAGTCCTTAATTCTCGTACTTATGACAGTAATTCCTCTGATTAATTGGCCATTAAAAATTGACTGAATGTCTGGACGGGTGGGACTTTGGACCCATTAAAATCAATGCTATCGCGTCATAGGGGCCCGGTCTGGTCCTGGGGAGAGCGCCCGAAAAATTATTGAGCCCATGGGATGTTAATGACATGGTGGGGCATTGCACCGAATACTTGACTTGCTTGTTGCGTCTATGACAAAAATCTCTTGTTACTTGTTACTTGATCGTGTTTGAATGGATGTTAAATTACTTGCTTGATTGGCCAATTCTTTACTACTGTCTCTTGTTATATCTCCTGTTGTAAATTCTTGTACTTGTTATCTTGTTAATTCTTGATATCACATATTTCTTGACCTTGTAAGATCGTGTTATTACTGTTGTTTCTTTATATCGTTATCGTATTTATTTCTTTTTTGCATGACATATCAAAATGTAATTAACTTGTTAATCATATAAACTTGCCTGTTATTTCCTACTGAGCGTCAGCTCATAGTTGTGTTTCCCCCCTTTCCAAGCTTTTCAGGTGACGCGCTTACCGATGGGGAAGGGCAGGAGTGATGTCTTGAGTGTATCAGTTCTAGTGTGTTAGCAGTGTTATCTTACTCTTAGTGGTGCTTTGGAGAGTATTTAAGTTTCAGTTATGTTTTTGAGGTTTAGTGGTTGTTATCCCAGTTGTAATAAGTTGATTTGAGATTATTGTATCAGTTGTGGTTTGTTTAATGATCAGTTAGTTATTCCCTTTTCATAGCACTTGTGTATATTTAGATTAATTCTCTCTCTTGCCAGCTTGTTTCTAACTGTACGTCCCGATATTCCGCGTCAGAGCGTGATAGTTTAGTTGGTATCAGAGCCCTAGGTTTCACATTCCTAGGTTCCCTAAGTTTAGGTTTTCTTGCATTGCATCCCAATAATCGGTATATCAAAAGGTGTTGTCCGAACGTTAGGCTACCCCTATCGGGAAGGTCGCACACTTGCGCGAGTGGTCTTCGGATCGATTATCTCCGCCAGGTACCGAGTTTTGGTCGTGTCTAGGTGCATTAGATCCCTAACCTTGTAAAAGTCTAGAACCCGACCTGGTGAGATTGGGTAGAAACTTGGGTTAAGTCATTCCTTAATCATATTATTATCTTTCTTATTGAACCTAAGTAATCTATTTCTCGTGTAGATGGCAGCTGATCGTGCTGAATGGAGGAACCTGCAGCGCACGGTTCAAGGCCTTACTCAGGCCCTTCAACAGGTAGCTCAGGCAGGAGCAGCACAGCATGGCATCGGTGATCTATACCGGAACTTCCGAGGGATGAATCCGCCAAGGTTTGCTGGTTCGACCGACCCCGACCAAGCCGAGCACTGGCTAGATGAGATGGGGAGGATCTTTAAAGTTATGCAATGCACAAACCAGGAGCGTGTCATGTTGTCCACATTTCAACTGGAACATGATGCACGTACTTGGTGGGATTCTATCAAGGCGACTCTCGATGACCGGCAGGTTACGTGGGAAGAGTTCGAGGAATTCTTTAACAACAAGTATTTTTCTGACCGAGTGCAAGAGAAGAAAGCGGCAGAGTTCACGTCCTTGAAACAGCGAGGTTTGTCCGTGACAGAGTATGAGACTCAATTTGCACGGCTTTCTCGTTATGCTACTCATCTCATTTCTACCGAGAAAATGAAGGCGAAGCGCTTTCTTAATGGATTGAAGCTTCATTATATTAATCAATTGGCACCGATGGAGATTTCCACTTATTCTGAGATGGTGAGAAAAGCTCATGTTCTGAAGGATACTTTAGAAATGACGGAGATAATCCGTGGAAATGGCACCAGGAAGGAACAACCTATGGGTTCCGGGAGTGTCAAACCCGGGTATACCAAGAAGAGGCCTGTTAGTGGACCTGGTTCGTGGAGCGGGTCCGGATCATGGAAAGGCAAGATGCCGAAGCGTGAAGACAAGAAGCCTGGCCCTATCATTCCATACATGGGCGTTTGCAAGTTTTGTAATAATCCTGGCCACAGGGTGGAGGATTGCTGGCGTAAGCTAGGCGCATGCCTACGATGTGGAAGCAAGGAGCACCGTATCTCTGATTGCCCTCGTATGTCTGAGCAAGCTACCCCAGCAAAACCGCAAGTCTTCAAGAAACCACAAGGCAAACTCCAAGCTCTGCATGCTGATGAAGCAGGAACAGCCGAGGATGGTGGACTCGTCGAAGGTACTCTCATTATACTCGACAAGCCAGCATTTGTTCTTTTTGATACTGGTGCCACGCATTCATTTATTTCTCGGAGATTTGCTAAGTCATTAGCTGTAGAACCTATTTTGATGAATTCTCCGTTAGAGATATCAACCCCTATTGGTACTAGATCGGCGATCCAGCATTTCTATCCTTCTAGTAAGGTTATGATGGGTGAGTAGAACTTTCCAACTGATTTTGTTTGCATGGATATGAAGGATTATGATGTAATCCTAGGAGCAGATTGGTTGGCTAGATATGAGGTTAACGTTCACTGCAGTTCTAGCTCCGTGTCTTTTACTAGACACCCTGGACTTTCTTTTGTGGGAGTTAAGCACCATAACTCCGTACCGCTTATCTCGGCTCTTCGAGCTGATATACTGATGAGGCGAGGATGTGAGGCTTTTCTAGCCTTCGTCTGTGCAACTCCTGAGCAGCAGATGGAGATTAAGAACATTTCTGTTGTCCGAGATTTTCCTGATGTCTTTCCAGAAGAACTACCAGGACTTCCGCCTGAGCGGGAAGTTATCTTTTCTATTGATCTTATTCCTGGCACATCTCCTATTTCCAAGGCTCCTTATCGTATGTCTCCTGCGAAACTGAGGGAATTGAAGCAGCAGCTGATGGAATTGCTTGAGAAGGGCTTTATTCGTCCTATCACTTCTCCGTGGGGAGCCCCTGTGTTATTTGTCAGGAAGAAAGATGGTTCGATGAGGTTGTGCATTGATTATCGGCAATTGAACCAGCAGACTGTCAAGAATAAATATCCATTGCCGAGGATTGACGAGTTATTTGACCAGATAGTGGGAGCTCAGTATTTCTCCAAGATCGATCTTCGATCTGGATATCACCAGTTGCAGATTAAGGAAGAGGATATCTATAAAACGGCTTTCCGTAGCAGGTATGGTCTTTTTGAATTTGTCGTTATGCCTTTTGGTCTAACGAATGCACCGGCAGCTTTCATGCAGTTGATGAACAATGTATTTCGGCCCTATCTTAATCAATGGGTCGTGGTCTTTATTGATGACATCTTGATCTATTCCAAGAGTGAAGTGGAGCATGCTGAACATTTGAGGATGGCAATACAGTTATTGAGAGATCAATAACTTTATGCCAAGTTCAGTAAGTGTGAATTTTGGCTGCAAGAGGTGTCCTTTCTCGGACATATTATCACCAAGGATGGTATTTCTGTTGATCCTTCGAAGGTTGAGGCAGTGAAGAATTGGGAGCAGCCTACCAGTGTGACGGAAGTTAGAAGTTTCTTAGGCCTGGCAGGCTATTACCGAAAATTTATCTAGGATTTCTCTAAGATTGCGGTACCTATGACAAGGTTAACCCGCAAGGAGAACACGTTTGATTGGTCAGACGATTGCCAGCGAAGCTTTCAGACTCTGAAGGAGTGTTTGACTACTGCACCTGAATTGGCTTTACCTTCTGGTGAAGGAGGTTTTGTTGTTTATACTGATGCTTCAGGTATCGGCTTAGGCTGTGTACTCATGCAGCATGGGAAGGTGATTGCCTATTCTTCTAGGCAGTTGAGGAAGCACGAGGAGAATTACCCTGTTCATGATTTGGAACTTGCAGCAGTCGTCTTTGCTTTGAAGATTTGGAGGCATTGCCTGTATGGAGAAACCTTCACAGTGTTTTCAGATCATAAGAGTTTGAAGTATTTATTCTCTCAGAAGGAACTCAATATGCGGCAGCGCATATGATTGGAGTATTTGAAAGACTTTGACTTCTCGATTGAGTATCATCCTGGCAAGGTGTTGACACCTTGAAAATGAACAAGGGTGGAAGCAGATCATACCCACAGTGAAAGACCAATGATGAAGCTCGTCAACCATTTACCCGGCTGAAGCCTTTGTCGGCCGAGCTGATGTCCGGTGCCG
The DNA here is from genome assembly GCA_022559845.1 of Amorphophallus konjac. Taxonomy (NCBI): domain Eukaryota; kingdom Viridiplantae; phylum Streptophyta; class Magnoliopsida; order Alismatales; family Araceae; genus Amorphophallus; species Amorphophallus konjac. The sequence goes on along the minus strand of CM040118.1, from coordinate 236,179,137 downwards.
ATGTCACTCAGATGGCAGCACTAACAAAGTAGTAGTCGCTTGACTAATGAGACTTCCTAGCACACTTTAATAGGAACTGTGTTACTGCCTCATCCAAAAATCCATAGATGACATGTCATGGTAAGTCAGATGTCGGCTTATTGACAGATGTGATGTAAGATAAAGATGAAGCCGGTACCGGCAGATGAAGATTGTAAAGGCTTTTGCAAAGTCAGAACATAAGAAGAATCGTCTCCACATATTATACACCCGGCTGAAGTCTTCCCAGACTAAAGCTGATGTCCGATCTCGTCACCATTCAGGTGCCGATATCGATAAAATGATGCCCGGTTTTGTCATCATTCAGATGGCAATACTGATGAAACCCCTGTCTGCGGACTGATGAAAACCCTACTAATGATCTCAATACAAAATATATTACCAACGGGGGACCCTCTTGGGTACTGATGTACGTGAGGGGCCTATGAAAGGCCTGGTCAAAGAGACCTAAATGGGCCTATAATAGTGGCGCCGGGAGCCACCTTGTCAAAGCCCAATGGCTGCACCAAGAGGCTGGAGCCTGCGCGCCGGGAAGCCCTCAGCTGAGGCGCGCCGTGAGGTACCTGCCGAGAAGGCAAAAAAGGGACGGCTATAAAGCCCCTTCCCTTCGGAGACGGAGACGGAGATGAAAAGGGAGGAGGAACAGTAGAAACGAAAACCAGATAGAAAAAAGCCAGAAGAGAGACCGAGAGGGAAAGAAAAAAGAAGCTGAGAGAGGAAGAAGAAAGGGAGATTCAGGTGGGTAGCCGGGGAGGGAGAGGAGTCAATGCTCCACCCTCCCCCATGCTTTCCTTTCTTTGTTTTCTTTTCTTCTGATGTAATCTGGCGAGGCTTTCTCGATGTATCAATGTAGCCGGAGGATTCCGGTCTCGATTTCCATACCTCTGTCTTTCATTTACCTTCTACGATCTGTATAGGTTTGGGATGATGCAATGAAATGAAGGATCAACATGGCTCATTTTAGCATTCGATCGATTGGAATGTCTGCTGTCTTTCTCCCCTTCTTGCATCGGTTGTTCTTCTGAATATCGGTTTGCCCAGATGTTACAGCTTTTCGATTCATGTTTCGACCGCCCCCTCCCTTGCCTGTTCTCTGGTGAAGGATGAAGACGGAACCTCAACCCACATTCAATGGGTTATTGGGCTCTATCCCCCCTCTTCCTTCCCCTCGGATCATGATTTTCTCAGATATTATAGATGTCTGTCGAGCTCCCGTCTCGTTCAGGGTCAGAGACATCAATCTCTTGACCGTCTGAGCAGCAGGTGAGTAGAGGAAATGCCATACGTCCCACGAGGATTCAATAATGGATGATCTGCCCTTCGACTGATGCTAACCCCCATGTAATCCCCTCCTGTAGCCCAGATCTTGCCTCAATCCGAGCCAGAAATCCCAGAAATCTCCTGAGCAGGGTATCGCAACTAAGCCATAAACCCTTTAGCCCCTTCCCGGCGTGGTCATTTCCCCGCCGAGAACTACTCCGCCGAGAGATCCCCCTTGCTTTAGCCCCTTCAGCAAGCCAGACAAAGCTTCTTGCGATACAGCCTTCCCGGCCTGGGGGCCTCCCGGCGCCGGGTTCCCGACGCGGTCATTACCGCACCGAGAACCCCTACGCCGAGAGCTCCCCCCTTTTGGCCAATGAAACCTACGCCGGGAACTACGCTTCCTGCCATCCTTTCTTTACGCTGTGAATCCTCCATTCCTTGAACCCCGGATGAAAGCCTTCCTGCTACAGGCCAAGGAACCACACAGATGCCCTTTGAAGTCCGATCAACCAAGCTTTGCATCCTGTCGAAGGATACCCCAGATCATCATATGTACCTAAGGGATAAACATCATTGGGGATAACTCCCCTACATAATTTTACGAGCCAGAGAAACTCTGCCACTGCATAAGTTTCAATGGCCTCAAAGGGATATTAAGTTGGTGCTGTGATCACATACACGGGCTAGGGGTCCCATACCCCCCTTATTCTGGCTTTCATCCCGGCACTCCGTGGGTGATCGTCTATCACTCCCTGGCATACGCTAGGTACGGGGGAGGTGCTGCTGAAATCCTCCCAGGCCGATGAAAGATAATATTGAAGCTGTCCTCTGGACTCCGCATGGTAATGGTGAAAAGGACCTCTGTGTGGGGCTCTTCCCCTCCAATCCCTCTCAGCTCTCGGCCTCCTTTGAAGCATATACAACTAAAACCAGTTGAACCCCATCTCTAGTCCCCAGAGCCAATCTACTTTATATAATTCCCAGAAAACTCTCAAAATCCTAAAAAATAGGGTACCGTAAAATCCTGAACTCCTCACGGCGCCCAAACACCCACCTTCTTGGCACCTGCCTCTCGGCGCCACCAGCTCCCGGCGCGGCCTTGAGCGCGTCGGGAACCCTCACGCCGAGTGCTCCTCTTCCCCCTTTTAGCCTACGCCGAGAACCCCCTTGGAGAATCTTCAGCGCGCCGGGAAGTCAGCGCCGGGAGCTTCCTGGACTTTTCCCTTCGGTCACGTCGGGAACCTCCACCTTCTTGCCACTCACGCCGGGAGCCTTAGCCTCCCATCCGTGGTCATACCGAGAGCCTAAGTTGCCACCCTGTGAGCCCAAATGCTCAGAGCTAACCTACATAGAGATATTCGTGGATCACCAGATGTGCCCCGAGGATAAAGTTAAAGGGAGGTAGACTCCCTTATGTTCCATCGATTCGTGTCGAAGTCACAACGACGCGCCTCCCTCTTAGCTCCGGTGAGCCATGCCAATGCATGAGTGCCACCAGCTCCCGTGAGGGAAGAATCAAACATTGCCTTAGGGCATACATGTGTAACGTGGAGAGGCCCGACCTCTCTCTTTCTTTTGGCTTTCACCCCGGCACTCCGTGGGTGATAGCCTATTCCCCCCTCTGGGCATGATCCAGACCATGGGGAAGTGCCGCCGAAATGTTAACCGATGCTTTAAGCCTCCGTCATGATCGCGGCTCATCCTGTCCACGATTGATATCCTCTGTTTCACCTTTCCCCTGAGTCTGATTGTTTTTCGAGCCGTCGATTCAGCGATATCATCCGTTTCTACAATCTATGCTATTATCTTGCCCGCCTTCCTGGCTCTGGTATGAAATTCAAACTGCGCACATAAAAAGAATACCTTTTTTTTTTATTATTGCCTCTCCAGGCCTCCCATTTTGGTGTTTAATCAAGGGTTGTCCTTCCTTGGAAGGGCGTAATTAACGTCATAGCCTTTATGGTATGACGAACTTCTGGTCCCGACTCGGACCTCACAATCGACTGACCAAGTCAGATCGAGCGCACAATGAGATTGTCACACACGTGACTGGCACGCCTAATAAACAAAACAAATAAATAAGTCAAATAAAAATAAATAAAAATCAATATTAAAATAAATCAGATAGACCCATCTTCACAAGCTGGCACGCCCGGTGGGACCTAGTCTCCCTTCATCTCTACGCCAAAATAGGAGGCCCAGCGGGCCACCCTCAAATTTCTGATCCTGTGCGCTTTCCTTATTTTTAGGAAGATGACTACTGGACTTATGTCTGTACGCTTCGGCCAACAACCGATCAATATGCATGTGCGAGGGGGTTACCTGGCGGTACCCCTGTCATTCAGAGCAATGCCCCCTGCTGTCGGGCTGCCCAACTGTCTGGGCCTCGTCTTCACCGACCTTCTGTAGGTCAACAACGACGAGCAAGGCACCGCTGTAGGTGCCCCTATGAAGACTACTGGTAAGGAGGCTGGCTTACCGGAGAAGACGACCTCGACGGCCGTCGCCTGCTATGTACACCAAGTTCAAAGGAGGGATACGGCTCCCGCTGCTGCCCAGAGGGGAAAGAGAAATAACCGGAGAAGCCGGTATGCTGCTGCTGAGCGTCGTCTTTCCAATTCTGGGAAGACAATGATGATGGGAGATGTTAGGGTGAACCTCAACGGTCGCCCCAGAGAAGTCCGGTCGGACAGGATTGTCCTGACTGTCCAGACCGACAACAGGTTCCGCATTCTGGCCGCTAGGAGGGCCAACTGGGAAGCTGATGAAAGGAAGCCGCTGGCGCCCAAGCCAACAAAATATAAATAGGTCTGGCGACCAAAGAAGATTCAGAGCTGGGCCCCAGCTCGATATGAGAAGAAGGCTACTAAGGATGCTGTTGCCCGCTTCAGGGCAGGAAGCAGAAGAGAAGAAAGAAACTACAGACGAGATGCTGTTGCTGCTTACCCCAAGGCTCGGGGGAGGAGAGATGAAAAAAATGATGAAGGAAGGAATCTGATTACTACTCGCCCTGTGATGAAGGGCAGAAGATATGAGAAGAAGGAAGACCTTACTATCACCCATCCCAGGGCCAAAGGTAAAAGATGGCAAAGGGAGAACTATGATGACACTGCCAACTGCTGCCAAGATGGCGATATGGGAATGAGCGAACCAGTCACGGTTGCCATTCCAAGAAGACCAAGAGCCTGTGCCAGACAGGCTGACATATTCAGATATTCCAAAGCCGAGCATTTGAATGCTCAGATGACAAGACTGGCTCATCAGCAGAAAAGCCAGGAAAGATTGATACTCCGACCAGAGCCGCGAAGGCACAATCCAGAGGAGATGAAACAAGTGGTCTAAGACTACTTCCACTACCTAGGGAACTCTGCCCTCGGTCAGCAAAGATTATCCCGTGCTCTGGGCACCGTGGATGAAGAAGAAGGAGAAGCCCTTCAAGAAGTGATGCTCGGAGTCTCCTCCTCCGATTCAAATGATTATGAAGAAAGCCGCAAGGCCGGATATGATAAAGAAGACCTGTGTAGGGAAGAAGCTGAAGAAAGAGTATCGGTCTTCGACCGACTCAAATACCCTGACCAGGCAAAAAGAAAAGTTTGCAGGCAGAAGGGAAGAATGCAAATCTTCGCCTGTAACATGGCTGGGATCGCCAGGGGGCAGGATATGCTACCAACTCAGCCAGATGAACTGCTCAGGCTGGCTACCAGACCAGGCCCCGTCACAAGAAGTGGTCAGGCTGCAAAAGATAAGATGAAAACTGATGATGAGACCCGCAAGATCACCACCATGACAGTCAATGTGGTGACAACGGAAGAAGGAGACAATCCCTTCGTTGATGATGCTGAAGGGACTTCAGAAGATATACAAATCCCATCGACTCTGGATCCCATGATCCAGATGATGTTTAGAAGATATCAACAGGAGATCAGTGCTCTCAGAAGACAGCTAAATGAGAGGCATGAAGCCACACCGGTCTCCAAGCAAGCCGAGCCTGTCGGGCATACTTCCAGCTCAATAGACACGGCTATCCCAGCTAATCCTTTCCTGGCTGATAAGGGCAAAGCACCGAGCCAACCTGTTCCACAGCAAACAGTAGCTCAGCCCTCTGCATCTCAGACACAGCCTACCGCGCCCACCTTGCGCGCCACTGTGATGACAACTCCTCACAGCCAACAACAAGCTCACTTCTTCCCAGAAGAGATAGATCCAGCCCTAGCCCACAAGCTGATGATTGAAAGAATTATGGAGATGAAGCTGTCTGAGAAGACCGGTGACGGTGTGAGTACGTATTATGTGTACAAAGTACCGTATCCTCCCTAGTATGTTGCTAAAAGACTACCCCCAGGCGTCAGTAAGCCACCGAAATTTGAGAAATTCAACGGCCAGGGCTCTCCCAGGGAGCACATTGCTTACTATACCACAATTATGGGCGACCTGGCAGTTGATGAAGCCTATCTGCTTAAGTTCTTTGGCTCATCCCTCACTGGGATAGCCTTTGAATGGTATTCAAGCCTGCTCGCTGGATCAGTGATTGATTGGCCTGATATGCAAAGAAAGTTCCTCGACAGATTTCATGTCACGGAAAGAGAAATTACAATAGCGGAACTATATACAACCAAGCAAAGGCAGGATGAAACAGCACTGGATTACATCAAAAGGTGGAGAAACTTAGCCATGAGATGCCGAAGACCTCCTCATCAGGAAGATGCAGTGCAGATATGTAAACAGAGCCTCAAGAGAGAGGTGCTAGAAAAGATGATCGGTGCAGATGTCAGAACATTTGACCGGCTGAACAATATAGTGGCGGAAGTCGAGACGTTCTTGTCCAAGCGTCCGACCGCCAATGCTCCCACTATGCCGAAGGGTAAAACCAATGATCGACGGCCATCACATACTGAGGCTAACGCCGTCGATTTCAGAACCTTCGAGCAACAGAAAGGGAAAAAGGAGGCAGATGAAGCTCCCCCGCCTGAGGGTGCAACAGAAAGAAAAGATAACGTCTCTCTGAGAGACAGAATGAGAAGGGCTTACTCTTTTCCCAAAGATAAGACATCAGCACTATTTAACTGGGCATATAAGTTCAACAAGGTAACGTTGCTTGAACCGAAGAGACCTGCGGATGCAACAAAGAAAGATGATCCGTTGTTCTGTCCATTTCACCATGCGCTGGGGCACGCAATTGAAGATTGTTATGTCTTCAAGGATATTATGGAAGGAATGGTCAAAAAGGGTGAGCTACAGTTGGGTGATTACCAGGTGAAGCCACCTCATCCGCATGAGCCTCCGCCCTGGAGGATGGCCGCCAATGTGATTTCAGTCTATCAGCAGCTGCCTGAGGAAGCTGTTGAAGAATGTACCAGGCATACTTATGAAGCTTGCCTCCTCACCCCACTGAAAGATCAGGAAGGATGGCAGACGAAGCCCATAAAGAACAGGAAAAAGACTCTTGCAGCTAGCACCAGTGGGGCAACTATCCGGGGTGTCACCCCAAGGCCTGAGCCGCCTCCAGTAAAGCCAGTATGGCGTACAGCTGAGACCGGGCCAGTCATCCGGATCCCTACTCACAACCGGAGGAGACAAACTTCCCTACCTGCACATAAAGAAGTAAGTCCTGCAGCCAGGCATCTACAGCAGTATATCAATGAGCTCGATGAATATGACCAGAAAAAGCCCAAAAACCTGCTGGTAAAAGATTGTATACTCTGGGAGCAGCTCGAAGAATTGAAAATTGAAGAGCAGCCAGAGGCAGAGCAAAGAAAATATGAGACTGAGCCCTTTTGGGGCAAGAGCCGGCAAAGCCGAATTCCCAGAAGAAGAAGAGACGGCCCAAGTCCAAAAGGGGAAAGAAAGTCACGACAGTACAATGCAATACCCTGTCGGTACTCTTTTCCTTGCCCGGGGAAAATGATGAGGATGAAGCATCAAATGCCCTGCTAGAAGCCAACCATGCTGAGGCCTCTACCTCAGCCCATGCAACACATTTTGGGAAAAGATGGGGGCGCCCGCCACCAGCTAATCATAATATTATATTCAGAGGGGAGCAACCCTATCAGATCCCCGAGCCAGAGGTACGAGGTGTCCAGGTTCCTCCCCCTGCCAGCTTGTACCAAGAAAAAGAAGAGGCTCCTTCATTCCTGGAATTCTTGTCCAGTTTGGAAAATGAGCAATTGGCTCACACTGCTTCAGCTGAAAATAATAAATGCCAGCAGACTGCAGTTAGGAAGCAGAAGCAACATGAAGAAAATAAGAGAAGTAACCCTCTAGCAGAAACATGGGTCGTTACTACAGAAGAAGCCTCCCGGGAAACCGATCAAGAGGGTAAAACTGGCACTGGGCAGCAAAGGCCACAGGCACCACATGAACCTCCAAGACCCCGTTGGGTGGAGGAGATGAGACTGTCTAACGTCCGGGTGGGCAGCCGGATCATGAAAATGCTAAAGAAGCTCCCTACCAGGTTCTCCATCTGGGAAATCCTCTCTCTAAGTGAAGAGGCTCGCCAAGCCATTATTGATGCCTTGCAGTCGCCGGCACAGTATGAAGCACTCTTGACAGAAGTGAATTCTGGTCCATCAGTCACATTCACAGAGGATGATATGCTAATCCCAAATTCTGGCCATAACAGACCGCTGTATATGAGGGGTTCCCTGAACTCTCAGCCGCTGAACAGAATACTGATAGATCCCGGGGCTGCCGTAAACAATCTCCCATACCGCATCTATCAGAAATATTACTTTGATCTGCAGCTCACCAAGGTCAGAGACATGAAGATTGCAGGATTCAACCAAAAGTGTGAGACACCTCTTGGGGTAGTTGATTTCAACCTCACATTGGGAGACCTCACTACAGTGGTACGATTCTATGTGATCGACTCCAACACCACGTAAAAGGCCCTGCTGGGGAGACCGTGGCTGCATGAATATCAAATAGTGCCATCCACGCTACATCAGTGCATTAAATACTGCCATGAAGGAAAAGAAGAAAGGGTGTTTGCGGATCTGCATCCCTTCGAAGTGTTCGAGTGCCATATGCTCGATGCATCCTACTACACCGAGGTGTCGCAAAAGTGCGAAAGGAAAGAGGCTGTGGTCAGCCAGAAAAAGCCTGAGACAGAGATAAGGAACTAGTCTCCACCGCCACCAAAGGGCTATGTTAAGAAGCATAATGTATCTCACATCTCTTATGCCGGTGACTTTGCTCGGATTACCCCTCCTAGCGTCCACCCGGATAATGCCGATGAAGAAATGAAGCAAAAGTACACTCAGGTGAAGGTGCCGCAGGGTTTATTTAAACCCATCGTCAGCCTTGAGTACCAAACGGTGCTACCACTGAAGACTATGGAAATCCCTCGCTTCTGCGAGCCTCCTATTATATTCTACACCGGGGAGCCAATCGAAGAAGATGATCAAGACTGTATGGCCCCTGAAGAAGCTGCAAACCGGATGGTACCGATTACAGGCTTGGATTATACTACCCAACGGGTTTCACAAATGTTCTCCAAGATGCAAATGCCATCAATGCAGCCTGCTGCTCAGAAGAAGGCATTCAAGGAACTGTGGGATCCGCCTCGAGATAGTAAAGAAATGAGGAAGATCACTCAACACCCAGGATTGGGTTATACCCTCCAAGAATACTATGAGGCTGAGGTAGACGTCATATCTGTCTCCTACCAGCTTGACGATCCTCCCAAGGTAGGATATGACAAATACCCCTCGGAAGATGAAGAAATCATTTATCAATCCATAATAAGCAATGAAGCCTCAGACAACCTGCCAGAAACAGAGACATCTGATGAGACAAAGAAAGCTTGGTACTGGGAGGACCTATCTTCCAAAGAGGATCTGTTCCAGGCTGAAGCAAAATTTGATACGGGAACCCCGGATGAAGATCAAATAGCCAGAGAGCTGGAGGAGTGTCTGGAGTTCGGGCGCATCCTAGAAGAATTCCGGGCTCTACAGAACGATGACCTTTCAGGGGAGCCCACATTAGAAGAGCCTCTAAGGACGGAGGGGTCCACTTCTGAATTTCCTGCTGAACCAGTCTCGCCCTCGGAGCAGACTGAACAGGATCCGATAATATTGGCCCTATATGATGCGCCAGCATCCGCTGATGACCAGTATGATGAAGCAGAGGAGCATGAAACTGAAGAAGATTATATCCCGGGAGGCTTTATTGATTTACAAGAAGCCCTGCCCGAAGTCGAAGACGGAGGCCAAGCCACCGTCGATGAGCTGATAGAAATAAATTTGGGATCCGCAGATGATCCAAGGCCGACATTCCTCAGCGCACTGCTGGAGCCAGATGTCAGGGAACAATATATACAGTTCTTGACAGAATTCCGAGATTGTTTTACATGGACATATGATGAAATGCCAAGACTGAGCTCTGATGTGGCACAGCACCGATTGGCAATAAACCCAGAGGCTAACCCTGTAAAGAAGCCTTCCAGAAGAATGCGTCCTGAATTGATAAACTAGATTAACAAAGAAGTTGACAAGCTGATTGAGGTAGGCTTTGTCGAAGAAAACCAGTATACTACATGGCTGGCCAATATAGTGCCCGTAAAGAAGAAGAATGGGTAGATTAGAATATGTGTTGATTTTCGGGACCTTAATAAGGCCTGCCAGAAAGATGATTTCCCGGTGCCAATCACTGAGGTGATGATCGATGCAACTACTGGCCATGAGGCCCTATCATTTATGGATGGGTCATCCGGATACAATCAGATCTGGATTGCTGAAGAAGACAGAGTGCACACTGCATTCCGCACTTCGAAGGGGATATTTCACTACAAAAGAATGCCGTTTGGCCTTAAGAACGCCGGCGCTACTTATCAAAGAGCTATGACAAAGATCTTTGATGACCTGCTCTTCAAAAAGGTAGAGTGCTACATTGATGATCTGGTGGTAAAAACCAGCAAAAGAGAAGATCATTTGCAAGACCTAAGGATAGTATTCCAGAGGTTGCGCAAATATGAACTCAAGATGAATCCTATGAAATGCGCCTTTGGCGTGTCCAGTGGAAAATTCCTCGGATTTATTGTCCGTCATAGGGGCATTGAAATTGACCCGTCCAAGATTAAAGCTACCCAGGAGCTCCCTCCACCAAGGAATCTGCACGAGCTGAGATCTCTGCAAGGGCGCCTGGCTTATGTCCGACGATTTATATCAAATCTGTCAAGACGATGTCATCCCTTTCACAAGCTCATGATGAAAGATGTGCCGTTCCTCTGGGACGATGGCTGTCAGGAAGCCTTTGAGAAGCTGAAAGAATACCTCAAGACCCCTCCGGTGCTGGGGGCACCCATTAAGGGCAGGCCCTTGATACTGTATATCGCAGCCACATACTGTTCCCTGGGGGCAATGCTGGCACAGATAAATGAGGAAGGTAAAGAACAAGCCTTGTACTACCTAAGTAGGAGGCTGATGAGAACTGAAGAAAGCTACAGCTACATAGAGAAGACCTGCTTGGCACTAGTCTTTGCTGTCAAAAAGCTCCGACACTATATGTTGTCCCATGAAGTCAGATTGATATCTGCAGCAGATCCACTCAAATACATATTGACTCAGCCAGTACTGAAAGACCGGTTGGGCAAATGGGCAGTAATTCTGATGGAATTCGATATCACATATATACCCTAGAGGGTAATAAAAGGACAAGCCGTGGCTGATTTCTTCGCGGAGCATCCTGTGCCGGAGAATGATATGTTGGGGACTGAATTACCCGATGATGAGACACTCGAGGCCTGTCAAGCTCAGCCAGTTATGTGGCAACAGTTCTTTGATGGAGCATCCAGAACGGAGACAAATTCTGATGGAAAGACCAGAATATGGGGTGGAGCCGGTATTGTGCTGAAATCACCAGAGGGGGAGGTTGTGCATACTTCCTGTTCTATAAATAAGCCATGCACCAATAATGAAGCCGAATATGAAGCTCTGATAATCGGACTCAATATCAGCCTCAACATGGGTATCCAAATGCTTCAGGTATTCGGGGATTCGATGTTGATAATAAAACAAGTCCAAGGGGAGTTCGAAGTGCGGAAGCCAGAACTAAATCCCTATCACCAGAAAGCTGTACGCCTCATGGCAAAGTTCTATCATATTGAACTCAAACCTGTGGGCCATGGACATAATGCCCAGGCTGATGCACTGGCAAAGCTGGCCAGCTCGCTAGCAGTCCTGCCAGATGAAACACTGAACATTGTTGTTATGAACCGGTGGCAAGTCCCCAGTATGCTAGAAGGGTGCCCCGAAGAGGAAGAAGTTGCCACTATCAGCGCAGTATAGGCGTCTGATTGGAGACAGCATTTGCTACAGTGGTTTCTGCACCAACAGCTGCCACAGAAAAGGGAGGAAAAGATGAAACTCCTGAGAATCAAAGATTCCTATGAATTTAGAAATGGAACTTTATTCCGAATAATGGCGGATGCACGCAAAAAGATTCTACTCCGCTGCCTGTCCATTGAGGAAGCTTGGCAAGCGATGAAAGAAATACACGCTGGGACAGCAGGCGCCCACCAGGCTGGCCCCAAAATGAAGATAGAAATCAAGAAGCTGGGCTACTATTGGCCTACCATGTTTGAAGACTGCTGTAAATTTGTAAAGTCATGCCAGAAGTGTCAGGAGCATGCTACCGTGCCTAGAAGGCCACCTACAACTCTGCACCCTACAGTTCCTAGCTGGCCATTTGCACAATGGGGAACTGATGTAGTCGGGCCACTGCCGACCTCCTCGGCCGGTCATAAGTACATATTGGCCATGACAGATTACTTCTCCCGATGGGCGGAAGCTGTAGCATTAAGAGAAGTGACTGGTGAACTGGTCGCCAGATTTATCAAGCAGAATATTATCTTCCGGTTCGGGATCCCCAACCGAATAATATCTGATAATGGAAGTCATTTCAGAAATCAGAAAATCTATCGACTTGCCGAGAAGTATAAGATTGAATGGAGAACCTCCACTCCCTACAATCCCCAGGCAAACGGATTGGCAGAAGCTTTTAACAAGACTTTGTGCACCTTGGTAGCCAAGGTTGTCAGTTCTAATAAGAAGGACTGGGAAGAAAAGATGTATGAAGCTCTGTGGGCATACCGCACCGTCTTTAAGACACCTACAGGGTGCTCACCATACTCATTGGTATACGGCTCGGAGGAAGTGGTTCCACTAGAGCTGGAAGTCCCGTCACTCAGAGTGTCAATCCAATATGGCCTGGCCCATGGAGAACAAACAAATGCTGAAAGAAGGTTAGAAGAACTGACTGAATTGGAAGGGAAGCGCCTCCAAGCTCAGAAGAATATCCAAATGTATCAGGCCCGCATGGCCACTGCATTCAATAAACTCGTAAGAGGACGATAATTCAAGAAAGGTGACCTCGTCATGGTCAAGAAAAAAGAAGTCATGGCGTCCAACCCAAAAGGAAAGCTGAATGCTAATTGGGAAGGTCCTTATGTGATACAAAGGGTCTACGAAGGAGGGGCCTACGTAGTTGTTAACCATCGTGGGGAAATTCAGTTCTCACCACTCAACGGTAAACACCTCAAGCTGTATCATGCTGCACAACCAATATTCCCCGAGTAATCGGGCCAAAACTACCTTTCCTTGGCTTAGTGGCATCCAGCCCTAGCCGAGATACACCTTTTCCTTGGTCTAGCGGCATCCAGCCCTAGCCGAGATACACCCTTTCCTTGGCTTAGTGGCATCCCGCCCAAGCCGAGATACACCCTTTCCTTGGCTTAGCGGCATCCAGCCCTAGCCGAAATACACCATTTCCTTGGCTTAGTGGCATCCCGCCCTAGCCGAGATACACCCTTTCCTTGGCTTAGTGGCATCCCACCCTAGCCGAGATACACCCTTTCCTTGGCTTAGCGGCATCTAGCCCTAGCCGAGATATACCCTTTCCTTGGTCTAGCAGCATCCGACCCTAGCCGAGCTACACCCTTTCTTGGTGTAGCGGCACTCCGCCCTAGCCAAGCCATCCCTCATCATGATCTAATGGCATTCCGACTTGTCACCCTCCTAAAAAAGAGGGGAAGAGAGAATAAAAGAATGAAAATAAATAAATAAAAAAGATGGGGTTAAAAATAGAGAGACCCCGCCGGTCTTGTTCAGGTTTTCTGAGCAAGGGCAAAAATGGCTAAAACCCAGCTGTGGTGAAAACTCGAAAGGGCACTTCAGGCAAAATCGGGTACCCCGCCACGTGAAAACCCGAAAGGGCGCGTGGGCAAAAGCAAGAGGGGGCTGACCCCGGCGAAAACCCGAAAGGGCGCTTGAGTCAGTAACGTGGTGATCCTAAAGAAGCCTCACCTCCCGCCATAAACCTCTCGTCGATCGACCGGCATCTTGCCCGATCAACGATCAAACCCACCCAGTATAGACCCTACGTCTGTCCTGATAAAACCCTCATACCTTGTCCAAAGTCCCACCATGGTGAAGTTCACCGTTGATCGATCGGCATCCTGCCCGATCAATGATGAAACCTATTCAGTTTAGACCCTACGTCTATCCTGATGAAACATATGAAATCTTTGCATTGGTATAAACCCAATACCGATGATGAAACCTGCTGTTGATCGATTGGCGCACTGCCCGATCAGCGATGAAACCTGTCCAGTTTAGACCCTACGTCTATCCTGATGAAACATATGAAATCTTTGCATTGGTATAAACCCAATACCGATGATGAAACCTGCTGTTGATCGATTGGCGCACTGCCCGATCAATGATAAAACCTGTCCGGTTTAGACCTTACGTCTATCCTGATGAAACTTACGAAATCCTTGCATTGGTATAAACCCAATACCGATGATGAAACCTGCTGTTGATCGGTCGGCATCTTGCCCGATCAATGATAAAACCTATCCGGTTTAGACCTTACGTCTATCCTGATGAAACTTACGAAATCCTTGCATTGGTATAAACCCAATACCGATGATGAAACCTGCTGTTGATCGGTCGGCATCCTGCCCGATCAATGATGAAACCTATCCAGTTTAGACCTTACGTCTATCCTGATAAAACTTACGAAATCCTTGCATTGGTATAAACCCAATACCGATGATGAAACATGCTGTTGATCGGTCGGCATCCTGCCCGATCAGCGATGAAACCTGTCCGGGCTAGACCCTACGTCTATCCTGATGAAACATATGAAATCTTTGCATTGGTATAAACCCAATACCGATGATGAAACCTGCTGTTGATCGATTGGCGCACTGCCCGATCAATGGTAAAACCTGTCCGGTTTAGACCTTACGTCTATCCTGATGAAACTTACGAAATCCTTGCATTGGTATAAACCCAATACCGATGATGAAACCTGCTGTTGATCGGTCGGCATCCTGCCCGATCAATGATGAAACCTATCCAGTTTAGACCTTACGTCTATCCTGATGAAGCCTATGAAATCCTTGCATCGGTATATACCCAATACCGATGATAAGAGCAGCCACTGATGAAGCAGCACATCTCCTGATCCGTTCTAAAATCCCAATTCAAATATATATATATATATATATATATATATATAAATTAAATAAAAAAAGATGGGGTTAAAAATAGAGATACCCCGCCAGACTTGTTCGGACATTCTGAACAAGGGCAAAAATGGCTAAAACCCAGCTGTGGTGAAAACCCGAAAGGGCACTGCAGGCAAAATCGGGTACCCCGCCACGTGAAAACCCGAAAGGGCGCGTGGGCAATAGCAAGAGGGGGCTGGCTCCGGTGAAAACCCGAAAGGGCGCTTGGGTCAGTAATGTGGTAATTCGAAGTTCCATGCCAACCGGCACGCTGCCTTTACCTCCCCTTCACTGATGAAACCTTCCGCCGGTCAGTTGGCTCCATTCCCCACCGATGATAAAACCCTTCCGGGGTAGACCTTACGTTTACCCTGATGAAATCTACATACCCTCTTTCAAACATCCCACCGACGATGAAACCCATCACCATTCTGCTAAAGCCTGTCCAGCTCGGACCTCACGTCTGTCCTGATGAAACCTACGCATTTCTTGGCAAGCCCCACCTGCGATAAAACCTGTCGGAATAGACCTTACGTCTGTCCTGACGAGACCTACACCTTTACGTACGTCCCACCGTTGATCGACCGGCACCTCGCCCGATCAATGATGAAATCCTCTGTCCGGTTTAGACCTTACGTCTATTCTGATGAAACTCATGAAATCCCTTTGCGTCAATATAAACCCAATATTGATGAAACCAACTGTTGATCGATTGGCACCTTGCCCGATCAATGATGAAACCCTATCCAGTTTAGACCTTACGTCTATTCTGATGAAACTCATGAAATCCCTTTGCATCGATATAAACCCAATATCGATGATGAAACCAACTGTTGATCGATTGGCACCTTGCCCGATCAATGATAATACCCTATCCAGTTTAGACCTTACGTCTATTCTGATGAAACTCATGAAATCCCTTTGTGTCGATATAAACCCAATATCGATGATGAAACCCGCTATTGATCGACCGGCACCTTGCCCGATCAATGATGAAACCCTACCCAGTTTAGACCTTACGTCTATTCTAAAATCCCCCTTGCATCGATATAAGCTCAATATCGATGATGAAGTCAACCGTTGGCTGATCGGTACATCGCCCGGCCAATGATACAATCTGTCCAGTTCGTACTTTATGTCCGTTCTGATGAGAACCACATATCCTTTTCAATGTCCCACCTGTAATAGTCTCTACCCAGCCTAGACCATACGTCTACTCTGATGAGAGCCCCTCATTTGCATTCCGGCAAATCGTCTCCCTTACGACACACATGGCCAATAGGACGTTTGCTTCCACCAACAGTGAAGGGCAGCCCATGGCCTGCAAGCCAGCAGTGAAGCGATTGGCGATTTCCTTCAGTTGCAGATACGTCAAGCCAGGTTGGGATTCTACCAGCTGACGTAGCATGTCCAGATGCTGCCAGACAAAGTTGTCAGAGGAAGCGAAGTCGAAGGAGGCAGAGGGGACGACTTCAAAGGTCACCTCGCCATCGATATCTTCCCACAATGCAACATCCGGGTGAGAGGACGAAGACGGCAGATCTGCTGTAAGGGCTGGCCAGTCCTTTTCTGTGCTCTCCTGCTGAGCTGAAGATTCCTCCCCTATCGCTGTATCGGAAGCTATAGCTTGAACATCCACAAGGGGGGAATCGATGAAGGATGGAGCTGCCTCTTCATGAGTCTCTTGAATAGGGGCTTCATCTTCAGCTGCTCTTTCTGGTGACAGGGAAGGAGCTGCTATAGTCGGAAAAGGCAGAAGTCCAGTCTCTATAGCCACTATGGCAGGGACTGCTGACTCGGGCGCAATTGACATTACTGCAGCCGGTATAAAAGCAGAGCTTCTAGATGGATCGGCTTCGGCTCTGAAATCCGAAGCTCTGATAGGAATGCAACTCCCTCCTGAGGCCCCTAAGTCCAACGATGCTAAATATGTCGAAGACTGTATCCGCACTAGCACAGGGCGAATGATCTCAGGAACTCCCATGCAAGTTAAAGGCAGAAAAGGGACAATAGCCCAGTTCGTAGAAGAAATGTCCGTGATAGCTGCGGTTGTGTCTGAGCTAGCAGTGACAATGCCCTAAGACCAAAGCAAAGCAACTTTCAGCACTAGATGAAAGAAACAGATGAAGCAACAAATATGAAAAGGAACCCACCTTTGAAGCAGGGTCCACACCCTCGAAGTGGGGTGAAAGAGAAGGAAGCTCCGTAGTCGGAGTAACAAATGGTGGAGTTATGTCAATCTCGGTGTCGAGCCCGACAAACTCCTCTTGCAACTCCTCCTCAGGAGATAGCGCCAGCAACTTGGAGGGGGTGAATAATGGGACAATGGCGGGGCATGCGGATGGGGCCTCTGATTTGGAAACACCCTCCGTCTCGCTCTCGCTGAAGCCTGCTTCTTCTCCATCTGCCTCAGAAGCGGTCGCGGAGCTACTTGAGGAAATTTCTACACTATCCACGGGCGGGGCCGCCATTTCTAACGTCTGCCTGGATGAAGACCGGGTAACTATACGCCTCATAGGGACGAGGCCCCGTTTCGTCTGGGTCTTATGACCCTCCCGTGGCTGAGTAATATCGCCAGCCTCTCCCGTAATTTCAGTCTCCTCACCGACCGTCACTATAGGGAAAAGCTTGTGAGAGGGACAATGAAAAGTAATTGAAATATGCAGGAAAAGATGAAAAAGGCATGCTTACCCTCCGCCTCACTAGCCGGCGTGGGAGAAGGCAGCCTGGTCTCCACCATAGAAGATGCCATAGCTGGCTCTTGGGCTGTGCAAAAGGGAGGGGTCAGATTCAAGGACTTCTTTGAAATCCAGCAAAAGAGGATGAAGAATGCAATTGCAGGTTATTGATGTTACCCTGAACCGATGTCTGAGCAGCCTCCCTTTTAGATTCGAAGTCATCAAATGAGGGAATATCAGGGAGAGGGGTCCCGGTGTCCATAGCTACCGAAGCCGATTGCTGAGCATAAGTCTTCTTGGCCTTCCTGGCCTTCCCAACTGTAGCCTTAACTACGGAAGCCTTTCTCTTCTTGCCGGAAGGTAGGGGAGTAGTAGTCGGTGCTGCTGCAGGGATTTCAAAATAAGTAGGCTTCTCAGCCTGTGCAATGATTTTTCTATAAAGCCCCTGTCGCTTTATATCAGGCCTGTCTGTTGAAGATGTCAGAGAAGTAATGTGATCAGTGGATGCAAAGTGTGAATACTGAGCAGAAATCACCGCAGTCAGAAAAGAAGAGATCATACCTGCTGGGCCGTCGTAAAAGACAGAGAGCGGCCAGTACAGATAAGCTACCTCCTTGGAGCGGGAAGCAACCTCCTTGATAAGCCAGCATACATCGCCAAGTACCTGGCACTTCTCCACTAAAGCTGCCAGGTCACTATGACCATGAAGGTCAAGACACCGAAATAAGTCGAGGTGGTCCATACCCCAGCCGTCGACATAATGAAAAGAGACAAACAACGCTTGTTCAATATGCCGGCTATCGGGCTTTCTGCAGATAACCCATGTAAATTTAGCAGAATAAACAGCCAAGACGTTTGCTTGTAGTACGTCTGGGTTCTATCTTCCCGGCCCACAAACGTCCTATAGGGATGAAATCTATCTGTCGGACCCCTCCAAGGGACTACTGCCGGGAGCGGCTCTTCGACAAGAAATGGGTATTGTTGCGCCTCCAAACGAGCGCCCCCTACATGGCTCAGATGTTTCAAGCTCTGCATGAAAGTGTCCTCGTTGATAGCAGCGAAAATAGGAGCAGGCGGGTCGGAATTCTTTTCCTTCAAAGCCCGACGCTGGGCCAGATAGTTCTCCGCCTCCCTCTGGTGCTGTGAATAAAGCCTTTTCAGGTGGGCCTCGGGGATGTCAAACACTGGCCCGGGCTGTTGTTTCAGAAAGGAACGCTCGGCCACGTCCCAGAATGCACCTCTACTATCCCTGTAAAAGCTGGTTCGAATGTTCCACCATTTGATATATTCTGATGTTACCCGGGAAACACGGTTAGAAACTGTGGGAACTCTGAAAACTGCACCGTCCTGGCGATGGTAAAAATCCCACCACAATCGGCCATCGCCGACAATGGTGGACCCATGCTTAGCCCGGCTATCCAAGGGAAATTGAGCAACCGTTGTGGGGATATGCTGGTCGTAACCAAAGTTCCGCCCAAAGCGGAATGGATAGTATGGTTCCAGAAGGAGCAGGCCACCCTTTCTGAAAACTAAGACACTAGGCCGGATGGCCATGGCCCATCTGACCAGCTCCGGCTCTAGGATTGGCCGAGCAGTGTTAACCCCTGAGACAGGATGAATATAGGTCTCTACCTCTTCCAGCTTGCACTCTCTCTGAGAATGAATCAAAGGAGCTGAACCTGTTGCCAAGCTCCAGAAATGAATACTGCCAGGGGCATCCACCGGCACCATTATCAGTCGACCCCTTATTTTGAACAGCTGATCATAGAAAGGACCAGGTTCAGCACTGGCAAACTCAATCATTCTGGGTAGTATTGTATCTGCCTGCAAAGTTCTGGGAGCCAACTCAAGAAATAAACTGCAGACCCAGGCGTTGAAGAAATGAAAAGGACCCACGGTCCTCAAAGAACGGGGAGTCCGATGCTTGTACAGATCCCCCAAAGACTTGTATATCAAACACAGGGCCACTGGGCAGAGCGACAGCCTCATTCCCCAGGCCATCTGACAGGCCGGATATATAGCTTCTGGCCGGATGGTTGTCTCGTCCCCTTGAGGGAGAGTGAAAGTGCACAGCCAGAATGTGAAGTAAGCCGCACAATGTATGATGGGGTCTATGCCTGCTGGGTTGGGACCACAGCTGCCTGCACGGCGCAATGAAGATGGCAGCGCCGACTTATAACGAGGAGCCCTTACCTGCTTGCTAGCAGTCGGACCCACGGAAGGGAAGTCGGCATATTTCAGGGGACCGTCAAAGAAGTACTGAATCCACTGCCCTACCCGGATCCTCAGCTTGCTGCCTTTCTCCCGGGGATGATAACCTTTGGAGGACCCTCTACTGTACGCCAGACAGATGGAGCGATATGCCTTCATCAGGTACCGGTATGAGAAGCCAATGGAATATTTGCCTTCACCATCGGAGCTATCCTTCTCAGAATCTGCCAAGCAGACTTCTTCATACGGCTCGACGTCAATAGGCAGTCCGGAAAGCTGTGACAGACTCCAGAGGTCAAGAGATGTCTCACCCTCTGCTGTATAAAATATGTTGAATAAGGGGCAGAAGACCTCGAACATCCCACAGCATAACCCTCGGGATATGGGATATCAAAATCTGGAAGCAAAGACACTATGATATACGCCGGCTCTGATCAGCAGAGGGGCATATTCCTTCAGAACAAACTTAGTAAATTCCACGGCTCCTGCTCGAAATAGGTGGGCGTCAGTGATCTTGGTATCCCCAAAGCAACCAGCGGCCAAATGATACTTGAACTGACTGGCCGAACAATTCAACACAAAAGGCTCTTCGCGGTACCCCCACTTCACTAGCGCCAGGAAGAGACCATAGCCGGGCTTCTCCCTATTGACTCAGCCACTGGCATTATCCCACCGAGCAGGTGTGAACTCCGGGGCCCGGGTCAGCATTTTCTTTTCCGGCTCCAGCTCCGATATGCCAAGGACTGCATCCCAGTCACGCTTCTCCCCGGGAAGATATATAGCCTTTCCGCGATATACTGAATCTTTCAGGCTGTCTCTCTCAACCAGAATTGCGGCTTCAACTGTACGAGCTATTCGGTAGTTCCGCATTCCACCCACGGTGAAGGTCCGGATAAACGGCAGCAAGTGTTTGTCCTTCAGGAAATCTGGGCGATAATCAGTGCCCCGTCTGAAGCATGTTTCCATGGCAGTGGAGTATACCCGGGATGTTGACACCGTATCGGTATCAGAATCGGATGATTCATCAACGGAAGCGATCTTGTCGTATCCGAAGTCGAGGCTGTGCACATTCAGCACGTTTACTGTGGCCCGTGATATATCTGGCTGGGCCGACGAACTGGCCTCGACACCTCCAGGGGATGCCGCAGCAGAGCCTGAAGCCATTGCCGTGTCTGCAATCAAAGAAGAAAAGTGAATTAAAAGTCCTAGAACAATGGGCAGTCTTTTAAAGATTATAACATGAGACCCTATGAAAATTTCGGCAGCATCTCCCCTTATTCGGGGTCTGCCCAAGGAGAATAGGGAGTCACCAACCAAGAGGGGGTGATCCCGAAGCAAAAGGGGATTAAATCCCCGAAGAGCGTCCTACCCGGGGCGAAATCTAATAAGACGGGAAGAAGCCGGACGGTCGGAGGGGAGGAGCTCGCCGCCACCACCGAGAGAGAAAAGAAAGTGAAGAGAGAGAAGGAGCTGTGAATAATGAGAAGCCAAGAGGCTTTCGGCGCCTCAAATAGAAGCCCGAAGCGAAGGGTTCTCGGCGCGGTAAAACACGCGCCGAGAACCCCCAGGCCGAGAGCCCCCCCCTTCGGCCAAAATGCGCGCCGAGAAGCCCTCCGCGCCGAGAAGCCCTCTGCGCCGGGAAGCTAGGCGCGACGAGACCCCGTCTCCACGCCGAGAGGTTTTTACGCGCCGAGAAGCCTATGGCCTCGTGCCGAGAAGCTCCAAAAAGCTGAAAATAAAGTCAAACAATATGAAGATAGAAAAGAAAGATACGTGTGCAGAATATTGTTGCAACGAGATGATCAGGTCTAAGGACCGGATTGAAAAGAAATTGAGGAAGATACCCTCGAATAATGAAAGTCACCTGCAGGCCCCGTGCCGCTTATTCTGCGCTTACGCCGCCCGCAGGTGGGGGGCATTTGTTGACACCTTGAAAATGAACAACGGTGGAAGCAGATCATACCCACAGTGAAAGACCAATGATGAAGCTCGTCAACCATTTACCCGGCTGAAGCCTTTGTCGGCCGAGCTGATGTCCGGTGTCGATGTCACTCAGATGGCAGCACTAACAAAGCAATAGTCGCTTGACTAATGAGACTTCCTAGCACACTTTAATAGGAACTGTGTTACTGGCTCATCCAAAAATCCACAGATGACATGTCATGGTAAGTCAGATGTCGGCTTATTGACAGATGTGATGTAAGATAAAGATGAAGCCGGTACCGGCAGATGAAGATTGTAAAGGCTTTTGCAAAGTCAGAACACAAGAAGAATCGTCTCCACAGATTATACACCCGGCTGAAGTCTTCCTAGACTAAAGCTGATGTCCGATCTCGTCACCATTCAGGTGCCGATATCAATAAAATGATGCCCGGTTTTGTCATCATTCAGATGGCAATACTGATGAAACCCCTGTCTGCGGACTGATGAAAACCCTACTAATGATCTCAATACAAAATATATTACCAATGGGGGACCCTCTTGGGTACTGATGTACGTGAGGGGCCTATGAAAGGCCTGGTCAAAGAGACCTAAATGGGCCTGTAATAGTGGCGCCGGGAGCCACCTTGTCAAAGCCCAATGGCTTCACCAAGAGGCTGGAGCCTGCGCGCCGGGAAGCCCTCAGCTGAGGCGCGCCGTGAGGTGCCTGCCGAGAAGGCAAAAAAGGGACGGCTATAAAGCCCCTTCCCTTCGGAGACGGAGACGAAAAGGGAGGAGGAACAGTAGAAACGAAAATCAGATAGAAAAAAGCCAGAAGAGAGACCGAGAGGGAAAGAAAGAAGAAGCTGAGAGAGGAAGAAGAAAGGGAGATTTAGGTGGGTAGCCGGGGAGGGAGAGGAGTCAATGCTCCGCCCTCCCCCATGCTTTCCTTTCTTTGTTTTCTTTTCTTCTGATGTAATCTGGCGAGGCTTTCTCGATGTATCAATGTAGCCGGAGGATTCCGGTCTCGATTTCCATACCTATGTCTTTCATTTACCTTCTACGATCTGTATAGGTTTGGGATGATGCAATGAAATGAAGGATCAACATGGCTCGTTTGAGCATTCGATCGATTGGAATGTCTGCTGTCTTTCTCCCCTTCTTGCATCGGTTGTTCTTCTGAATATCGGTTTGCCCAAATGTTACAGCTTTCTGATTCATGTTTCGACCGCCCCCTCCCTAGCCTGTTCTCTGGTGAAGGATGAAGACGGAACCTCAACCCTCGTTCAATGGGTTATTGGGCTCTGTCCCCCCTCTTCCTTCCCCTCGGATCATGATTTTCTCAGATATTATAGATGTCTGTCGAGCTCCCGTCTCGTTCAGGGTCAGAGACATCAATCTCTTGACCGTCTGAGCAGCAGGTGAGTAGAGGAAATGCCATACGTCCCACGAGGATTCAATAATGGATGATCTGCCCTTCGACTGATGCTAACCCCCATGTAATCCCCTCCTACAGCCCAGATCTTGCCTCAATCCGAGCCAGAAATCCCAAAAATCTCCTGAGCAGGGTATCGCAACTAAGCCATAAACCCTTTAGCCCCTTCCCGGCGTGGTCATTTCCCCGCCGAGAACTACTCCTCCGAGAGATCCCCCTTGCTTTAGCCCCTTCAGCAAGCCAGACAAAGCTTCTTGCGATACAACCTTCCCGGCCTGGGGGCCTCCCGGCGCCGGGTTCCCGGTGCGGTCATTACCGCGCCGAGAATCCCTGCGCCGAGAGCTCCCCCCTTTTGGCCAATGAAACCTATGCCTGGAACTACGCTTCCTGCCATCCTTTCTTTACGCTGTGAATCCTCCATTCCTTGAACCCCGGATGAAAGCCTTCCTGCTACAGGCCAAGGAACCACACAGATGCCCTTTGAAGTCCGATCAACCAAGCTTTGCATCCTGTCGAAGGATACCCCAGATCATCATATGTACCTAAGGGATAAACATCATTGGGGATAACTCCCCTACATAACCTTACGAGCCAGAGAAACTCTGCCACTGCATAAGTTTCAATGGCCTCAAAGGGATATTAAGTTGGTGTTGTGATCACATACACGGGCTAGGGGTCCCATACCCCCCTTATTCTGGCTTTCATCCCGGCACTCCGTGGGTGATCGTCTATCACTCCCTGGCATACGCTAGGTACGGGGGAGGTGCTGCTGAAATCCTCCCAGGCCGATGAAAGATAATATTGAAGCTGTCCTCTGGACTCCGCATGGTAATGGTGAAAAGGACCTCTGTGTGGGGCTCTTCCCCTCCAATCCCTCTCAGCTCTCGGCCTCCTTTGAAGCATATACAACTAAAACCAGTTGAACCCCATCTCTAGTCCCCAGAGCCAATCTACTTTATATAATTCCCAGAAAACTCTCAAAATCCTAAAAAATAGGGTACCGTAAAATCCTGAACTCCTCACGGCGCCCAAACACCCACCTTCTTGGCACCTGCCTCTCGGCGCCACCAGCTCCCGGCGTGGCCTTGAGCGCGCCGGGAACCCTCACGCCGAGAGCTCCTCTTCCCCCTTTTAGCCTACGCCGAGAACCCCCTTGGAGAATCTTCAGCGCGCCGGGAAGTCGGCGCCGGGAGCTTCCTGGACTTTTCCCTTCGGCCACGCCGGGAACCTCCACCTTCTTGCCACTCACGCCGGGAGCCTTAGCCTCCCATCCGTGGTCATACCGAGAGCCTAAGTTGCCACCCTGTGAGCCCAAATGCCCAAAGCTAACCTACATAGAGGTATTCGTGGATCACCAGATGTGCCCCGAGGATAAAGTTAAAGGGAGGCAGACTCCCTTATGTTCCATCGATTCGTGTCGAAGTCACAACGACGCGCCTCCCTCTTAGCTCCGGTGAGCCATGCCAATGCATGAGTGCCACCAGCTCCCGTGAGGGAAGAATCAAACATTACCTTAGGGCATACATGTGTAACGTGGAGAGGCCCGACCTCTCTCTTTCTTTTGGCTTTCACCCCGGCACTCCGTGGGTGATAGCCTATTCCCCCCTCTGGGCATGATCCAGACCATGGGGAAGTGCCGCCGAAATGTTAACCGATGCTTTAAGCCTCCGTCATGATCGCGGCTCATCCTGTCCGCGATTGATATCCTCTGTTTCACCTTTCCCCTGAGTCTGATTGTTTTTCGAGCCGTCGATTCAGCGTTATCGTCCGTTTCTACAATCGATGCTATTATCTTGCCCGCCTTCCTGGCTCTGGTATGAAATTCAAACTGCGCACATAAAAAGAATACCTTTTTTTTTATTATTGCCTCTCCAGGCCTCCCATTTTGGCGTTTAATCAAGGGTTGTCCTTCCTTGGAAGGGCGTAATTAACATCATAGCCTTTATGGTATGAAGGACTTCTGGTCCCGACTCGGACCTCACAATCGACTGACCAAGTCAGATCGAGCGCACAATGAGATTGTCACACACGTGACTGGCACGCCTAATAAACAAAACAAATAAATAAGTCAAATAAAAATAAATAAAAATTAATATTAAAATAAATCAGATAGACCCATCCCCATACAAGGGTAATGTTGTGGCAGATGCATTAAGCCGGTAGCCGGTAGCTAGATTGTCAAGTCTTATGTTACAAGAATGGAGGTTATTGGAACAATTGTCCAGCCTGGATCTTAATATTGACAATGATCGGGTTATGATTGCTCAGATCCAACTTAAGCCCGAATTGTTGATGGAAATCAAGTCCTTGCAAGATAATGATCCCGAGCTGGTAGAGATCAAGGGAAGCTTGAGCAACAGACTTGACTTCATGTTGGCTGACGATGGAAGATTATTATTCAAGGGCAGAACTTGTGTACCTGACGAAGCCGCAATAAAGAACAAGATTCTTGAGGAAGCTCATAGATCCAGATATACTATTCATCCTGGCGGCACTAAGATGTACAGAGATTTGAAAAGATCCTTTTGGTGGCCGAATATGAAAAGAGAAGTTACAGATTTTGTGAGTAGATGCTTAGTATGTCAACAAGTTAAGGCCGAATATTTTAGACCGGCAGGAAAATTGAAACCACTCGACATACCCCAATGGAAGTGGGAAAGCATTGGCATGGATTTTATTATGGGTCTACCTAGGACTCGTGGTGGATTTGATGTGTTATGGGTGATTGTTGATCGATTGACAAAGTCAGCTCATTTCTTACCAATTAAGTCCAAGTGGACGATTGATGTATTGGCTGCTTTGTATTTGAAGGAAGTGGTGAGACTCCATGGCATTCCAGTCAGTATTGTGTCTGATAGAGACCCCAGATTTACTTCACATTTATGGAAGGGACTGCAAGAGTCTCTTGGTACTCGTCTGAATTTCAGTACTGCTTTTCATCCGCAGACCGATGGATAGACTAAAAGAACCAACCAGATAGTGGAAGATATGCTTAGAGCATGCATGATTGATTTTGGAGGTAGTTGGAGTGATCACTTGGCATTGATTGAATTCGCCTACAACAACAGTTACCAATCCAGCATACAGATGGCTCCTTTTGAAGCATTGTATGGTAGGAGTTGTTTTTCTCCGTTATGTTGGGATGAGGTAGGTGAGAAACAGTGGCTTGGACCGGATCTTATCTTAGAATCATCACAGAACATACGTATTATCTGAGACCGGTTACAAGTAGCCCAGTCAAGATAGAAGAGTTATGCCGACAATAGAAGAAGAGCATTGAAATTTCAGGTTGGCGAGCATGTGTTCTTAAAGGTCTCTCCGACGAGAGGGAATCGAAGATTTGGCATTCATGGCAAGCTGAGTCCGAGATACATTGGTCCATTCGAGATTCTAGATAGAGTGGGAGAGGTGGCATACATACTGGCTTTACCGCCGCAATTTTCAGGCGTACACAATGTCTTCCATGTGTCTATGCTACGGAAATATGTATACGACCCCACTCATATCATTCAGCAGGTGGATTTTGAACTGAAGGAAGATTTGACTTATGAGGAAAGACCTGTCAAGATTCTGGACCGGAAGCAACAGCAACTCCGGAATCGTTCGATACCGATGGTCAAGATTCAGTGGAGTCGGCGTGGGACCGAAGAAGCTACATGGGAGTCTGAAGAGACTATGCGGAAGCGATATCCTGATTTATTCTAGGTGAGCGATCTTTTTCCCGACTCTCAGTTTTAGTGCAGTGAATTTGGGGGACCAAATTCCTTTAAGTAGGGGAGGGTGTAAGACCCCGAATTATTTAATTGAGCCCAATATATTTATTAAACTTTTATTAATTAAGAATTGAATTTTTATTGAATTAATAATTGAATTTTGGATTTATTAATATTTAATTCGTTAGAAATAGAATAAGTGAAAATCCGACTACCTTATAAAAATCCATAAAAATAGTAAACAGGTTAAGGTCGATGTAGATAACAACTTTGTCTTCTGTCATTAAGCCATTAAAAAATCCGTGGTTAGATCTAATTGGAGATTTAGCCCAAAAGTGCACACTTTTTAACCCTTATCTAACCTTAGTTTAAAACGCAAAATTAGGGCTTAATACTCAACCAAATTAGCTCAAATCAGTGGCAAATGAACAGTCACGAGCTAAGGATTAATAGCCCTCAATCAATTCGACACAAACCTAACCCTAACACGTGGTGTCGGTCGGCCTTTGATGAAGTCAACCATGGCGGCGCCGTTTTCCAACACCTAACTTGCGTGGTCGATTGCTCCCAGCTCCAAAGTCTCCAGAAGCTCTATGAGCTATCAAATTAAAGCTCTTCAAGTCTACTTTCATTTGGTGGCTGTGGGGTTCGCTGAAGTTTCAGATCTAGGAAGATCTTGCTCGATTTGTGGAGGTGGGTCGGCAGCCGTCGTCCTCCTTCCTCTCCTCTTTGTTCCATCGATTGAGGTAGGTTTCCTTAACCAAAATCAGCTTATGAATATAGCAAATTATTCTCTCAATGAGATCTTTCTAATGGTGGTAAAAGCCTCAATTTTCATTAGGTATCCAAGGAGATATCGCGGGTTTTCTAAGGTGCTGTCCAGTTCGTTCTTCATTCTAGGGTTTTAAGTTCTCTCTTCGATTGAGGTAGGATCTAATAGCCAAACTCTAATTAATATACATGGATGTAATCATCATCTTTTTAGATTTCATTTGGCATAGAAATCCCTAATTTTCATTGAGCATGTTTAGAGTATTTTGGATCGAAGTAAGTGTATGTCTAGAACTTGATTTATATTGTGACCCTTTGAGTTAGAGCTTGATTACGGGCTGATTTTGAGTTTTAGATCTTGATCAACATATAGCTTATAATACATGGTTGGATTCAACATTGAATTAGCTTTCTTTTGATGTAAGAAGCCCCAAATTTCGTTGTAAATATTGAGAGAATTTTAAGATTTAGTAGAAGTATGTCAAGAACTAGGTTTTTCATGTGTTTATCATATATAGGTTGTGATTTAATTGATTTCTGTTGAAATTCGTGTTTTAAAGCTCATGTATTATGACCCTAGTATGTCTATTAAGATTCCTAGAGCATGTGGTTAAGATCCCAACTCAATTGGATCTCAATTGGGTGAGTTCATACGTTTTCCGGAGGCTACGGCCGTTTTTGTTCTTGCAGGGGTCGACCCCTGGGGTCGACCCGTTTTCTGGAAGCCCTGGCAGGCCCGAGGGTCGACCCCAGGGGTCGACCCATCCAGCCCCTGCAAGGGGTCGACCCATGGGGTCGACCCATATGGCAGGAATGTGGCGGTCGACCCATTCTGCAGGATTTGTGGGGGTCGACCCCAAGGGTCGACCCATTCAACTGGCAGACCCCGTTTTTACAGGGGTCGACCCCAAGGGTCGACCCATGTACCAGAAACCCAGTTTTTATCGTTCTTCGACCCGAGGATCGATCCGGATCATTAGGGGATCGACCCATTTAACTTAGACCAATTGAAAATTATATTCTGGAAGAACCAGTGACCTATTCAGGAAACCTTATGATTTCAATTTGCATTGGTTCCTACGTTCTATCATGGTGTAAAAACATGCCGTTTATCATTTTCATTTCAACACATACATTAGTTAAATAGAAACCCACATGAGTATTGGTTAATGGTATAACTAAATTGCTGTTAATATATGCTATTT
Source organism: Amorphophallus konjac (assembly GCA_022559845.1). Classification (NCBI taxonomy): domain Eukaryota; kingdom Viridiplantae; phylum Streptophyta; class Magnoliopsida; order Alismatales; family Araceae; genus Amorphophallus; species Amorphophallus konjac. Next base: position 236,150,392 of record CM040118.1, on the reverse strand, counting down.
CACTCCTGTGTGAGTTTGTTCTTTGCCTTATCATCTTGAATCATCATTTGGCAAATTGGTTTAATGCAAATGGTAATGGATAATCCTTGATATATTAACTTGGTATTTAGGATTAAATTGATTGTTAAGTTGCTATTTTAGTCATTATTCCCCAGTAAAAATGGATTTCTTACACACCTGAACGGTACACTGTCAACCGTTCTTTCTTGACCTCACGGACCAAGCTTTGGTCCAGTTCTTGTAATGCGGCACCGAAGTGACCGTATAAACCGAGTTTTTGTTTTGAATCCAAGGACATGTTAGTCCTTAATTCTCGTACTTATGACAGTAATTCCTCTGATTAATTGGCCATTAAAAATTGACTGAATGTCTGGACGGGTGGGACTTTGGACCCATTAAAATCAATGCCATCGCGTCATAGGGGCCCGGTCTGGTCCTGGGGAGAGCGCCTAAAAAATTATTGAGCCCATGGGATGTTAATGACATGGTGGGGCATTGCACCGAATACTTGACTTGCTTGTTGCGTCTATGACAAAAATCTTTTGTTACTTGTTCCTTGATCGTGTTTGAATGGATGTTAAATTACTTGCTTGATTGGCCAATTCTTTACTACTGTCTCTTGTTATATCTCCTGTTGTAAATTCTTGTACTTGTTATCTTGTTAATTCTTGATATCACATATTTCTTGACCTTGTAAGATCTTGTTATTACTGTTGTTTCTTTATATCGTTATCGTCTTTATTTCTTTTTAGCATGACATATCAAAATGTAATTAACTTGTTAATCATGTAAACTTGCCTGTTATTTCCTACTGTGCGTCAGCTCATAGTTGTGTTTCCCCCCTTTCCAGGCTTCTCAGGTGACGCGCTTACCGATGGGGAAGGGCAGGAGTGATGTCTTGAGTGTATCAGTTCTAGTGTGTTAGCAGTGTTATCATACTCTTAGTGGTGCTTTGGAGAGTATTTAAGTTTCGGTTATGTTTTTGAGGTTTAGTGGTTGTTATCCCAGTTGTAATAAGTTGATTTGAGATTATTGTATGAGTTGTGGTTTTTTTAATGATCAGTTAGTTATTCCCTTTTCATAGCACTTGTGTATATTTAGATTAATTCTCTCTCTTGCCAGCTTGTTTCTGACTGTACGTCCCGATATTCCGCGTCGGGGCGTGACAGGGAAAGTACCACTGCGTTGTGTTCCTCCCGAGGATAGCGGAGGTAATTTTTCATAATTTTTTGAATTTCTTGAATTTCTGGGTTTTTCTATATATTAACCCTTTTTCTCTCCCCCCCTCTCATTCTCTCTTTCTCACTCTCTCTCATCTCTTTCTCTCCCCCTCTCCCCGGACGGCCGACGGTGGCAGAGGAGGGTGAGGCGGCGATGGCGGTAGGCGAGGAACAAGGAACGGGTCGAGGATCGTGGGCCGGTGGCGCGTGGAAGCTCGGCCGCGGGTTCGTGGAGCGGCGAGGGTTTCGGGGTATTTTCTTCGTGGATCGGCGTCCACGGCGCGTCGTTTCTTCGGTGGAGGTAGGCAGATGGACCCCCAGCTCGTGCATTCCATTTTTCGCAAGTTTTGCTGGCCGTAGTGAGCCGAGCGGGCGTATTTGGGATTTTTGGGGGCAAAATCATGTTTTGGGGAGAGTTCGCCCGATCTATGGATTTGAGCCGCGATTCGGCATTTTGATGGCTTAGAATCATGTTAGGGGTCCCCAGGGGGCTTCCCCCTTGATTTCCCCCTCTCCTATGGAGGCATGGGGGCGTAGTTGCCATTTTTGTGCTTGTTCGGCTTTTTCGCAACCGGAGTGCTGTGGTGGTCGTTCCAGAGACCACCACAGGGTGTAACGCGCCCAGGGAGGTGCGTTACACTTCGTTGGCTTTTGGGCGTGGCGTTCGTGGGCCTGACGGTCCCACGATAGACCGCCACAGTGCTGTGACGTCGTGGTGTTAGATCGTTACAGTGATTCCGACCGTGGTTTACGACCGTTGGGGGTCATAGACACCTGACACACCCAGAGTGGGGCGTCCGGGTAGGGTGACGCCCCTGGGTAGGAGCGTTAGAGTTAACACATCCACCCCTCTCCCTAATGCACTTGGGTAGGTGCGTAAGAGAGCGTGACGCACCGAGCGGCATGCGTCACGGCTTGTGTAGCTCCTTGACCTAACGCACCAGCGTCGGTCTATTAGGTGACGTACCACCCCTAGGGGAGCACGTTACGTTCAGTTTTGCTTACCCTTCTGACGGCCCTGTGTTGGAGCGTCAGAGTTGTTATGGCGGTCGAGGCTTAGATCGTTACAGACTGTGACGGCCCAAGGTTAGACTGCCAGGCACTGTGTTAGGCCGAAGGGGTTCTTCGTGCTCGCCGCGATCGTTTCGCGTTGTGTAGGTCCTTGGTCGACCTGGTTGCGACCCAGCGGTCGACTTGCAGTCTCTTGGATGTCCCAGACACCCTGAGGGTTTTGTGTCCGTGTTTTGAGGGTGTTGGGAGGACCGTGCTACCTCGTTTAGTATGCCTGTGGGCTTGAGAGTCTGGGTGATGCCTCGTGTTTCAGGCTTTTACGTTACGCTTAATCGAGTCACCGTGTATTGGTGTGTGTGCGATGGGGTCTCCCCCGCATGCCATGAGTTTTCCTGGAAGATGATTCCTGAGTGGGCCATGTGTGACGACCCGGATCCCGGATACCAGATATACCCGATAGGACTACCAGATACACCTGATACCACTTGGAACCCGCGAGGCCTCCCAAGAGCGGTAATGCTCCGAAGGGATAAAAGGATTGTTGTGTAGTACATTGAAGCCACAGAGATATAATAGTAAGTAATTAAATTTCATGAGATCGGTTTGCTAAAGTAGCTGAAATGAAATTACTTTTTAATGAACAATTTCAATTTAACAATTATACCAGAGTCCAGTCCAAGAAATTAAAGATAAGTACAGGCCACAGGAAAAGAACGTACACTGAGGTCGGGGGAAACCCGACGCAGGTACCGCTGGCAGCTACAAATGCGCCACACTAGGAACCACGGACAGAGACGACGCCACCCACCTGAAAAGTAGGGGTGAGTCTCCAAGCAGAGACTCAATAGGGGTCACGCGGATCCCCACTGAAAAGCGTGCAGTACACGGAACAGAAAGCAACAGTAGTAGCAAAGCAGGAAAAGCTACACTACAAAGCTGTAAAAAGAATGGGAACAACCTGACTAGGGAATAGGCTAAGAGCAACGGAAGATAAAAGAAAAGGGAAAAGTGAGGCCTTAAAACTCAAAACACGGCCACCGAGAGGAACTCGGCTCCCTAAGCTACTCCAAGCAGCGATAGAAGGGCGACTCTGATCTGACAAAGTCAGGAGTTACCGATCTGTCAACACGACGCCAGGCCTAAGATGAAGACCTGCAAGGACAGATAAAAGTCTAGAAAATATCTAGACAGACGATAGACAGACTCGACGACACACACGACTAGAACATCGTGCACGCAACACAACACTGACCTCGAGTAGGGCCACGAGAGGGCTAACTCAGAAAGTTCACGACGCACAAGAAACATGAAGAGTCACGTGTCATGTGATGGAAGCACCTCCTCATCCGAAGAACAGCCAGCTGCGTCCACTGACGTCTGACACTGCGCCACGAGTGTCTCCCCTACGGTACCGCCAAAGCCAGGGCAGAGACGCAGACACGCACTGAACCAAACAGGAACTACAACAACGAGTAACTCATCAGGGTTATGCCCGTCGACGTAAGTCCTCAGCCCCTGACCACGTGTGCACACACTGGCTCTTGCCTAAGCAAGGCCCTCAAGCTAGTTTTCTCCCTCGGTAGGACGCTACCTCTGGCCGGGAGCCCACGAAACTAGCTTACAAACCGTATTACGGAAACTGCCCTTTCCACCACTCCGAGGTGGGTCAACACACTAGATCACGTGCGTCGACAGGCTACGACTAGTGGAGGCTCATAAGACACCAGACTCAGAAACACAAGTGCTAGAGTACAAACAAGCTAGAACACACTGTCGCACGTACTACTAGGCACCACTGGCAGTATGACTACTGCCAACAGACTCAGGACTAGGCAACTAGACCTACAACGTAACGATCCTTCAGTCGGACGACTCAAACGGAAGATCGTCACTGACAGCGAAACAAGCTACCAATCGGTCTAATCCTAAGCCACGGGAAAGGACGCTCCGCAGAAAATGACTCACGGAGACCTGAAGGAACACTGAGAACCCTCAACACGCTTGGACACGTAAACCAAGGTAAAATGGTACCTCAAGATGTCCTAAACCAAAGTCTCGGACTGGACAGAACTACCGACACACACACACAAGGTCACCCGTCAACCACCGGGTCACCCCGGGTTGACCGGAACCCAACAAAGACACGCAAGCCCAAACCCTCTTGGCCACCTCGGAACACGGTTACAGCCGTCATAGGTCATCGGGTGATGTCCGCGTGACAATGGTGAACCCCAAGGTCTAGCCAAGATACCGGAAACCAATCCACCGGTAGACCACTCTCTTGCGTAGGCTATCCATCACTCGACCGCTAGGTAAACTAAGCAGTCAAGGAGGAATCACCACGCAACTAGAGGCAAAGACACTGATGGTCCTAGATTAAGTCGCTTGGAGAAACTACAGCAGTCAAGGAATAAACCGCACATAATTCACCTGAACCGACCGCTCCAGAGAACCACCAGATAGGCAAACCAACACTAGCAATCTAGGATAGGACCACTAGAAATACCGCCCTAACTCACGTAGGCGACCGACATGAAAGAGACAGGACATACGGGGACTTGGGGGAAACTCTGGCACCCTCAAGGCACCTGGACACACAAACCGAGGTCAAATCGTACCTCTAGGTGTCCAGAACCACGTCTCGAGCTGGACAAATCCATCGAGACAAAGGCACGGTCGCATGTCGACGATTGGATCACACCGGGTCGACCAGACCAGAGCAATGACTCTAACATGACACCGAGGGAAGCCATCACGGCCAACCGATAAAACATCGGGGATGAGCGGTTCAGAATGGACCACTCAACAGGATGGACGGTCCGAAACTGACCACACAAAGGGGATGAACGGTCCGGAACTGACCACACAACTGTAAGGGATGGACGGCCACAAAGGGACCACACAACAAGATAAACGGTCTGAACTGGACCGCACAACGGGATGGACGGTCGAACCTGACCGCACAACTCCCAGGGGATATGTGGTCTAGTAGACGACCACACAAGGGGATATGTGGTCTAGCAGACGACCACACAACCCAAACCGACATAAGATGGACGGTCCAAGACCAACCGCCCAAGGGGGATGTGTGGTCTATCGTGCGACCACACAACCTCAACCGACATAGGATAAACGGTCCAGGGATGGCCGCCCTTATAGATGAACGGTCTTGGTGTGACCGTTCAAGCGTCACGGCGAGCAAACCATGGGTTCGGCCCGACGGAGGCCTTTCCACGCCCCGTTCATCCCGAGACGAAGGGGATACAACCCTGGATACTATGGCAATCACATAGACTCCGTCCGGAGTCAAAACGACGCACGGATCGTAAGAAACAGGCGATTCTAACGAAATCACCCAAAAAGTGTTTCCGGACTTCCCGGAGCCCTAGCGGTCAAACGGGACCACCAAACGAAACGAAATCAGTGACTATGGAACGCTGCCGTCCCAAGGAGTCCATTGACAGTAACTGATCTTAAAATGGTTGCCATTTTCCGGTGAACCCTACAAAACCTGAAAATCACGGTTTAGGCTAAACAAGCCCAAACTCGACCATTTCTGTGCCGAACAACGTGCAATGGCAGGGAAAATGGGTAGGGAGAAGTGGTGATCCGTCACCCTACCTCCACCGAAGAAACCGTGCTCCGAAGGGACTAAACTGCACCGAAAACTTTGCCGCGGGCTCAAACGCCGGCTTTGAATCCACCGTTCGGGATCGCGCCAAAATCGCTCCATCCTCACCCTGTCGCGCACCCAGCCAGCTCCACAGCGTCCCCAGCACTCGCCCCTAGGTCCTCCGTCTACAGTCGGAGCCGAGAAGTTGAAACGGGAGAGAGAGAGGGCGGCGGCGAAATAAGAAGGAGGAGAGAGGAAAGGAAAAGAAAAATAAAAAGAAATTAGGAATTTTCTTAATTTCTGAAAATCTGATTTTCGGCCCTATCTCAGAAAAATACTCAAAAATAGTCAAAACAACCGGCTCGGAGAGTACATCGTCGTTGCAGCATCCTCGAGTCGATGAACTAACAACTAAAGTCACCGTAGGGTTCCGTAACTAGTACGAGAGAAAAACCCACACGGATCGTAAAACTCAACTCAAGAGCCACAAAAGCGACCCAAAACTCACCGAAATAGATCCGAAAGATCCAATAAAGATCCAACAAGACCTACTAATGATCCAGGGCATTACATTATCCCCTTCTTTAAGAAATTTCATCCTCAAAATTTAAGGACTAACAATGGAGAAGCAAGGGAAGAACAACCCAACTTGGCTATGCACACTACCCATCAGCCAACAACAATGCCGAGAACACGGCAACACAAGTCTCGAGAAGCACGGCTCAAAGGAACATTATCAAACCATAATTATGAGCACACGCTCTGGATCGAGCGCGACACAAGTGGACACAAGTCTGACACCTCCGAAACAAGGCAACGTCGCTTACGTCTCACCAGAACTGCAGACGCGACTGCCGCAACAACAGACAACCGATACCGAGGAACACAACGACGGCACGGCAAGCAGCAGCTTACAAAAGGAGACACAGTCCTCTTAGCTGACAACTCGACCACATCATCGGCTCCAGTGCCAAAGGTGGCTGAGAACACCTGGCACACAGGATGCCAACGACAACAGCACCGGACCACAAACACGATCAAGTCAGTCCTCACTCAGATATTACCTCTGATCGAGTGCATGCCAACTCTACGGGAGAAAGGGAGTAGAACAAGCTAACTGACAAGGTCACGGTCCACGGCAGAGACATAAAATCATAGAGAAACATCGATAAAACGATAATAACAGCACTTACAGGATTCCGGCTCCGTATAGAACACAGAATGACGGAACACTACTGCAAGCAGGGTCACATCAAGGCACAAGAACAGCTGAACACTGTGAGCGACACCACGCGGTTCAGGGAGCGAAGAAGACGCGGAGCGCGCGGGCTCCTCTTTGTTTGCTGTAACACAGAAATAAAAGAAAAGAGAAGGGGCCACCACGGGAGATTGCTCCGGCGGGGTGAGCGGTACAAATGTAATATACCAAGATATGGGGGTTAAACGGCCATAGCGGGAAGTGACTCGCCGCGGCGTCGGGGGGACGAGAATGGTGCAGAAATTAAATAGCAAGAATTGAAACGGCCATTGGGGAAGTGACTCGCCGCGGCCTCGAGAATATGAGCAGATAAGAATATAACAGAATATAAGGAGAATATAAAGAGCGGGAATTTAAACGGCCATTGGGGAAGTGACTCGCCGCGGCCTCGAGAATATGAATAGATAAGAATATAACAAAATATAAAGAGAATATAAGAGCGGGAATTTAAACGGCCATTGGGGAAGTGACTCGCCGCGGCCTCGAGAATATGAATAGATAAGAATATAACATATAAGAACGGGAATTTAAACGGCCATTGGGGAAGTGACTCGCCGCGGCCTCGAGAATATTAGCAGAATATAACAGAATATAAAGAGAATATAAGAACGGGAATTTAAACGGCCATTGGGGAAGTGACTCGCCGCGGCCTCGAGAACAAGATGTGATCGCCAGGGGCCAAAGGACCCCAAAATAAAGAAAGTGATCGCGCCTACCTCAAGAGCGGGAGATGGCGGGTTGCTTCTTCCTCCCCCTTTGGCCGGCCGACGGAGAGGGCTTTCCTTGGGTACCCTTGCAAAACAACGACAAACAAGTAACGAGTGGATTAGAAAGATGAAGGTGTAGTATTCAAATCCTTGCGATAAAAATAACGAAATGATGGCAAGACACACACCTGGTTGGTGTTGTCTTTTAAACCCCTCTCGGACTCGAGTAGGAGGAAAATGAGATGATGGATGCAAGAAGTATATAAGAAGAGGCGCCCTTATGAAGGGGGATAGAGGATGCGAAATGATGAATGCAAACGAACTACGAAGAAAAGGAAAGGATTGGCTTATTGGATGTGCCGATGGTGAAATTCAGCGGAGCTCTGGCAGCATAGGGACGACGTGGAAGCGCGGTGGATGAAGACGACCTTCCTCTCGCGAGCGTGGGCACCCGAGAAGCCGGCAGAACCTCCACCTACAAAAGACTCCACGGGTTAGAAATGACTCCGACAGCCTCTAGGCTCCGGCAGCCTATCGGACCTCTTAGAAGCTCCCTCAGAACTGAGGGGGTGGGCCTCTATTTATAGGGCTCTGGGGGTGGAGGCGTCCAGGACCCTGGACACCTCCATCAGGGCAAAAAAGATATTTTATTCTATTTTTATTCATTTTTTTCGAATATTTTCATGGAGGCGTCCAGGGTCCCGGACGCCTCCATAAGTCCCACCGAACTCTACCGAAAGCCACACGCGGTTTAACACAACGCGTGGTTTTGGAGCGGCGACCCGTGATTTGGAAATGGGCGCGTCCAGCCAGCTGGACGCCTCCACAATTTGGATTCTTTCACACACGACAAACCGTCGTTCGGTAGGCGACGCCCCGTGAGTTAGTTGATGGAGGCGTCCAGTGGCCTGGGCGCCTCCAAGAAACTATATTATTATTTTTTTTTTGTTTTGTTTTTTATGCCAACTGGCATATATATTTTTTATATTTGTTTTCATGGAGGCGTCCAGGGGCCTGGACGCCTCCATAAATATATATATTTTTTATGTATTTTTTGTCTTAAAAAATAAATTAAAATGATGGAGGCGTCCAGGGGCCTGGAGGCCTCCATTTAGACCCCCCCGGGTCTGAAAAGGCGTCGGCAGCTCCCCGAGAGGCACCCTTCCTGGTTTCGGGACCTTCCGATGCGTCTGACTAGTGTTGATGCCGTCCGAATGCTGCGACGAGACAATTCCGGATACCGAAAAAGGTAGAAGAAGACCCAAGAAAAGGAAGCACTCAAGTGATTCAAAATGCGAAATCCACCGCGGGGCGTCATATAGTAATAGGAGACTTTCTCAGGAGACATCAGGAATGGCGTGTCTACAGCTGCCCCGCCTTGGCGTCTGCTTTGCAAGGGAGCGACACGTAGTGGAATGGTATCGAAGTGGAGTGAAGTGGGAGCGGACTGATAAGTTGATGCCAAGGTGTGATGAGACACACTTTTGACGTTACTGTTTGGAATCTTTCCTGAAGTTTCAATGAGGCGACCTTGAAGGAGATCTTTCAAATTTTGACGATTTGCTTGGACGGAGATCAAATAAGGGAGGGTGAGATGTTCGCTTAGGCACGAAACAAAAAGAGACCAACTTCTCGGTGTGGAAGTACCTGGGTCATAAACCTGCAGGTTTAACCTTTGGGGAGCGGTTACCAGCCAACGTGGAAGTGCTGCGGCCAAGGTGGGTCAAGCAAGGTAAAAAGCAAAGGAATATCTGAGGATCTGTCCAAACAAGGGTCTCCTTTGGAAGTGCAGTGTAGGGCCGTTTCAAAGAAACTCAGTATTTCATTCGGAGTGGAATATCTCATATTTGTAAGAATTGAAGCACAACGGCTTTCGCAATCGAATCATTTGAATGATCTTCCGCAATAAATCAAAGTCCTATATGAATGCATGCTGGGCTTAAAGAAAAATTTAAAACAAACTAAAATAGAAAATAGCCAAGGATAATATTGTCAACTTGTTAAGAACGGGGCAGGATACCGATCCGGTGAGCCGACACTGGGCTGGGGCCCGTTTATCCACGCACCAACTCACTGAATGGAATCGTCGTCCCTATGCTACCACAAGTTAACGGCCTATCCGTACAACCCAAATTCTTCCGGGATCATCACTGTTTTTGTTGAAGGGGAACTCAAATCCAAGATTCGTTCGGGTCGCAAGGTCCTTGACATGTTCTAGTAGCGTAGGTATCATATACTACGATGCATGACATGGTGGGACCAACCATTGAAAGGTGGGACAGGAGATAGGACAAAGACGTCCGTTAGTAAAACCTGCACAGGCCAGCATGGATTAATAACATCAGAAAGTAACAGAATCGTAACAGAATCGCACCACAATGGAAAGGAGATCTAGTCAAAATCCTGACATTGACCACTGATGTGACATGTTCCGTCCTGTAGCGCCCTACCCTTCCTATAAGAACTCCCCTTAGGCTAGTTCATTCAAAGGCATCAAGGTGGGTTTTGGAAGCTCAGGAGAGGAAAGAGAGGAGAATCTAGAGATTTCAGGATGGAAGGAGAGTCTTCCCGCGTTATGAAGAGGAGCAGGCCTAGCAGCGAGATCAGGCGACTCTCCGACCTCGAGGGTCATATGAGTGGGACGATCATGTCGCATATGGTAAGCTGATTCTTTTCAAATTTCCCCATGTGAACCTTCTTCTTACTTCCTTCATTTCTTCTTCTTTCTTTTCTCTTCCAGCCATATCCACTCTTCCCAGGCCCGAGGAAGTTTTCCAAACTGCCATGACTTTCAAAGCTAACTTCCAACATCTCCATCGGCATGAGGGCCATACTCTCGAAGTGCCATCTGTAGGGGCTCCTTATTCACGCCAAACACTACGAGAAGATTCGTATGGACTGGGCGGCTATGGATGCACTAGTGGAGATCTGGCATCCCCAGACCCACACTTTTATCTTCCCGACCTTCGAGGCGACCATCCTCCTCGAGGAGGTGGAACTTCTGCTCGGATTGAAGAAATTCAAGAGTGACGGGAAGGTGAAGGCTATGCGGATGCTGACACGGGGGACTTCCGAAAGCGTCCTTGGAAGCTTCATGCCGCCCGACGCAGCCCGAAAGGTTCGTACTCAAAAGGGAATTGATTTACAAAAGCTCACGGAATGGGTCATGGAGGCCCTGAGAGGGTTACCAGACGATGACTATTTGGAGGGAATCATGAAAGGGTTCACCATTTGTCTGGCGGGTGCTCTCTTGTTTCCTTATACCGACAACATGGTGGAGGAAGACCAACTGAGTGCTATCTGCGGGATCTGACGTGGAAAGTGGGTGGGACCCGCTGTCCTTGCCTACCTATATAGTGGCCTTACTGCCTCGAGCTTGGGTAAGCCTCCTTTTGGTTGCGCACTTGTCCTGAATTGTTGGCTGGATTTGCATTTCAAGTTTGATCACCGTGAGGGAATGCCAACTGCTTCAAAGCTTTTCCAACAAAGCCCGCTTCATCACATAGCCGACGTGTTAGGCTTTGGTGGCACTTTAGCGAACCGTGTTCCGTGGCTGAAGAAACGTGGAGACTGGCGGTCCCACTTTCGAACCATGACACAAAGCTTCTTTACTTGCGCACCGGCATGTCTACTTTCGCTCGAGCTCCTCATGAGGCCTTCCTCTGAAGTTGATCTCCAACTGATCGGCGCAACCGAGTTCGTCCTTTATAACGCGCATCGATGCTGCCTCCAGGTCGGCATTCCACGCCATTCATTCCCAATATCGACTGGCATCGTTCCTTTGAAGAAGAGGGAGTTGGGCACTGAAGCGGACGCGAAGGAAGCGAAGGTCGTCAAAGCACCCTGGAAGACAAGTGTTGCGGGAAAGGCCTTAGCGCACGTGGGGGAAGAGTGCGAGCTGTGGAGGGCTTATGTAACCGAACTGGGGAAGTTAAGGCCTAAGGCGCCTAAACCCCTGATGTAGCTCATTCTGCTTTTCTGATGGAATAAAATCTGGCATTTGGATGTTTTGGACCCTTGTCCCCTTAATTATTATTTTTTTGGTGATTTTTCTTTTTCTTTGTGTTTTTATTTTGTGCTTTTGTTTGGATTATATACATACTCTTGTCTTATTTCTCTTTTATTATTTTTTTGAAATTTTTATTATGGGGGTGTCCAGGGGCCTGGACGCCCCTAAGTTTTTATTTTTCGTTTTGAAATTTTTGTTTTTTTTGGGGGCATCCGGGGTCCTGGACGCCCCTAATTTTTTATTTTTTAATTTTTTTCGTTTTTGTTTTGGGGGCGTCCAGGCACCTGGACGCCCCTAATTTTTTGAATTTTGAAAAAAATAAAAAACGTGGGGGCGTTCAGGCGCCTGGACGCCCCAAATAAGATGGATTCTATATATATGGGGGCCTCCCCCCCTTGCTCATTTACTGTTCATTCAGACGACCTAGTCAAACCAGACGACCCATTCTTAGTCCCAATGGAGCAAGGAGGCCCGAGCCAGGGTGGAGAGAAGCGGAAACGACGGGCTCGTCGTCCGAGGAGGCTGAGGGATGATGCCGAGGAGGCTGCTGCGGCGGAGGAGATTGCAGTGGAGGAGGAGGCTCCTTCTTTGGCCGTAGAGGCTGCAGTAGATGCTGGCGACGCGGGAGAGGACGATCATGACCCGGTAAGCCCTTCAGAACTTTAATCTGTTGGTTTAATAGGCTGGATAAGCAGACGAGAGGCCGTGTGGTGAGGGCCGGTGAGTGAGGGAAGGAGGCGTCCAGGGGCCTGGACGCCTCCACATTTTCTTTTTATTTATTTATTTATTCACGTAAATAATAAAATAGGATTAAAAATAAGGAGGCGTCCAGGACTTAGGACGCCTCCATGATAATATATATAGTTTTTATTTATTTTTGTTTTTTTGGGTTTTTTCTAAAAATAAAATAAAGAAAATAAAGAGGAGGCGTCCAAGGTGTTGGACACCACTAAAAAAACATAAATATTTTTTTAAAAAAATAAAATAAAATAAAATAAATAAGTAGCATATACAGTGTTATTGTTTATTACTATCCATGATGCTGATGTGTTCTTTTGTTGGTTTTGTGGTGTGCAGGGCGTGATGAAGAGTCGGATCAGCTGGTCCCTAGTGGTGGCAGCATACCGTGGGCTGTCGGACTTCCAGAGGGCGCGTGTGGACGCCATGGGTTTTGGAGCTTTCCTTAGGATCGAGCCCTTCCGACTCGATCTTCCTCTTATCCAGACATTGAGGGAGCGGTGGCACGCGCCGTGCCGGGCGTTTCTGATGCCTTGGGGACACATGGTGCCGACACTAGAGGACGTGGCTCGGATCACCGGGCTACGAGTTGACGGATAGGCGGTGAGCGGGGTCACCTACCCCGACTACCGAGAGAGTGCCCTGGACCTGCTGTGGTTAGAGACGAGCGTGACTGATAGAGACAGCAGGGTAGTCGACCGGGTGGAGATCATGGAGGCGCTCGGATTCGGTGACCCGCGCCAGCGGGTTAGCGAGACTGGAGCGGAGTTTCTGGCACGACTGGAGGGAGATGCCCGTGCAGCTTTCACCCAGGACCCGAGCGAGCGGGAGCTGGTGGATCTAGACCTCCGGAGGTTCCTCTTCTTCTTCCTGGGCCGCCTTCTGCTGGGGACGAAGGGGGATGGCATCCACTGTCGCTTCCTCGGGATCCTGGCGGACCTTGACAGAGTGGGGCACTACGCGTGGGGAGCGGCTCTGCTTGCCCATTTGATTGCTGATCTCTCCCAGACTTCAGAGAGGGAGACAACAGTCAGCGGCTTCGCACCTTTTCTCCAGGTACACAATTTATTTATGCATTTTACCGTAGTTAAATATGCAATTACTCGTGCTAATGATGTATGATGGATGCAGGTGTAGAGTTATTACTACTTCCCGATGGGGAGGGCCAGGCAGGGGAACAGGAGAGCCGTTCCTCTAGCGCGACAGTGGAGGCCGATCGTGGTAGCGGCACCACACAGCTACCAGCTGGCGTCACTTCGTCGGGAGCTGAGCGAGTATCCCGAGGCCATGGTATGATGCGTATGATTTTTTGTGTTTTTATGCATGTGACTGAATGGTAACTAACATGATGTATGTATGGTGATGCAGGTGGTGTGGAGACCCTACCTGGGCATGGGCGACGCTGGCCAGCCTTGCGTTATAGCGGGTCTTCCTCGTTTCGGGCGGGACGTGTGGGTCCATTGCCTGAACGAGATTGAGCCGCTTCGGCTGAGGCTGGTTATGACGACGTTGGGGCTAGCCCAGGAGTGGGTTGATGTAGATGAGCCGGCCCGCATCGGGCGGAAGACCAAGGGGAAGGCAAAGATTGTGGACTGGCGTACGCGCTTCCTGGCACAGTACCAGGACTGGCAGCAGGGCGGGGTCCCAGTGCTGTCCCATGTACTGGATAGTACTGATTACCTGAGACGGTACCGGGCTACGTACGGGGACCGCCTCTTCCTTGGTGGTATGGCAGGGGTAAGTGAAATGAAAATGCTTCACCCTTCTATATGTATATGCTTGTGGCACTAACTTATGTGTAATGCAGGATGCTCGTGACAACATGATCGCCGAGCTGAGGGCCCAGTTGGCGGATGCCAGGCGGCAGTTGGTGGCCATCCGACAAGAGTTGGAGATCCTGGTGAGTCTATGCAATGCATTTTTGTGACCTGGATTTTTGATACTTAGCCTCTGACTGTCGTTTGCCCCGTGTTTCAGTGGGCCCACCAGGCGGCAGCAGCCGGGACGGCTGGTGGAGCGGGTTCCAGTTCGTGGGGCCCTCCCCCGGAGATCTCTGCCCTTCAGGGGCAGCTGGCGTATGCGATGGCTCGGGCTGAGGAGGCCGAGCGTGACCGCGAGGCTCGAGTGAGTGCCTACTTGGCCCTGACCCTCTTTCTAGCTGCTTTCCTTCTATCACTGCTCTCACACGGTGCATGCATGCTTCGACAGGTGGCCGAGGTTCGGGAGGCCCTGGCCCGTGCTGTTCGTGTCGAGCAGGAGCGCGATGCTCGGGTGGCGGAGCGTGACGCCCGGATTGTGGAGCTGGAGGAGGAGCGGCGATGGGAGGCTAAGGAGCTCCCTCGTGACGTGCTGGATTTGCGTATCGCGCTCGAACTGTCGAGGAGGGAGGCGACGCGGGAGAGAGAGGATAGAGAGAGAGAGAGAGAGAGAGGACAGGAGGGCGGAGCAACTGCGAGTCTGGGACGAGAGCCCAGTTGATGGAGCTCCGATTGAGTCTCCGCACGGCGGAGGGGAGGCTTCGAGAGAGCGAGGAGCGGTACCAGAGGGCGAAGGAACGCGGGGCGCGACTTCGTCAGTCTGGTTCTTTTTCCATGGGCAGCTATCTGGTTTCTTCGGTCGAGGAGCGTCATCGTGCCTTCGAGGCTGGGGTGCCACCGTAGGGCGAGGCGAGCACGGCTTCTCAGGGTTCGCAGAGGTCGCAGAGGCCCCCTAGGGATCCCCGTCAGAGGAGGGAGGAGAGAGATGACCAGGAGGGCGATGGCGAGAGTTAGAGAGTTGCTTGTACACTCAACCCTCCTTACTGCATGATGTACTTTCGGCTATTATATGAAATGAAAATGGCTTTCTTGTGTTGTGTGTACCTTTCCTATCTCACTTTTCTGCTGCACCGAGTTGTTTCAAGGCATGCCTTACGAGACTTTACCCTGAACAGCGGGGAACTGCGCTTTGCACGGGGATTCTGTTTTCTTTCTCCCTTTTTTGGGCGCGTCCAGGCGCGAGGACGCGTCTTAATCCTTGAATTCAATTTTAAAGCGCCGGGTGGCTTTTCTTCTCCCGTGCCTTACCCGCAAGCGAGCCCGCCTCCTGTCGAAATTTGCTCGCCCCTTTCCGTCTTCTTCCTCTCTCGATCGATGGAGTTTGGTGGGCCGGACCATGGGGAAGGTGGAGAGGGACGTGGGACTCCTCACCTGAGGAGGGACACGCAAGAGCACGGAACGGCGTCCATGGAGGAGGAAGGGCCGCTTCGGGCCCCCGATGGACCCGAGGGGCCCGATGTTGCGGAGGGAGGTGAACACGGTTCGGTGAGTGCTTCGGTTTGCCCTTCTTTGATCTATTTTGAGTTTTGAAGCGAGGCGTGCGAGGGGGGAAAGGGTTCGGCGAGTGTTGCACTCAAATGATGGACACGTCCTAGACAGGGGACGCGTTCTTTGTTATGATGCGAGGCCCTTCTTTCCTGGTGCAGGACATGGCGAGGACCCTGGGCCTGGCCGATGAGTGGGCGAGTGCAGACGAGCCGAGCCGTGTCAGGAAGGAGAGTCGCAGCAAGGCGAAGCTCGAGGATTGGCGCATACGTCTCCCTGGACAGCAAGAGAGCGTGCTGGTGCAGGATAGTGCCGACTTCCTGCGGTGGCAGAGAGAGAGTTATGCGGGGCTTCCCCAAGCCGGGGATACGCGCGACGTCGACGGGTCGCGTGCCCAATTAGCTGAGGTCAGGCGGCAGCTGGCCGCCACTCAACAGGAACTGTCGCTCCTGGTAAGCTAAGTGCTGCATTTTCTATTTTTAAATGTGGAGCTTAGCTGATGGCTGCTGTTTGTTCGTTCCAGTGTGCCCAGTAGACAGCGATGGTGGGAGTGACTGGCGGCGCATCTTCCAGTTCCTCGGCCCCTTTTCTCGAGATTGCCTCCCTCCAGGAGCAACTTGCTAGTGCGGTGGCTCGGGCTACCCGGGCGGAAGAGGAGCGTGATGCCTGGGTGGCGACTGTAGCAGAGCTGCGACATCGCGGTGAGGAGAGACCTTCTCCAGACATCCTGGAGTTAAGGGTTCTTCTGCAGATGATGAGGAGAGAGGCGGAGAGAGAGAAAATCGAGAGAAGGTCTGAGCGACAGCAAGATCAGGCCGAGAGGAGGGCCTTGGAGGCCCAAGTGAGGGAGCTCCAGCTGGGCCTTCAAGCCGTCGTGCAGAGGCTAGGAGGGATGGAGACGTGCTACAAGAGAGAGCGATAGTTCGGGGTGCGACTGCGCCAGTCTGGTCGCTTTGCCGCTAGTGGCTTCTTCGCCACGCCAGGGGAGGAGCAGCGTGTCATTGCTGTGGAGCCGGTGCCACGAGGCGAGGCGGGTGCTACTGCACAGGGATCCAGGAGGCTTTTGAGGGACCCTCACCTCAGGGGAGAGGAGAGGGACGCCTAGAGGGACGAGCATGAGGATAATGGAAAGAGTTGGCGAGCTAGTGGACCCGCCTCCTCTCTATGATTGTAGTGTTTATGACAGCTTATGTAGAATTATGAATTGAGTGATTTGATTTTCTGCTGCTTGTTTGTTCTCTTGTGCATTCCTTCTTCCCTACACTTCTTCTCCTTTGCACTGTTCCCATGTGATGGGTCTGCCGAGACTCCACCCTAAGCGGAGAAACGCGTCTTGTTGTGACCATTTTCCATGGGAATCTGCCGTCGAAGTCAATAATGACGGCCCTAGTTCCTTCTCCCGGATATTGTGTCAAGTTTTACGGACGTCCTCCAAAACATGATAGGGTATCCTTAGACAACATAGGGGGGCTAGTCGTCATATTCTTCGTCCAATCAATCACCCTGTGCGAGCGGTGAAGTGACACACGGGACCGCATGGTAGGTGCCTCATCGCGAGGGCTATCATAAAAGGTGATGGAGGCAATCTTGGCCTGTATGTTGTCTAAGGTATATCGAGAGCTAACTCGAGGAGCACAAGTTCTCACGGGAGAGGAGGAGTTCAAAATTCTGAGAGTTGGATGGAGGGCGAATCTTCCCACTCCTCGAAGAGAAGCAGGTCCAGTGGTAGTAGTTCTAGGAGGCTTTCGGACCTCGAAGGGCACTTCAGCGAAAGGGCCCAATCACAACTCGTAAGCTGAGCTTTCTTGCCCTTTTCTCATTCTTTCTTCCTTCCTCTTGACAACACCCTTATCCATTTCTTATGCACGCACAGAGTGTGATGAAATCACACATTTCATGGGAGTTAGCAGTGGCTGCATACAGGGGTCTCTCGGATTTTCAGAAGGCCAGGCTAGACGTGATGGGATTTGGTGCCTTTCTTCGGATCGAGCCGATCTAGCTCGACTTGGTCCTGATCCAAGCCTTGTGCGAGAGATGGGACCCAGTGAGTCGGGCATTCCTGATGCCCTGGGGGCACATGGTGCCCAGCTTGGAGGATGTGGTCCGGATCACAAGCCTGAAGGTGGAGGGTGAGGCAGTGACCGGGGTCACTTATGCGGATTACCGAGAAGGTGCTCGGAAGCTACTGAGTTTGGACCTATATGGTCGGAAAAACAGGTCGGTAGCTAGGGCGTCCCTCATGGATGCATTAGGGCTCACCGACACTCGTCGGCGGGACGATGAATCCTCAGAAGAGTTCATGGAAAGGATGGAAATAGGATGCCGTGCTGTGTACTGCACAGATTTCGGCAACTGGGAAAGATGCAACATAGATTTGAGGAGATTTCTCCTCTTCCTTTTGGGGAGATTGGTACTGAGCTCGAAAGGGGACGGTATCCAATGTCGCTTCCTGGAGCTGCCATCAGACCTTGAAAGAGTAAGGTACTACGCCTGGGGAGCTACCATGCTGGCGCACTTGTTTGCAGGCCTGTTCCAAGAAGCGGATCGTGAGATGGTTGTGAGTGGTTTTACACCATTCATCCAGGTATTTTTGGTTTTGCTTGTTTTGTATTTTTTTGTGTTTTTGCAAGGTACTGATGACCTGCGCCGAGCAGCTGTGGAGTTATTATTACCTCCCCATGGGGAGAGCTCGGCATTGGCGACCCGCGATGGTGCCGCTAGCCAGGCGGTGGGAACCCATCATCAGTGCGGCACCCCTAACCTACCAACTGATGGTGCTAAGGCGGGAGCTACAGGAGTTCCCTGCATCGATGGTGAACTGGAGACCCTACTCAGACATGGTCGATGCCGACCAGCCATGGGTTCTAGCAAGTCGTGCCCGGTTCGGACGGGAACTGTGGATGCACTGCCTGAATGAAATTGAGTCGCTTTGGCTACGATTGGTTATGAGGTCCTTGGGACAGGCTCAAGAATGGGTGGATTCAGCTGCGCCACCTCGCGTTGGGAGAGAGACACGAGGACCGGCGACCTGCATTGACTGGCATGTTCGATTCCCCGAACAGTACGAAGACTGGCAACGGGGTGGCATAATCGTGGAATCGCAGGCACGTGATAGCGAGGATTACCTGCGTCTATACAAGACAAGGTACACAGAGCGGTTCCAACCCTGGGGACTTGCGGAGGTAGGTCTCCCCATTTTCTCTTTTCTTCTTTCTCCCTTTTTTTGGTTTTCTGGTGGAAATGTTGACTCGTATGGCTGCAGGATATCCGTGATACGATGATAGCGACTTTACGAACTCGCTTGGCAGAGATGGAGCAACGGTTGGACGATGCCCGCGGAGCTACGAGTGCCTTGGTAGGTGTACAGTGCGTTTCTAATTAAAACCCCAGATTCCAGATGTTGGCTGCTAATGCACGTGATCGTAGCATGCCCAGATTGGCGCGGCTTCCCCAGTGATGGGAGTAGGTGGTGCCTCTTCCAGCTTGTGGATTCCCACCTCAGAACTTGACTTGCTTCATGAGCAACTTACTCACGCCACGCAGCGTGCTGCGGAGGTAGAAGGGATGCTCTGTATACAGGTAAAAGTTTCAGTGTTGAGTTCTCTTTATTTACGCCTTATCGCGTATCTGAGATGGTACACTCGGCAGGAAAAGGAGACGGAAGAAGCGCTTGCCCAAGCTGCGCAGAGGGAGGCTAGGATAGCAGAACTGGAGAGGGAACTGCGGCGTCGTCCTGATGATGACTCTTCCAGGGATGCTATGGAACTGAGGATCACTCTCCAGTTGGAGAGGGAAGACCGTGAGAGAGAACGGGCAGAGAGAGAAAGAGCCAACAGATTGACTGAAAGGGAGGAACGAAGGGCCATGGAGGCCCAGTTGTTCGAACTCCGAACCAGCCTTGGTCTTGCTGAACAGTGGCTGAGAGATGGTGAGGAGCGCTACCGAAGAGCACGAGAGCGTGGCTTTCGTGTTGGTAGCTTCTCTGCTGCTTCCGTGGTGTGGGAATAGGAAGGGGAGTACAGAGCGGTAGGAGTACCGCTTTTTGTAGTTGGGTAGCACCTTTGAGAGCGTTTTGTCTGGAGAGTAGTGGGACGAGTAATGCAGAGAGAGAGGGCGGAACTTGATGTAATTTTTTTGGTTTTTGGAATAAAATACAAGGTTCGGTTTGTTTGGTTTTCACCTTTGCTTCTGTTGCCTGAATCCCTGCACACGTCACTGAAACAAACAAATCAGAATTTCTGTCCTGACTTGGCCCCTTGCTCAATAAGCAAATGGTCACTGTGACTATCTTTGACAACTGGTCAAGGGGCCAAGCCTTTATTTAGCGAAGGCAAGGGAAAGATGCGGTGATGATAAATGCGACAGGCAAGCACACGAATGCAAGCGGTATTAAAAGTGAGATGCTGCACGCAAATGCAATCATGTAAAATTATTTTTTTTTCTTTTTTATATTTGGCACTTTTTTGTTTTATCATAAAAAAGATTTTTTTTTGTTTGCAAATATGTACATTTTCTTTTTTTCTCTTTTTGTTGTTTTTTTATCATTTCAATTTTTTGTTGCTAACGCCCGGTAAGCACCCAAATGGCGCCTAACCTACGTGAGAACAGGGGTTTCTTACTAACCTCCCAGGTATCCTAAGTGTACATCTAGGTTGATTTGGGCCTCTAGACCCCTCGAATGATGATCCCGCCGGCTAAGACTTACCCTGATGACAATACCGTCATGCCATGCTTAGGCTCCCAGTCGCTTCCGACCACAGGGATTCACCCAAAAGGTGTTTGAGGTAAGAGATTTGCCCGACCCGGGTCTGTTTCCTCACAACTCTAGATGGTATATGATGGAACACCCTAGAACCCTAACGACCAACCGCGCGACGCTGACCCGGAATCAGACGCCGTCGCACCCATAGGTGACGCGCTTGCATTGGCCTAAGCCCAAGGTTAAACAAGAAGACATCAAGGTGACAAACAGGGGTCTTGATCAGCCAGAAACACAGAGACTCCTTCGCAGCGATATCTTTTGCTTTTCAAAGTAGGCAACCATATGTGTATATTAAAATAAGGTCGCAGACCTTGGCGGGTTTCGCCCTTTAGAAACTCCATCTAGCTTTCATCTTCAAAGGAAGAAGGAAGAGCATGGGGGATAAACCTCCTGAGAGGATCGGCAAAACCGTTAACCCGGCGAGCGAATAAGGGCCCATTAACTCTTTCCTTTCGGATAACTTCGGACCAAATCTCGAGCATTTACATTCCATAGCCCCCCCTTTTTGTGGATTCAAACTTTTTCTTTGAGGGGTTCCATTTATCGCATCAGGCACGGTCACGACCAGGCTCTTGATTTTGATTTTATATTTCTTTTTGTGAGGGAGATATAGTCGTTTGACGTTTGTGGGCTCCCTTTCGTATGCCTGCGGGGACACTGCCCTCTTCTCGTGCTCTGATCGATACTCGAGGAAATGGATCCTACTCTTGCCTTTGGGGTTTGAGTTTCGGTTTCTCATGCTCAGCGTTTTAAGGGCGCCGACTGTCTCATTTGGTCGAAGAGAAAAGAATAAAGATTACAGCTTCCGGAGATCTTCTGGGTGGGGCCCCACCGTAGGTGATGCTACCGACTTTTTTTTTCGAATAAAATACATAAGTGAGCACATGTTAGCTTCCTTCGAGCGAGCATAGGCCGACGTGGCCGGACAGGGATCTCCACGGTTCTAGCAAACCAAGACCCGGTGCCTACCAAGCCTTAAAGGCCCCTATCCTAACATGAAGGTTAGATGCAGGGACTTAACTACATGGTGATTGCCAGGCATTAGCATTTTGAATTTTCCATATTTTTAGTGGTTTTCAATATTTCTTTGTTTTTGATGTTTTTTATCTTTTCATCATTTTTTTTGTTTTGTGCTAAGGGTAGTATTTCTTAAGATAAAGCCCATTCCAAGGGTGGGATAACTCGGTTCCTTCGGCGTTGACTAGCTTGTAGGCATTGCCAGGGTACACGGCTTGAATCACAAATGGTCCTTCCCAATTGGGTTGGAGCTTAGAACGCGGACCTCCAGGTTTGACAAAAATTCTTTTTACGACCATCTCACCGACTTTGAATTTTCTCTCAACGATTTTCTTTTGGTAAAAGCGAGCGAGTCTATTTTGATACACACGCGCGTGTTCGGCAGCGGCCAGCCGCTTCTCATCCAAGAGTTCCAACTGGGCGAGGAGTGAATTACGACGATCGTCGAGGGGAAATTCCTCGTCCAATTGTACCCTGAGAGAAGGGATCAGAGTCTCGTATGGGACTACCGCTTCCATACCATAAGTAAGGGCAAATGGGGTTTGCCCGGTGGGGGTACGGATTGAAGTGCGATAGGCCCATAGGGCTTCGATAAGTTTTTCTGGCCAGTCTGAAAACTTACTAGACTCGTAGGTTTTTTTGATTATTTTGAGTAATGTTTTATTGGTGGCCTCCGCTTGGCCGTTACCTTGTGGGTAATAAGGCGATGAATGATGCAATGCAATTGCGTACCTTTTGCAGAGGTCCGGTAGGTCCTGAGAAATGAACTGTGGCCCATTGTCGGTGACGATTGTGCTTGGGACGCCGAATCTAGCGAGGATGTTCTTCATGATGAACTTGCAGACTGTTTACGCCTTGATTTCCGCGTAAGCTTCGGCTTCAGCCCATTTGGTGAAGTATTCCGTCGCAGTAAGTATGAAAGATTTCTGCTTGGTGAGGGAATTGGGATCACCTAGGGGACCAATGATGTCGAATGCCCACATGGAGAAAGGCCACGGGGAGGATATTGGATGAAGTGAGGAAGATGGTGAATTGATTTTATCGGTGTGAAGTTGACACTTGACACACCTACGGACATAGACAGCACAATCCTCTTCCATAGTGGGCCAATAAAAGCCTTGGCGAATGATCTTCTTGGCGAGCATCTGACTATTCACGTGGCCACCGCAAACACCCGAGTGCGTCTCCTCTACACATTTCCAAACTTCATCGTCACCAAGACATCTTAACAGAATACTAGTAAGACTCCTCCTATAGAGTAGACCTCCAACCAAAGTATATTTCTGAGCCACCCTTCTTATGGCTTTCTTGTCCTCTGTGGTGGCCCCTTCAGGATAAGACTGATCTTGGCAGTATTTGATGATTTCATAGAACCATGGTTTCTCTTCATCAGCCAGTTCTTCTTCAGCCTCTGCCAACATGATTTCCCTCTTCTCAAGGATATCTTCCTGCAGGATCTTCCTTGTTATCCTGTCTTTAATATTTACGTAGGAAACATCATCGATTGCAGGGGCGTGAAGTTTGTAGATGGAAATGGACTCAAACCATCTTCCTAGAGGGAACCTTATGGATGATGCCAATGAGGCGAGGGCATCGGTGAGAATATTCTGATGACGAGGGACATGAACAAAGATCAGTTTGGTGAATTGTTTGGCAAAGGTAGCAGTGAGTTCTTGGTATGGCTTGAGTTTGGGATCGCGAGTGCGATATTTAGTGAGCACCTAGCGAAGGATGAGTTGACTATCACCTACGACTCGCAACTCAGTGATACGAAAAGAATGAGCGAGTTCTAGGCCAGCTAGAAGAGCTTCATATTCAGCTATATTGTTGGTAACTGGAAATTTGAGCTAGTATGCCAATGGGAATGTGAGGCCTTCAGGCGACAGGAGGGCGACGCCGATTCCTCTCCCTTGAGAATTCAGAGCTCCATCAAAATATAGCGTCCACATTGGCTCATCAGATTGGTTGATGGACATTAGTTCCTCATCTGGAAACTCTGATTGGACGGGATCGAACTTGGGAAGAGGATGGTGAGCGAGATGCTCGGCTATGGCATAGCCTTTAATCGCCTTTTACAGGATGTAGGTGATGTCGAACTGAGAGAGAAAACTTTGCCAGCGTGCTAGCCTATCCGTAAGGACGGATTTCTCTAGAAGGAATTTGATAGGATTCATTCGAGCAATCAAGTGGACCTCATGAGCCAAGAAGTAGTGCTTCAATTTCCGCACTACCCAAACGAGGGCTGCACAGGTTTTCTCCATGACGGTGTACTTCTGCTCACAGGGATTGAGAAGTTTGGACAAGTAATAGGTTGCCCGTTCCTTGCCTTCTTCATCAGCTTGCGCGAGGACGGCTCCGACAGAGTCATCCAAGACTGAGACGTAAAGGATCAGAGATTTTTCTGGTTTGGGTGGAATGAGAACAGGTGGACTAGCCAGATATTCTTTCCACCCTTCAAAAGCTTTCTGACATTTAGAATTCCAGTGGAATTCTACTTCTGGCTTGGTCAACTCGTAGAGAGGTCTACACCTTTGTGAATGTTGGGACACAAACCGACGAATAAACTGCAACCTCCCGATTAAACCTCGGACTTCCCTCAAATTCTTGGGAGGCGGTGTAATATCCCGGACCTTTCGGATCCTTCTTCGTGGGTCCCGGATCTGGTTTTCGGAGTGTCCGGCTCCGTTGTGTCCGAAATTTCGTTTCGGACATCTTTCGTGTTCGGGTCGGCGCGATCCGGAGTTGTTTCGGAGGCCCGGAGGCGTTCCGCGGCTTTTCCGCGTGTGTTTTCCGATTCCCGGTGTGTGTTTCGGCTTTTCTCTTCGGACGCTCGTTGCGGGTGAACCGGGCTGTTCACACGGACACGAGTGGTACCGTTGCGATCGGTGCGTTCTGAGGATCGCGGGGGTGTGATTTCCTATTTTTTGGAATTTTACGGATTTTCCGGGTTTTTCTATAAAACCCTTTTTCTTTTCTCTCTCCCCCCACCATCTTCTTCTTCCTCCTTCCTCCTCCACCGTGTCTCCCTCCCTCTCCCTCTCTTCCTCCCGGTTGGCCACGGCGAGCTCCCCTTCGGCTGCAGACGGCGGCGGGGCGACGGCGCGGCGACGTGGGCGGCGGCGAGGCGGTCGTGGGGGCGTGCGGCAAGCGTGGGAAGCTTAAGGAAGAACGAGGGTTTTCAAGCGTTCTTCGCGATTCGTGGACGATCCGGCGGAGCATTCGCTCCATTGAGGTAGGGTGACGTTCCCTAGCTCTTCGCCGTTCTTTTCCGTGGTTTGTAGGCCGCGGGGAGGCCGAGAGAGGCATGTTTGGGCGTTTTTGGGGTTTTTCCATGTTTTGGGGTGAGCCGCCCGATCTATGGTTTTAGCCCATGATTCTATGTTTTGGTGGCTTAGATGCATGCTAGGGGTCCCCAGGGGTCTTCCCCCTTGTTTTCCCCCTCTCCGGTGGAGGTACGGGGGGCGTGGTTGGTGTTTTTGGGGTTCTCCCGCCGTAGCGTGCTCTAGGGCAAGCGACGGTCACTCCAGTGACCGTCACATGCTTGTAACGCCCCTAGAGGGGTGCGTTACTTCCCTGGGTGTTGGCCTTTGGGGTCGAGGGCTGTAACGGTCCTGCGACTGGCCGCCGTTTGCTAGTGACGGCCCTGGGCTGGGCCGTCACATGCTTTCGACCGTTGGGTTTTGACCGTTGGGGGTCAGGCCATGTAACGCACCGAGATAGGCGCGTTACATGCGTGTAACGCACTGGGGCAGGAGCGTTACTTCCTGTTGTCCCCCATGTGGATGGGCCAAGCAACGCACTGGGCCCAGCGCGTTACTTACAAGCGACGCGCTGGGGCAGGCGCGTCACTTCCCTTTCCATCCCGAGCGTGAGGGCCATGTGACGCGCTGGTCTAGGCGCGTCACATGCGAGTAACGCACTGAGCCCGACGCGTTGCTTGCAAGCGACGCGCCAGGGTAAGCGCGTTACTTTCCCTGTGGTTTTCGTGGGTGTGGGGTGCCATGTGACGCCCTGGCCTAGGTGCGCCGCTTCCAAGCGACGCACTAGGGTAGGCGCGTCGCTTCCCCCTACCCCCTGGCCGTGTGACGGTCCGCCTTAGACCGCTATTTCCAAGTGACGGCCCTAGAGTGGACCGCCATTTGGCAGTGACGGTCTGAGGGTAGACCGCCACTTCCTGTGTTGCCCCATGAGGGTGGCAACCTCGCTTTTCTCCGACCGTGGTCTCCGTGTGACGGGACTGGTGCGTGGGGTGATTCCCACACGTTGTCGGGCTTGGGTGTTGTTTTCCGTGACTCGAGAGTCTACTCCTTTAGCGACCC
Source organism: Amorphophallus konjac (assembly GCA_022559845.1). NCBI lineage: Eukaryota > Viridiplantae > Streptophyta > Magnoliopsida > Alismatales > Araceae > Amorphophallus > Amorphophallus konjac. The sequence goes on along the minus strand of CM040118.1, from coordinate 236,124,436 downwards.
TCCACTAGTCGTAGCCCACCAGTGCGCGGTGCTGGTCTCACCTGGGAGTGGTGTACGGGCACCCACCTTTCGAGACGGTTTGTGGACCGGTTACCGTAGGCCCCTCGTCGGTAGCCAGAGTCCGGCTACGGGGGAAAACCGGTCAGAGGATCAGACCTAGTGACGCAAGGTCTGTGTGTGCACACGTGGTTGGGGGCGGTTGGACCCACGTCGACGGGCGTGACCCCAACTAGTTACTTGTTTGTGGTTACTTGTACGGTGTTTGCGCCTCGGGTAGGACCTACCATGTCAGGCGGTGCACCTGCGGTGCGGTGTAAGACGCCAGGGGACGCTACCGGCTGTGCTTCTAGTGGGTGGTACTCCTGTCGAGTACGGAGTGTCAGACTGTCAGTCGTGTGTTTCCGACCTTCGGGTTTTTGACGGTTCAACCGTTGAGTTTCAGTTTCCTCGTACCGTGGCACGTGTCTCGGTTTACGTGCCGTTAGGGTCTAGTTCTGTAGAGTACAGGGCTTTCCTTTCCGAGATACTTTTCTACCGCTAGAGTAGTGGTTTCTCGTTTTTCGAGGTAGGGTTCGAGTGATCCCTACTGAGTCTTGTTCCGAGACTCATTCCCTGCGTGTTTTCACCGTGTTTCAGGTGAGGCGCCACCTTCGGGGAGCGCGTCAGGAGCGCAGCGTGGTGCGGGTGCCCAGCGGTAGTGCCGGAGGTCAGAGCCGGGGGATGCCCCGTGTAGCTGTACTTTCCTTTCTTGTCACTGTACTAGTCGTGGACTATTGTTATTGTGTTATTTTCTGTTGTGGACCATGTAAAATGTTATTCTATTATAACTGTTTAATTTCTGCAATTATTTGTGATACTTGTGTAGTCTCCACACCATCCTTTTAACCCTTCCGAGTCTTCGGGCTCGTGGGTGGCGGTGCGAGTCTCGGGTTATCGGGCCTTCCCGGTAATCGGATTCTCGGGTCGTTACAGGCGGCATATCCCTGATGGCCTTAGCTTGTCGGGATCTATCTCGATCCCTCTTTTACTCAGAATGAACCCCAGCAATTTACCTGATGACACACCAAACACACACTTTTTTGGGTTCATTTTCAATTGGAACTCCCTTGACCTCTGCAAGACCTTAGCCAAAACTTCTGGATGTTCCACCCTGGTCCTTGATTTCACCAATAAGTCATCCACATACACTTTCAGATATATGTGCATCATGTCATGAAATATGGCCATCATCGCTCTTTGGTAAGTAGCTCTAGCATTCTTTAATCCGAACGGCATGACCACGTAACAATATGTTCCCCAAGGGGTAGTGAATGACGTCTTTTCCTGATCCTCTTCTGCCAAACGAATTTGATTGTATCCTGAAAATCCATCCATGAATGAGAGGGTTTCGTAGCCTGCCGTGTTATCAATCAACACATCAATGTGAGGTAAGGGAAAATCGTCTTTTGGACACGCGCGGTTAAGGTCCCGGAAGTCGATACAAATCCTGACTTTCCCATCTTTTTTCATGACCGGGACAGTGTTCGCCACCCATTGAGGATAAAGAACGACTCTAATGAACCTGGCTTAGTGGAGCTTATCGACCTCTTCTTTCATTTTCAAAGCCATCTGAGGGTGGAAACGCCTTAACCTTTGTTTTACCGAGACGGACCCTGGTTTTAGGGTTAAACGGTGTTCGACCAAGGATGAATCTAGACCCGGCATATCCTCGTAGCTCCATGCAAACGTGTCCTAATATTCCTTGAGAACCTCAATTAATGCCTCTTCTTCAGAGGGTGGTAGGTTGTCACTTATGCGGATGATCCTAGGGTCTTCCTCAGTTCCCAAGTTGACTTCTTTGGTGGATTCTTCTACGGCGGTTGACGGCTCGTCGAATCTCCTCATTCCACTAGCGTGTGCGCCCGCCGCATCCTCATATTCTTCACCCTCATCTTCAGTGGGACATTCTTCATCCGTGATCTCGTAGACTCCATACCCTTCATCAAATGCACAGTCGCCCTCACATTCTATTTCCGGTAGCTGGATGGGATTTTCTAACAACTGGGGGATGGCAAGAAGGGCCTGACACCTGGCGGCTAAATCCAGAAGGAATCGACGAGGGATCTGCCTACCCTTGGATTTCTTCCTAGGTACTACCATTGGCCTTTCATTCCTAGATTGACTGACAATATTTACAGAAGAAGAGGAAGACGAAGAGGATGGTGTAGAATGTACAGGAGAAGACCCCTCAGAGGAGGGGTAGAAAAGGTCGCTCATCGGACCTTGGACGGGTGGTCCGCAGGGCGGTACGCACCCGTGGGAGATGTAGGAGGTTTCCTCAACGAAGATGTGTTGTTGGGGAGTTTAAAAATTGACATTTTTTTTTCGTTTTCATTTTTAATGACAAAGCAGTGAAAAGAGATTGGAGGAGAGAGAAAAGCCGTTATGGCTAGAGAATTGTGAGGCTCATAGAGCATATCATGGTTGAAGACTTGGCGCGGGTTGAGAAGCCCACGTAGGTATGTAAGCAGAGAAGGGGGTCTGGGAAGATCATCAGACAATTATCTGGCCCAGGAAGAAGATGTCAGCAAAGGCTGAGACGAGTGGATGGAAAAGATGGCGGCTAATGAGCCGTCGACGGCAATGTTGAGGACGGATGAAGATCCGTCGATGACAGGGTCCTTTTGGCGAGGACGAGGATAGTTTGGAACCTTGGCAAGAGTGGTAATATTCTCTGGTATTTCGGAGATCAATGGTGGTCCTTCAAGCTGCGGAGACGAGAACATCCTTTCCAGTGCAACGGAAATGTCCCGTATGTCGAACCATTTGTCCCACTCGCATTCCGGATCTTTGATCTTGGTGCGGACACCCGAGCAGTTGAGCGGCGCGATACGCCGAGCCACCGGTACCGCACACGGAGCACGACTCGAGCCACCTCAGCATCTATTTGGCTCGGAGACAGCCTGGAGACGCCCCCCTGAGTCCCGGCATTTATCATATTTAGTTAGACTTTATGTGTGTGTAAATTATGTTTATTTCATTGTATGCGGTTTGCTATTTTGATTGTAAGAGGGGCTTATGTGCAATTTGGACCCCGTGGGCCCCACGGGTCCCCTAGGCCCCATCCCATTGAGCCACCTCACCCATGGGCCCCATGTGGGGTCAGTCAACATGTCAAATGGAGGCTTCTAGATGGGTGGGCCAAGTGGGGGACAAGGGACTTGGAAAGTCCACATTTGGCCACCCACCCCCACCTACCAAGTCCACATTCTACTCCTTAGTCCAAGGGCCGCCCCCCTCCTTATTTTTGTATATTATTTTTTGTGTGTGTGTCACACTCAATCCAGGCCACTCATTCCCATCCCCTAGATCCAACGGTTGCCAATGGATTTGAGATGTAACACATAAATACTTGTAATTTCCCATTTTCATGAATTAATGCCATTTGATTCAAAGAAATTCAAGAGCAAGGGCTGGTGCGCCCCCCTCCTCTCTCCTCCATCTCCCCCTTGAAGCTGTGAAGGCTTCCATTCTGAGGTGTGATGCCTCGTGTATCGGTTCCGACGATCGTCGCCACCGCCACGAGCCGCCACCGCACCGCCATCGCCATCAACGGAGTTCTGCCCGCGCAGTACCACAGAAGCTTCCACAAATTTCATGTCTCAGCCCCGAGCTCAGATAGATCTGGGGATTTTAGTGGATGTTCCAGAGGTGTCAAGGACATCCCAGAAATTTTGGTTTGCCATTCATATCTCATTTCATATTTTTTGATTTTCGTCCACTCTTCCATTTCGGTTCTGCCAGAGTTCTGTCCAGATTCATCCCCGCCCTGAGTTTCATGTCTTAGGTCCACTTTTTGATTTTTGTCGGGTCGCCCAGTTTTACTGGGGGTTCCATTCATCACCCCTTCATCCACAATTTTTCTTAATATTTCATTCACCCATCTCATATTTTCTAAAAATCGTTCTCAGTCCCAGCTACAGTTCTGTCCCCCTATTCCCAGATCCGACCACCAGTCACCCCAAAAATCATAGTAAATCACCACCACCTCCAAATCAAATTCTAAAAATAGTCCTAGTTCCATAGTTTTATTCCCTAAAATTCCAAAGAAGGGCTCAAGAGCTGAATCGGAGGTTTACTAGGTGGTCAACGGTGGTTCTCAGACAAGTGCCCTGCAGATCTGAGATTTTGGTTACTGTACAACAGGGATTTGTAAATTCAATAAAGTTCTGATCCGACCAGATCCAGCAGATCTCTCTAGGTCTAGATCGAAGCATTTGAAGAGAGCTTTCCAACGATAGCTCATGCGTCCCGATCCGACGTCGGGATTGCTCGCAGCGGCTATTTTCGCCGGAGCGCGCGCCGGAAGACAGCAACCAAAATCCGTGGACAGCTAGTTCATCAATTGGGAATCGGGACCGATCGACCCCCGATCGGTGTTCCCGGCCGACCGCCGTCCGTGGAGGCGCGCCACCAGGGGTCCCCATCATAGTGGGTCCCACCCCCACAGATCCGGAGGACAGCGCCATCCGTGGGCCCCGCGGGCCCGCAGAACCCGCCGTTCGGAAAGCACAAAAACGAGGAGTTCGGCACCGCCGGGCGACATCAGGATGCTGCCCGTCAACCCGATTTGCGTGATTCCCGGACCCCACATGTGACCTTTTACCTCCCTGCGTGGAGTGGGTCAAATCATTGTACTGTTGTAAAATTGTTTAACCGGGGATCCGTAATTTGGCCGGGGTTGTCTTCGCCACGCCGGGTGCATGGAGGTACAGTCTTAACTTCTCGGCATTCGCTTGCTAGTTTAGTATATGGTCTTTTTCCGCTACCGAGAGTGTAGGTACTAGCCCGTGTGTCCATGTCACCGCTGTGAGAGTGAGAGTGACCCGTCCCGTGACTCGATCCGAGTCCGGAAGTTGAGTCGGACAACCCTTGACCTCCGCCGGTTCCTTAACTGCGCACGGTCCGCGCTTTCCCTCGCTTGGGGCGACGAGTGAGCTTCCACTTCTGTTAGCGACGTTTCACCACTAGGAGCTCGTAGTGTCAGGCTTAGTGTCTCCCTGGTGTGTGTTGCTGGTCACGTCTTCATCTAGAGTCTGAGGGTGGCACCTAATAGTGTCGTCTCCCGTGTCCGTCCCGCATCAGTTTGGTATCAGAGCGAGTCGAGTCTCGGGTAGTCGTTGCATAAGTCTTGCATAGTCGAAGGTTACCCCACACACACCTTCACTCGGTATATCAAAAGGTGTTGTCCGACCGTTAGGTTACGCCTATCGGGAAGACCGCACACTTGTGCGAGTGACCTTCGGGTCGATTATCTCCGCCGCGTACCGAGTCTTGGCCGTGTCCAGGGAGTAGTCGAGTCTCATTTTTTTCAAAACAAAAAAAAAGTGTTTTAAATTGCATTCTTTCAAAATACCATAAAAAAGAGTGTTTTCAAATTGCATTTCACCCAATAGCCCGGTATATTTAAAGGCGTTGCCCGAACAGAAGGTTATGCCTATCGGGAGGGTTGCGTACTTGCGCGAGTGATCTTTGGATCGCTTATCTCCGCCTTGTATCGGCTATTGGTTCGGTCTAAGTGCATCATCTAGTGTGTGTTTGCATTAGTCATTTTGTCTTGTCCCTTTGTGTCGGCATGTCCATCGTATAGTCTCCAATTTCCCATGGATTCCTCATCACCCGGAAAATATGGCCGTTGGTCCACCCATGGGCTTGGCAACCATCCCCTCCACTTCCGTAGGCCCGAAGCCTCAGACTTTTATGGCTCCAATGACCCAGGCGACTACCTCAAGTGGGAAGCTGCCATGGACACATACTTTGATTGTTATACTATGTCCGAGGCAATGTAATTCTCTTTCGCCAAAGAGCGGCTTCTTCATGAGGCTGCCGAAAAGTGGGATTACATCGAAAGAATGAGGGAGGTTAAGGGACAATGGCCCATCGAATCATGGTGGGACATGAAGAGAGAGCTTAGGAAGGTCTACGTGCCCCAACCGGTCACCTCCAACCTGCCCCACCCAATCACTTCCAACCAAGTGGGTCCTAGTCAGAGGCAAAGAGCCCCACACGTAGATGAGCCGAGACCCAATCCTAGGACGGTTGACTATGAGCGAGTCCACCAGGTTGTCCATATTCTAACTCACTTCGTTGCTGAACGTATGCAAATGATTTTGGACCGATTGGAAGGAGTGGATATGACACGTGCTCCTAGTGATTTACTCCTACTCGAGCCTAAGGAGTTCATCGCCGGTAGTCTTAACCCGGCCACATCAATGGAGTCCCCAAGCCCTCTCCCCATCATAGTGGATCCTCCTTCCCCACCCATGAGAGCTCCATCACACTCACCTTCCGATCTTATTTCGGAGCCCTCTCATTTGGAGCCACCAAAGCCCGAGCCACCCGTATTTCTAACGGTTACACTTTACATAGCCGAGCCACTACTTAGTTGGCTCAAGGATGGCTTGGTCCCACTTTCCTTCCCATCTATGGACCCTATCCTACCTCTGGTGCCAATCAATTCATTTCACACCACTTTCCGGTCTAGTCACTATGTGGATACATGGGATGACCTTCTTAAAGGGTTAGACCGGCAATTGATATTTACGCACTTGTTGGCTCCAGACTTCAACTGACCCACAGGTTGTAGTTTCACTCATCCCGCTTTAGGGTCCATTATCTCCGTATACACCGTGGGCCATGTTACCACAGAGGTTCTTCTACTCCTCCCTATGCCGACCGAGCCCGACTTCATTTTCTTTTGCCCAAGGGAGGAATCATACTTTCTACCTATGACTGTCGTCCCACCTCTCACAATGAATGAAGGTGATCATTTACACCTCCAAGATCTTCAAATGTGGGACAAGGATTGGTGGAAGTCTAGTCCGAGGGGTCATACCTTCTTTGATCCCTTTGACCCATTCTCTTGTGGACCCCGTGACCCACCATATTTCCTCCACCTTTTTGAGAGAGTCCACCATCATACCCCCACCATCTCATCTCTATTCGTGGATGAAGGAGATCAACAACACCTTCTAGACTTCCACACATGGGATCTTGAGATGAGGGAATCCATATCGAGGGGTCACACATTCTTTGATCCCTTCGATCCCTTTCTTAGTGGGCCCCTTGGTCCACAATCTCCATTCCACTTCTTTAGGGGAGGTCACCATTATACCCCTCCCCCATGGACCGGGCCATCGGCACCCACCGAGTCCGTTCACGGGCGAGAGACACCCGACCCTCCTGTTCCACCCAAACCTCCCAAATCCAAAGGACCGTCTTATGGTTGTACCGACATTCAGTCACACTTAGGGTATGCATGGCACACCTTCGGATGTCCTGGACCACCTTGCATATGATTGGGTCAAACTAACTGTAGGGTTGTTTAGGGTTGTGTGTGCATTCGTGTGTTTTTATTTTGCTAAGCATTTAGGAGTGCATAGTGAGTCTGCCGAGTCTAGTGCTAGGCATGTTAGGAGTCTGCATGAGTGAGGCCAGCAATGCACTTTACAAAGAGCTAGCCGATGCCCATCGACACCACCGAGAGTTCCAAGAGGGTGAATATGTCATGATCAGGGTAAGACCTGAACGGTTTCCCTCTGGAACCGTTAAGAAGTTGCAAGCTCGCGGAGCCGGTCCCTTTAGAGTGTTGAAACGCGTTGGATCCAATGCGTATGTTGTAGACCTGTCCGAGGATTATGGTATAAGCTCTACCTTCAATGTATCGGATCTTGTTGCATATAGGGACCCAGCGGTGATCCCTAGTGAGCCTTTTGAGCCATCTCCTCCCCTTGAGAGTGATCCCACACCTGAGTGTCCACTTCCACCTCCAGCCCCTTTTTCACGGCAGCGTGAGCATATAGATCGTATACTGGACGAGCAAGTGACAGTTACCAGGAGTGGATCTTACCCGCGCTACCTAGTGCGATGGAGAGGACGGCCTGCTACTGAGGACACATGGATCACACATGGCGAGTTGCAGCAGATCGATCCGGACCTTTTGGAGCGATACAGGAGCGATGCAAACCCTTACTCGACAGGGTCGAGTTTCTCCCACCCGGGGAGAATTGGTGCGGACACCCGAGCAGTTGAGCGGCGCGATACGCCGAGCCACCGGTACCGCACACGGAGCACGACTCGAGCCACCTCAGCATCTATTTGGCTCGGAGACAGCCTGGAGACGCCCCCCTGAGTCCTGGCATTTATCATATTTAGTTAGACTTTATGTGTGTGTAAATTGTGTTTATTTCATTGTATGCGGTTTGCTATTTTGATTGTAAGAGGGGCTTATGTGCAATTTGGACCCCGTGGGCCCCACGGGCCCCCCAGGCCCCATCCCATTGAGCCACCTCACCCATGGGCCCCATGTGGGGTCAGTCAACATGTCAAATGGAGGCTTCTAGATGGGTGGGCCAAGTGGGGGACAAGGGACTTGGAAAGTCCACATTTGGCCACCCACCCCCACCTACCAAGTCCACATTCTACTCCTTGGTCCAAGGGCCACCCCCTCCTTGTTTTTATATATTATTTTGTGTGTGTGTGTCACACTCAATCCAGGCCACTCATTCCCATCCCCTAGATCCAACGGTTGCCAATGGATCTGAGATGTAACACATAAATACTTGTAATTTCCCATTTTCATGAATTAATGCCATTTGATTCAAAGAAATTCAAGAGCAAGGGCTGGTGCGCCCCCCTCCTCTCTCCTCCCTCTCCCCCTTGAAGCTGTGAAGGCTTCCATTCTGAGGTGTGACGCCTCGTGTATCAGTTTCGACGATCGCCGCCGCCGCCGCCACGAGCCGCCACCGCACCGCCATCGCCATCAACGGAGTTCTGCCCGCGCAGTACCACAGAAGCTTCCACGAATTTCATGTCTCAGCCCCGAGCTCAGATAGATCTGGGGATTTTAGTGGATGTTCCAGAGGTGTCAAGGACATCCCAAAAATTTTGGTTTGCCATTCAGATCTCATTTCATATTTTTGGATTTTCATCCACTCTTCCATTTCGGTTCTGCCAGAGTTCTGTCCAGATTCATCCCCGCCCTGAGTTTCATGTCTTAGGTCCACTTTTTGATTTCTGTCGGGTCGCCCAATTTTACTGGGGGTTCCATTCATCCACCCCTTCATCCACAATTTTTCTTAATATTTCATTCACCCATCTCATATTTTCTAAAAATCGTTCTCAGTCCCAGCTACAGTTCTGTCCCCCTATTCCCAGATCCGACCACTAGTCACCCCAAAAATCATAGTAAATCACCACCACCTCCAAATCAAATTCTCAAAATAGTCCCAGTTCCGTTGTTTGATTCCCTAAAATTCCAAAGAAGAGCTCAAGAGCTGAATCGGAGGTTTACTAGGCGGTCAATGGTGGTTCTCAGACAAGTGCCCTGCAGATATGAGATTTCAGTTACTGTACAACAGGGATTTGTAAATTCAATAAAGTTCTGATCCGACCAGATCCAGTAGATCTCTCTAGGTCTAGATCGAAGCATTTGAAGAGAGCTTTCCAACGATAGCTCATGCGTCCCGATCCGACGTCGGGATTGCTCGCAGCGGCCATTTTCGCCGGAGCGCGCGCCGGAAGACAGCAACCAAAATCCGTGGACAGCTAGTTCATCAATTGGGAATCGGGACCGATCGACCCCCGATCGGTGTTCCCGGCCGACCGCCGTCCGTGGAGGCGCGCCACCAGGGGTCCCCATCATAGTGGGTCCCACCCCCACAGATCCGGAGGACAGCGCCATCCGTGGGCCCCGCGGGCCCGCAGAACCCGCCGTTCGGAAAGCACGAAAACGAGGAGTTCGGCACCGCCGGGGGACATCAGGATGCTGCCCGTCAACCCGATTTGCGTGATTCCCGGACCCCACATGTGACCTTTTACCTCCCTGCGTGGAGTGGGTCAAATCATTGTACTGTTGTAAAATTGTTTAACCGGGGATCCGTAATTCGACCGGGGTTGTCTTCGCCACGCCGGGTGCGTGGAGGTACGGTCTTAACTTCTCGGCATTCGTTTGCTAGTTTAGTATATGATCTTTTACCGCTGCCGAGAGTGTAGGTACTAGCCCGTGTGTCCATGTCACCGCTGTGAGAGTGAGAGTGACCAGTCCCGTGACTCGATCCGAGTCCGGAAGTTGAGTCGGACTACCCTTGACCTCCGCCGGTTCCTTAACCGCGCACGGTTCGCGCTTTCCCTCGCTTGGGACGACGAGTGAGCTTCCACTTCTGTTAGCGACGTTTCGCCACTAGGAGCTCGTAGTGTCAGGCTTAGGATCTCCCTGGTGTGTGCTGCTGGTCGCGTCTTCATCTAGAGTCCGAGGGTGGCACCTAATAGTGTCGTCTCCCGTGTCCGTCCCGCATCAGATCTTGCCTCTTTTGGTGATCCTCGAACATTTTTCAGCCAAATATACAGCATGTGATCTCCCATATGCTTCTCGTGGGTAATCTCCATCTGAACAACGGGCCCTCTGTTGAAGTGGTTTGATAGAGTCCATGTGAGGGGTTTCCAATCCGCCTTGAACGGTCCTTTGAAGCCTAGGCCAAACCTGCGGTTCGGCCTAATTTCCTTTGGCGGTTTGAGCCTACCCTGTAACTGTGCGCCCAAACCTTTACCCTGTTGGTAGCCGATGTTCCTCATAATCTCCCACCCTTTGGAGTGAAAAGGGAGATATGATGTTACGGTTGCCCTGACCGGCTCCTTTGGTGCTAGTGAAACGTGAGATAGATCACGCACGTTGAGCAATGACAATATGGGCCGATGAGACGGCCAAACAGAGGGCAAAGAGGTGTTGATAGCATCCACTATGTGAAGGACAGGTGTACTGACCACTTTAATAATCCTCCCATTGTAAGGAAACTTCAGGCACTGATGGTTGGTGGAAGGCACAGCGTCCATGGCTTCGATGTAAGGGCGACCCAGTATAGCCTTGAATGTGGGGTCCATGTCGAGGACATGGAATTCCGTGGGAATTGACAGGGGGCCTAGTTTTGCCTTAAGAATAATCATCCCCTGCGGCGGCGTTTTGCTATTGTCATAAGCCGTGACCGTGATCGAGGAAGGTCTTATTTGTTCCTCGTTGACCCCACACAACTGAAGGGTGTCCATGGAGATCACATTTATGGATGCACCTGTGTCCATAAGACACGGGTTTATGAATACCCCACTAATTTTTATTGAAATGCACAGTGCATATTTTCGAGCTTCCTTGGGAGCGAGCTTGTAGTTGTGGAACATGATGGCCGGTTGTGTGTCCGTTGGGGTCAGGACGGTAGAGATCTTTTCTACAGGGAGGTCCTCATTCACCATGACCCTTTGAAGGTACTCCATTAAGGCTGCCTGGTGGGATGTGGATCTTTGAAGTAGCTCCAGGATGGAGATCCGAGCAGGCGTCTTGTCCAAGTGTTTCAATAGATCATACTGTGTTCCAAGGATAACTCTTTCTGGTTCTTCTCCATCATCCTTCTCTGGCTGAGATTGCTCATGATTCTGACTGTTGTGGGGGAAAACCCTGTGAAAAATCTTTCCACTCCGGAGCACCATTGCCTGCGGCTTTTGTACCTCTATGGGAATAGCAGTGGGTTTTAACAGGGATTTGAGGGGTAGTGGTGGAGGAATGGTTGATGAAGCAGGGGTGATGACGGGAGCAGGGATTCTGATGAGGGGTTTGTTAGGTGGAGGCATGGTGGAGGTAGAGGGGATATCGCACAGATTATGAAGGATAAGGGGTCTGGAAGGTGGAGGTGGAGACGAAGTAGAAGCGGGTAGGGCTTGAAGCGGGCAATGATTTTGAGGTGGGTGATGGGTAATGAGTGGTTTTGAAGGCATTAGTGGTGATATGGTGGAGAAAGACGGGGTTATGTATGGTTGACGGATGATAAGGGGTTTAGAAGGCATAGGGGTAAATGTGGTAGAGGTGGATGGTAAAGTGGGGGAGTGAGAGAAGATGAGAGGGTGTGAAGGCGTAGTGGAGAGTGTCGGTTGATAGGGGATCGGGGTACGGATGAGAGGGCGTAATGGTAGTGGAAATGGTGAAGGCGATACTGATGCGGGTTGATGAGGGAGAGGTGCTACCCGGGCAAGGCAAGGGTGTTGCGTGATGATAGGATTGGCGGTAGAAAGAATAGAGGTACTTTCCTGGTGCCACACCTGCTCTCTCCCGACTTCCGGGAAGGAGGAGATGGGGTTAACCTGATGATTGGGTTGTTGGTGCTCTGGTAATAGATTCTGGATTATGCCCATGTTAGACTGTTGTTGTGGGGCCTGCTGAGGCTGTTGTTGTTGTTGTTGTGGTTGCTGCTGTTGTAACTGCTGCTGTGGCCTATGAGGAGGTCTCCTAGCCTTGAGAACGGCGACGTATCGTCTCATTTCATCCCAATCTATTTGATGTTCATCATTCATATCGTGGATGTAATCTTTGAAATGGAAGCAGTAATCTCCTGTGTGTCTTGGCTGCCTGTGGTAGACGCAGTATTTGGAGGTATCAACATTCGGGGGCCACACGGGCCTTTCTCTGGGTAGGGCGAGTTGGTTTGATGCCATGAGGGCATTAAAAATGTCTGCTAAGGTTTCTGGCAATGGTGGATAGTAGGCTCTCTTGGGACCGACCGGCCTCCTTTGTTGCTGTTGGGGACCATAGTTCCCCGGGGGTGGAACTTGGTTGTACTGAAGCGGTGGTTGTTGTTGCTGAGGTTGTGGTTGTTGTTGCTGGGGTTGACGTAATGGAGGCATATTATCCTGGGGTGGATTATTTTGGGGTGGAGGACGAAGAGGGAAAGGACCTAGTTGGAGGGGAAGTCAGGGCATTTGTGGAGGCCTTGGGTTGACTGCATAGTTGGCATTGTTGACCGCACCCACTTGCTCATTTGTCACGACCCCTTCTGTGGCTCCGCCCGGGACACCAGCGCCTGTCTTTCTGACCACTTTGGGCTTCGGTGACTCAAACATGTTCATAATGGGGGAGTCTTTTAACTGGGTTTGCATGTACCGGGCCCTTTCATAGAGTTCCTCCATTGTAGTAAGTTTATTCGTGGCCAGGACGTGTCTGAACTGTGGGGTTGCATTAGACACAATCATCTTCACTTGTTCGGGCTCGGAGAGGTTATCCCTTATTCTTTCCGCCAGAGACCTCCATCTATCAGCATAGCGGACAAAATCTTCATCGGGCTTCATCTTTTCGGCCACTAGGTCGGTAATGGAGAGTGTGGGACCGACCCTATCCCTATATTTCTGCAAGAACCTTCTCTGGACTATTTCAAAATTCTCGGCCTCGCGGGGCTCCAAGGAATAGAACCACTCAAGCGCGGGACCATCCAATGATCTCCGAAAGAGGTATGCCAGGGACCTCTGATCGTTTTGCCAATAGGAGTACTCATACATGAAATCCTTGAGGTGAATGAAGGGGTTGCCGGTACCATTGTATCTGCAGTACGTGGGCATTTCGGAGGGAGGAAGATGAATGACGGGAAGGATTGGCAAAGCAACCTCCGGGGTGGCTTTCACGTCCACCATCCTTCTCAGATTTTGAAACTGCTCGTCCATGCGATTGAACCTATTGAGGAGCGATTGGGCGAGCTCCTCTAGAGGTGAAGGTGGTACTTGCCACTGGGGGAGAAACTATCTCCCGGAGACTTGAGGGGGGAACCCCGAATGAGAGGGAGCTTCCGGACCGCCGACAGTCGGCTCCGGCTGAAGCGGTATGTGGGGAACAACGGGAGTTTGAGATTGTGACGGGAACTGGAATGAGGGTGGTTGTTGGCTCGCTTGTCCTTGAAGCGAGGGAGACTGGATGACTTGCGCCAATGAAGGAGATGGAATGGCCTGCACGGACTCTTGGAGAGGTGCGATGGCCGGAGTCGATTCTTGGGGCGTGGGGGAAACAGATTTCCCCTTCAGAATGGCCTGGAAGGCCCGAAGCTGTTCAGAGGTAAGCTCCGTGTTGGCGAGGATGCCCAGTAAGGAAGAGATATCCTGTGGTGGGGATGTGTCCCTGGTAATAACCTGCACCTCATGCGAGGGCTCATGAGAGGGACCCAAGTCCATAGCATAGACTCGCGGGTCGGCTGACAAACCACGACTAGGGTGGTTCTCCTCAAAAGACTCGTGAGCCATGCTCACAGTTTTCCTAGAATGCAAAAACATACACTAGCAAGCAGGTAGCAGAGATTATCAAACAAGTGGATGCCTTTACGCCTTTTTTTGTGTTTTGATTTTGATGATTTTTTTTGTTTTTAGCGAGATCCGAAGTTCACACAAAATAGGGACCCTAGTTTATTTTTGTTTCACCGCCGTGTCAGCTAGGGTCTCTCGTCTCACCATGAATGGGATGACTAACTCCGGGGAACTTTAATGGTACAACCAGCCCAGTGAACGAAGAGGAGATTCTTTGATGTCGGGGACTTATGGAGGTCCCAGTGGAGGAGATTCTAGTCCGTTGAGAGGAATTCTCAAACGGAGAGTCCTTCCTTCACCGGGAAAGGGTGATCCTTAGAAAAAATGAAAAAGGATATAAAAGAGGGATGGATGTATGCAATGGAATGCTGACAAAGATATAGAGTAAGAAAATAATAGAAATAACAAACATATAATAAACACCCAACCAATCAAATTGACAGTGCTGCCGTGAGCATAACGGGGGCGCGCGAGGGCGCCAAGGTGGAGAGGCACGGACGGTGCCGAACTTGCAAGGGTAGCCAAAAGGAAGCAGTAGAGGTCCCACCGTGATCGCCAATCTGTGAGCGACGTCACGCGGTTCGAGGAGCGAAGAAGATGCGGAGCGCGCGGGCTCCTCTTTGTTTGCTGCAACACAGAAATAAAAGAAAAGAGAAGGGGCCACCACGGGAGATTGCTCTGGCGGGGCGAGCGGGACAAATGTAATATAGCAAGATATGGGGGTTAAACGGCCATAGCGGGAAGTGACTCGCCGCGGCCTCGGGGGGACGGGAATGGTGCAGAAATTAAATAGCAAGAATTGAAACGGCCATTGGGGAAGTGACTCGCCGCGGCCTCGAGAATATGAGCAGATAAGAATATAATAGAATATAAGGAGAATATAAAGAGCGGGAATTTAAACGGCCATTGGGGAAGTGACTCACCGCGACCTCGAGAATATGAATAGATAAGAATATAACAAAATATAAAGAGAATATAAGAGCGAGAATTTAAACGGCCATTGGGGAAGTGACTCGCCGCGACCTCGAGAATATGAGCAGAATATAAAAGAATATAAAGAGAATATAAGAACGGGAATTTAAACGGCCATTGGGGAAGTGACTCGCCGCGGCCTCGAGAACAAGATGTGATCGCCAGGGGCCAAAAGACCCCAAAATAAAGAAAGTGATCGCGCCTACCTCAAGAGCGGGAGATGGCGGGTTGCTTCTTCCTCCCCCTTCGGCCGGCTGACGGAGAGGGCTTTCCTTGGGTACCCTTACAAAACAACGACAAACAAGTAACGAGTGGATTAGAAAGGTGAAGGTGTAGTATTCAAATCCTTACGATAAAAATAACGAAATGATGGCAAGACACACACCTGGTTGGTGTTGTCTTTTAAACCCCTCTCGGACTCGAGTAGGAGGAAAATGAGATGATGGATGCAAGAAGTATATAAGAAGAGGCGCCCTTATGAAGGGGGATAGAGGATGCGAAATGATGAATGCAAAAGAACTACGAAGAAAAGGAAAGGATTGGCTTATTGGATGTGCCGATGGTGAAATCCGGCGGAGCTCCGGCAGCGTAGGGACGACGTGGAAGCGCGGTGGATGAAGACGACCTTCCTCTCGTGAGCGTGGGCACCTGAGAAGCCGGCAAAATCTCCACCTACAAAAGACTCCACGGGTTAGAAATGACTCCGGCAGCCTCTGGGCTCCGGTAGCCTATCGGACCTCTTAGAAGCTCCCTCAGAACTGAGGGGGTGGGCCTCTATTTATAGGGCTCCGGAGGGTGGAGGCATCCAGGACCCTGGACACCTCCATCAGGGTAAAAAAGATATTTTATTCTATTTTTATTCATTTTTTTTTCGAATATTTTCATGGAGGCGTCCAGGGTCCCGGACGCCTCCATAAGTCTCACCGAACTCCACCGAAAGTCGCACGCGGTTTAACACAACGCGTGGTTTTGGAGTGGCGACCCGTGATTTGGAAATGGGCGCGTCCAGCCAGCTGGACGTCTCCACAATTTAGATTCTTTCACACACGACAAACCATCGTTCGGTGGGCGGCGCCCCGTGAGTGAGTTGATGGAGGCGTCCAGTGGCCTAGACGCCTCCAAGAAACTATATTTTTATTATTTTTTTGTTTTGTTTTTTATGCCAACTAGCATATATATTTTTTATATTTGTTTTCATGGAGGCGTCCAGGGGCCTGGACGCCTCCATAAATATATTTTTTTTTATGTATTTTTTGTCTTAAAAAATAAATTAAAATGATGGAGGCGCCCAGGGGCCTGGACGCCTCCATTTAGACCCCCCCGGGTCCGCTGAAAAGGCGTCGGCAGCTCCCCGGCAGGCACCCTTCCTGGTTTCGGGACCTTCTGATGCGTCTGACTGGTGTTGATGCCGTCCGTATGCTGCGACGAGACAATTTTGGATACCGAAAAAGGTAGAAGAAGACCCAAGAAAAGGAAGCACTAAAGTGATTCAAAATGTGAAATCCACCGCGGGGCGTCGTATAGTAATATGAGACTTTCTCAGGAGACGTCAGGAATGGCGTGTCTACAAACATACGACCCCAAGGGTCGGGTCACGCATCAGACTGCTCACCAAGAAAGGACCCACGACAACGAGAAACAACAATCTCAGGGAACGCACCTCAAGGACCACGATTACGCCTCGAGAGCACCACACCCAAGAGAAGGAATGCAGAATAGAGGGTACTCAATCAGCAAGGAATGCCGATAGATTCCCCAACACTCACAAATGCCAATGCCAACACCAGAATAACTCCAGCAACAGCACGGCAACAGGCAACATCAAGGCACATGAAGCCAAGATGAAGTCACATCGAGAAAGAACAAACATCTCTACTCGTGGGTAATCAGCCCACACGCTTCAGCTGCACACTCATAAAACGCACACAGGGATCAAAAAAAACATCTCGGTATCCGCATCTCAGCACACGTACGACGACATCGCAATTCATGAAAATCGCAATATAACACGCGACGAGTACTGATCCAGCGAACAATCGATCACAAGAAGCCTAAGTGCAAAGAAGAGGAGTACTAGCTTCAGCACAAGGCCCAAGGAAAAGGCTAATCTCAACTTACCTTCACGTCCTGAAAATGGTAAATGAGCCTTCACAATACATCGGCCGCTGGACACGGCACGACAAATACGGTACGCGACAACTCTTAACACCATGATGGAGTCCAAAGCCAAGCAACCGTAAAACAAAGAGCAAATCATGCTCAGAACAAAGCTATCCACGCTTAAGCAGACACAGGGCAATGGCATCACTAAGACAGTAATCCCAAGGCAAACCTTGAAAAGATTCCACCAGAAGGGACGAGAAGTAATAAGCTCAACCACAAAAGCTCACCAGGAAGGGAAAATCCTAGCTTGCCTGAGCAACTTCTCAAACACGGAATCTAATCGAGCACTTCAATAGAAGCGAGACACATCAGGAGCTGAATAGACTCAAGTCGGGATGACCAAAACAACGTGAGAACGTGTACGATCATCAGACCAAGGCCAAAGGTCAACAGCAACCTGAACAACACACGGAGAAAATCTCGAACAACGTACTACAGATTCAAGCCTTCCAGCGTACACTGCCATGTACGACAAGATCGAGACAAACACCACGATAGAAAGAAGCATCTCGCCACATCCTGACGAGAACAAAAATCACCTTGCGCAGTGCCAGAACAGCACGCAGAAGACCACATTCGAAGAAAACAACGTGACAAATCATCGTAACACCTAAGCCAACAAATGCCTGTATTGGACTTTAAGGACTCTGGATACTGCAATATCTCGGATTCCCATGTACATCGCACAACAATGCTCTGATACCAACTGTGACGACCCGGATCTCGAATACCAGATATACCCGATAGGACTACCGGATACACCTGATACCACTTGGAACCCGTGAGGCCTCCGTAGAGCGATAAAGCTCCGAAGGGATAAAAGGATTGTCGTGTAGTACATTGAAGCCACAGAGATATAACAGTAAGCAATTAAATTTCATTAGATCGGTTTGCTAAAGTAGCTGAAATAAAATTACTTTTTAATGAATAATTTCAATTTAACAATTATACCAGAGTCCAGTCCAAGAAATTAAAGACAAGTACAGGCCACAGGAAAAGAACGTACACTAAGGTCAGGGGAAACCCAACGCAGGTACCGCAGGCAGCTACAAATGCGCCACACCAGGAACAACGGACAGAGACGACGCCACCCACCTGAAAAGTAGGGGTGAGTCTCCAAGCAGAGACACAGTAGGGGTCACGCGGATCCCCACTGAAAAGCGCACAGTACACGGAACAGAAAGCAACAGTAGTAGCAAAGCAGGAAAAGCTACACTACAAAGCTGTAAAAAGAACGGGAACAGTAGGAGTAGGGAATAGGCTAAGAGCAAGGGAAGCTAAAAGAAAAGGGAAAAGCGAGGCCGTAAAACTCGGAACACAGCCACCGAGAGGAACTCGGATCCCTAAGCTACTCCAAGCAGCGACAGAAGGGCGACTCTGATATGACAAAGTCAGGAGTTACCGATCTGTCGACACGACGCCAGGCCTAAGACGAAGACTTTCAAGGACAGACAAAAGTCCAGAAAAGATCTAGATAGACGACAGACAGACTCGACGACACGCACGACTAGAACATCGTGCACGCAACACAACACTGACCTCGAGTAGGGCCACGAGAGGGCTAACTCAGAAAGGTCACGACGCACAAGAAACGTGAAGAGTCACGTGTCACGTGATGGAAGCACCTCCTCATCCGAAGAACAGCCAGCTGCGTCCACTGACGTCTTACACTGCGCCACGAGTGTCTCGCCTACGGTACCGCCAAAGCCACGGTAGAGTCGCAGACACGCACTGAACCAAATAGGAACTACAACAATGAATAACTCATCAGGGTTACGCCCATCGACGTAAGTCCTCAGCCCCTGACCACGTGTGCACACACTGGCTCTTGCCTAAGCCAGGCCCTCTAACTAGTTTTCTCCCTCGGTAGAACGCTACCGCTGGCCGGGAGCCCACAGAACTAGCTTACAAACTGTATTACAGGAACTACCCTTTCCACCACTCCGAGGTGGGTCAACACACTGGATCGCGTGCGTCGACAGGCTACGACTAGTGGAGGCTCACAAGACACCAGACTCAGAAACACAGGTGCTAGAGTACAGACAAGCTAGAATGCACTGTCGCACGTACTACTAGGCACCACTGGCAGTACGACTATTGCCAACAGACTCAGGACTAGGCAACTAGACCTACAACATAACGATCCTTGAGTCAGATGACTCAAACGGAAGATCATCACTGACAGCGGAACAAGCCGCCAATCGGTCTAATCCTAAGCCACGGGAAACGACGCTCAGCAGAAAATGACTCACGGAAACCTGAGGGAACACCGAGAACCCTCAACATGCCTGGACATGCAAACCAAGGTAAAACGGTACCTCGAGATGTCCAGAACCAAAGTCTCGGACTGGACAAAACTACCGAGACACACACACAAGGTCACCTGTCAACCACCGGGTCACCCCGGGTTGACCGGAACCCAACAAAGACACGCAAGCACAAACCCTCTTGGCCACCTCGGAACACGGTTACAGCCCTCATAGGACATCGAGTGATGTCCGCGTGACAATGGTGAACCCCAAGGTCAAGCCAAGATACCGAAAACCAATCCACCAGTAGACCACTCTCTGGCGTAGGCTATCCATCACTCGGCCGCTAGGTAAACTAAGCAGTCAAGGAGGAATCACCACGCAACCAGAGGTAAAGACACTGATGGTCCTAGATTAAGTCGCTCGGAGAAACTACAGCAGTCAAGGAATAGCCCGCACACAATTCACCCGAACCGACCGCTCCAGAGAACCACCAGACAGGCAAACCAACACTAGCAGTCCAGGATAGGACAACTAGAAACACCGCCCTAACTCACGTAGACAACCGACATGAAACAGACAGGACATACGGAGACTTGGGGGAAACTCCGACACCCTCAAGGCACCTGGACACATAGACCGAGGTCAAATCGTACCTCTAGGTGTCCAGAACCACGTCTCGAGCTATACAAATCCATTGAGACACAGGCAAGGTCGAATGTCGACCATTGGATCACACCGGGTCAACCAGACCAGATCAATGACTCTAACACGACATCGGGAGAAGCCATCACGGCCAACCGATAAAACATCGGGGATGAGCGGTTCTGAATGGACCACTCAATAGGATGGACGGTCCGAAACTGACCATACAAAGGGGATGAACGGTCCGGAACTGACCGCACAACTCCAAGGGACGGACGGTCACAAAGGGACCACACAACAAGATAAACGGTCCGAACTAGACCGCACAACGGGATGGACGGTCCGAACCTGACCGCACAACTCCCAGGGGATATGTGGTCTAGCATACGACCACACAAGGGGATATGTGGTCTAGCAGATGACCACACAAGGGGATATGTGGTCTAGCAGACGACCACACAACCCAAACTGACATAAGATGGACGGTCCAAGACCAACCGCCCAAGGGGGATGTGTGGTCTATCGTGCGACCATACAACCTCAACCGACATAGGATAAACGGTCCAGGGATGGCCGCCCTTATACATGAACGGTCTCAGTGTGACCGTTCAAGCGTCACGGCGACCAAACCATGGGTTCGGCACGACGGAGGCCTTTCCACGCCCCGTTCATCCCGAGACGAAGGGGATACAACCCTGGATACTCTGGCAATCACATAGACTCCGTCCGGAGTCAAAATGACGCACGGATCGCAAGAAACGGGCGATTCTAACGAAATCACCCCAAAAGGGTTTTCGGACTTCCCGGAGCCCTAGCGGTCAAACGGGACCACCAAACGAAACGAAATCAATGACTATGGAACGCTGACGTCCCAGGGAGTCCATTGATAGTAACTGATCTAAAAATAGTTGCCATTTTCTGGCGAACCCAACAAAACCCAAAAATCCTGATTTAGGATAAACAAGCCCAAAGTCGACCGTTTTCGCGCCAAACGACGTGCAATGGCAGGGAAAACGGACAGGGAGAAGTGGTGATCCGTCACCCTACCTCCACCGAAGAAACCGTGCCCCGAAGGGACTAAACCGTGCCAAAAACCGCGCCACGAGCTCAAACGTCAGCTTTGAATCCACCGTTCGGGATCGCGCCAAAATCGCTCCATCCTCACCCCGTCGCGCACCGAGCCACCTCCACAGCATCCCCAACACTAGCCCCTAGGTCCTCCTTCTGTAGCCGGAGCCAATAAGGTGAAACGGGAGAGAGAGAGGGCGGCGGCGAAATGAGAAGGAGGAGAGAGGTAAGGAAAAGAAAAAGGAAAAGAAATTAGGAATTTTCCTAATTTCCGAAATCTGATTTTTGGCCCTATCTCAGAAAAATACGCAAAAATAGTCAAAACGACCGACTCGGAGAGTACATCGTCGTTGCAGCATCCTCGAGTCGATGAACTGACAACTAAAGTCACCGTAGGGTTCCGTAACTAGTACGAGAGAAAAACCCACACGGATCGTAAAACTCAACTTAGGAGCTAAAAAAGCGACCCGAAACTCACCGAAACAGATCCGAAAGATCCAATAAATATCCATCAAGACATACTAATGATCCAGGGCATTACACCATGTGTTTGGCCTTGGACTACGAGTCCAGTTATCGGCGTGGCAGCTTGTGCGTTGCCCTGGGAATCATGCTCCTGTGCTATCCATGTGGGCCATGTGTGTGGCCTTGGACAACAACTCCAGTTGTCCAGCCTAGATCGGAGGTTTCTCGCTTTTCCCAGAGAGTGGGATTCAGTTTGGCGGCCTGTGAGCTACCTTGGGAGCCGTGCTTCTACGTTTCTTCGTGGCCAGGTGCGTGGCCCGTGAACTGTGAGTCCCGTTTCTCTTCCGATCGTGGTCACCGTGCGACGGTGCTGGTACGTGGGACGGTCCCCGTACTTCGTCGGGTTCGGACGTTGTTTTTCGTTGGCTTAAGAGTCTACTCCTTCAGTGACCCTCCACTAGTCGTAGCCTGCTTACACGCGAGTGGTCCCACCTGGGAGTAGGTGGAGAGGCTTACCCTGAGGATGGTTTTTAGACTGGTTTTCGTCGGTGTAGATGTGAAAAATGTGGATGTGTATATGCGTGCCGATCCCACAAATCACATGAATAAGCATGAAGGCATATGTGCACCAATCAAGTGAATAACATGAATATGTGGCTATGTAAATATGGTAGCATGATCATACAATCAACACAAAGGCGATAAAAGATGTAAAAGAATACCGTGATCGCCACCAAGGAATGACAACGCCAAAAGAATATAAAATACTAAGTGCGTTGTATACCTTGGAAAAAGAGGATGATCGCGCTCAATATCAAGATGCGGGGACTATGTGGATTACCTCTCCTTGCCTTCCAGCTAGCTAGAAGGTAAGGGCCTCACTTTCCATGCTTTCCTGCGAAACAAACACAAAATGAGAGGCAAAATCCCTTAGAAAATGCTAAGTGTAGAAATCTGCCAAAGTGCATAAAGTAGCATGAAAGATTGAGGGCAAACTTACCGGGGGAGAGTTTTTAACCCCTATGGAATGGTGCAAACAATAGGTGTGTATATTGTGGTGAGACTAGAGTGCAAAGATTGATTTAATATGCCATGATGAACATAGATAAAGAACGTGTAAAAGTGCAAGTCACAAGAAAAACTGTGCAAACAGTGTAAAGTGGGTGCAAAGACTGATGCAAATAGTAGAGAAAACGAAGTCCAAATGGGGAGAAATTTGAGATGACAGAAGCCTTGAGTGTTGTAAAGAAGCAGGAACAAGAATCACTCAAAAAGGAGGTCAGGACAGAAAGTTATGACACCGGAGATTTGGGAAAAATATGGACTGTGCAGAAAATTCAGAACAGTGCACAAAATGGGCTCAAAGAATGATTAATATCTCACAAGATAGAACACCAAAAGAGGAAAGAGTGGATGCTATGGAAAGGTGGGAGTGTTATGGTGAAACTAGGGCGAAAAGTAGGGTTTAAAACGGGGAAGACATCAGTGAAAAATGGAGTGGAAAACTCAAGAAAAGAGAAGGGTGCAGAACATGGGAGAAAAATGACTGTGTAAAAATAGAATGAAAGTGCAAAACTCAGAGAAAAAAATATGAAGGAAGATGATGAGGTAATGAGCCCAAAATCAAATAACACAAAGATTATACTTCCCTCTAGAGCCTGGAGTTGAAAGGACGGATCAAGAGTGCCCCACGGCCTCGCACCGGCGATGCAAACATGCCCCCGTCGCAAGAAATCTGAGTTTCAGCAAAGTGCAGAACAGTGTGGTGAAACCTCAAAAGTAGGGGCTTGGAAGAGGGGGAAAAGATATGAGAAATAAGGCAAACATATAATCAACGTGAATCTAATACTCCCCTCTTCAAGATGGAGTTGAGGGAGGATGAAAATGATGAAACATGACTCCGCACCGGCTTGATGAACAGGCCCCCGTCATGGACTTTGTAGCAGAAATCAGCAAACTGTGATGATTTGCCAAAAGTAGGGGCGATGTTGAGAGGGCAAAGGTTGATGAAATTGAGCAAACAAGGAACCAAAATGAAGCTTATACTTCCCTCTTCAGGCTAGGGTCAAAGGGTTGAGTCAACAATCCAGCATGGCTTCGCCATCGCCTTGGAAACGCGGCCCCGTCACACAGGAAATCTGGGCAGGTTTATATAGAAAAAGTGGTGAAACCCCCAACTTTCTCCCACGATTCCAGAAGATAGAGTCCACCAAATCTCAAGATGTCTGGATCATTCTCGAGATAATAGTCAAGATAAGGCGTAGGAACATATAGGACTTTTTTTGGTTGAAGATTGTGGAAGTTTTGACTCTTGGAAGAAGCCTCTGGAACCTAATCTGCAGGGTTTTTTGGTTGTACGAAAAGTAGAAAAACCTGATATTGCGGCCACGATTCCAGGAGATACAACCCATCAAAATTTGATTTCTATGAACTAAATTAAAGATAATACAAAGGGCTAGAAGTAGGAAAAAACGGGGAATTATTTGGATACGTATTCTAGAAGTTATGGCCGCCGCAAGATAGGCACATCGCGCAGGTTCGTGTAGATAGTCCAGAGCAGGCTGGACTCTTATTGGATAAACGGTCAGACGACCGACCGTTAAGGGTTAAACGGTCGTCAACTGACCGTTTGCAACAATGAACGGCCATTAGCACGCTCGTTTAAGGTAGACCTTGCGCGACTTTGGAAATTGGATCATATCTCTCAAACGGTGCAGAATTAACAAAAGTGGTAGAAGACAAAATTATAGATAACGCAAAAATGAACAACTTTTATGAAGAAAGTAAGATGAGAAAATGATCATAAGAGAGAGAAAATAGGATTAGAAGAGAGAGAAAGAATATCGGGACATATGTGAACAGTGCAGTCTGCCAAAAAATTGTAAATAACTTGAAATCGGTGCAGAACTGGCCAATGACATAGAAGAAGAAATTGTAGGGATTTGAAAGATGAACAACTTTGGTGCATGACACATTTTGAATAGAGGAAAGGAAGGGGGTGAAAAAGGACCGTTTTCAAGACTATGCAACGAAAGGGGGCTGAATGCTTGAGGGAAGCCGGCCTAAATGGGCCATAAGGCGACTTTGAAGGCCGGAAGGTGACAAGATAGGCTCCAGGGCTCTATGAAATCCTGATCTCCAAGGCTCAACGGGAATGGAATAATGAAATGGGCTCGAAATCCATCCAAGAAAGGCTCCAAAATAATGGGTAATTCGGGGCATCAAAATGACGAATAAGAGAAATGACACAACTTGCAGGCTAAAAACGGGTGTCAACAGATGCCCTTCCTTAATGTCCGCTTTGCAAGGGAGCGAGCGAAAGCGACGCGGAGGTGAAATGGAAAGGAGATGGAGCGAAAGCGACAGCGACGTGAAATGGAGATGAAGCGGAGATGAAGCGGAGAGGACTAAAAAGCAGGCATCAAGGCAAAAGACACCCGTTTTAACCAAGAAGCGACATGAATTCTCTCGAAAATGCCAAAATAACCACCCGGAATGGCTGACAAGGATGAGACATGTCTGGAGAACTAAACTAATAGGAAAAAAAGGAAGCACGACCAGGCTCATCGGGGACACAATCCACAGACAATGAGGGGGTCGGAAAGGAGCACAACGTAAAAAGCAGGAGAAATATAACTGAGATAAAATCCAGACAGGAATCACACTAGCCAATCAGACCGAGCGAAAAGATCAGAGAAATCGTTCAAATTCAGAGTGGAATGAAGATCTCTTATCCAAGAGACATGAAGTCCAACTAACCATTATTGAGGAGAAACCTTGAATGGATCACGAGACGTTAATGCTAAAAATGACATGATGCATGCTGGGCTAAAATAAAGAAATCATCAAAACGAATACAAAGAAATCATAAAATAGAAAGTACTCGAGAATAGTATTGCTAGATTGAAACAATCAGGGTCAAGACACTATCCGCAACCACGGCGTGCGTGATAGAACCATCATTCCGTAATTTTTCCAACCTAACGGCCTATCCGATGATTAAACATGTGCACCTAGATCATCATCGTTTTTGTTAGAGGGGAATGTCAGATCCTGGAAAACGTGAATGACCAGTCGATTCTCGAGATAATATAACAATATAGATACCATATATACAACAATGAGTAGGGATAGAGAGCCATACCTGACTCACCTGTACAGGCGAAAATGGTATTTTTTTTAGATTTTCATGGATTTTCATGTATAAGATAAATATGATAAGCAAGTATAAACATAGCGTAGATAACATAACGATTAACTGAACGACAAACAACACGACATAACATAACGATCAAATGAAATGGGAGACAATGTAACATAACATAACAAAAGCAAATGAGCACATATGCAATGGCATGAACAGACAACATGCATGCATGAACACAGTGTGACAAGACAACAACGTGGTGGGATAACACACGGTTGGGACAAGAACATGACGGATGACCACACGGTTGGGACAAGAACATGGGATATAAAGGGGTGACTAACAACATGTGCAAGACAACTAACAACACTCGGTGAGGGATAAAACAACATGTGTGGGACAACACGAAGGGACATAAACACGTGACAAGGACACGGCGGGATAAAAGATATAAACAAATACACCATTCAATCAAAACCCAAGATCAGAATGAAGCAGAACCGCCAGGTTCATAATCGTGAGGCAAAGCCCTCTCATAAAGATATGATCATTGCAAACAAAAGCTGAGAAGGACATGAGCTTCAGAACAGATCGAGAGAGTGGATCGAAGAAGGAAAGAACAGATCAAAGATGTGGACATGAGGCAGAGCATAAAGATATAGCAAGGAATGCCTGAGTACTTGCAACCTGCACACTTAGTAAACAGATTACGTATCTATCCTTAAAGCAAATGCAAATGTATGAAAAAGACACATTTTTTGAATTTTTGTGATCTTTTTTTTTTTAGATTTTCAATAGTATTTCATTTTTTTGGATTTTTTTGAAGTATTTGATTTTTTAGGTTTTTGATATATTTAATTTTTTTTTAAATTTTGAAGTATTTGATTTTTTTGGATTTTTGACAATGTTAACTTTTTTATAGAAATTTTGATTTTGACATAGCAATCCGCAGCACCTAAAGACGGGCTCAAACTACTGCCCAGGGATTGTCGTTCCTACCCCTTTCATTAAAGGCTTCCCTTGAGCAGGGCGTGCATGTGAGGGTGGCTTACCACAACCAACCGCTTCTAAAGAACGGTGCCCCTACTAAGGCCATACCCGTGACACAACCCAGCCTAAGAGAGAGAAGCAGAAGAAAAATTAGAGACAAGCTTCGTGTAGGATGGGAGATATCAAGGCTCGAATTCCTTCTAGGGCACTACCCCTCAAAGAGCTAGCCTGTTGCGCTGGGGCTTTGTGTCTTTGATTTTTAGACCCATATTTATCAGGTACGCATGCGACCAGGCTCATGACGTCCCGCGGGGAACTGTACTGCCACCCTTGCCATACCTTTGATTCATAATTTTGCATTGATTCATTTTCTCATTTTGGTAGCCCTTATTGACTAGATATAGCATGAAAGCTCACTTTTGAGGGTCAAGACTGCCCCTATTTGAGACCTCTCCCGTATTAGGGAGCGCCTAGGTTGGTCATCTCATCCATCCATCTCTTGCCTCTGCACTTGGCCGAGCAGAGAAAAGAAAAGACCTTTGTGCATACCCAAAGTATGGCCAAAGCAGCAACGGTGCGCCTCAGAGAGATCGGCTATGGCTTGCCGTGTAGTGTGTGAAAAATCCATACTCATAGGTCACCCTCAACAATCGAGGAAAGAAATTAGACTCCCAGCGCGGAGCTATCACCAGCCTAAGGATGTTGCAGAAGCTAACTTTTTTATTTGACACAAAGTTAAGATCTAATTAAACAAAGACTCCTAAAGCCACTCAATCATGTTAAGGAATCATGTGCAGAAATAATAGAAATAATGGAAATGAAAGCATGTTCTTGCACAAAATAAAGATACCTTTGCAGATCCATGGCGTGGAAACCAGCATCCTGAAGCGATTTCGATCATCGAGCTTTGAGGAGCGCGAGTAGCTTTGCATTCCTTGCTTGCCAGGATAAAGGATGAAAAGAGAGCAAAGGATTGGATTCCTCGACACAGAGGAGTGGCAGACATCATACTGGACGAAGAAGGGATAAAAAGGAAGAGAGACGAGGGCTAGAACTCCCTCGTTAAGGCACTGAGGCCCTGATAACAAGGAACCAGATACATAATAAATAAGGATTAACTGAGATCAAGGCAGGCTAACGCCTCGAAAATAGCAAGAAAAAGGGTAATGACCCCGAAAAGGTGAGGAGGAGTAAATAGGAGGGTGAAAGGGTAAATCATCCGACATGGTCGGAGAAAAGGAATTAGAATCACCCGACAGGGTCGGGGAAAGAAAATGATTGACACCCGACAGGGTCGGGGAAAAAGACTGATGGTCACCTGAAAGGGTCGGGGAAAAAGACTGATGGTCACCTGAAAGGGTCGGGGAAAGATCAGAATCAGAGCCCGAGGATACCGGAAGGGAAGGATCAGAAGAAGTCCCAAAAATGGGATGAAAGGATGACATAGGCTGAGGCCTAAAATCATGAGTGAACGGAGGATCCGGAGACTGCGGATGAGTGGGGAAAGAAGAATGGGGGTTTACAGACCTGAAAAGAGAGGAGAAGATCATAGATGTGGGATTGGAAGAAGGGAGGTACACCACCCAAGGGTGGGAGCTGAGCAATATAAAGGATGAATGAAAGGAAGAGGAAGAAGTGGACCCCTTAGTGCACAATCGACGGCCCTTAAACTTACGCCGCCGCTTCTTCTTAGCAGCAATCTCTTGAACACGGGTATGCCTGGTGCTGACCCGGACCTTCGACCTTCTTGATATGCAATATCTCCTCAAATAACGGGCCCATCTGGCAGACAACCTAGCCCGGTCATGGATATGCAGCTTCATCGGGGCGGTTGCCCCTAGATACCCAATGCTGACCATAGGCAGACATTCTCGGATAGATGACTCCTTCGGATGAACATCAGAAAACCGTGGAGTTTCATCACTCGGTATTAGCAACATAAGATTCGGCATCTTTACTCGGCAATCGGGCATGAAGCATAACTCCCTTACCAGAAGAGCAGGACAAAACTGAGGGAGAGTAATGCGCGGCGTTGACGTGGCCGATTCACCAATAAACCGAGGAAGATTGCATAAGATGTGCAGAATGTTCTTGGAAAATGCAGAAGATATGGCCAATTGCCCCTTGAATAGGGAATCCATCAGGCTCTTGGAAGCCGCATGGGTTAACACAATCTGAGTAGAGAACCCTTCTTGTCCAGTGAACTGAACAGCAATCGAGCGAGGAGTAATAACAACATTAATGGTGAATCCTCCTGTGAGCAATGAGATTGCCACCGGCCTCACTCGAGAAGAAACTGGCACTAGTGCGAGGGAACTCTTCTTAGCAATAGTCTTTGAATATGTAGGCTCATCATCCCCAAAACAGCCAAGGGCTAGGACTAAGATCGGCATGCGGGAAATAACATCCTGGATCTTGAAATGCACGATTGAAACCTGGATTGGCTCATCATCATCATGGGGACCTGACCCAAGAGGCATTGGAGGTAATGCACACCCGCTCCGTGGGGTGGAAGTGGATGGAGAAGTAGAGGGAATATGTTTGGGTGGCTTAGGCGATGGTTTGGAAGGCATGGGGGCTTCAGTGGGGATGGTGATGGAAAGTGAGAGCGCAAGCGATGTGGCGATGATAGGCTCGGGTGGTGGCGAAGGTGAAGGCGTGGTTGAGGGTAAAGAAAAAGGCATGGCTTGCTCAGGCTCGGGCGAAGGTGATGGCGGAGATGGAGGTGAGGGTGGAGATGGAAGTGGTGATGGAAGAACTGGCAGTTGAGATGGAGATGATGGCGATGGCAATGGAGATGGTGAGGATGGTGATGAAGGCGGAGGGGGTGAAGAGGGAGATTGTGGTGTCCACCATCGACGTGTCGACACAACGCGTCGAGCCGTGTTAGGGATAGAAGTAGCAGAGGTGGCGGCGGGAGAAGAAGGGTAGGCACTAGCCTGAACAGAGGCTTGGGTTTGTGGCGGCGATGGAGTTAGAGTAGGAGATGGCGATGGTGCTGGGGTAGGTGATGAAATAGGTGAGGGATCGGGTGGTGGAGTGGGTGACGGAGCAGGTGCAATGCCCGATAAAGAATCATGGGGGTGCCCCTGGTCTTGTAGAGATGGCTGCCTGGGCGTCGCTGTTTGTTGCTGCTGCTACTTGCGGAGATGTAGAACAACCTTATGCATGGCGGCCCAATCAATCCTCTTATCATCTTCTAAGTCATAAACATACTCTCGGAATTCGGGGCAATCCTCAACCAAATACCCCTGCTCGCGATGGTAATCACAAAATTGAAGCATATCTCCGACCGCGGGTTGGCAAGGCACAACTGGAGGGAGCGGCAACGCGTGAGCGGCCATCAAAGCCCTGAAAATTACTGAAAAACACTCCAGCAATGGAGGACGATGAGGAGCCTGCTTCAGGCAAGGTGGATGTCGAGGGGTATGAGAAGGTAATGGAGATGGAAGTGGAGAAGGAAGTGGGGGTTGCATAGGTAATGGTGCATGGTTAGGGGAAGGATTTGGTGGAGGCACATGTGGAGTAAAAAGTGAGGTGGGAGGTATGTGGACGGCATCTACCTGCTCGGGGTGTGATGTTCCCTTGACTAGAGTGGAGGTTCATGTGGGTATAAAGAGGTGGAAGGCTGACTAGTGGAGGTTTGATATGTGGAGGGATATGTGGGGGTATATGGGTGTGGGGGAGCGGAAGGCTGACTCGCGGAAGGATATGTAGTGGAGGGCTGACTCATGGAAGGTGATGGATAGGAGGCGTATGTGGGCGTAGAAGGTGAAGGAGACTCTGGGTCAATGAAACCTAGGAGTTGTTGACGGATAAAGCGGGCTCGGCTATATAATTGTTGCCAAGAGGTGATATCATTCAAGGCTAAGATAAAGCGGTACTCGGGCGTTGCATTAGAAATGATCATTTTGATCTGCTCTCCCTCCGGAATATGCCCCAGGACTTGCGCGGCCAAGTGACGCCAGCGATCAGCAAAGGTAGAGAACTCCTCATCGGGCTTCATCTTCTCATGGGCCAGATCAACCATAGAATACTTGGGCCCAACCTAGTCTTGATACTGTTGAAGAAATCTCTCTTGGACGACTTGAAAATCCACAACTTGCTCTTGCGAAAGAGAAAAGAACCAATCCCGAGCCGGGCCTTCCAACGACAGACCGAATAAATAGGACATCAAGCGTTGGTCATGTTGAAATTGGGCCGACTCATAAATAAACTCCTTTAAGTGCACATAGGGGTTACCAACTCCACCATAGTGACGATAGGTAGGAATTTGTGAACGCGGTGGAAGCTGAAGACCTTGGAATGCAAACGGGACACTCAAAGAAGATTGGGGATCAATTCGGTGTTGCAGTTCATCAAGCCGACACTGAGTTTGAGCAATCATCTCCTCGATGGGGAGAGATTGGGAAGGATGCAAGCCAGCCTGAGCAAGAGATTATGGATTTGGACCAGGGTTATGATATTGGGCCGGATAAAGAGATCCGTACTGAGAAGAAGGAAAGCCGATTCTTGGAGTGGAAGGATATGTAGGCCTGGAAGGATCATGAACATGGGAATAAGAACTGATTGGGCCAGCAGCAACATGGGTAGAAGGAGCGGGCCTATTAAGAGAAGCAGGCCCATTAAGGGAATAAGAAGGTCCGCTAAAGGAAGGGGGCCCATTAAAAGAGCGAGACCCATTGAAGGAATAAGGCCCACTAAGAGATTGCGACTCAATAAAGGAAGATGGGCCACTCGAAGAATATGGCCCATTAAAGGAAGGAGGCCCATTAGATGAATGAGGCCCGTTATGAGGATTAAGCCCATTAAGATGATTAGCGGTGAGTTTTTGGGCCTGGACCGGGTCCATTTGGCAAACAAGAGGTGATAAGTGGGCCATGAGATTTGCTTGTGAGTCGGAAGGGCCACGAGGAGATGGGCCCGTGTGGAAAGAGGAATCCCCGCGGGAATAGGAAGATGGGGATGAAGAAGGGTAATATACAGGAGAAAAATGGCGCTCCATGAAGGCAAATGGAGACTTTATACAGGAAAAATCAATGGAATACAATGAGGGAAGTAAGAGGGCTCGAGAATCAGAGAGGGGGCTGACTCAATAATGCAAAAGGAAAAAAAAGGACCCAGGACAATGTGACTAGACAAATGGACACACAGAATGGACTAGCCTAAGTGGGCCTAATGACAAAACCTATAGGGATAGTGGGGATGCAACACAAAATGACACAAATGAGCTAGGACAAGCCCAAACAACACAAACAATACGCAGGATTTCTGGTGCGGACACCCGAGCAGTTGATCGGCATGATACGCCGAGCCACCGGTACCGCACACGGAGCACGACACGAGCCACCTCAGCGTCCATCTGGCTCGGAGACAGCCTGGAGACTCCGCCTTGAGCCTCCCCACTTATTATATTTAGTTAGACTTTATGGGTGTTTAATTTGTGTTTATTTCGTTGCATTCGGTTTGACATTTTGATTGTAATAGGGGCTTATGTGCAATTCGGACCCCGTGGGCCCCACGGGGCCCCCAGGCCCCACGGGGCCCCCAGGCCCCACCCCATTGGGTCACCTCAGCCTAGGATCCCACGTGGGGTCAGTCAACATGCCACATGGGAGCATCTAGAAGTTTGAATGGGAATTAGACACATGGGGGACAATGGACTAGAAAAGTCCACATGGGAGGCCACCTACCCCCACCAACTAGTCCACCCTCTCTCCTTGGTCCAAGGGCCGCCCCCCCCCCCCTTTGTTTTTTTATATTATTTTGTGTGTGTGTGTCACACTCCATCCCAACCCTCCATTCCCATCCCCTAGATCCAATGGTTGTGGATGGATGTGAGATGTAACCTATTTAAGCTTGTATTTTTCATTTTAGTAGAATTAATACCATTTGGAATCAAAGAAAGTTGGAGCTCCAGCTTGGTGCACCCCTCTCTCCCCCCTTGCAGCTGTGAAGGTTGCCTCTGGAGGTGTGACTCCTCCCCTATCAGTTCCGGTCATCCTCGCCGCCGCCACGAGCCGCCACCGCACATCCATCGTCTTCATCGGAGTTCTGCCCGCGCAGTACCATACCAACTCCCACGAAATTCCCAACTCAGCCAAGAGCTCTGATCGACCTGGGGATTTTACGGGAGGTTCCATAGGTGTCAAGGATGTCCCAAAAAAATTGGTTTGTCATTCAGATCCCGTTTCATAATTTTTGATTTTCTTTCCCTCTTTCATTCCAGTTCTGCCAGCAGTCTGTCCAGATGCATCTCCGCCGTGAGTTTTAGGTCTTAGGTCCATGTTTTGATTTTCTTTAGTCCCAAAAATTTTACTAGAGTTTCCTTCCATCCACCCCTTCATCCACAATTTTTGTAAATTTTTGGTTCTCCCATTTTATATTTTCTAAAAATCGTCCACAGTCCCATCTACAGTTCTGTCCACCCGTTCCCAGATCCGACCACTAGTCACTCCACAAATCATATCAAATCGTCACCACCTCCAAATCTAATTCAAGAAATTTTCCCAGTTTTGTGGTTTGATTACCTACAATGTTGAAGAAGAGCTCGAAGCCTGATTCCAATGGCAAGCAAGCGGTCAATGGCCATTTACAGGAAAATCATATGCTGATCTGGTATTTCGGGAGCTGTGCAACAGAGGATTGAAAAATAGTTAAAGCCCAGGTCCGCAGAGGTTCAGAAGATTCCACTGGCCCTAGGTTGAAGGATTTTGAATCCTCTTTCCAACGGCCCTAGTTTCATTGCATTCTGACGACGGGGCTGATCGCAGCGGCCGTTTTCGCCGGAGCGCGCGCTGCTAAAACAGCAACCTCAGCTCGTGGACAGCAACTTCAAAGCTTGGAGATCGGGACCGATCGACCCCCGATCGGTGTTCCCGGCCGACCGCCGTCCGTGGAGGCGCGCCACTAGGGGTCCCCATCATAGTGGGTCCCACCCCCACAGATCCGGAGGACAGCGCCATCCGTGGGCCCCGCGGGCCCGCAGAACCCGCCGTTCGGAAAGCACGAAAACGCGGAGTTCGGCCCCGTCGGGCGACATCAAGATGCTGCCCGTCAACCCAATTTGCGTGATTCCCGGGCCCCGCATGTGACCTTTTACCTCCCTGCGTGGAGTGGGTCAAATTATTGTATTTCTGTAAAATTAGGTTAACCGGGAGTCCGCGATTGGCCGGGGTTGTCTTCGCCATGCCGGGTTCGTGGAGGTAAAGTCTTAACTTCTTGGCGTTCATTTGCTTAGCTAGTATACGGCCTTTTGCCGCTGCCGAGAGTGTAGGTACTAGCCCGTGTGTCCATATCACCGCTGTGAGAGTGAGTGTGACCCGTCCCGTGACTCGATCTGAGTCCGAAAGTTGAGTCGGACTACCCTTGACCTCTGCCGGTTCCTTAACCGCGCACAGTCCGCGCTTTCCCTCGCTTGGGACGACGAGTGAGCTTCCACTTCTGTTAGCGACGTTTTGCCACTAGGAGCTCGTAGTGTCAGGCTTAGTGTCTCCCTGGTGTGTGCTGCTGGTCGCGTCTTCATCTAGAGTCCGAGGGTGGCACCTAGTAGTGTCGTCTCCCGTGTCCGTCCCGCATCAGTTTGGTATCAGAGCGAGTCGAGTCTAGGGTAGTCGTTGCATATGTCTTGCATAGTATAAGTCGGGTCTAGGATCATCATTTCAAAATAACAAAAAAAAAGTGTTTTAAAATTGTATTTCATCCCGATAATCTTGTATCTTAAAAGGTGTTGCCCGAACGTTAGGCTATGCCAATCGGGAAGGCCGCACACTTGCGGGAGTGATTTTTGGATCGATTAACTCCACCGCGTACCGGATATTGGTTTAGATCTAGGTGCATTAGTCGGTGTTTACATTAGTTAGTGCATTCCAACCTTGCATAGCCAGTCTAGTGTCATGTCCAAATGGCCTTGCATATCCATTCCTAGGGATCCATTCCCACATTTTGGCAACTATGGCCAACCCGTGCCGACCCGTCCAAGGCGATAGGTCCGTGTCCGAGTACATCAGGGACTTCGAAGTGTACCGGTTTGGAAACGAGAGCACCACGATTGCCTCTCAGTTCCGGAGAGGTTTGCGGCTTCATTTCCGGTATGAATGTCTTATCCGTGACGCGTTCTCTTTGGCGCAATGTTATCAGGTCGCTCTTGAGGTCGCGCCTTTCGAGGCCCAGTTTGATGCCGCCATTCGACGAGCAGATGCCGCCCTTCAGCAAGCCTCTACCTTTCAGTCGATTCCCGAGCCGGTCGGACAGCCTACCCCACGGCCTTCCCCACCCATGAGAGCTCCATCGCACTCACCTTCCGATCTTATTTCGGAGCTCTCTCATTTGGAGCCACCAAAGCCCGAGCCACCCGTATTTCTAACGGGTACACTTTTCATAGCCGAGCCACTCCTTAGCTAGCTCAAAGATGGCTTGGTCCCACTTCCCTTCCCATCTATGGACCCTATCCAACCTCTGGTGCCAATAAATTCATTTTACACCACTTTCCGGTCTAGTCACTATGTGGATTCATTGGACGACCTTCTTAAAGGGTTAGACCGGCAGTTGGCATTTACGCACTTGTTGGCTCCAGGCTTCGACCGACCCACAGGTCATAGTTTCACTCATCCCGCTTTAGGGTCCATCACCTCCGTGTACACCGTCGGTCATGTTACCACGGAGGTTCTTCTACTCCTCCCGCTACCGGCCGAGTCAGAATTCATACCCTTTTGTCCAAGGGAGGAATCATACTCCTTACCTACGATCACCGTCCCACCTGTCACAATGCATGAAGGTGACCATCCACACCTTCAAGACTTCTACACATGGGACAGTGACTTGTGGGAACCCACCACAAGGGGTCATACCTTCTTTGATCCCTTTGACCCATTCACTAGTGAGTTCATATTGCTCTTACCTCTACCAGACGAGCTCCACCACTCTCCCTTCCATGACCCTTTCTCTCCCATAGAGAAGTCCATACATCCTAGGGAGTCAGCTGTTTCCCTCATCCCCTTAAGTGACGATGGGTTGGCTTACACTGGGGATTACTACCCGGTGTCAAAAGGGAGCCACATCACTGGATACCTAACTCTCCTTGATCCTTTTGACCATTTCCCATGGGAATCCATCATGGTAGGTCACACTTTTTTCGACCCTTTCGACCCCTTCCCTCGGGAGTCCCGTGACCCACCACTTCCCATCCACACCCTTTCTTCATGGGTCAGTCCTTCAGTTCACTCGGGAAATAGAGAAAGTGAATTTGGCCTCCCGGGTCCACCTAAACCACTCAAACATCCCGGACTTCCCACATCCAAACCCAATGTCCATGGTTGGTGCATCATAGGATGTCTAGGAGTCCACCATGACATTAACCTCCGGTTATGTCAAATGCATGCATGGCACACATTCGGATGTCCTGGACCACCTTGCATATGATTGGGTTTTACTAACTGTAGGGTTGTTTAGGGTCGTGTGTGCATCCGTGTGTTTCTTTTCTTTTGCTAAGCATGTTAGGTCGTGTGTGCATCCTGTGTTTCTTTTCTTTTGCTAATCCTGTTAGGAGTCTGCATGACGATGTCCGTCGTCACAGTTAAGGCCAGCAATGCATGGTACAAGGAGTTAGCCGATGTCCACCGACACCACCGAGAGTTCCAGGAGGGCGAATACGTCATGATCAGGGTAAGACCTGAACAGTTTCCCTCTGGAACCGTTAAGAAGTTGCAAGCTCGCGGAGCCGGTCCATTCAGAGTGTTGAAACACGTTGGATCCAATGCGTACATTGTGGACTTGCCCGAGGAATATGGTATAAGCTCTACCTTCAATGTATCGGATCTTGTTGCATATAGGGACCCAGCGGTGATCCCTAGTGAGCCTTTTGAGCCATCTCCTCCCCTTGAGAGTGATCCCACACCTGAGTGTCCACTTCCACCTCCAGCCCCTTTTTCACGGCAGCGTGAGCAAATAGATCGTATACTGGACGAGCAAGTGACAGTTACTAGGAGTGGATCTTACCCGCGCTACCTAGTGCGATGGAGAGGACGGCCCGCTACTGAAGACACATGGATCACACATGGCGAGTTGCAGCGGATTGATCCTGACCTTTTGGAGCGATACAGGAGCGATGCAGACCCTTACTCGACAGGGTCGAGTTTCTCCCACCCGGGGAGATTTGGTGCGGACACCCGAGCAGTTGATCGGCACGATACGCCGAGCCACCGGTACCGCACACGGAGCACGACACGAGCCACCTCAGCGTCCATCTGGCTCGGAGACAGCCTGGAGACTCCGCCTTGCGCCTCCCCACTTATTATATTTAGTTAGACTTTATGGGTGTTTAATTTGTGTTTATTTCGTTGCATTCGGTTTGACATTTTGATTGTAATAGGGGCTTATGTGCAATTCGGACCCCGTGGGCCCCACGGGCCCCCCAGGCCCCACCCCATTGGGCCACCTTAGCCTAGGGTCCCACGTGGGGTCAGTCAACATGCCACATGGGAGCATCTAGAAGTTTGAATGGGAATTGGACACATGGGGGACAATGGACTAGAAAAGTCCACATGGGAGGCCACCTACCCCCACCAACTAGTCCACCCTATCTCCTTGGTCCAAGGGCCGCCCCCCCCCCCTTTGTTTTTTTATATTATTTTGTGTGTGTGTGTCACACTCCATCCCAACCCTCCATTCCCATCCCCTAGATCCAATGGTTGTGGATGGATGTGAGATGTAACCTATTTAAGCTTGTATTTTTCATTTTAGTAGAATTAATGCCATTTGGAATCAATGAAATTGTTGGAGCTCCAGCTTGGTGCACCCCTCTCTCCCCCCTTGCAGCTGTGAAGGTTGCCTCTGGAGGTGTGACTCCTCCCCTATCAGTTCCGGTCATCCTCGCCGCCGCCACGAGCCGCCACCGCACCGCCATCGTCTTCATCGGAGTTCTGCCCGTGCAGTACCACAGCAACTCCCACGAAATTCCCAACTCAGCCAAGAGTTCTGATCGACCTGGGGATTTTACTGGAGGTTCCATAGGTGTCAAGGATGTCCCAAAAAAATTAGTTTGTTATTCAGATCCCGTTTCATAATTTTTGATTTTTGTTCCCTCTTTCATTCTAGTTCTGCCAACAGTCTGTCCAGATGCATCTCCGCCCTGAGTTTTAGGTCTTAGGTCCATGTTTTGATTTTATTTAGTCCCACAAATTTTACTGGAGTTTCCTTCCATCCACCCCTTCATCCATAATTTTTCTAAATTTCTGGTTCGCCCATTTCATATTTTCTAAAAATCGTCTACAGTCCCATCTACAGTTCTATCCACCCGTTCCCAAATCTGACCACTAGTCACTCCAAAAATCATATCAAATCGCCACCACCTCCCAATCCAATTCCCAAAATTGTTCCAGTTTTGTGATTTGATTACCTACAATGTTGAAGAAGAGCTCGAAGCCTGATTCCAACGGCAAGCAGGCGGTCAACGGCCATTTATAGGAAACTCATATGCTGATCTGGTATTTCGGGAGCTGTGCAACAGAGGATTGAAAAATAGTTAAAGCCCAGGTCCGCAGTGTTTCAGAAGATTCTACAGGCCCTAGGTTGAAGGATTTTGAATCCTCTTTCCAACGGCCCTGGTTTCATTGCATTCCGACGACGGGGCTGATCGCAGCGGCCGTTTTCGCTGGAGCGCACGCTGCTAAAACAGCAACCTCAGCTCGTGGACAGCAACTTCAAAGCTTGGAGATCGGGACCGATCGACCCCCGATCGGTGTTCCCGGCCGACCGCCGTCCGTGGAGGCGCGCCACTAGGGGTCCCCATCATAGTGGGTCCCACCCCCGTAGATCCGGAGGACAGCGCCATCCGTGGGCCCCGCGGGCCCGCAGAACCCGCCATTCGGAAAGCACGAAAACGCGGAGTTCGGCCCCGTCGGGCGACATCAAGATGCTGCCCGTCAACCCAATTTGCGTGATTCCCGGGCCCCGCATGTGACCTTTTACCTCCCTGCGTGGAGTGGGTCAAATTATTATATTTCTGTAAAATTGTGTTAATCGGGAGTCCGCGATTGGCCGGGGTTATCTTCGCCACGCCGGGTGCGTGGAGGTAAAGTCTTAACTTCTTGTCGTTCATTTGCTTAGCTAGTATACGGCCTTTTGCCACTGCCGAGAGTGTAGGTACTAGCCCGTGTGTCTATGTCACGGCTGTGAGAGTGAGTGTGACCCGTCTCGTGACTCGATCCGAGTCCGGAAGTTGAGTCGGACTACCCTTGACCTCCGCCGATTCCTTAACCGCGCACGGTCCGCGCTTTCCCTCGCTTGGGATGACGAGTGAGCTTCCACTTCTGTTAGCGACGTTTTGCCACTAGGAGCTCGTAGTGTCGGGCTTAGTGTCTCCCTGGTGTGTGCTGCTGGTCGCGTCTTCATCTAGAGTCCGAGGGTGGCACCTAGTAGTGTCGTCTCCCGTGTCCGTCCCGCATCAATTTCACCCAAGTCAACCAAGTTAATATGATGGGAAAAATTTTATTGTCAAAGTTTTGGTGGGCCTTTAAATGTTTTTAAATTAAGATTAATTCTCTCAAGATAGGTATCCTATAGGGAATAAGGTCCAACTTTGGGTTGACTAGGGTTAACTCCTTCACAACGTATGCAAATGCAAGCCTATGAGGTGGAAAGGTACAACTGGCCCGGCGTCCGTGTGGGAATCCACGGCTCGCGGGGACTTATAGAGGT
The DNA here is from genome assembly GCA_022559845.1 of Amorphophallus konjac. Classification (NCBI taxonomy): domain Eukaryota; kingdom Viridiplantae; phylum Streptophyta; class Magnoliopsida; order Alismatales; family Araceae; genus Amorphophallus; species Amorphophallus konjac. Next base: position 236,084,899 of record CM040118.1, on the reverse strand, counting down.
CCCGGATAAGATCACCTAGTCGAGCCCAAGGAATATGAGAGCGAGAGGATCACTTACCGAGGGGGAATGCAACTACAATATGGCAATATGCATGATCATATGTGCACCGGAGTGCATGCAATTTCTAGCCTAAATCTAACAAATCAAGATATAATGAACATATGTGAACATAACAATATGGATGCAAACAAAGTGAACAATATGAGCATGAAATGCTATCTAAACATAGACATACACACCAAAATCGTAGCAAAGCATGAGTAAAGTGATGGGCACTAGAGGTCCCACCGTGATCGCCAAAAAAGGGGTGTAGATGTGGAAAATGTGGATGTGTATATGCGTGCCGATCCCACAAATCACATGAATAAGCATGAAGGCATATGTGCACCAATCAAGTGAATAACATGAATATGTGGCTATGTAAACATGGTAGCATGATCATACAATCAAGACAAAGGCGATAAAAGATGTAAAAGAATACCGTGATCGTCACCAAGGAATGACAACGCCAAAAGAATATAAAATACTAAGTGCGTAGTGTACCTTGGAAAAAGAGGATGATCGCGCTCAATATCAAGATGCGGGGACTATGTGGATTACCTCTCCTTACCTTCCAACCGGATAGAAGGTAAGGGCCTCACTTTCCATGCTTTCCTGCGAAACAAACACAAAACAAGAGGTAAAACCCATTAGAAAATACTAAGTGTAGAAATCTGCCAAAGTGCATAAAGTAGCATGAAAGATTGAGGGCAAACTTACCAGGGGAGAGTTTTTAACCCCTATGGAATGGTGCAAACAATAGGTGTGTATATTGTGATGAGACTAGAGTGCAAATATTGATTTAATATGTCATGATGAACATAGATAAAGAACGTGCAAAAGTGCAAGTCACAAGAAAAACCGTGCAAACAGTGTAAAGTGGGTGCAAGGACTGATGCAAACAGTAGGATAAACGAAGTCCAAATGGGGATAAATTTGGGATGACAGAAGCCTTGAGTGTTGTAAAGAAGCAGGAACAAGAATCACTCAAAAAGCAGGTCGGGACAGAAAGTTATGACACCGGAGATTTGGGAAAAATATGGACTGTACAGAAAATTCAGAATATTGTACAAAATGGGCTCAAAGAATGATGAATATCTCACAAGATAGAACACCAAAAGAGGAAAGAGTGGATGCTATGGAAAGGTGAGAGTGTTGTGGTGAAACTAGGGCAAAAAGTAGGGTTTAAAACGGGGAAGACATCAGTGGAAAACGGGGTGGAAAACTCAAGAAAACAGAAGGGTGTAGAACATGGGAGAAAAATGACTAAGTGTAAAAATAGAATGAAAGTGCAAAACTCAGAAAAAAATACGAAAGCAGATGATGAGGTAATGAGCCCAAAATCAAGGAACACAAAGATTATACTTCCCTCTAGAGCCTGGAGTTGAAAGGATGGATCAAGAGTGCCCCACAGCCTCGCACCGGCGACGCAAACATGCCCCCGTCGCAAGAAATCTGAGTTTCAGCAAAGTGCAGAACAGTGTGGTGAAACCTCAAAAGTAGGGGCTTGGAAGAGGGGGAAAAGATATGAGAAATAAGGCAAACATATAATCAACGTGAAGCTAATACTCCCCTCTTCAAGATGGAGTTGAGGTAGGATGAAAATGTTGAAGCATGACTCCGCACCGGCTTGATGAACAGGCCCCCGTCGTGGACTTTGTAGCAGCAATCAGCAAACTGTGATGATTTACCAAAAGTAGGGGCGACGTTGAGAGGGCAAACGTTGATGAAATTGAGCAAACAAGGAACCAAAATGAAGCTTATACTTCCCTCTTCAGGCTAGGGTCGAAGGGTTGAGTCAACAATCCAGCATGGCTTTGCCATCGCCTTGGAAACGTGCGCCCGTCGCACATGAAATATGGGCAGGTTTATATAGAAAAAGTGGTGAAAACCCCAACTTTCTCCCACGATTCCAGAAGATAGAGTCCACCAAATCTCGAGATATCTAGATCATTCCCGAGATAATAGTCAAGATAAGGCGTAGGAACATATAGGACTCTTTTTGGTTGAAGATTGTGGAAGTTGTGACTCTTGGAAGAAGCCTCTGGAACCTAATCTGCAGGGTTTTTTGGTTGCACGAAAAGCAGAAAAGCCTGATATTGCGGCCATGATTACAAGAGATATAGCCCATCAAAATTTGATTTCTATGAACCAAATTAAAGATAATACAAATGGCTAGAAGTAGGAAAAAATGGGGATCAATTTGGATAAGTATTCTAGAAGTTATGGCCACCGCAAGATAGGCACATCGCGCAGGTTCGTGGAGATAGTCTAGAGCAGGCTGGACTCTTATTGGATAAATGGTCGGACGACCGACCGTTAAGGGTTAAACGGTCGTCAACCGACCATTTGCAACAATGAACGGCCATTAGCACGCCCGTTTAAGGTAGACCTTGCGCGACTTTGGAAATTGGATCATATCTGCCAAACGGTGCAGAATTAGCAAAAGTGGTAGAAGATAAAATTATAGATAACTCAAAAATGAACAACTTTTATGAAGAAAGTAAGATGAGAAAATGATCATAAGAGAGAGAAAATAGGATTAGAAGAGAGAGAAAGAATATCGGGACATAGGTGAACAGTGCAGTCTGCCAAAAAATTGTAAATAACTTGAAATCTGTGCAGAACTGACCAATGAAAACATATTTGGCAAATATTCAAAAGAAAGAGTACCCGATTTCGTTATTGGGTTAGCCATACACTTCACATGTTTCTAGCGATTTACATGAGAATAAGAAATTATAGGGATTTGAAAGATGAACAACTTTGGTGCATGACACATTTTGAATAGAGGAAAGGAAGGGGGTGAAAAAGGACCGTTTTCAAGACTACGCAACGAAAGGGGCCTGAATGCTTGAGGGAAGCCGGCCTAAATGGGCCGTAAGGCGACTTTGAAGGCCGGAAGGTGACAAGATAGGCTCCAGGGCTCTATAAAATCCTGATCTCCAAGGCTCAACGGGAATGGAATAATGAAATGGGCTCGAAATTCATCCAAGAAAGGCTCCAAAATAATGGGTAATTTGGGGCATCAAAATGACGAATAAGAGAAATGACTCAACTTGCAGGCTAAAAATGGGTGTCAACAGTCGGGCCCCACGTCTTGCAGCCAGAGTCCGGCTGAGGGGAAAAATAGTTAGAGGCCAGACCTGGGACGCATGGTCTGTGTGTGCACACGTGGTTGGGGGCGGTTGGACCCACGTCGACAGGCGTGACCCCAGCTAGTCACTTGCTTTGTGGTTACTTGTTCGGTGTCCGTGCCTCTAGTAGGCGCTACCACGTCAAGCAGTTCACTTGCGGTGAGATGTAAGACGTCAGGGGACGCCACCGACTGTGCTTTTAGTGGGAGGTACTCCTGTCGAGTCGGGAGTGACAGACCGTTAGCTTTAGTGAGTTCGACCTTCAGGTTTTTGGTCGTGTTGACCGTTGAGTGCCGGGTGTTTCACCGTGGCGCGGGTGTCGGTTCTTATGCCGTGAGATTGGTGCTAGTAGCTTTACCGAGGTTGCGTCTTGTTGGTGCGGTGTCTGTGACCGGGTGGTCGGGGTTGCACCTTGGATAGCGTGTCCAGGTTAGCCGTGTCCTGGGAGACAGGCCTCTACGGCGTGGTTACCGTGGGTTTTTACTTCGGTAAGTGGTACTAGTGTGGTTCGGTAGCCCCCGACCGTGAGATCGGGTTGTGCTTCTAGTACAGTAGGAGTAGCTGTAGTGCCGAGTTTTGACCGGCCACCGGTTTGCTGTCCCGACTGTCGTTGTAGCTTTCCTTTCTGCTACCGCCGTTATTTCCTGTTGGGGTTCCGCGGGATCCCTGCTGAGTCTCGGTTTTGGAGACTCATTCCCTGCTTTTCAGGTGTGACGGCTCTTCCTCGTGGTTCGAGGGTGCGGTACGGAGGTTCTCAGTTGCCAGCTCGCCGGGCCGAGTGTTCACTCGGCATGTGGTACACTTTACTGCTTTAGACTGTACTTTCTGTTGGATTGGACTCTGTTGTAGCAGTAGTTGTTTATTTATTTCTGTTAATTATTGAATTTTCCTACTTTATTTCCTATTTCTTTGTACCTCCACACTCCTTTTAGCCCTTCTGAGCCCTCCCAACTTGTGGGCGGCAGTTCAAGTCTCGGGTTATCGGGTCTCTCTCGGTAATGGATTCTCAGGTCGTTACAGCTGGTATCAGAGCAGTGGTTGTGAACGTACATAGGAATTCGAAATATTACAGTGATTAGAGTCCATAAGGTCCAGTACAGTCGGCAGCTGGCTTAGGGTTTTGTGTTCACTTTCTACCTAGTTTCTCATTTGAGAGGTTGAGTGCGCTGTGCGGCGCTGTGAAGGTGGTTGTTGTCAACGGCTTTCGTGCCAGCATGGAGTCTAAGGATCGAGGTTGAGAGCTTCTCCCTCATCGGTGGTGGCCCTGGTGTTGTTGCGTTGGGCAGAGGTTGTTGGCAGGCGTGAACTCGCGGTGCTACGTTCAGGGAATCTACAGTGTGGTCAGGTGGCTGGAGAGGATTGTTCATGGTTAAGTGGCCGTGAGCATGCTCTGAGGGAGCTGCTTTCGGTTTTATCCACTCCAGCTTGAGATTTTGATGCGGGACGAGACACGGACACGACAAGCTCGCGATCGTCCCTTAACGAGGGAAGCGTCGGATGTGCGCGGTTGAGAAACCGGCTGTGAGCTAGGGTGGTCGGCTCTCACTTGTGCCCGGATCGGGTCACGGGATGGTAACGCTCTCTCTCGCAGCAGTGGTGATATAAATAGAAAGCGAGCTAATTACCCTATCATGCTCTCTAGCAGTGGCACAAGCAAGTATATATGAAAATTAAGTAAAATGCCAAGTAAGGGAGCGAATGCGATACCTCCACGCGCTCGGCGTGCGGACGACGGGCCCGGCCGAACTCGTGCTCCCGGGACAGTTAATACATGAATATTACAGCAATGGAAATATGCCCACTCCACGCAGGGAGGTAAAGGGTGACACAATGGGGCCCGGGAGGACCGATTTCGGGTTGACGGGCGGCTTTCCGCGTAGCTTCGGCAGCACCCGAACTAGTGACGGTGGGGCCCACGTGCTGTCCGGAGGGGCCGTGTGGGACCCGGTGGCACCACTGTGGTGGGGACACTTATGGAAGTGATCTCCGGGCTGGCGGCACACTGGGACGTCGCCCGGAGGTCGGGCGGTTCCGATCGGCACCCGTCAGGTTTGCTGTCCACGGACTGGTGGTTGCTGTTTTACTGCGCGCGCTCCGACGAGAATGGACGCTGCGATCAGCCCCAATGTCGGATCGACACGAGACTGGCGCCATTGGAAAGCTAGCTTGAAGTTCTTCAACCTAGGGCTAAAGATCTAGCCTGGATCTACTCGGATCTTGACTTATGGAATTTTCAATCTCCTATTGTACAGTTCTTGAAATCACAGGTCAGCAGAGAACGTCCCTATGGATTTCCTTTTACTATGAGGGAGACGTTCGAATCAGGGGTTGTGTTCTTCAGGAACGTTGTTGGAATTTGAGCTGGGAAGACAGCAAAATTGGTTTGGACCCGTTTGGATGTATCTATGATTTTCTGTGATTTATTTAGCGGATGAAGGTCGGATCTGGGATCAGGGGGACAAAACTGTAGCTGGGACTGAAAACGATTTTTAGAAAATATGAAATTCACGAAACAGAAATTGAGAAAAATTGTGGATGAAGGGGTGGCTGGGTGTAACCTCCAGTAAATATGGGTGAACCAAAATAAATCAAAAAGTGGACCTAAGATATGAAACTCAGGGCTACTGTCACTGTAGATAGTGACAGAACAGATCTGAGATTGAGAGTTGAACGAAATGGTAAGGATATGAAACGGTGGCTTTTGAACCTGGATTGTTTTGTGGAGATTGGGCTAGACGATAGGAACCAACCCTCAGGAATTCAGGAATTCATGAATTCATGGCTGGCTTCAGGAATTCATGAACTGCACCTCTATCTAGTAGGACAGAAAACCGAAGACGATCCCGTGGCGGCTCGAAGGCGGCACGAACGGCGGCGGCGGCGGCGGCACAAACGATCACCGGAGGTTGAGAGGGGATGATAGAAGGGGAATACACTCTAGATCTAGGGTTGGGGAAGAGGAAACCAGGGGGAGAGAGGAAGGGGGCGCACCAAGCTCCAAGAGACTCACAAATTTTCTGATTTTTCATGCATTAATTCTACTAAAATGAGAAATTACAACTCTTTATAGGTTACATGCCAAAGCCAATATCCACCCTTAGATCTAGGTATGGTGGAAAGGATGGCTGGGATTGGATGTGACCAACCACAAAAATAACATATTTAAAGGAAGCCAATTGCTATTTTTTACAACATGTGGTCAAAGAAAGGAAGGAAAGAAAAAAAAAACTAAACAACCTAGCCTAATGGAGCCAAAAGAGGGGGCGCCCCCCCTTCATGGGCCAAGAACCATCCACAAGCCCATGCTAGACTTGGACCCTTCCAACTTAGTTGGCCCATGAGGGAGTGTAACCCAATTTGGGCCTTAAGTGCATTAATGACCCATTAGAAACCTAATGACCCAATATGGCATAAGCTCCTTAATGGACTCTACTAATGGCAACCTAGCCATGGACTCTACATTACAAATGGCCCATTGGCTTGATATAAGCCTTACAAGGAGCCCAAATGAAAGAAATTACACAATTACAATCTCATACAAGCCATAACACACAAATACACTTCACCCGTGTATAGAAATCACCTTTGATGCCCCATCAATTCTCCCCGGGTGGGAGGAACTCGACCCCGTCGAGTAGGGGTATGGCTGCTCCGGTACTCCGACAGATCCGTCACCGTGCCAAGTAGCGCGGGTACGCTCCACTCCAAGTGATCGTCACCTGCTCATTCCATATATACTCAATATGCGAACTGCTATGGGCTAAAGGTGGTCACTCCGAAGGGGCACTCTCAAAAGAGAAGAAAACAACTCGAAGACTCACTAGGAATCACCGCTGAGTCCCTATAGGTGACTGATCCGGGTATAGAAGTAGAACCGATCCCATACTCATCAAGTGAGTCCACTCGCCTCTTACTCATAAGAGAACGACAACGAGCTTGCACAAGACGCATGCAGACAAACAAACGACACACAAACCATGCAAACAAATCACTCAAAACAAACCACACAAAGAAAAAGCACACTGTTAGTCCGACCCGTACATGGGTGACGGCGGACCAGGACACCCGAATATGTGCCATGCATATACTAGATGTACACGATGGTTGATGGAAGGGAGGACTCCTAGACACCCTAAGATGTACCACTCATGCATTGGTGACCGATGGGATTTGGGTGAAGAAGGGCTAGAAGATCCAAAACTACCTTCGTCATCATCCCTAGATGTAGAGACGGCTTGCCGACTAGACCGAGGGGTATGGGTGGAATAGTGAACTCCTTGGAAGAGGTGGAGGGAATGTGATAGCTCGGGAGCTTCACTAGTGGAGGGGTCAAAAGGGTCAAAGAAGGTATGACCCCGGGAGATGGGTTCCTCCATGACACGGTCCCAATCGTGAAATTCTTGAAGGTGTGAATGCTCACCTTCATCCGTCATAGTGAACGAGACAATGGTCATGTGAAGAAAATAAACTTCCTCCCTCGGGCAAAAGGAAATGAAGTCGGACTCGGCCGACATCGGGAGGAGTAGAAGAATCTCCGTGGTGACACACCCCACGGTGCACACGGAGGTAATGGATCCTAAGGCCGGATGGGTGAAGCTAAGACTAGCGGGTTGGTCAAAGCCTCGGGCCAAAAGATGCGTCAACTCCCATTGTGAATCTAATCCCATAATAAGGTCATCCAAAGTATCGACATGGTGACTAGACCGAAAAGTTGTGTGGTAGGAGTTGATGGACACCAAAGGTAGGGTAGGGTCCATAGACAGGTAAGGGAGTGGGACCAAGCCATCCTTGAGCCAACTAAGAAGCGGCTCGGCTATGTATAATGTACCCGTTAGAAATACGGGTGGCTCGGGGTGAGGTGGCTCCAAGCGCGAATCCGAAGGTGGAGTGGGCCGCTGGGGCTGGGTGGCTGGACATACGGGGTCCCTAAGAGTGATCTTACTGGGTAGGTATGGTGGGCATAAGGTGCAAGTCCTCTTGTCCCAGTCAAGATTGGCCCTTCTCTCTCCTAACCACTTTTGCCCTAAAATGATGCATGAACCAGCAAGTGTGCCGATCCTGCACCATGCGCCATCGGTGTAGAGAACAGAGCCGATCCTCTTATAGAACTCAACACAAGAAAAATCACCATCCCGGACAATCTCGCCTGTCTTGGAGAGAGACTCCACGATGTCAAGAGAAACCCAATTATCCGACTCCCTATCGGTGAAATGGAGTTCCGTTGTGGACCCGTTGGGTAGAGCGGCTTTCATAATGAGAGGGGCAAAACCAAAGGCTCGGTCCATGAGGACATTCATTTTGGCCACAAAAGTTGACCACTCGGACGTATGGTCTTGGGGATCGACCATGGGTAGTGGACATGGACATGCATACACACGGTGACAAGACACTAGACCGACTATGCAAGTTTGGAATGCATGCACACTAAGTACCCTAGACGTAAACCAAGACTCGGTACGTGGCGGAGATAACCGATCCGAAGATCACTCGCACAAGTGTGCGGCCTTCCCGATAGGCGTAGCCTAACATTCGGACAACACCTTTTGATATACCGAGTAAAGGGATGCAATGTGAAAAGACACTCTTTTTTGTGTTTTAAAACAATGATGATCCTAGACTCGACTTAAACCGACTAATGACTCGATGTAAATGACACTCTTTTTTTTTCTTTTTTGACACCCTAGACTCAAACTTGGCTCTGATACCAAATTGATGCGGGACGAGACACGGACACGACAAGCTCGCGATCGTCCCTTAACGAGGGAAGCGTCGGATGTGCGCAGTTGAGAAACCGGCTGTGAGCTAGGGTGGTCAGCTCTCACTTGTGCCCGGATCGGGTCACGGGACGGTAACGCTCTCTCTCGCAGCAGTGGTGATATAAATAGAAAGCGAGCTAATTACCCTATCATGCTCTCTAGCAGTGGCATAAGCAAGTATATATGAAAATTAAGCAAAATGCCAAGTAAGGGAGCGAATGCGATACCTCCACGCGCTCGGCGTGGGGACGACGGGCCCGGCCGAACTCGTGCTCCTGGGACAGTTAATACATGAATATTACAGCAATGGAAATATGCCCACTCCACACAGGGAGGTAAAGGGCGACACAATGGGGCCCGGGAGGACCGATTTTGGGTTGACGGGCGGCTTTCCGCGTAGCTTCGGCAGCACCCGAACTAGTGACGGTGGGGCCCACGTGCTATTCGGAGGGGCCGTGTGGGACCCGGTGGCACCACTGTGGTGGGGACACTTATGGAAGCGACCCCCGGGCGACGTTCCGGTGTGCCGCCAGCCCAGGGAACACTTCCCTGAGTGTCCACACTACAGCGGCGCCACCGGGTCCCACACGGCCCCTCCAGACAGCACGTGGGCCCCACTGTCGTGATCACGCGTGTAGCCGAATCAACACACGAAGCTGCCCGTCATCCCGAATTCGGTCCTCCCGGGCCCCTGGTGTCGCCCTTTACCTCCCTGCGTGGAGTGGGCATATTTCCATTGCTGTAATATTCATGTATTAACTGTCCCGGGAGCACGAGTTCGGCCGGGCCCGTCGTCCGAATGCCGAGCGCGTGGAGGTATCGCATTCGCTCCCTTACTTGACATTTTGCTTAATTTTCATATATACTTGCTTATGCCACTGCTAGAGAGCATGATAGGGTAATTAGCTCACTTTCTATTTATATCATCACTGCTGCGAGAGAGAGCGTTATCATCCCGTGACCCGATCCGGGCACAAGTGAGAGCCGACCACCCTAGCTCACAGCCGGTTTCTCAACCGCGCACGTCCGACGCTTCCCTCGTTAAGGGACGATCGCGAGCTTGTCGTGTCCGTGTCTCGTCCCGCATCAGATTTGTCCAGCCCCTGAGGTGTTAAGGTCGTGGTTTGAGGTGGTAGAGCGGGTGCTCTGATCGAGAAGTGTGCTCTGGTGAGCGGAAGATCTTCTCGGTGAGCTGATGTTTCGTCGAGCCTAGTGTTCTTGTCGTGCTCTGTGGCATCAGAAATGACGTGTCGATCCTGATTGTTTTACGGATTTCGAGTCAAGATTGGGCTGTGGTGTCCCAGTAAGTCTTGCTCCTGCGCTCTTGTGTGCGAATGGATTGTGTTCGCCGTGGATTTGGTTTGAGATATGAAGGTTCCGTGGCGAGTTCGGGACTCGAGGATGAGCGTCGACGGTTATCGATTACGGCTCGTGTTGCGGCTCTTGGCATGGTGCGTTGCAGTTTGAGGAATTGCAGCGGTGGTGCATCGAGAGATGTTGTGATCGTGGTCCGACGTGACATTCATCGAGTGTGTCGGAGGCACTGACCTGATGGAAGTGATGGTTTTCTTGGTGCTGGAAGGTTCTGTTTCCAGCGTGCGCAAGGTTTAAGGTCAGGTCGAGCGTGGAGTTCTTCCATTGGTCGGAAGGGCGTTTGGTTTCTCCTTTGGTTGGAGAGTATTACGTTTGGCTAGGATTGCCATCTTACATAATGTGTCCGGATTGGTTGGCCTTGTGTGCCATGAAGTCCGTGCGAGACGTGCTCCTTGTCTTGGCCAGGTGGTTGCATGTAAGATGTTGTGCCCATTCCCTTGTCGTGTGAGGGTGTTGTTGGTTTTAATGTGCCGCTTCTTTTGCAAGATGGGCTATAATGCCAACTATGAGCAAATAATGAGCCAAGTAATAAAGTCAATCAACCTATGAACATGCGAATCATGAACCTAGGCAACCAAAACAAGCTCTAGCATGGGCATGCTATCTCAATCAAGACTAAGCTAAGCAAATAAAGAAAAACACACGCCGGGGCATGGAATAAGGAATAAAGGAAAACACACCGTAGAGGTGAAACAAGCAAAGTAAAGAAGAGATATGATGAAAGAGAAAGCAAACGCCCAAACTAAGGAAAGATGTGATCGCCACCAAGGTAAAAACAAGCCAAAGACCTGATAAATACCTTGGAATAGGAGGATGATGCACCCGCCCACGGGAGAGAGAACAACCAGGGAAACTGCAGCTCCATCAGATGTAACGGTCCAAGGCGGGTGCGTCACAGGACTGTGACGGTCTCACGATAGACCGCTACAACACTCTAACGCGCCTGTGATAGACCGTCAGAGCTTCTGCAGAATAGGATTGGTAATCTTTTGATCTCCAAGCTTTCCAGTCGGCCAGAGAGCTTGGGCCTCGCGCTAGGGAATCTGTAAACCTGCAAAAGAGTGTAGAACACAATAAAAACAACCCAAATTAGCCCTTTCACCATGTAGTATCAATAAACCAAAAAACTTATGAACATGCAAAAGGAGGGGGAAATACCGGGGATATTGGTTTTTTTTAACCCCTCTAGGCATTTTAAAAGATGGGAGGATGTTTTAAATGAATGCAACAGATGAAAGAACGTGAAAGATGGATAGGGACAATGCTATGATTGCTTAGAAGAGGGAAAAGCACTAAGAACAATGACTTGACTGAACTACACCCTTGAAACCGATACTCCCTGGACTTTGGAAGCAGATGGACATGGGAAGCAGCTCTCCTTGGTTGTTTCTAGCTCCAGGATGCGGCAGCACTTCGACGCATACTCCAGATTTCTCCTCCCCGAGCCATGAAGTCAAGGGTTCTATTTATAGGCCCTCAAAGTCTAGGTTCGAGTAGAGGATAATCCAGCTAGAAAGAAGGACGTTTCTTAGCAAACACTTGAAGATAATACTCCCAAGAGTCCATAGAATCGAACGGAAGGTTCTTAGGATGAGTATTGAGAGAGAAATCAAGGAAACAAACTCTTAGTTTGATCACGGAGTAGTAGAGAAAAGGCCAGACTTGGCTGGACTCTCTGTTGGATGTAACGGCTGCTCGATAGACCGCCACAGTGATGTAACGCTCCATGAAGACACCGTCACATAACCTTGTCCACCAAGAAGATAAGATCAACGGGGGAAGTTTTCAAACGTTGGACTCTAGATGAATGTAACGGTCTAGGGTAGATGATGTGACACAACCTCGGACCTAATGCAAGCAAGCACAATCGCATTCAAATGGGCCGAATTGGGCCACCGCTTTATCGACACTCACCCAAGCCCGGGGTAACTTGGCAATGCCAAGGTGAGGTTGAGGGATTGGGCCCTTGCTGGTAGAGGGCCAGCAAGGCCAAGATGGGATTCCCAATGGGTATGGATGCCCAATTCAAGGGGGCCAACAAAGTGCCAAAGGCACCGGTTGTACTTCTCCCACGGTGATCACTCAAGACAACGGGGCTTGAGGACCGGACTCTCACTCGCATAACCAGTGGAATTAAGAACAAATATTGAAAGACAAGCACTAAATGGAGTGAAGGTTTGAGCACTTACTCGACCGGTTTGAAGAAACCGGTCCCGGTCGGAGACGAGGGCGAGCGGGGAGGCGGGTGGATCCCCACACGCCGCGCCGTGGTAGCTTGACCTGCCCAAACAAGTTACAACACTACATCTCTCACAGGAGGGGGATCTTGGGGTGGGGGTTAAAGGATATTACAACCAAAATTACCTCCGCACAGGGAGGGGCCTTCAGCCGGCCAAGCGGGGAGGGGAAACTATGGTTAAAAGCATGGAACGATGAAGTCACCGGTTCTGCCTGCTCTCTCCGAACAAGGACAGGTAGACGGTGTTGCTGCTGTAGAACTCGCTCAAGAATTTTTCTGATGATGAGACTGGTGAGGAAATCTTCGTAGCTGGGAAGGGAATGCCTCAGAATTTCTTCAATTTCTTCTGGAGCCGCTGCTGACCAGGATGGAGGTTTGAACAGAGCTTCAGATTCTCGGACCTGCAGTTGCAGACTTCTAACAGCAGATTGCAGAGAACGCCCCGGCAGCTCCCGACCTCAGAATCAAGCTCCGTGGGAGTCGTTGGAATCGTGGATGAGTCCTCTTCACAGCAAAACTGATGGGGATGCTAAAAGATGCCGGAGAAGACCTGGAGGCTCTGAACAAGGATGACTGGTCGGTGTAGACTGTGGGGAAGCCGATCCGTACAGCAGAGGGAGAAAATTGATAACTTCTGCTACTGGATGCCTAACAGAGTTCCGCTTCTTGATTCTGAAATTTGACAGGGCGATGAAGAACTTTGTAAAAGAGCTTTCGAACGGATTCTTCCAGGGTGAGTCGTGGCAGAGCTTCTACTCAGGTTCAGGGCTTCAGCAGAGGCAGTTATGAGCAGTTGTGGGAGAACGGAGCTTCCGAACAGCACACAGCTCAGATGAAGACGAAACCACTTCTGTTGAAAAGGAGACTGGTAGACGCTTCCAACGGTGGCTCTTGGGTCTTCAAACTCGTCCGGAGGAGGTCCTGGTGGCCGCTGAAAGTTGCTGGTTCAGCTGCTACTTCTGGACTGCAAACAGCAGCTTTGACATAGCCTCCAAGTGACCATAAAAGAAGAAGAAGGGGATAGTATATGGTGAAGGGGTGGATGAAGAATGGTGGGGGGGAAGGTATGGGAGGTGTGGAGGGGTGCAAATGGTTGAGGGGAGGTGGAGGAAGAAGGGGAGGTCGCAGGTTTTCAGCTGGAGGAGGAGGGGTGGGGTATGCAAGGGTGGTGGAGAATGGGTGGAGAAAGGGGCGACCTAGCCTAATGGAGATGGGAGGGGGGCGGCCAAAGACTTGGAGGGAAGGAGAACTCAAATTCAAAATGGTCTTGGAAGATGGGAGATGGTGTGGGGAAGAGGGGTGATTGTGTTGGAATGGGGAAGATTTGGTTGGAATGGGGGAGATGGTGTTGAAATGGGGAAGACTCTACCTTGGAACTAGGGGGGGAAGTAAATGGGGTGTGGGGAAGTGGAGGGGCCTTGATGGAGGTAGGTGGGGGTTGGAGGTGGTTGGGAGGAGGAGGAGAGAGGAATGGGGCGAACCCCCCTTGGGGAAGAGATAGAAAGAGAGAGAGGTGGGGTGGGGAATCACTCCCCTAGGGCTTCTCACCCAACTATAGGATTCACTCCACTAGAATTAAGTTTGAACACTCAAATGGAAATCTTTTGTATTGAATCATTCATTACCTCCAAATGAAGGAAATGGGGCCCTATATATAGGAAACCCACATTTTACAATAAGTCCCTTACAAAAGACTCAATATCAAATAACCGAAGAGGTAGGGGGGGCTCATGGGCCAAGCCCGAAGAATTGGGCCCAATAGCACATTACACAGTCTAATGACACTCAATACTTAGGAAAATAAATGTAAGACCTAGGGACATGACTCAAATAAACTAAAATTACATCAAATGACTCAAGTAAATAGCATAAAAGGATAAGTGGGCCTTTAGAGAGAGAGGCCCGAACTCAAACGTTGCCGGAGTGTGAAGAAGACCCTAGCCAAAGGGAATTGTGGATGATGCCTCCATCAAATCCCCTGGGCTGTGAAGAGCTCGACTCCATCGAGTAGGGGTCTATCTGGCTGTGGTACTGCTCGAGGAGGTCCGGATCCAACCGCTGGAGATCCTCCCGACTCACCCAAGAATCCTCCGAAGGAGGCCGATCCTTCCACCTGACGAGATAGCGCTCATATACCTTGCTCCGAGTGGTAGTGACTTGTACATCCAATATTTGTTCAATTTGTTCACACTGGGCTCTTTTGGTTGGTGGCCTCTCCTCACGGGTGGGTGCTTTCTCAATGGAATAAGTAGGCTCAATCTCCTCACTAGGTACCACCGTGGGTCCCTTATATGGCACTAGGTCGGTGACATTGAATGTGGGACTTATTCCATACTCCTCAGGGAGATCTAACTCGTAAGCATTTGCACCAATGCGCCTCAAGACCTGGAAGGGACCAGCCCCACGTCGCCTCAGTTTAGAGTTGGCTCCCGGGGAGAGCCTCTCCGTCCTTACCATGACAAAGTCACCCACATGAAATTCTTGGTGACGCCGATGAGAGTCGGCCAACCTTTTATAAGCCTCATTCTTTTTGCTGATGTGCTTGCGAATTTCTTCATGCAATTCTCTAATATGTTGTGCAAAAGACTCACCTGAAATGGACACTCTAGCATGCTCGGGAAGGGGAATGGGATCGGAAGGCTTTCTTGGTTTGTATCCATGCACGGCTTCAAATGGACTCATCCCTATGGACTTATTGATGGAGTTGTTATATGCAAATTCAGCCTGGGGTAAGATGAGATCCCAATTTCTGGGGTGATCCTCAACAAGACACCTAAGAAGGTTCCCTAGACTCCGATTGACAACTTCGGTTTGGCCATCTGTTTGGGGGTGGTAGGCAGTGGAGAATTTGAGGAGGGTACCCATCATGTGCCAAAGAGTTTTCCAAATGTAGCTAGTGAATTTGACATCCCTATCGGAGACTATGGTCTTAGGTAGCCCGTGGAGACGGACAACCTCATCAAAGAACAATCGGGCCATATGGGAGGCATCGGAGGTTTTGGAGCATGGGATGAAATGGGCCATTTTGGAAAATCTATCAACCACCACATAGATGGAGTCATGCCTTTTTTGAGTCTTGGGTAATCCTAGCACAAAGTCCATACTCAAGTCTTGCCATGGACGGTCGGGGATGGGGAGTGGGGTATATAAGCCAGTATTTTATTTCACCTGTTTGGCCGAAGTACATGTGCAACATTGACCCACTATTTTGCCTACATCTCTCTTGAGACTTGGCCAATAAAACTGACCCTCAACTAGAGCAATGGTCTTGTGAACCCCAAAATGACCGGCTAACCCTCCCGCATGTAATTCCCAAACCAAGAAATCTCGGAGTGAGGTCCGTGGAATGCAAAGCTTGGGTCCGTTGAAGAGGAACCCATCCTCTAAGACAAACCCCTCATGTTCCTTGCTAGTATGGGTGGTCAAGGTAGTGAAGATGTGCCCAAAGTTGGGACAGCTAGGGTACTCATCCTTGATCCTATCAAATCCGCTCACTTCCACTTGGATAGTGGATAACAAGGAAACTTTCCTACTAAGGGCATCCGCTGCTCGATTCTCACTCCCGGCTTTGTGTTTGATGACAAAAGTGTAGGATTGGATGAACTCAACCCATCGGGCATGTCGGGCATTTAGCTTTTGTTGGGAATTGAGGTATTTGAGGGCCTCATGGTCAGAAAAGATGACAAATTCTTTGGGTAACAAGTAGTGCCTCCAATGTCGGAGGGACTGCACCACGGCATAGAACTCTTTATCATAAGTGGAGTATCTAGTCCTAGCATCACATAGCTTCTCACTAAAGAAGCCTACCGGGTGTCCCTCTTGACTAAGGATCCCTCCTATCCCTATCCCGGATGCATCACATGTGACTTCAAATACTTTAGAGAAATCGGGAAGGCATAGGACCGGGGCTTGGGTCAACTTCTCCTTAAGTTCTTGGAAGGCTTTAGAGGCTGATTTGGTCCAAACAAAAGTCCCCTTCTTGAGACAATCGGTGATTGGGCCAGTGATAGTGCTAAATCCACGAATAAACCTCCTATAGAATGTTGCCAATCCATGGAAACTTCGGATCTCATGAAGGGTGTGGGGTTCCGGCCAATCAATAATCGCTTGGACCTTGTCGGGGTCCATGGAGACGCCTTTGGTGGACACCACAAATCCTAGGAAGGTGAGGGAGGTGGTCATGAAGTGGCACTTTCCTAAGTTGGCAAATAGGCTCTCTTGTCGAAGGATGGTACAAACTTGCCTAAGGTGGTCAAGGTGGGCCTCTTGGGATTGACTATAGATGATGATATCATCAAAGTAGACCACTACAAAGATCCCAATGAATGGCCTAAGGACCTCCGTCATAAGATGCATGAAAGTACTTGGGGCATTTGAAAGCCCAAAAGGCATGACTAACAATTCAAAGAGACCATCTTTGGTTTTGAAAGCCGTTTTCCACTCATCCCCGGGCCTTATCCTAACTTGGTGATAGCAACTCTTAAGGTCAATTTTGGAGAAAATGGTGGCTCCGGCTAACATATCAAGCATGTCATCAAGCCTAGGGATGGGAAACCTATACTTGACGGTGATTTTGTTAATGGCCCGACTATCCACACACATTCTCCATGACCCATCCTTCTTAGGAGTGAGAAGGGCCGGTACGGCACATGGGCTTTTGCTAATGCGAATGAAGCCCTTCTTAATGAGTTTCTCTATTTGCCTCCGAAGTTCAGCATGTTCCGTGGGATTGAGGCGATAATGAGGAAGGTTTGGGAGAGTGGCCCCCGGGACTAGATCAATCGCATGTTGCACATCCCGCATGGGAGGGAGTTGGTCCGGGAGCTCCGTTGGGAACACATCATGGAATTCTTCTAGGAGTTGTTGGATTTCTATGGGATGTGGATTGGTGGGAGTGGCCTGTCCTAGACAAATGATCACCGCACATATAGGTACTCCTTGAACTATCTCCTCTTCAAGTTCTTTCCTAGTGATGAGATGAAGACCCTTGGCCAACCCCGAGGTCCCACATTGTTTGGGAGTTTGGGTGAGGGGTGGGGTTGGAGGGGTGGAGTTCCCCGAGACTTGTATGGTGGTGGGGTGTTGTCCTTGAGGGGGAGTGTACCTCTTGGTCATGGGACGAGGTGGGGAGGGGTTAAGACGGATAGTCTTACCCTCATGTTCAAAGGTGCATTTGTTGCTCCTACCCAAGATGGTGGCATCTACATCATAAAACCAAGGTCTTCCTAGTAGGATGCTACCTACTTCCATGGGTATGATGTCACACCATATTTGACCATGGTATGAAGAGAAGGTGAGGGGCACAAGACATTGAGTGTTGACCGGGATGGAGTTGTTGTTGATCCATGAGACCCGGTATGGACTTGGGTGAGGGGTGATAGCTAGCCCAAGAAGCTTGACGGTATCGGGTGATACGGCATTGACACAACTCCCACTATCCAAGATCACTTTCCTTACATGGCTCCCTATCTTGACAAAGGTGTGAAAGATTGAAGTTCGGCGCCAATCCTCTTCTTGGGGTTTGGTGAGGGTGCACCTAATCACTCCTAGATGGGAGTTGGTAGATGGAGTGGTGTGATCTAGACCCGACTCAAGGTATTGGGCCTCATACTCTTCTTCCCAATCTAGGGAGGCTTCATGATCCTCAACAACACTCTCAAGTTCCTTTTGGGGTGGGGGAGCTTCTTCCTCAATAAGCAAGCAAGATAATCCCTTGGATGGACATTGCCCCGCAAAGTGGCCAAACCATTGACACCTAAAGCATTGTTGACGCCCGCTACCCGAAGTAGTTCCTACATTTGGGCCTTTGGGAATGTCTTCCCTCCGTGGGAGGGGGTGACTAGGGGTGGGTTTGTTTGGAGTGATGGTGGGAGGAGGGTTGTAAGGCCTTCATGGGGTGTTCCCACTTGGATTATGGGCTTTCATGGGAGTGGCCGGAATGGGCCGTGGTCCCATGTTTTTGGGATCGACCGGTCGGGGAGTAGCAAATCGAGGGATCCTAGAGAATCTTTCTACATCCCTAGCTATTTGATAAGCTATCTCAAGGTTATCAACATCTCTCATAAAAAGCTCTCTTTTGATGTGACTTTGAAGCCCATTCCTAAAACGGGACAAGGTAACGGCCGGGTCCTCATGAACTCCACACTTCAAAAGATAGGAGTCAAACTTCTCAATGTATTCAACCACGGTCTTCCCTTCTTGGGTGAGGCTTTGCCATTCATCTAAGAGCATTTGATGGTAGGATTGGGGAAGGTATTTGTTCCTAAGTTGGTTCTTCATACCCTCCCAAGTATCAATAGGCTCTCCCCGCCTAATCCTTCTTAGACCCTCTTGGTTTAACCAATAAGTTTTGGCTAATTTGATGAGATGCATTTTGGCCAACCTTACCCTCCTTTGGTCGGACATAGGGTACCATTCAAAGTATTGATCCATGGCGGTTTCCCACTCTAAGTAGACACTTGGTTCATGGGAACCATCAAAGTTTGGGACCTCTACTTTAATCATCCTTAAGAGAGGGTCATCCGGGTCATCCCGTGGACGCCTTTCATGAATTGGATGGTGTCGGAGTCTCTCATGGTCATGGTAAGGGTCATGGTCCAAGTCTTCCCTATAAATTTCAGCATGTGGATGATAGGCTCTTGGTCCATGGTTCCTAGGATGGAACTCATCCCTATGAGGCTCAATATGTGGAGGGTGGACTCTTGGGTCATTGTTCCTTGGGTGGAACTCATTTCTATGCAACTCACCATGCGGTGGATGAACTCTTGACTCATTATTCCTTGGATGAGGGTCTTCCCTAGGAGGCTCAACACGTGGAGGGTGGACTCTAGGCTCATTATTCCTTGGGTGGAACTGATGCTCTTCAAGCCGAGCAATTCGAGTGGTAAGGGACTCAAGTTGGGCAAGAATGTTGGTAAGGGCAGCATATACCCTATTCATTTGACCTTGAGGTTCCTCCCTAGGAGCATCTTGATTGAGTTGAGGATGGGGATCCATGGGTGGATTTGAAGATGAAGGATCAGATCGGTAACTACCACCACTACGGGTGGACATGCAAGACAAGGGGCCAAAGATGTTGGACACACAATGCAATGGTCCTAGGACTTAGACTTGATAGAGACAAGTCAAAGACTTGCTCTGATACCAATTGATGTGACACAACCTTAGACCTAATGTAAGCAAGCACAATCGCATTCAAATGGGCCGAATTGGGCCACCGCTTTATCGACACTCACCCAAGCTCGGGGTAACTTGGCAATGCCAAGGTGAGGTTGAGGGGTTGGGCCCTTGCTGGTAGAGGGCCAGCAAGGCCAAGATGGGATTCCCAATGGGTATGGATGCCCAATTCAAGGGGGCCGACAAAGTGCCAAAGGCACCGGTTGTACTTCTCCCACTGTGATCACTCAAGACAACGGGGTTTGAGGACCGGGCTCTCACTCGCATAACCAGTGGAATTAAGAACAAATATTGAAAGACAAGCACTAAATGGAGTGAAGGTTTGCGCACTTACTCGACCGGTTTGAAGAAACCGGTCCCGGTCGGAGACGAGGGCGAGCGGGGAGGCGGGTGGATCCCCACACGACGCGCCGGGGTAGCTTGACCTGCCCAAGCAAGTTATAACACTACACCTCTCACAGGAGGGGGATCTTGGGGTGGGGGTTAAGGGATATTACAACAAAAATTACCTCCGCACAGGGAGGGGCCTTCAACCGGCCAAGCGGGGAGGGGAAACTATGGTTAAAAGCATGGAACGATGAAGTCACCGGTTCTGCCTGCTCTCTCCGAATAGGGATAGGTAGACAGTGTTGCTGCTGTAGAACTCGCTCAGGAATTTCGCTGATGATGAGACTGGTGAGGAAATCTTCGTAGCTAGGAAGGGAATGCCTCAGAATTTCTTCAATTTCTTCTGAGCCGCTGCTGACAAAGATGGAGGTTTGAACAGAGCTTCAGATTCTCGGACCTGCAGTTGCAGACTTCTAATAGCAGATTGCAGAGAACGCCCCGGCAGCTCCCGACCTCAGAATCAAGCTCCGTTAGAGTCGTTGGAATCGTGGATGAGTCCTCTTCATAGAAAAACTGACGGGGATGCTAAAAGATGCCGGAGAAGACCTGGAGGCTCTGAACAAGGATGACTGGTCGGTGTAGACTGTGGGGAAGATGATCCGTACAGCAGAGGGAGAAAATTGATAACTTCTGCTACTGGATGCCGAACAGAGTTCCGCTTCTTGATTCTGAAAGTTGACAGAACGATGAAGAACTTTGTAGAAGAGCTTTAGAACTGATTCTTCCAGGGTGAGTCGTGGCAGAGCTTCTACTCAGGTTTAGGGCTTCAGCAGAGGCAGTTCTGAGCAGTCGTGGGAGAACGGAGCTTTCGAACAGCACACAGCTCGGATGAAGACGAAACCACTTCTGTTGAAAAGGAGACTGGTAGACACTTCCAATGGTGGCTCTTGGGTCTTCAAAGTCGTCCGGAGGAGGTCGTGGTGGCTGCTGCAAGTTGCTGGTTCAGCTGCTACTTCTGGACTGCAAACAGCAGCTCTGACATAGCCTCCAAGTGACCCTAAAAGAAGAAGAAGGGGATAGTATATGGTGAAGGGGTGGATGAAGAATGGTGGGGGGGAAGGTATGGGAGGTGTGGAGGGGTGCAAATGGTTGAGGGGAGGTGGAGGAAGAAGGGGAGGTCGCAGGTTTTCAGCTGGAGGAGGCGGGGTGGGGTATGCAAGGGTGGTGGAGAATGGGTGGAGAAAGGGGCGACCTAGCCTAATGGAGATGGGAGGGGGGCGGCCAAAGACTTGGAGGGAAGGAGAATTCAAATTCAAAATGGTCTTGGAAGATGGGAGATGGTGTGGGGAAGAGGGGTGATTGTGTTGGAATGGGGAAGATTTGGTTGGAATGGGGGAGATGGTGTTGGAATGGGGAAGACTCTACCTTGGAACTAGGGGGGGAAGTAAATGGGGTGTGGGGAAGTGGAGGGGCCTTGATGGAGGTAGGTGGGGGTTGGAGGTGGTTGGGAGGAGGAGGAGAGAGGAATGGGGCGAACCCCCCTTGGGGAAGAGAGAGAAAGAGAGAGAGGTGGGGTGGGGAATCACTCCCCTAGGGCTTCTCACCCAACTATAGGATTCACTCCACTAGAACTAAGTTTGAGCACTCAAATGGAAATCTTTTGTATTGAATCATTCATTACCTCCAAATGAAGGAAATGGGGCCCTATATATAGGAAACCCACATTTTACAATAAGTCCCTTACAAAAGACTCAATAGCAAATAACCGAAGGGGTAGGGGGGGCTCATGGGCCAAGCCCGAAGAATTGGGCCCAATAGCACATTACATAGTCTAATGACACTCAATACTTAGGAAAATAAATGCAAGACCTAGGGACATGACTCAAATAAACTGAAAATTACATCAAATGACTCAAGTAAATAGAATAAAAGGATAAGTTGGCCTTTAGAGAGAGAGGCCCGAACTCAAACGTTGCCGGAGTGTGAAGAAGACCCTAGCCAAAGGGAATTGTGGATGATGCCTCCATCAGTAGATGCGTTACAATAAGGTAACGGTCGCACGATAGACCATCACACTCAACGGGCTGTCAAAAGATAAGCTTTGCAAAGAAGCCTCAAGCTTAAGGACTCTGGAAGATGTGACGGACCAGGGTAGATGCGTCAGAGAGATGTAACGCCCCTATGATGGACTGTTAGAGACAATAGAGTTCAAATGAAAATGAGAGCTTACTAAGCTTCGTCCAGCGGAAAGGGATAAGGAACCAGACCCAACCAAGGAGACATGACTCAAGAAATAAACCTCAAATTGACCAAGAAGGCTCAACAAAGGTGAACAACTCAGAGCATCATATAGAATGAACAAGGAGATGACCCAACTTATTAGTCATAAAACGGGTGTCAACAGATGCCCCTCCTTAACGTCCTCTTTGCAGGGGAGCGAGCGGAGGTGAAGCAAAAGCGAAATGGAACATGGAGATGAAGCGGAGATGAAGCGGAGTGGACTGAAAAGCAGGCGTTCAGGTAAACGACACCTGTTCTCAACCAACAAGCAATAGGAATTTTTTGGAAAACCTCAAACTACTCACAAGGAAATAGCCAACCAAACGACGCATGTCTGGAGGAACTAACAACTAAGGAAAGGAAAACATGGCAAGCCGCCGGAGCAACGGAAAGGAAAGAGATAATCAACTAACTCCAGATAGGAATCTTCAGCTAACCAAATCAAGCGAGTAGATCGAAGGAAACCTTCCAACTCAGAGTGGAATGACTCTCCTTACTCAGAATTAAGAGCACATAGTTATCCACCATCACTGAGACACCTCGGACAAATGAAGGCTCATGAATGCTCAAAAATGCATATGATGCATGCTGGGTTAAAAGAAAAAGAAATCATCAAAACAAATGTAAAGAAATATAAAATAACAAGATACTAGAGAATAATATTGCTAGACCAGAGAAACCAGGGTCAGGACACTATCTGTAACCACGGCGTGCAAGACAGAACCATCGTCCCCAAACTTTTCGAACCTAACGGCCTATCCAACGATTAAACATGTGCAGTTAGATCATCATCGTTTTTGTTTAAGGAGAACATCAGATCCCAGAACCCATTAATGACCAGCCAGTTCTCGAGATAATATATCATAAATAATATATAGTAATGCATTAAGGGACAAAGCATCGAGATACAATACCTGACTTACCTGCCCGACGAAAGGCGAGGCGTGATGACTTGTGGGATCTCATTAAATGAAGAGAGGTTAGAAGCATCACCATTTGTAAACATGAATTGCATTAAAAGATAGGACATGAAAAATGCAATCATTCAACATCAATTGGAGCATTATTATTCATCAAAACATTCTGAAGATTGTAACGGTCTAACAAGGGTGCGTTAGACAGTTCTGACGGATCAACATTGGGCCGTCAGAGTCTGGTGGTTCACATCCCCCAATGTAGCATTCAAATGGCCTAACGGTCCAATGCAGATGCGTCAGAGAAGTGTGGCGGTCCTACGATAGACCGTCACATTTCCTGAGCGTTCAAAAAAAAAAAAAACCCGAATGGTCATTCGTTCCATTCAACACTCAATCGCCCAAAACACAAAACCCACAAAACCACCGAGCAAACCCTCCCACCGGTGAAGATGACCGGCGACGAGCTCCCCCGGCCACCCATGGCAAGGGAAAAAGGGAAGAAGGTGAAAGCGATCAAGCGCCTCCGACGCCAGATAGAACGAGAAGAAAGTCCACCGCCGGCGAGCCCTCCGTGACGATGGTAGAAGCAACGGCGGAGGAGGACCCTCCTACGGCCGAGGAAAAAGGAGAGGAAGCCGTCGATGAAGGAGAGGAAGCCATAGCCCCAGAGAAGAAGAGGAAAAGAGGGCAAGACCATGAGGTAGGCCGCCCACCCCTAAAATTTCAAATTTTATTTTTTATGTTCATGTATGCATGAATGGGGGGTAGAAATGGGTCTGAGAACCCATTAGGAATGATTGTAGGCCATTTGGCCATTTTGGGAAGCCAAGGGAACCAAAGGGGAGTACGCCCCTTTGCAGGCAACGTGACGGTCGTTGCAGCGACCGTCACAGCTCTGACACACAACCCCAGGTGCGTTAGGGTGCTGTGACGCTCCACCACAGGGCCGTCAGAGTAACCAGAGGCAAAGACAATTTATAGGGGTTTTCAATTATTCAATTTTTTTGTTATTTTTCATTATATTAATGCAATGTAATGAATTTATGATGCAAATGACTGACTTATGCTCTACATGTGCAGGGGAAAAGAAGAACGAGGATTTCTTGGCTGTAGATCCGGGCAGTGTACCAGGCATTGCCCGAGTTTCAGAGGGAGAGATTGGCTGCAATGGGCTTCGCCGAAGTGCTGAGCATCGAGGTGATCAGAATGGACACTCCACTCCTATACGCGCTCCATGAGAGATGGGATCCGATCAGCCGAGCTTTCCTCTTCCCCTGGGGTCACATGATCCCAACACTGGAAGACATGGCCAGGATCGCCGGATTGAGAGTACACGGAGCAGCGGTGACTGGGTGGACATACGGCGACTACAGAGAGCTAGCCCAGGGGTTGCTAGGGCTGGACTTGATCAGGCCGGGCAAACATCATCCCAGCTTTCAAGATTGAGACTGCAGGACATCCTGGGATTGAGAGGAGCAGCGATAGTGGTCGGCGAGCTACCCGAGCAGTATCTAGACAGGGTGATTGAGCAAGTACGCCCACGAGTGGCGGCGGAGGCTGGACAGGAAGGAGACCGAGTCTTGAGATGGTTCCTGATGCTATTGTTCAGGAAACTGCTCTTTCCAACTCGAGCTGATGTGATCAGTTGCAGACTACTGCCCTTGCTGGAGGATCTGGGCAGAGTGGGGAAGTACGCATGGGGAGCGGCAGCGCTTGCCTTCCTCTTCGAGTCGTCAGCACCACGGACCGACGGACGATGCTGGGCGACTTCTCGCCTTTCCTACATGTAATTCTTTCTTATATGATTATGCAAAGCAATTCATGAATGCAACTGATATTTTTGACACTCAATTCAAATTGCAGATTTGGAGCTTCGTCTACCTCCCGGGGATTGGGCGAGGTACACAGCTACATCCTGAGCAGACCACGATCGCGAGGCAATGGGTAGTAGTGAGGGACATAGGGTCGATCAGTAGATTGACCCAGGCGATCCAGGATGATCTAGACTCATTCCCGCATACGGCAGTAAGCTCCAAACTTAAAATGCTTCTGCATGCCTTAAAAAAAACTTTTAAATGGGTTTTGATTGCTTGTGAATGCTTCTAAATGGACTGACATGACTTTCAGGTGAGATGGACCCCATACCGAGATGTGGGCCACGAGGGACAGCCATGGGTTAAGGCATCCCTGGCGTACAGCGGGCGAGATGTATGGCTGCACTGCATCAACGTCATCGAGCCCCTACACTACCGATTGATCCTGAGGACTCGGGGACTCCATCAGCCAGAGGTGACATTCCCGCGCAGAAATGATGAGCGTCCGGGGAAGTCTTCCAAGGGTATTAGCGGTAATGTGGATTGGTGCGCCCGAATGGCCAAGTACGTGCATGATTGGAACAAGAAAGGCCGGGCGGTGAAGGATCAGGTAGAAAGTGACGAGGCTTACCTCAAAGCCTACTCGCAGCGGTATGGGGACCAGGTGTTCGAGGCACCCGACGACCGGTATGAAATTCTAAACTTAACCCTTGTCTAAATTAAAGCTATATGCTTCTAACTCATGCTTTCTAAATGCAGCTAGACCCTCAGGGACGCATAGCAGAGCTCGAGGGACTCCTTCACGCCACCATCCAGCAACGGGATGAGTACTGGACCGCTTTGGAGCTCCTGATGAAATTCCCTAGAACCTTAGACTTAAATGCTTATGTTTATGATGCGAACGTGACTAACTTTGACTTCTAAATGCAGAGGACCGAAGGATCCCAAATAGTGGGACCAGACGCACCGTCCTTGTCATCACAGCCTGCCAGGGGCAGGGCTGAGCGAGATGCCGAGTTCGCTCGAGCAGTCGCTCGGGCCGAGGAGGCGGAGGCCACCCTCGCAGAGCGGGTAAGACACTAAATGCTTGACTTAAAAAAATGCTTATGTTTATGCACTAAATGCTTAACACACTGACAATGCACAATGCAAACTGCAGGCGAGAGAGCTGACCGCAGCAGTGGCTGAGGCAGAGCGAGCTCGGGGAGAGACTGAGAACCTGCGGGCCGAGGTAGCCCGACTGAGAGGGGAGCTAGAGTGGACAGCTACCCAGGCGGTGGACCTTGATAGATATTGGTTCGAGGCTCGGGCGGCACGGCTTCAGATTCACGATTTGAAGATTGAGCTACGGGCGGTGGAGCGGATGGTCGGGACGATCAGCCGTGGGCCAGGACTGAGTGGATCCCGAAGTGCGACAGCAGGGAGCATTCGGAGTGCAGCACCGAGCGGATCGATCGGCAATTATTTAGCTAGTTCTTCCAGACGCCGGAGGAACGAGGAGGTAGATCAGTGA
Source organism: Amorphophallus konjac (assembly GCA_022559845.1). Taxonomy (NCBI): domain Eukaryota; kingdom Viridiplantae; phylum Streptophyta; class Magnoliopsida; order Alismatales; family Araceae; genus Amorphophallus; species Amorphophallus konjac. The sequence continues at coordinate 236,058,327 of CM040118.1, read as the reverse complement.
CAACCCCGGGAGGAGGAGCACAGCGCCATGGGACCACCAGCCAGGTGGCAGGAGGGTGCTGGTGACAGTGAGGGCCCGAGGGACAAACCGGCTGAGTGACTTGTACATGACTCATGAAAAATGGAATGAAATGAAAATTCTTTTTTATGTTTTGTGTGTTATGTGGATGAATGTGTGAATGAGTGTGCATGGATGGAATGCATGGATGTGAGAATGAGATTGAATGTGAACGTGTAAATGTATGTGAATGAATGGAGTGTAATTAGTGTAAGACCGGCTGGTCAAACCATAGGCAGAAAGGAAAGAACCAAACCCATAGCAGAAAGCGTGACGGTCTAGAGAAGACGCGTCAGAGCAATGTAACGCACCATAAAGAGGTCGTCAGAAATGACAGAGGGTGGACCTCATGCAGGGTAGCAGAAAATATGACGGTCCAGGAACAAAGCATCAGAACGAGGTGACGGTCAAATGCCAGACCGTTAGACATGACAGAACGAAGATGGATTTGAAGCAAGATGCAAAAAATGTGACGGTCCAAGAACGGAGCGCCAGACTGAAGTAACGGCCATAACTCAGACCGTTAGAAATGATAATGAAAAATTGAGCAAATAATGTGTAGTAGGAAGGTGACGGCCCAGGAATGGAGCGTCAGAGTAAGTAACGATCATAGCTTAGACCGTCACACATGACAGAATGAGGTTGAACTAAAAAACATGCAGCAGGAAATAAAACGGCCCAGGAATGGAGCGTCAGAGGCATCTGACGGTCTTACGATAGACCGCCAGAGAACAAAGTGTACTCTGAGACGGATTGTGCCGTGAGAGTCCAAACTCGAAGTAAGGACGCCTTAATCCTTACTAGAACTCTCCTAAGCTTGGGATAAGGCCTTCTAACCCAAATCTTATCATTCTAGAGCCATAATCAAGCCTTTAAAACCTAGGAACCAGCCCAAAAATCGTAGCTTTCCTTAATTCTCTGCTTCAAGGGCTGAAAAAAAAACCTCATTAAGGGCAAGAAACACCATGAAGAGGAGCTTTGGAGCGATAATCATGGAGGAGAAGGTTTACACCGGGCCTAAAGCGGCCAGGAAAGAGCATGGGGATCTGCAAAGGCTGACATCAATCCCCAAGCATCTTAGCTCAAGTTCCCAAAAAGTGGTAAGTTCTAAAGATTTCAACAAAGTTCATCAATCAATTTCTGCACTTCCTTCTTATGATTCTCTCTTCTTCTTCTTCTTCCTTCTTTCTAGCCTTTTCCTGGTCCAAGGTGTTACTCCAGCTTAAAGTGGGTGGCTCCCATGGTCAAAGAACTCCCTTTAGAAGTTTTAACCATCCTTAGGGCATGGCACCTCCAACCTTTATTGGTTTTGGCCAAAAACTTTCAGAAATTGTCCTTAGATTGGGCAAGCATTTCAGCTCTTATAGAATTATGGCATCCACAAACACATACCTTCGTTTTCCCTTCCTTTGAAGCCACAGTCCTATTGGAGGAGGTAGAGACCTACCTAGCCCTTCCTAAGACAAAAGTGGGGGATGAAGATCTAGTGTGCCATACGGTCGAACCTATCGACCCATCCTTGATCCTAAGTGATTTCATACACAACCCAAAGGACGTGAGGACCATGATCAGCCCACACCATATTCACTTGATACCCATGGCTCAATGGATAGTCTCTCATTGTAAGAACAAGTGGGAGAGATATAAAGCAATTGCCAAAGCCGTGTCGGTTTGCCCATGCGGAGTCTTCCTCTTCACAACCACCGACCACCTCTTAGATATCCAAAACCTTAGCATCATCAGCGGGTTGTGACGGGGTTTGTCCATATCTCAAGCAATCCTTTCATACCTTTACGAGGGACTTAGTTCCGCTTGCTTAGGAGGACCTTTGTTCGGCTCCATGATAGCCATCGAGTGTTGGATAGGCGTAAGAGTTAAGTTCCAACCCAAGGAGAACATAACATCAACCAGCCGGATCTTTGGGAGCCACCCTTTGTTCTTCATTGGAGGTGCCTTTGGATTTTCTTCACAGGTTGAATGCAAGACGGCAGACAAGAAAACGCGGGATGAATGGCGCCTCTTCCTCAACACTTTGCCAATAGAGAAGTTCATGATGCATCCAAGAGTTCTGCGGAACACCTTGCTTAGAGTACCCCGGTGACCAGGCCTTGATCTTCAGCTAGTGGGGAACACTTCCATGGCGATCTACAACCCGCACCGGTGCTATCTTGAAATTGGGCTACCCTGAACCGAAGTTCGTGCACTATCACACAACCCTCCCCTTCTAGCTAAGAACATGGGGACCGAGGAGGACGAGAGGGCAATTTGGAACGCACTGACCATGTGGGAGATCAGCAAAGTGCGCCCGTGGCAAGAAGAGATGGAAGAAGATGGTGAGGGACGCCGTAGCTACGTGAAGGAATTGCGCAAGATTCGCCCTCTTGCGGATAGAACATTGAATGTAGCTTGAGCTTTCATCATGAATGATGTAATTGACAATTTGAAGTTTTATCAATCAATTTTATGTTTCATTGAGTTCAATTTAATGACATGGAAAGTGCCTTAGTTGAATGGATGTGAGATCGTTGCTTGACTTAGCTTGAATGTTCTGGAAAACAGAGCTTCTGGAGAGTGTAACGGTCCTGTTTAGGGCCGTCACAAGAGTCTGACGGTCTTGCGATAAGCCGTCAGGTGGGGATAGACTGAGAGTGCTATCCTCAGGAGAGTGTAACGGTTTAATGACAGACCATTAGAGTGAGGTGACGGTCTAACATAGACGCGTCAGAGAAAGCCTAGGAAATGAGTGCCAATCCTTCTGGAGAGTGTGACGGTCGAATGGGTGACCGTTACAGGATGTGACGGTCTGATACAGGTGCGTTACAGAACTGAACCTGGAAATTTGTGAATCTTCAGTCCTGGGTTTGAACCTGCGTTCTGCACACACTTAGATAAAAAAACAAGTCAGATCTGTTCTTAGACTCAACCCCTTACCTTAATGCAAGTTAGAGAATGACCAATTCTTGATAGTTGGTCAAGGGGTGGAGCCTTATTAAATAGGCGGAAAACATAATGGAAATAATGCAATGCGTGCGATGCATATGATGAAACTTTTTTGGATTTTGAAGAATATCTGAATTTTTGTAAAATTTTGAAAATATCTTATGTTTTTCGAATTTTGGAATATATGATTTTTTTTGAATTTTGGAAATATGCGATTTTTTTGGACTTTGAAAATATGTGACTTTTTTTTGGATTTTGAAAATATGTGATTTTTTTTTGGATTTTGAAATATGTTATTTTTTTTGGATTTTGAAATATGTGATTTTTTTGGATTTTTGATATGTGATTTTTTTGGATCTGTGATTTTTTTTTCGAAAACCAGTGCCTCCCCTAACCACGTGGGTCCTTCTCATATCATTAAGAGTTCCCCAGGTTGGCGTGCAAATAGAGGTGACAACCCCTGGCCAAGACCTGATTTGCATGACGGTGCTTCTACCAAGGTCAAACCCTGGGTACTTGTCTCAGTCCTAAAAAGAAAAAAGAACACGGGGGTAAGCTTATGCCAGTTATAGAAGTTCTTAGGGTTTGAGTCCCTTTCCAGACAACCCATTAGAGACTTGGTCTGTTGTGCCGGGGCTTTGTGTCCGTCATCGAACCTTGATCCACTCTAGGAACGCATACGACCGGGCTCATGCGTCCCGCGGGGAAACTATGCTGCCACTCTTGCCATACCTAGTTTTTCTCTTTCTTACCTTTCTGGAGCTTTGGAACTGTGATTTGATAGACTTTTGCAATAAACTTTTGTTTTTTGTCACAAAGATCGCTTCTTTGCTTTGCTTTTTCCTTCTTGCTTTCTGTGGCGTCAGGTCATAACGGACTGCCCCTATTTGAGACCTCCTCTCGTTAGGGTGCCTAGATTGGTCACCGCCTCCTTATTCACCTCTTGCCCCTGGATTCAGCCGAAGAAAGAAATAGATAGGGACTTTGACTTTCTCCCAAAGCATGGCCATGGAGAAATGATGTCTACAAAGTGGGAATCCTGACCAGGGATGTCGTGTAGTGTGTGATTGCCGCACTCGGGGTCCTCTTTTATGGCGAAAGGGAAGAGACACCTCACTGCTGGGGTGACACGTGGTTAGACTCTAAGGAAAGAAACGCTTAAGATACAACCCATTCCAAGCGTGAGTGAGCTCCTCACCTTCGGCGTTCACCAAGCGATAAGCATTCCCTAGATAAGCTTCTTTGACAACGAAAGGCCCTTCCCAGTTAGGTTGCAATTTAGATCTAGGACCTGCAGACCGAATGAATTTGCGTTTCAAAACCATATCACCCTTTTGAAATTGACGCTTGATTACCTTCTTTTGAAAATAACGCGAAACTCTCTTTTGATAAACAGAAATGTGATCGGCCGCGTTCATCCTCTTTTCGTCTAAGAGTTCCAATTGGACGAGCAATGCCTCTCGACGTTCATCGAGATTAAGTTTCTTATCGAGACCCTTAGGGAAGGGATCAAAATCTCATATGGGAGCACCACCTCCATCCCGTAGGTGAGAGCATAGGGAGTTTGTCCCGTGGGAGTGCGAACGGAGGTGCGGTAAGCCCATAGAGCCTCTACTAATCTTTCTGGCCAATCGGAGAACTTATGTGATTCGCATGTTTTCTTTATGATTTTGAGAAGTGTTTTATTAGTGGCTTCGGCCTGACCGTTGCCTTGAGGGTAATATGGAGAAGAATGATGCAATGTAATATTGAACTTCTTACATAGGTCCTTGAGCTCTTGAGAGACGAACTGGGGTCCGTTGTCGGTGACGATGCTGCTTGGCACTCCGAATCGCGAGATAATGTTCTTCATGATGAAGCAGCACACCGTGGTAGCTTTGATCTCTGCGTACGCCTCGGCTTCGGCCCATTTGGTGAAGTACTCAGTGGTGGTAAGGATGAAGGATTTTTGCTTGATCTGAGAATCGGGATCACCGAGCGGGCCGACAATATCGAAAGCCCACATAGAGAACGGCCAAGGAGCAGAAAGAGGATGTAAGGATGAAGCTGGAGCATGAATTTTATCAGCATGAAGTTGGCATTTAAGACACCTCTGGACATAGAGGGAGCAATCTTCCTCTAGAGTGGGCCAATAGTAGCCCTGCCTAAGGATCTTCTTCGCTAGAGCCTGGCCATTAACATGACCTCCACACTCACTAGAATGGGCTGCTTCGACCACCTTCCAAGCTTCATCATCGTCTAAGCATCTCATGAGCATTCCATTAGTAGCACGCCTCTATAGCTCTCCTGCGACAATAGTATACCTTGAGGCGGCTCTCCTTATTGACTTGCGCTGCTCAGCATTTTCCCTTTCCGGGAACGATCCATCTTTGCAAAACAACTCAATCTCATGATACCAGGGCAATTCTTCTTCCTCCAAGATCTCTTCTAATTCTATCAAAGATACTTCCTTAAGCTCTTCCTTCTCAGCCCTCGCCTCCACAGTCTTCCTAAGGTTGACATACCAAGGATCCTGAAGAGAGGGTGCGTCCAATCTCTGAACGATGATAGTCTCAGTACTCCGACTGAGAGGGAAAGATAGAGAGGAAGCGAGGGATGCTAAAGCATCGGCTAGAATGTTCTAATACCGGGGAGTATGGATGTAGATTAACTTACGGAATTGCCTAGCGAGGAGCGTGACCAAATCTTGATATGGTTTGAGCTTAGGGTCACGGGTGCAGTAAGTGGACAGAACTTGCCGCAGGACGAGCTGGGAGTCCCCTACGATATTCAAGTAACGTGCGCCTAGAAGGTAGGCGTGCTTCAATCCAGCTAGGAGAGCCTCATACTCTACGATATTGTTGGTAGCAGGGAATTGAAGTTGATAAGCAAAAGGAATCGTCACTCCTTCCGGAGTGAGCAGAACAGCGCCTATCCCTCAGCCCTGAGAATTGAGTGCACCATCAATGTGCAGAGACCAGAAGAGATGATGAGTGAGAACAAAGAGATGCTCATCAGGGAAGTCATCCTGAATAGAGTCAGTGTAGGGAATCGGGAGATGGGCAAGATGCTCAGCGATGGCATATCCTTTGACTGCCTTCTGAACGACGAACGTGATATCAAACTGAGAGAGGAAACTTTGCCAGCGAGCTAACCTACTAGAGAGGACGTGCTTTTCTAAGGGATAGCGGATCGGGTCCAATCTAGAGATCAGCCTAACTGGGTGGGCAAGGAAATAGTGTTTAAGCTTCTAAGCTACCCACACTAAGGTGGCACAAGTCTTCTCCATAGTGGTGTATTTAGCCTCAGCTGGGTTGAACAACCTGGAGAGGTAATAAGCTGCCCGCTCTTTTCCTTCATCGTCTACTTGTGCTAAGACCGCCCCTAGGGAGTCCTTAATGATCGAGATGTATAGGATTAGGGGTTTCCCAGGGACAGGAGGTTGAAAAACTGGGGGATTGGATAGATATTCCTTTAGGTCCTCATAGGCCTTTTGACAATCTTGATTCCATTCAAATTTGACTCCCGCCTTTAGCAATTCACAAAACGGGCGGCACCTCTGAGAATGTTGGGATATGAATCTTCTGATGAATTGCAATCTACCAATCAGTCCTCGAAGTTCCGTAATGTTCTTTGGCGTAGGCATGTCGATGACGGCCTTTGCTTTATTAGGATCAATCTGGATCCCCCGTTTGCTAACTATAAAGCCTAGCAACTTCCCTGAAGAGACTCCAAAAACACACTTCTTCGGATTCATTTTCAGCTTGTACTCCCTAGCTCTTTGCAATACCTTAGCCAGGAAAGAGGGGTGTTCTTCTTTGGTTCTTGATTTCACCAAGATGTCATCCACGTAGGCTTCCATATAGATATGTATCATGTCGTGGAAAATGGCCATCATTACCCTCTGATAGGTGGCACCTGCGTTCTTCAGACCGAACGGCATAACCACATAGCAGTACGTGCCCTAGGGCGTGGTGAAGGAAGTTTTCTCTTGATCCTCCAGAGCGAGACGAATCTGATTATAACCTGAGTAACCGTCCATGAATGACAAAGCTTCGTACCCAGCAGTGTTATCGACTAGGACGTCTATGTGAGGCAGCGGGAAATCATCTTTGGGACATGCTTTATTAAGATCCCTGAAATCGATGCAAATACGCACCTTTCCATCCTTCTTGATAACAAGGACTATGTTTGCCACCCATTGGGGATATAGAACAACTCTAATGAACCTGGTCTTGTATAACTTATCAACTTCTTCTTTGATCCTTAAGGCCATGTGGGGGTGAAATCTTCTCGACCTCTGTTTTACGGGTGTTGCCTCTGGTTTAAGTACGAGTCAGTGTTCCACTAAAGAGGGGTCAAGACCTGGCATGTCCTCGTAAGACCAGGCAAAAGAATCACTATACTCCCTCAGAACCTTGACTAGATCTTCTTCCACTTGCGGAGGGAGATTAGCAGCAATAATGATGGGCCTTGGGTCTTCTTCAGTTCCCAAATTTATTTCCTTCGTAGGTTCATCCACTGCCGACGATGGCTCGTCAAATCTCTTTAATCCTTGCGCATACAGATCAGCGGTGTCATCTACGTTGCTGTCCTCATCATCAATCGGGTCTTTCTCATCCAAGACTTCATAGACACCGAGTCCGTCATCGCTCCACACCCCTTCTATTTCCCCTTCGTCTTCTATCATGATTGCCGTAGCGACGAACTCTGGATACTTCAAAAGAGCATGACATCGCTGAGCTAGATCCTGTAAGAACCTATCAGGAATGGATTTGGAAGGACGCGCAAGCGAGTGCAGGTCAAGCTCAGAAGGATTGGATGACCTAGAAGAGGACCCTACTTCTCTAGTCCTAACTAACTCTACTTCCCTAGACTCGACAGACCCTACGCCTAACCTAGGAGAAAGGAAATCTAGTGGAAAGGCAGGAGCAGGGGACTCGTGCCCCTGGGAGGAGGATGGAGACAAGGTAGCATAATCTTCCACCGAAATCTCCGTTTCAAATTTGACATTTTTTTTTGGAGATCAGTGGAGATCATATAGCAGGATGGAGGAGGAGGAAGTTGCATGGAGAACAACTCGGGGAAGATGCAATCGAAAAAAGGATCAGAGGATCGAAACCACATCTCGTGGAGTGGGGTGGTGGAGGAAGGAGGAGTGAATAGAGTTGACAGATCAATGGGTGGGCAGCGCCCACATGCACATGGAACAAACAAGATTTCAAGTGGTCTTTCCATGAAATACGGATTGACCATGATCGGGGGTGAACGGGGTATGGACTCCAATTGTTGAAAGAGAGATGAGAGGCGGGAGGGAGACCAAGAAATGATGATGAGTGAGCTCCCCTTTTCTTGCAGATAGCTAATTGGTTTCTTCGGCCTCCATTGAACAAGCCGGGTTTCTTGATTCTTCTTCTGATCATGTCCATCTGGTTTGCTGAACATTTTAGCAAGTGACTGACTGAAATCTGACATATCATCAACAGGTCCTCTTGGTAGCAGAGGTGGACTGGCAACTGTGCAAGATGTATCTTCCTTTTCTGACTGTGCTGGTGATGGATTCAGTGTACTTGGCTGGAGGGGTCCTCTTATAAAGTGTTGGCGGTAGTGCCATGTAAGTGGTCCTGAGTCGCCCAAAACTGATAGTGCAGACTCTCGATAACCGAGACCCCGCCTCCTCATCTTTCTTCCTTTGGGTACTGGCTTAGTACGTCCCTGTAACTGTGCACCGAGGCCTTTCCCCGGTTGGTAACCCAGCTTTAATATAATATCCCAGCCTTTGGAATCTCGGATCTGGGGTTTCATCTTGATATTGACAGGTGTAGTGACGGGCCTGGGAGGTGCATAAGCCCAAGGGAAATCCAGATCTAGTATAGAAATAACGGGCCTGTTGCTGGGCCATAATGTGGGTATAATCTTCTCTGAAATAACTTTGACCAACTGGACCGTGGATGAGCTTTTTAATTTAACCACCCTCTCTTGCAAAGGGAACTTGAGACATTGGTGTGCGGTGGAGGGCTCGGCACTGAGAGTGTCGATCCACAGACGACCCAGGATAGCTTTGAACATGGAATCGATGTCCAGCACATAGAATTCAATGGGCATGGTGAGAGGCCCGAGCTCAGCTTGAATAGTAACAATCCTGTGACATGCCCTCCGAGAATTGTCATAAGCAGCTATAGTAGTGGGGGTCGGGCGTAGAAGCTCTTCTGACAGATTGCAGGCGCTGAGAGTGCTGAGCAGGCACACATTGATAGATGCCCCTGTATCAACTAATGCCGCATCGATGCTGATTTTATTCAAGATAACGGTAATGCAAAGCGGTATTTACCGAGCTTCTGGAGGTGCTAGCTCGGTTTCAGAGAAGGTTATAGCTGGTCCTTTAGAAATAGTTGCCAATGCCATAGGTAAACTGTCGGCTGCCACGTCTTCACTGACCATCACCTTTTGAAGGAAGTTTCTGAGAGCATCTTGGTGAAGGGTAGATCTTTTGATAAGCTCCAGTACGGATATCTTAGCGGGAACTAGATCCAAGTGATGCAACAGATCGTATTGGGTTCCTGGTAACGGCTCGGCTTCTTCCTGCTCAGCAACTGGTTGGGAAGACTGGGGGTTGGAGGTGGAAGGATAATTGCGGTGAAACATACGCTCGCTCCGTAGGGTGAAGTTATAGGCTGCCGCGGCCTCAGATGGGCTCAAGATAAGGGATTTAGTAGGCTCGGTGGGTTGGATGAATGGAGTGGAAGGTGCGGGGCTGATGCTAGGGTGAGAGGTGGCGTTAGCGGAGGTAATGAGTGGCGGTGGAAGGATAATGGGTGAGGAATTAGTGGTAGGCGGGGAAGAGATGATGGGTGCTGATATAGGTGGAGGGAGAACTAGCGGAGGGTTAGATGGAGGTGTAGTGATAGCAGGTGTAAAGGTGAGCGAAGGGGTAGTGATGGTAGCGGGGGTGAGCAATGGCGTATTTACGGGGGTGAATGGGAGAACAAGTGGAGAAGGGGTTTGGTGCGTAGGTATGAGGATGGAGGAAGCGGGGGGATTGCGGTAGTGGTGGTGAAGGGCCATAACTTGCGGCGTGGAGCCATCATCGTCAAAGGACCACCCGGCGTTAGGAGTCGGGGGTTGGACAACGTTAACCTGAGCCGATGCCGGCGGCCGAGGCTACGGAGCGGGAGGATGGTTCAGCATCGGGTTCTGGTGGATCCCCAAGTCTTGAACCGGCTACTGTTGCTGTTGCGGCTACTGCTGCGGTTGTGGTGCCTGTTGTTGCTGCACTTGCTGCCTCAGCGGCTGTCCTCTTTTCTCTTTGATTTGAACAATGGCCTTGTGCATCTCGGCCCAATCAATCCTATGTCCTTCATGAAGGTCATAGACCAAATCCCGGAACTGAAAACACCCTTCGATAGTATGGCCCGGCTGTCTGTGAAATATGCAGTACTTTATCTGATCAACGGCTGTGTTCCAGACGGGCCTTTCCAGAGGAAGTTGGATTGCACTAACCGACATGAGAGCCAAAAATATGTCCGTGAGGGACTCGGGTAAAGGAGGATACTGGGCTCTCTTGGGTCCCGGGCGCTTGTTATTGTTGTTGTTGTAGCCGTTGGGTGGAGGGACATTGTGATATTGGTGAGGCTGTGGAGGTTGCTGCGGAGCAGCAAAGGTGTTTTGTGGAGTAGTGAAGGAAGGCGGAAGGTTTTGAAAGTTTTGTGGATTGGGTTGAAAGTTTTGTGGCGCGGGGTTTTGAGGAGTGCGGGGGTTTTGCGAAAAGCGGAAGGGTGCGGCTTGAAAGGGAAAGGTAACGGCTTGAACTTGCTCATTGGTCTAAACCCCTTCGGTGACAGGCCCTTGAGGTTTCTTGTGGTATTTTGGCTTTTGGTTCTCAAAGAGCGAGTGGATGGGAGAGTGCTTGAACTGTGTTTGAATGAACGGTGCCCGGCTATAGAGTTGGTGCATGTTTGCTATATCATTCATGGCCAGAATGTTTCGGAAGGTCGAAGTAGCATTGGAGATAAGTAACTTGACCTTCTCTTCCTCCGGAATGTGGCCTGGCACCCTAGCGGCTATCTGCCTCCATCTATCAGCGTAAGTTGCAAACTCCTCATCTGGCTTCATCTTTTCGGCTACCAAGTCGGTAAATGAATATTTTGGGCCGACTCTATCTTGAAAGCGTTGGATGAACTTGTCTTTCACTATCTTGAAACTTTCAGCATCCTCTAATGGCAGAGAGTAGAACCATTCCAGTGTAACGCCATCCAATGATCGACGGAACAAATATGCCATGAGGCGATCATCATACTGAAATTGGGCCGACTCATATAAAAAGTCCCTCACATGAATAAAGGGATTGTTGTTCCCATCATACTTGCGGTAATTAGGGAGCTCGGATTGCGGAGGGAATCAGATGTTTTGGAAGCTGGGGACTGGAACATCCACCAAGGACTGTGGGCCAACCCGTTTCTGAAGGAAGTCAAGTTGTTGCTGCATGGCGGCCCATTTGTCAAAGAGTTCCTACTCTCTAGACGGAGCAGGAGTAGTGAAAGATGAAGGTTGAAATTGAGGAGCAGAAGGGTGGACTGTTGTAGGAGGTGAAAGCCCATAAGAGGGAGCAGAAGGATAAACAGCCGAGGTAGGGAGCCCATAAGAAGGATATTGGGTCGAAGATGGACCCAGATTAGAATGGACTTGGGCAATCCCTTGCTGAGGGCGCAAGAAATCTGAAGGGCCAACAAGGACTTGTGGCACCGATGGGTTAGGCATGTGATGATCCACCTGGATAAGGGAAGGGAGATCGAACTTTCCCTTATCAGAAAATTGCTGGGCCGAGGCGGAAGATTGGCCCATTTCCATACCAGAAAAGGTGATGGTCCGAGGTTGGACCGGCGTAAGATCAATTGGAGTAGGCTGGATGGAGGGCACACCAACTCTAGATTGGTCGATGGAAAGATTGGATTGGCCTTGCACAATCGTGGGATGTGGGGTATTGGACCCCTGCATGGCCTGGTAGACAGCTTGGAGTTGGGGCGGATCCAACTGGGCCATCATCTGGAGAATGGAACCAGCGGAAGGGGGAGAAAAGGAAGGAGTGGTTTGGGCGTCCCCCATAGGGACGGAGGACGGAAGGGGAATAGACCCCTCTCCAGATGGGAATGAGATGACCCTGGGAGGGACTTCAAGAAGCCCTTGAGGGAGAGGTTCCTCTTGGGAACATGGAGGATTGAACGAAGCCATGATGGGTTCGAAGAGCAGATTGGAGTAGAACTTGGAGAAAGAATTGACCCTAGGAGGTGACTCTAATAGACGAAGATAACTCCACATGCAACGGAAAACCTTTAACAAAAGCAAACAACACACCACAAACACACAATGAGTGATCAAGCTTAGATAACTTTGACAAAGATGCAAGTGAAAACGAGATGACGACACTCAAATTCAACCAAGTTACTTAGATGATGCAACAAGATTTTTATGATTTCTTCCTTTAGAACCTTAGTGATTTGATTAGGATGTGCTCTCCACAAGTAGGTTTCTAATAGGAAAGGATGTGTGGCTTGGTTGACTCTAAATGTAATCACTCCTTCACCTATGCAATCCTAGACACGGGGTAGAAAAGGTACAACCGGCCCGGTGTCCGTGTGGGAATCCATGGCTCACGGGGACTTATGGAGGTCCCTTATGTGTTTTCCTAGTCGGCTCCAAGGAATATGGAGACGAGAGGTCCACGCACCAAGGTAGGATAATGCAATCTAATGTATGAAAATATGCATGAACCTATGTGCACCGTGTAGACACCCAATTTTGGCCGATAAATTGAGCATTTTCTTTGTTCTCCTAGTTAATGCCCCGATTGATCCTTAATTGGTTGATTTTCTAGGATTTCTCCCCATTCTTGGCCCAACATTTCAATTCCATACCTTGGATCTCGTCTCGAGTTTGGCATTCCCGCGCTATCCGCTCTTATCGCTTTCTTGTTCATAGCGCGTGGTGGATCTAATTGAAGTTATCATTTGAGCAGTTGTTATTGCTTGACGTTTGATCATTGTAGCATCCACTTTGGATGTTATTCTCACTTAACATTTGATTAAATTGCTGCCCAAAGGATATTTCTCCTTTTTTAAATCATTTCATGGGCCTTTAATTATCGCGCTATATCGTCATAGCGCGTTCTTCATGAACGCGCTATGGAAGTATAGCGCGTTATCAGGCAGAGCCCTTTCCGAACCGGACTCCCTTCTTTCGACTCAGAGTCCTAATTTGGTAAGCTTCTGATTGTGTCTCTTATCCAGGAAGGTTTCTAAACCTAGCAGGAACCTTTCCCCCTCATAAATCGGAGAGATTACCTCAATTTGAGCCGCCAAATCGTCGGATTGAATTGAACTCCGACCTAGGGTGCTTTTTGACCTCTTTCCTATAAATTGAATCCTTTGGCCATCGTTCTCGGGGGATGCCACTCGAGATATTAATGAGGAGGTGGAAGTTCTTCATGCCAGATCAATAGATCCTCGCTTCTCGCACATCCAAGGGAGTATTTAGGGGCCCTTTTCATGTTATTCCTTTTTCTTCTTTTCCTTTCCCCAATCTACGAATTTTAATCTTTGCATAGCATTACATGTTGATTTCAAAACACTCCTTTTACGAAATACATGCATATACACACACCACACCTATCTTTTGCCCATCCATAGGGGTTTAAAAACCACCAAACCCCCAGGTAATCGAGCCCCCCGTTTGCATGCTTTTGATTAAGAATAGGGGCAGATTCTACTAAAACCTCGATCTAATGGGCCTTTTATTTGTTGTTTATGATTGTTTGCAGGCACTAGAAGACTAATACGTGGAGCCCTTGCACCTTGGCCGGCCTTGGAGCAAGGAAGGAACGAATCCGAACAAGCCCGCTTCCTGTCTGATATCGCGATGTATGTTCCTAGCGCGACCTGAAGAACACGCTAGGACGATATAGCGCGTTCATATCCCGGCCTATAGTTGGCCCTCATGAATTTCTGAGGTATGTAACATGTCCCCATCTTAATATTTTTATTACTTGGCATGTTTCTGGCCTCAGTGGCGATCACGGATCTTATTAATGCATGTTTCACCCCCTTTTTTTTTCATCGACTTTAGCGCTTTTATCTTGCTAGATTATCTTGCTAAATAAATAAATCATCAATTTTAAGGGGGTAATCATAAATTTATGATCTACAAATTGGCGATCACGGTGGGACTCTTTGTGCTACCACGTTCGTGCTTCTAGTTGCCTGCTTGTCAATACATCAGTGTGTGTGTTTATTTGATTTTTTTTTAGCCCTTCCCCACTATCGCTTATCGCGCTATGTGTCCATAGCGCTTTATGTAGATCGCGCTGGGGACATATAGCGCGTTCATCACCTGAAGGTATTCTCAGGTATACCTTCTGTTGGGGTTCATCTCTGGTGGCATCTTGTATATTTCTTGCTGTGTACTTACATATTTTGTTTTATTTATCAATTCTAGTTTAGATGTTCTTGCATAGCATGGCATTCATCTTTGCATTTGGTTTGAGAGACCTCCTCTCTCTACACTAGGATTCCACACACCCTTCTTGGAATTGGAACAACCCTCCATTGAGCATTCCGTCTCTTTGGATCGGAAATTCCTTTTCCAAGACCTCCGTAAGTCCCCGCACCCGTGGATTCCATCACGGACGCCGGGCAGGTTGTACCTTTGAAGTCCCGGGTTTAGTTGGCCTATACATGGTGAGAGAGTGTTCCTAGTTGGCACCGGAGAAAATCACATTTGAAACTAGGTTCATCACTTGAGTGATCACATCAATTTGTTAAAAATCATTAATTCACCAAGGTTCCAATAAAAGAAATCAACGGTAATCATTCCAACTTGTGTGCTTCTTTGCAAACTATTTTGCTTGAACTTTGATTGTATAATGGCTTACCTTGATAGACAAAATAACATGTTTAATTTCAATTGTGAGGATGCACAACCTAGCACATCCTATACTCCTCAATTTCAACATGTTCAACATCATTCTCACCACAATTCTTTAAAGGGACCACGACCTCATTCTTATGGTCATGCCCGGCCCATGGGCAATGTCCAATTTCATGGCCCCTCGATTCAATCGTGAGCCACTACTCCTACGGGACCGTCTCCTCCTAACGATGAGAAGGTCTCCCAAATCTTGCATGCATTAGATCATCTCACCCCTCAACAAATTCAAGCCCTTAAGGCCGCTGTTGAGGGTGCATCTCATTCATCTCATCCTCCTTCCAATCCTACTCGGGTGGCCCATCACCCACTTCCCTCTTCTATTCACATTCCTACTCGGGCAGCCCATTATCCATCTCCTTCTCCTCGGGTGATCCAATACCTGCCCCCTTCTATTCCTCCTCCACCACGGCCCCAAGGCCCATTTATTCCTTGCAATCCGGCCCATCCGGGTTCTTCTATGGGTCATCCTAATCCCATTCCACGGCCTCTTTATGCGGCCCCTCCTTCAAGGCCCTGCCAACCCTCGGTTGCTCAAGTCTCACCTCCCCAACAAACTCTTCTCGATAAAGTCACTTCGTTGGAGGAACAATTAAAGAGGGTTACGAGCCCGCGGCCCGCTCCTCCTACCCGAGTCAATCCCCTCCACGCCGCTTTGAACGACATTACAAAGATGGAGAAAGATTGGAAGGACAGGAGAGACGATTACGGCATCAGCATTTCAAGCAAGCAAGAGCCGGAAGATTTCAACGTTCAAGTGGACACTGTCCGCCCTCCACCCATTCACCCCATTCATTCATATGGCCCTCCATCTCCATATTCACAATACCATTACACTCCTCCACCCACATATACGCCTCCACTACGATGTCCACTTGAACCGGCTGATGAAGAACCGACAATTGAAGAATCTGAGGCGCACAATGATGAAGCTATGCAGGCACCCCTTCCGAGTTTCCTTCGCTTCCCTCTCCCTCCACTACCGCTTGATGAACCCCCTGCTCAGGACGAAGCCACTGTCCCCAATACATTCCCCGTTTATGAGACTAATTGGTGTTACGACGATGGGTCAATACTCCAATCACCCATGTCATTGCACCAAGACATGTCTCCTATCCCTAACACCTCTCGCCCCATCCGGCATTTTCAACACACTAAACCTTCTCCGTTCAGCCCTCCCGTAACCACCCTAATAGCCTCCACTCCACCGGCCTCCACCGAACCTCCATTACCCTCCATTACGCCAGTCTCCGCCAAGCCTTCCATTACACCTCCTCTTTGTTCGCCACCTCAGCCGTCCACTATGCCTATGACCCCTACCCCATTACTTAACCCTTTACCCTTACCTGTGGCTAGTCCTGAGCAAGGTTCACCCTTTTTTGCACTCGAGCCAACCCCGACTGCTTCCGAGCAAAGGGAGAAGCTCGACGTGTTTGAACCTTTGCTTCCACTCACCCTTTCACCTCTACCATCCATGGAACCTTCCACCTCCGCTTCACCCCCCTTTACTACTCGGAATGGGCGTCCTTCTGTAAATACTTGTGCCGAAGATGATCAAGAGCCGGGAAAGAAAGATTTGGCCATGGCCATGCTATTCAAGATGCAAGAGTTTGTATGCCGGATGCCGATCCGGGTTGTTGTGCCAAGCATGGTCGAAGAGGCCAAGTCGCCGCCACTGCTCACTAAGAGAGAATGTCAAGCTTTGATGCCATGTAGGCTTGTGCCCAAAGGCCGGGAAGGGCACCCCTTGTTCCAACTTTCAAATCTTGAACCTTTTCTTCCATACAAGGGGCGAATGCCTATTCTATTCAACACTCCATATACGCCACAACCCCTGGGCAATACAATGCTTCCTATCCCAACTGTTCAACTCTCTCACACTATTACTTTTTACTCTTCAAGGGAGTTGTCATTCACCATTGAAGCTTCGTCATGGGCTCTTGCTTTATCCATTGGGCCAATTGGCTATACACTTTCACTACCATGGAGGGGCGGTTATCTTGGTGCCAAAGGGCTTTCCACTATTTCATCCACATTCTTGTCTCTCACATCTTCTTCATGGGCCACTCCAAGGGTAAGGAGGAGGATCTCATCCTCTCGCCCTTCATGTTCTTCATATTCTTTGCATCTCATGCATTCTGTTGCATCCATGCATTCATCGCATCTGTTGCATTGCACTCGCATACATTGGCACTTCTTCTTTCCCGGGTTTCCGGACCCGTATCTTCCCCGCCTTCCAGAACATCCGGATCTTCCACATTTCCCATCTTCATCCTCTTCTAATCCACTCTCCCCGGGGCATCGCGTCCCCTTTCTTGCTATTTCCCTGGAACCTCCAGGTGTTTTATCCCTCCTCTTAGGGCATGACGCCCCATCTGATTCCACTATTCCGGAACCTCCGGATCTTTCTCTTAACCTTGGGCATCGCGTCCCATGGTATCTTCTCCCTCCAGAACCTCGGGATCTTGCTCTTCGGGCATCGCGCCCCTACATACCCTCACGTCCGGATTTTCTGGAGTTCTTATCTCTTCTCCTTGGGCATCACATCCCATGGTATCTTCCCCCTCCGGAACCTCCGGATTTTCCATCTTGTTCTTTCTATCTTCTTTCGGGGCATCCTGACCCTTCTAATTCCATTCCCCCGGAACCTCCGGACCCTCCATCTTTCTTCCGATTCATCTTTCTGCTCCTCCGGGACATCACATCCTTCATTTTCTTCCTCCTTTTCCATCATCTTTTTCCCTATTTTTTCCCAGGGCACCGCATCCCTCGATATTTTATCCCTCCGGAGTCTCCGGATTCCTCCTATCATGATTCTCCTCCTCTATCTCCGGACCCTCCGGACCCGCCTCTTTCCATCTATCAATTTCTTCTCCTAATTTCTCCTGATCATAGGTCCGACCCAACTTCTTCCACATCCACTACCTTGGGCATCTGCCCTTTCTCCCACTGCTTCCGAGGCTTTAGTCCTCACTCCTCTTCTTAATTTTCCGCTTCTCTTGTAGGCTATTCCATGTAATCAGGGTCTCTGCACCTTAGTGAGGGAGTTCTAGCCCTTATCTCTCTTCCTTTTCTCCTTATTCGTCTGAGTCTGGTCTGAGCACCACTCCTTCTTGTTAAGCCACTTTAAACCCTTTAAGAGAACAAATCCCACAATGATCAACATCGCATCTGGCAACTGTTTCAATAAAAGTTGCAAGGTAACATATTGGCGTAAGTATGCATTTTTATGCATCATTATCTCATTGCTTCACGCATGATTTTCAAAATGAAGTGCTTCTTAACAAGATTAAAAGTGGTGTTTTAGACCTTTATCTTAGACTTTTGTTTAATTAAATCATTCTCAAAAGAGTCTTTAGGCTTGCTTTTGCAGCACCATTGGTTAATAAGAACCCCGCGCTGGGAATTCAACATTCTCTCCCTGCTTGTTAAGGGCAACCCTTAGCTGGGCATTCCACACACTTCACGGCGTCCTTAGCCGGCTCCTTTGGTAAGACACCGTTGCTACTTCGGCCATGCCATGAGTATATCTGAAAGTCTTTTCTCTTCTTTACTCGGCCGAATGCAGGGGCAAGAGGTCGACGGATGAGATGACCCAATCAGGGTATTCCCCAATACGAGAGGAGTCTCAAATAGGGGCAGTCTTGACCCAAAATCAATATGAGTTTTCATATGAGTTTTCATGATATACATCTTGCCAAAAGGGCTATTATGAAAATCAAGTCAAAATTTCGATAAAAGCAAAATTGTGAATCATGGCATGTCAAGAGTGGCAAAGTCCCCGCAAGGAAAACCCTGGTCGTATGCTTGTCAAGGGTCTAAAAATCAAAGGCACAAAGCCCCGGCACAACAGACTACCTCTTTGAGGGGAAACACCTTGGAAGGAATTCAAGTCCCGACATCCCCCATCCTGCATAAAGCTTATCTCCAATTATTCTTCTCTTCTCCCTCTAAGACCGAATGTTTCTCGAGTATGGCCTTGGTAGGGGCATCGTTAATCAAGGGCAGTCAGTTATTGGGTGCCACCTCCAATGCACGCCCAGCTTTCGGCAGTTTTAAGCAAAAGGGGAGGAACAAGAACCCCTAGCCAGTGGTTTAAAACATCCATTGATGCTGCATTAGCAAAGGTCTAAGCCAAAAACTCCATAAAAATTTGAATATAGCCAAAAACTCCATAAAAATTTGAATATGGCCAAAAATTCCACATAAAAATTTGAATATTGCTAAAATTCTAAAAAATTGAACATTGTCAAAAATTCCAAAAAAATTCATAGATTTCCAAAACAAAATTCCAAAAAAAATTCTTTTCAAAAACTTATAAAAATTTGTGTATTTTCGAAAAAAAATCAAAAAAATCAAATTACATTTCTGATGGCATCCTTTTGTAGAGGCACGCAAAATAAAGAACAAATCACAAGAAGTGCAACAAGTATCAAAGACTGTCTCATTCTACTATAACATATCAAAAGAGTACAAAATAAGAGTGGATACAACAATCTCTCTAGCTCTCCCCTCGACCCTCCTGGTCTCCCCCTCTACGTGAACTCTCAGCCTCCTCCTGTCCTCCCTGCGAAGACCTAGGCGGAGCCATCTGTCCCCGAGAAGCTGAAACCCTATCACCCTGTGCTCCCCTCTCAGCATCTTCCCTCCTCTGGTGCTCGGAGGAGGTAACTAAATAATCAGTACTCGAGTAAGCTCGGGAGTATCCCTCGCGCTGGGCCCGCTCACGCCCTCGCCGATAATGATCCTCCGCGTCCTTCGCACGCTGCTCAGCCATTCCCAATCTGGTAATCAACTGTACTCTCTCCAGCTCACGCTCCACTCGCTCTCTGTCTCGCTCCTCCCTCTCCCTATGTCACTCGCTCCTCTCCATGCCAAGAAGGGCGCGTAGCTCTATCACATCTCGGGGAAGCTCCACTGCATCTCGGCGCCTCAGCTCTGCTTCTGCCACGCGCAGCTCCTGTTCCTGCATCCAAAATCTTGATCAATAATTGATATTTGATAAATCTCCAAGACTACGATTAAAAGAACAAGATTGCTTACTCTCTCCTGCAGGGAGGCCTCGGCTGCCTCTGCCCGAGCCACTGCACTGGAGAGCTGGCTCTCTAGCTCGGTGTGGTCGCGGACGGGCTGAGTAGAGGATGAACCACCGTGCGAGGATCGGACTGCCTCCAGCTCCTCGCGCTGAAAAGAAAGCATTACCATTACTTAAAATTCAAATCCAAATCATTCTAAATTATAGGTTCTTACCAACTCATCAACAGTATGCTGGAGATCCTCACGCTGCCGGATTGTGGAGTCAAGGAGTCCCTGTACCATGGCCAGTCTCCCTTCTGTGTCAAACTGCAATAACACATGTTGGTCACATATTAAATAACCAGGTTTTATAATGGAAGGGCAAATAAATTAAAAGCATACCTGTCTACGAGCGCTCTGATAGACTCGGTTGCCGTATGCCTGGGAGTAGGCCTGTCGATAGGCATCATCTGAATCCGCTCCCGCAGGGACTGCTCGGCCGCGCCTCTTCCAATCTGCCAACTGCTCTCGAGCTCGCTGTCGCCAGTCATCTGTCCCCTGGAGGCCTCGAAAACGTCACCCAGGTCGTGGGTCCGTCGCCTGGGTTGGGAACTCTACTACCGCCTGGTGGAGCCCTAGTGTCCTCATGATCAGTCTATGATATAGGGGCTCGACCAGGTTGAGGGCATGTAACCAGATCTCTCTCCCAAAGTATGGGATGGCTGCCTCCACCCAAGGCATCACCCCGATGTCCCTCTGGTAGGGAGTCCAGTCCACCTGCATAATTCAATTTATCATTGCCCTCGATTCCACTCATAATTCAATTCAATGTCAAAATTCAATCTTACCTCTATGTGGGGCATCATGTCTAGCTTCTCCTGAATATGGGTGACCTGGTCCTTCAGAGATCGGCCATCTCGTGTAGGGGTCCATCGTCTGGCCAAGGGCAGTAGATCTCCCCGATCCTCCCAAGCGCGCCTGAGGGTAGGAAGATATAGATAACTCTAAACCTGAAATGAAGCTCATGTTATCAATATAAGAGGAAAGTGCATAACTTAAGCATTAGAGTTTAAGGTTTAGAGAGATACCTGAAGTAGAGGGTAGAACCCCCCGAGTGAAGACTGGAGTGAAGAGATGCCGAAGCTGTCAAACAAGTGGGCAAGGACTGCCGCACCCCAAGCATACCGTCCGACTCTATCCAGATCCTCAAGTAAGGGTAGAAAATGGCAGCTCACTGCATCACCCTGGGTCGCTAGAAGCAGCTTGCCTATCATCAAGATGAGAAACCTCCTCAGCTCCATGTCTGCCTGTGGGCCTGCCTCAGTCGTAAAACTCTCTATGGCTCCAGCCTCTAACCTCTTCTCATGAGCCGTCAAGGTCTCCCCCACCTCCCTCTGTGTGTGGAACAAGCCGAGACTCTCATGCAAGACGATCCTCGACACTAGCGAGGTCCGGCCAGTCCCCTCCAACTCCAAACCTAGCAGTCTGCGCGCCATCTCCCGGTAGTCGGGGTAAGTACAGCCCGTCACTGCTGATCCATGCACTCGCAGCCCGGTGATGCGAGTGACATCCTCTAGAGTCGGGATCATATGACCCCAGGGGAAGAGAAAGGCCTTGCATCCTGTGTCCCATCTGGCTTTCAGAGCCCTTATCAGTCCCACATCCACTCTCAGCACATCGATCTCCAAGAACTCCCCGAAGCCCATTCGGCGGAGGCGGGCCCGTTGAAACTCCGGTAGTGCGGAGTAGGCGGCCCGAACCAATGTCCATGAAATCCGGGCACGGACTGCACCCTCCACACCCTGCACACAACATAAAAGCAAGAAGGCATCAATTTGTGTTCATCAAACAAAATAAAAATCAGAAACTAGAAAAAAACTAGCATGCTGTTCTTTGTCGCGCTATATCGACATAGCGCGTTCTTCAAGAACGCGTTATGAAGATATAGCACGTTCATCTTCTGCAGGTAGGGGGCGACCCCTCATTCCCCAATTTCAATCCATGGGCATTCTGCCCTACATTTTGATTTGAGAGGGCATCCCCCCTTCCGTTTTTATCACATCTGAAAGAAAAACACAAAAAAAATCAAAAGAAAACAAGATTGGGGCGGTTTTCTTACCACTCGCCACTTTCGGGCCGCCATGCCGCCAACGGGCTCCGTCGCTACTTCCTCGGCCGCTGGGGCACCTTCAACCTCGTCCGCCTCGTCTGGGGGATCTCCATTTCGTCCCCTTCAAGCCGAGCCGAGACGGTCGCCTCCGAGTCGACGTTCTCTTCCACGGGAGGGGGCGTTCGCTCTTCCTCCGGGTGTGATCTTTGACGGCCGCGGGTGGCACGCCGTTTGGAGCGTCGAGGGGCTTCTCCCTCCATTAGATTAGGGCTGTGGGGGTGCTGGGTTGGTGAGAGGGCGAGAGAGGGAGTAGGGAGAGGGAAAAGAGTGAGTTTGAAATAATAGAAGGGGGGGCGGTTTTTGAAAACCTGCGGGTAGATGACGCGCTATGTGTTCATAGCGCGACAATGTTGCGCTATGTATATATAGCGCGATAATCAAAGTAAAGGAAAAATGAAAATAGAAAGGGGGGGAGAAAATAAAAGAAAATGCAGCTTGTGGATGAATAAAAATTTGCATTCTCCTGCTTACACGTACTTGAAGTTGTTCTACTTGTGCTTAACATTGTATTTCAGGAAAAGAAAAGAAAAAAAATGAAGTGGCACGCCATCAGGTAAGTATTTCCTTATCCCTTCCTTTATTACATTATTATATCATCTCGAGGACCGGCTGGTTCTCTATATGTTTCGGGATTTGAGTTCCCCTCTATCAAAAACAGTGATGATCTAGAAACATGCAGTTAATCGTCGGATAGGCCGTTAGGTCAGACAAATTTGGGGACGATGGACTTCATCTTGCACGTCGTGGTTGCGGATAACTCTTGACCCGAGTCTGTTTGATTTAACAATATTATCCTTGAGTATCTTATATTTTATCCTTTCTTGGCATTTGTTTTAATGATTTCTTTTATTTTAGCCCTGCACGCATCATGTCTTTTCATATCCATGAATGTCCAGTTTTCTTCTCGATTAAGGATCAATAATGCTTTTGTCCTCGAACAAAGAAATTCAATTCCATTCTGAATTTGAAAGATTGCTCCTAGTTGAGCACTGGATCTCGCTGGTCGATGTGACCCTTGCCTAGAATTTGCTTATCCCCTTTCAATCCAATTCAACTTATCCTCCTTCTTTTGATCCACTCATTAGCTGTGAACCGCACGATGGCGTCGATGGATCCGACGGGCTCGCGTCTATTCCACTAATTGAGTGAAATTCGTAGTTGCTACGCACTGCGGGTGCCTCTTTTGTGCAAGAGGTTGATCAGCTCCCTTTTCTTTGTTCCGTGCCTATCATTCTAGGCAGGAGTCACTGATGCTAGCTTGATCTTGTGGTTAGCTCGGAGTTTTTTTGGATTATTCCTATCTTTTATCGGTTGTGATGGGTGTCTTTTTCTCCTTGATATCCACTTATCAGTCCACTCCACTGCATTTTCACTTCATCTCCCCGTCACTACCACTCTGTGTCGTCTCCGTTTTGCCTTCGTTTCACCTCCGTTTCGCTCCCCTGCAAAGCGGATATCAAGGAGGGGCATCTGTAGACACCAAATTTTGGCCGATAAATTGAGCATTTTCTTTGTTCTCCTAGTTAATGCCCCGATTGATCCTTAATTGGTTGATTTTCTGGGATTTCTCCCCATTCTTGGCCCAACATTTCAATTCCATACCTTGGATCTCGTCTCGAGTTTGGCATTCCGCGCTATCCGCTCTTATCGCTTTCTTGTTCATAGCGCGTGGTGGATCTAATTGAAGTTATCATTTGAGCAGTTGTTATTGCTTGACGTTTGATCATTGTAGCATCCACTTTGGATGTTATTCTCACTTAACATTTGATTAAATTGCTGCCCAAAGGATATTTCTCCTTTTTTAAATCATTTCATGGGCCTTTAATTATCGCGCTATATCGTCATAGCGCGTTCTTCATGAACGCGCTATGGAAGTATAGCGCGTTATCAGGCAGAGCCCTTTCCTAACCGGACTCCCTTCTTTCGACTCAGAGTCCTTATTTGGTAAGCTTCTGATTGTGTCTCTTATCCAGGAAGGTTTCTAAACCTAGCAGGAACCTTTCCCCCTCATAAATCGGCAAGATTACCTCAATTTGAGCCGCCAAATCGTCGGATTGAATTGAACTCCGACCTAGGGTGCTTTTTGACCTCTTTCCTATAAATTGAACCCTTTGGCCGTCGTTCTCGGGGGATGCCACTCGAGATATTAATGAGGAGGAGGAAGTTCTTCATGCCAGATCAATAGATCCTCGCTTCTCGCACATCCAAGGGAGTATTTAGGGGCCCTTTTCATGTTATTCCTTTTTCTTCTTTTCCTTTCCCCAATCTACGAATTTTAATCTTTGCATAGCATTACATGTTGATTTCAAAACACTCCTTTTACGAAATACATGCATATACACACACCACACCTATCTTTTGCCCATCCATAGGGATTTAAAAACCACCAAACCCCTAGGTAATCGAGCCCCCCGTTTGCATGCTTTTGATTAAGAATAGGGGCAGATTCTACTAAAACCTCGATCTAATGGGCCTTTTGTTTGTTGTTTATGATTGTTTGTAGGCACTAGAAGGCTAATACGTGGAGCCCTTGCACCTTGGCCGGCCTTGGAGCAAGGAAGGAACGAATCCGAACAAGCCCGCTTCCTGTCTGATATCGCGCTGTATGTTCCTAGCGCGACCTGAAGAACGCGCTAGGACGATATAGCGCGTTCATATCCCGGCCTATAGTTGGCCCTCATGAATTTCTGAGGTATGTAACATGTCCCCATCTTAATATTTTTATTACTTGGCATGTTTCTGGCCTTAGTGGCGATCACGGATCTTATTATTGCATGTTTCACCCCCTTTTTTTCATCGACTTTAGCGCTTTTATCTTGCTAGATTATCTTGCTAAATAAACAAATCATCAATTTTAAGGGGGTAATCATAAATTCATGATCTACACACTGGGGTGCATGCAAACTCTAGTCTAGAATCTAACAATCAAATATGCACACAATGATATAAATATATGAACCAACCAAAGGGGAGACCAAATAGCATACAAGCATGAAAATCATAGCAAAACTGCGGAAGTAAACTGCACCTCGGGATGCGTACCTATCTGGAGTATGTGACGGTCTATAACCCCTACGTCAGAGTAGTGTAACGGTCGAAGACCAGACCGTCAGAATAATGTAACGCGGGGGCGCAGGATCGTCAGAGGAGCCAGGGAACCAGAAACAAGAAGAAATAAAAGGAAAATCCGGGGAACACATGGACAACCAAGGTAAGCAAATGAAAGCAGGTTTTAACAGAGATCCAAGGCACGATTGGCACTATACGTCCCACCGTGATCGCCAAAAAAACTGTTGGTTTTAATGTGCCCCTTCTTTTGCAAGATGGGCTATGATGCCAACTATGAGCAAATAATGAGCCAAGTAATGAAGTCAATCAACCTATGAACATGCGAATCATGAACCTAGGCAACCAAAACAAGCTCTAGCATGGGCATGCTATCTTAATCAAGACTAAGCTAAGCAAATAAAAAAAAAACACATGCCGGGGCGTGGAATAAGGAATAAAGGAAAACACACCGTAGAGGTGGAACAAGCAAAGTAAAGAAGAGATATGATGAAAGAGAAAGCAAACGCCCAAACTAAGAAAAGATGTGATCGCCACCAAGGTAAAAACAAGCCAAAGGCCTGATAAATACCTTGGAATAGGAGGATGATGCACCCACCCATGGGAGAGAGAACAACCAGAAAAACTGCAGCTCCGTCAGATGTAACGGTCGAAGGCGGGTGCGTCATAGGACTGTGACGGTCTCACGATAGACCGCTACAACACTCTAACGCGCCAGTGATAGACCGTCAGAGCTTCTGCAGAATAGGATTGGGAATCTTCTGATCTCCAAGATTTCCAGCCGGCCAGAGAGCTTGGGCCTTGTGCTAGGGAATCTGTAAACTTGCAAAAGAGTGTAGAACACAATAAAAATAACCCAGATTAGCCCTTTCACCAAGTAGTATAAAAAAACCAAAGAACTTATGAACATGCAAAAGGAGGGGGAAATACCGGGGAGATTGGTTTTTTTTAACCCCTCTGGGCGTTTTAAAAGATGGGATGATGTTTTAAATGAATGCAACAGATGAAAGAACGTGAAAGATGGATAGGGACAATGCTATGATTGCTTAGAAGAGGGAAAAGCACTAAGAACAATGACTTGACTGAACTACACCCTTGAAACCGATACTCCCTGGACTTTGGAAGCAGATGGACGTGGGAAGCAGCTCTCCTTGGTTGGTTCTAGCTCCAGGATGCGGCATCACTTCGATGCAAACTCCAGATTTCTCCTCCCCAAGCCACGAAGTCAAGGGTTCTATTTATAGGCCCTCAAAGTCTAGGTTCGAGTTAAGGATAATCCAGCTAGAAAGGAGGACATTTCTTAGCAAACTCTTGAAGACAATACTCCCAAGAGTCCATAGAATCGAACGGAAGGTTCATAGGATGAGTATTAAGAGAGAAATCAAGGAAACAAACTCTTAGTTCGATCACGGAGTAGTAGAGAAAAGGCCAGACTTGGTAGGACTCTCTGTTGGATATAACGGCTGCTCGATAGACCGCCACAGTGATGTAACGCTCCATGAAGAGACCGTCACACAACCTTATCCACCAAGAAGATAGGAAGTTTTCAAACGTTGGACTCTAGATGAATGTAACGGTCTAGGGTAAATGAGTTACAATAAGGTAACGGTCGCACGATAGACCGTCACACTCAACGGGCAGGCAAAAGATAAGCTTTGGAAAGAAGCCTCAAGCTTAAGGACTCTGGAAGATGTGACGGACCAGGGTAGATGCGTCAGAGAGATGTAACGCCCCTATGATGGACCGTTAGAGACAATAGAGTTCAAATGAAAATGAGAGCTTACTAATCTTCGTCCAGCGGAAAGGGATAAGGAACCAGACCCAACCAAGGAGACATGACTCAAGAAATAAACCTCAAATTGACCAAGAAGGCTCAACAAAGGTGAACAACTCAGAGCATCATATAGAATGAACAAGGAGATGACCCAACTTATTAGTCATAAAACGGGTGTCAACAGGTGTGTTGGCACTTTTCCAAAAGGACGAGTGCCGGTTGGGCGGTGTTTTCGGGTAATTGCGGCTGTGCGCGTGGATCAGAGTGCGCAGCGGAAGCCTGGTGGGCTTGTGACCCACTGGTTCATAATCGTAGCGTCGGTTGCTACGGGCGGATTCCTGAGTTTGCGTTGAGCATTGGAGGATTGGTTCCTCTGTGTGAAACGTGCTATTGCTATGCCGTTGCTCGAGATATCGTGGTTCTTGGCTCTGGCAGGAAGGAGTGCTGGGGAATGTGTTGGCTAGTGCGCCGCATGAGTACCCTGTTCCTGTGATGGAAGCCGTGTCAGGCGTCGGTGTTAGACCCGGATGGGGTTGTTGAGGATGTCCCCTGATGAAAGTCGAGGGTTGTGATGAGACCAGACGGAAGAGTGATGCCTGTGGGCGGATGCCTTTTAGTGAGGTTGGCGTCGGATTGGTGGTCCTTGATGGGACGTTGGTGTGGCAATGGTTATCCCTGGTTTGCTGACCAGCATGGGATGCTTCCCCTGTGAGTCTGAATCGAGTGAGGTGATGACCGAAGATACCTGGATCTTGTCATTTGGTTTCATCGTGCTCCCTAGAGAGAGTCGAGTTGGTGCGATGATCGAGTTCGGATGCGGTGTTCGAGAGAAGTTCAGCTCGAGATGTGGTATCGGTCTGTGTGTGAGTCAATGGATGGCTTGTCGAGGTTTGGAATGTTCCCTTCGGATTTGGTGGAGGACCAGGAAAGAAGGAAGAACCTGAGCAAGCGGAGGTTTCCCGTTGACGTGTATCTGGCAACCAGTGGATGGTCTTCTCACAGACAGAAGATGCTGGTTGTCGGGGCTCGAGCGTGGCGAGAGCCGTGTGCCAGCGAGGCCTTGGGTGGCTGATTTTGAGGTGTGCCTTTCCGGACGGGATCTGGGCTTTGTCGAAGTTTGTCTTCTGACAAAGTTGGCACAGTGATATGTCTGGATTTCAGCTTGCCATGTGTAAGGTGATTCTTGGTGTTGAGCTGATGTTCTGGTTGCGGTTTGTTGAGATGGCTGCGTGAGCTGGTGGAGGCTCTGTATTGGTTGTTCCCTTGAGAGGGTGTGCGACCGGTCAGCTGGTTGTGAAGCTGATGTGTGTTTTGTCTATCGACCATTGGATGGATCGGTAGTTGTTTCTCGTGACGAGGACTGTGTCTCCTCGGTGAGCGAGATGGTGGCAGCAGTGCCATGATTGGTTTTCATGGTGTCTGAGGTGATGCCGGACTGTGTCCTTTGGTATATGCCTGCTCTGATGGCCGGTGTGCGTGGCATGCGGAGTGAGGTGTTGTTCGTGATTGTAAGTCTGGCTGTGTCCCTCAGGATCGGTGTTTTCGTGAGAATCGAGGTTTTCGGTGCTGGGGCTTTGACAGCATTGTCAGTTGGTTAAGGTGTTCTTCCCCTGTGACTTGGTGCTAGTCATAAATTTAGAGGATGAAATTCCTTTAAGGGGGGAGGGATGTAATGCCCTGGATTTTTTTTCGGATATTTTTTGGATCATTTTAGTGGGTCTCGGAGTGTATTTTGTCCTTTACACGTGTTTTTCACTGATGTGCCATCGGAACTCTATGCAGGGTGAACCGTGGCGTTCTCCGACTCCGGGAAAGTACCACTGCGTTGTGTTCCTCCCGAAAATCGCGGAGGTAATTTTTCATAATTATCTAAATTTTTGGAATTTTTGGGTTTTTCTATATATTAACCCTTTTTCTCTCTCCCACTCTCATTCTCTCTTTCTCACTCTCTCTCATCTCTTTCTCTCCCCCTCTCCACGGGCGGCCGACGGTGGTGGAGGTGGGTGAGGCAGCAATGGTGGGAGGTGAGGAACGGGGAACAGGTCGAGGATCGAGGGCCGGTGGCGCGTGGAAGCTCGGCCGCGGGTTCATGGAGCGGCGAGGGTTTCGGGGCATTTTCTTCGTGGATCGGCATCCACGGCGCGTCGTTTCTTCGGTGGAGGTAGGGAGATGGATCCCCAGCTTGTGCATTCCCTTTCCCGCAAGTTTTGTAGGCCGTGGTGAGCCGAACGGGCATATTTGGGATTTTTGAGGAAAAATCATGTTTTGGGGAGAGTTCGCCCGATCTATGAATTTGAGCAGCGATTTGGCATTTTGATGGCTTAGAATCATGTTAGGGGTCCCCAGGGGGCTTCCCCCTTGATTTCCCCCTCTCCCATGGAGGCATGGGGGCGTGGTTGCCATTTTTGTGCTTGTTCGCTGTTTTCGCCATCGGAGCACTGTGGCGGTCATTCTAGAGACCGCCACAGGGTTTAACGCGCCCAGGGAGGTGCGTTACACTTCGTTGGCTTTTGGGCATGGTGTTCGTGGGCCTGAAAGTCCCACGATAGACCACCACAGTGTTGTGACGCCCTGGTGTTAGACCGTTACAGTGATTCCGACCGTGGTTTATGACCGTTGGGTGTCATGGACACCTGACGCACCTAGAGTGGGGCGTCAGGGTAGTGTGACGCCCCTGGGTAGGAGCGTTAGAGTTAACGCATCCACCCCACTCCCTAATGCACTTGGGTAGGTGCGTTAGAGACTGTGACGCACCGAGCGGCATGCGTCATGACTTGTGTAGCTCCTTGACCTAACGCACCGGCGTCCGTCCGTTAGGTGACGTAACGCCCCTGGGGGAGCGCGTTACGTTCAGTTTTGCTCGCCCTTCTAACGGCCCTGTGTTGGAGCATCATGGTTGTTGTGGTGGTCGAGGCTTGGATCGTTACAGACTGTGACGGCGCAAGGTTAGACCGGCAGGCACTGTGTTAGGCTGAAGGGGTTCTTTGTGCTCGCCGCGATCGTTTCGCGTTGTGTAGGTCCTTGGTCGACCCGGTTGCGATCCAGTGGTCAACTTGCGGTCTCTTCGATGTCCCAGACACCCCGAGGGTTTTGTGTCCGTGTTTTGAGGGTGTTGGGAGGACTGTGCTACCTCGTTTAGCATGCCCGTGGGTTTGAGAGTCCGGGTGACTCCTCGTGTTTCGGGCTTTTATGTTACGCTTAATCAAGTCACCGTGTATCGTTGTGTGTGCGGTGGGGTCTTCCTTGCATGCCGTGAGTTTTCCTCGAAGATGATTCCCGAGGGGGCCATGTGTTTGGCCTTGGACTGCGAGTCCAGTTATCGGCGTGGCATCTTGTGCGTTGCCCTGGGAATCGTGCTCCTGTGCTATCCATGTGGGCCATGTGTGTGGCCTTGTACCATGAGTCCAGTTGTCCAGCCTAGAGCCGGAGGTTTCCCGCTTTTCCCTGAGAGTGGGATTCAATTTGGCGACCTGTGAGCTACCTTGGGAATAGTGCTTCTGTGTTTCTACGTGGCCGGGTGCGTGGCCCGTGGACTGAGTCCCGTTTCTCCTCCGACTGTGGTCACCGTGCGACGGTGCTGGTACGCGGGACGGTCCCCGTACTTCGTTAGGTTCGGACGTTATTTTCCATTGACTTGAGAGTCTACTCCTTCAGTGACCCTCCACTAGTCGTAGCCTGCTTACACACGAGTGGTCCCACCTGGGAGTAGGTGGAGAGGCTTACCCTGAGGATGGTTTGAGACTGGTTTATGTCAGGCCCCATGTCTTGCAGCCAGAGTCCGGTTGTGGGGAAAACCAGTTAGAGAACAGACCTGGGATGCATGGTCTGTGTGTGCACACGTGGTTGGGGGCAGTTGGACCCACGTCGACGGACGTGACCCTAGCTAGTCACTTGCTTTGTGGTTACTTGTTCGGTGTCCGTGCCTCTGGTAGGCACTACCACGTCAGGTAGTTCACCTGCGGTGCGGTGTAAGACATCAGGGGACGCTACCGACTGTGCTTCTAGTGGGAGGTACTTCTGTCGAGTCGGGAGTGACAGACCGTCAGCTTCAGTGACTTCGACCTTTGGGTTTTTGGTCGTGTTGACTGTTGAGTTCCGGGTGTTTCACCGTGGCGCGGGTGTCGGTTCTTGTGCCATGAGATTGGTGCTAGTAGCTTTACCGAGGTTGCGTCTTGTTGGTGCGGTGTCCGCGATCGGGTGGTCGGGGTTGCACCTTGGACAGCGTGTCCAGGTTGGCCGTGTCCTGGGAGACAGGCCTCTACGGCATGGTCGCCGTGGGTTTTTACTTCGGTAAGTGGTACTAGTGTGGTTCGGTAGCCCCCGACCGTGAGATCGGGTTGTGTTTCTGGTACAGTAGGAGTAGCTGTAGTGCCGAGTTTTGACCGGCCACTGGTTCGCTGTCCCGGCTGTCGTTGTAGCTTTCCTTTCTATTACCGCCGTTGTTTCCTGTTGGGGTTCCACGGGATCCCTGGTGAGTCTCTATTTTGGAGAATCATTGCCTACTTTTCAGGTGTGACAGTTCTTCCTTGAGGTTCGAGGGTGCGGTACGGAGGTTCTCAGTTGCTAGCTCGCCGGGCCGAGTGTTCACTCGGCATGTGGTACGCTTTACTGCTTTAGACTGTACTTTCTATTAGACTGGATAGTTGTTTATTTATTTCTGTTAATTGTTGAATTGTCCTACTTTATTTCCTATTTCTTTGTGCCTCCACACTCTTTTTAGCCTTTCCGAGCCCTCCCGACTCGTGGGCGGCGGTTCGAGTCTCGGGTTATCGGGTCTCTCCCGGTAATCGGATTCTCGGGTCGTTATAAAATTTCTAACCTGGGATCAAATCTGGATATTTTTTTTCTGATTGAATCCTCTAATTCCCAAGTAGCTTCTTCGAATCCTCGTTTGCTCCATTGGACTTTCATCATCGGCATAGCTCTATTCCTTAGCAGATGTAACTTTCGATCCAATACCTTGATCGGTCTTTCCTCATAGGACAAATCCTTCTGTAGTTTCAAGTCATCGAATTGAATCACATGCGAAGGATCATACACATATTTCCTCAGGATAGATACATGAAATACATCATGAACACCAGCTAATTGTGGAGGCAAAGCCAGCTTATATGCCACTTTCCCTATTCTTTCCAGAATCTCAAAAGGGCCAATAAATCTTGGACTCAATTTTCCTTTGACACCAAACATTTTGATTCCTCGTGTAGGTGAGACCTTTAAAAAGACATGCTCCCCAACTTGAAATTCATGGTCTCTTCTCCTATTGTCGGCATAATTCTTTTACCGTGATTGAGTAATTTTCAACCTTTCCCTGATCAATTGGATGTTCTGAGTTGTATCTTGAATAATATCTGGACCCAATAATCCTTTCTCTCCAACCTCACTCCAGCATAAAGGTGATCTACAACTCCTGCCATACAGTGCTTCAAAAGGTGTCATTTGAATGCTAGACTGATATCTATTATTATATGCAAATTCAATCAAAGGTAGGTTCTCATGCCAATTTCCCCCAAAATCAATCATACAGGCTCTCAACATATCTTCGATGATCTAGTTCATCCTCTCAGTTTGTCCATCTGTATGAGGATGATCAAAAGTTCAGCCAGGTACCCAAAGACGATTGCAACCCTTTCCAGAAGTGAGAGGTGAATCTCAGGTCTCTGTCTGAAACAACAGAAGTTGGAATACCATGTACCCTTACAACCTCCTTGATATATAGTGCAGCTAGAACCCATAGTCCATCTACTTTTGATGGGTAAGAAGTGAGCGGACTCATCGACTCCACTTCGGGTCTTTGACAATCCAACAATGAAGTCCATGCCAATACTATCCCATTTCCACTCCGGTATCTCGAGAGGTTTCAACTTCCCAGCCGGTTTGAAATGTTCAACTTTAACTTGTTGGTAAACCAAACATCGGCTTACGAACTTGGCTATCTCTCTTTTCATGTTGGGCCACCAGAAGGTTCTTTTTAGATCTTGGTACATTTTTGTGGCACATAGATGAATTGTGCACCTCGATCGATGTGTCTCCTCCATGATTTTATCCTTGAAGGCAGAACAATCAGGCACAAAAGTCCTTCCTCGGAAAAGTAGCCTTCCATCATTAGCCAAAAGGAAGTCCGGTCGTTGATCTAATTTCTCTTTAATTTCAACAATCAATGGATCATCACCTTGCAGCTCTTTAATTTCCAAGAGTAACTTGGATTGATGCAATTAAGACATTCTCTCCCTTCTCCTTCATATTGAGGTCTAAGCTCGCCATTTACTCTAACAAGTGCCATTCTTTAATCATCAGGCTTGATAATAATGCCATCGGCTTCCTGTTAAGAGCATCTACTATAGCATTACCTTTTCCTGGATGGCACTATATAGAGAAATCGAAATCTTTTAAATACTCTAGCCACCTTCTTTGCCTCATATTGAGTTCTTTTTGGGAGAATAGGTACTTGACACTCTTGTGATCAGAATACACAATAAATGTCTCACCATAGAGATAATGCCGCCAAATCTTCAAGGCAAAGACTACAACAGCCAACTCTACGTCATCCACGAGATAGTTCTCCTCATGCCTTTTTAATTTCCTTGAGGAATAAGCATTCATTTTGCCATGCTACATCAATACACAGCCCAAGCCAATCCCGGATGCATTAGTATAGACTTCAAATCCTCCTCCTTCAGTAGGCAAGGTAAGTATAGGGGCAGTAGTCAGACAATCTTTCAGAGTCTAAAAGCTCTTCTCACATTCCCCAATCCATACATAAGGAGTCTCCTTCCTTGTCAATTTTGTCAAAGAAACCACGATCTTGGAGAAATCCTTAATAAATTTTCTATAATATCCTGCCAATCCCAAGAAGCTTCGAATTTCGGTCACGCTAGTGGGTCTCTCCCAGTTCTTTACAGCCTCGACCTTTGAAGGATCTGATAGAAATGTATGCCCTACAAGCCAATCACATGAGATGTGATGGTGACATTTCTTGTAATATCTTATTCATATTTATATTAATGACATTTATTCATTGCATTTAATTTGTGTTAATGATTCGAATGTGATGAAGTCCCTGAACCTGTGTGATGATGGCTCGATCATAATGAGATTATGATAATGAGATCAGTCATCCGGATGCAAATGTTCTAAATGTTCCCAGTCATAGGATCTTCAAGAAAGGACATTGAAGATCCGGACAGACTGACACACATGATACTTACTCATTTGATGGATGTGATTGTTCTCATGGTTATCAGTGTGGAGACACTGAAGTACTTGCGCGGGTGCTCATTAGTGGAATGAGTACACTGAACTGACCTGATCTAGAATCCCTGAATGGTAATCATACTAACTGTCAATCAGGGTATTCTATGTCTCAGTAGCACAGTTGAATCTTAGACCTGAGTCAGTAAAGATGTCTTACATAAGGGATGCTGAGTATTTGATTACTGGCTTATGGACTTCTGTAAAGTGGTCTTGTACAGTTAGTTATTCGGACTCAGTGGAACTCGTGCGAAGGCAATTAGTTTGATAACATGGGATCGTTCACTCTCGGTATGATATATGAGAGGGAATGCCCTACGGATCTGTACTCGGGAAAATCCCTGGCCAGGGTATGTGAGTTCATTATGAAAAGGAGTTTTTCTAATGAACATGTTTAGAGTACAAGATTCAGATGAGCTAGGACTCTATAGGGTTTGACAGTTTGACCATACCATAGTCCTGGTGGGGCATTGGATGAATGAGGATCTATAGCTGTGTGGAATCTGTAGATGGAAAGGTTCCAGAATGGGTTGCATATCCCCAAAGTCATTTGGGATCACGAGGCGTTGCTTGGTGCTTTTCGTGATCGGAAAGCCCGCTAATTCTGTTAAGAGGTAATGGATAAAATTAATTAAGTTAAGAAGGAGTTCTTTACTTAATAGGTTGGAAAATCAAATAGACTATTGGGCCTTAGAGGGTCACACGCAATAGAGTATTGGACAGACCGGGATGGGTGGACTTTATAGACTATTATTGGGTTTTTGTGAAAAATGCCAAGGGTCTATAAATATACGCTGAAGGGAGAAACCCTGGCCAATCTACAAGGTTGAACCCTGGCTGCCCTCTCTCCTCTCTCTCTCTCTCCAAGGGGTTCATATATCAGTCGGCGAGTGGAGATCGTGGAGGAGATCCCGTCTGCTTCCACAGCTCATGTGGATACGTCTAGAGGTCGGACGCTTGAACGGCTCGCGACTCCGGGATCTTCCTCTCGTTCATCTTTGAAGTTTTGGGAGATTCTCCACCCCGCAAAGGTAAAGAATCATTCTTTACACCGCGTGGTTTATCGATCTAGTTCGATTTTGAAAAATCGGTAACGATATGCAATCTAAGGTTTCGATGATTTCTGCTGCGCGTTCTGGACGAAACCTTGAGTGGTATCAGAGCCAAGTTGCTGGTTTGATCCAAATCGACATTATTTTATTATTTTTCTTCGTTCACGTTCTTGCATGGGGCTCTATGTTCATCGCTTGATTGGGTCGCTCATGGGATGAGCAATGGCCGATTGATGCCAGAGAATCGTTCTCGGGATCAAGAGGATCTAAACGCACATTTCTGGGCGTTGATTGACCCACCAGCGAGGCCGGATCGGTCACCACTACCCCGACGGGGTCGCCATTCACGCACATAAAGGATGATCATTTTGGGCCGTCGAACGTTGATTACTGGTGCCCATAGGGGCTAGGAAGGGCCCTGGATTGTCCTTGATGGTGTGCAGCGGCGTCCGGAGGCGCATGGGGGCCGGTGCAAGCGTCGCGACAGCGTGCTCCAACGGGAGGGGCGAACGCGGCACTCCTTTACGCGGGCGTGATCTCCGGTGCGATGATCGTCGTCGAGGGCTGGACGGTGACCGGCGGGGGCAAGCGGGGGTGTGGGGTCACGCGGTGGGCGGAGGTAGGCCCTCCCAGGGCCTGCTCGTGCCACGGCGGGGGCTAGGGTAAAACCCTAGCCACAGCTTGTCCGGGCGGGGGAGACGACCCCGCGGGTGGCTAGCGGGTCAGATCTGGCCCGCATCGGTTCCGAACCCGTTAAGCCGCCCCCCTTATTTTTTTTGGATTTAAACATATAAAGAGTTTAATATGTGTAGAAATTCAAAAAAAAATTCTAGGAAAATACTGAAAAATATTTTAATGAGTTATGAAATTATTTTAGTAACTTATTAATTTATTTTTCATTATTTAGCTCCTTCTTAATTAGTTAATGGGAATTCTAAAATAATTTTAGGTATTTTCTATTATCTAATTAATTAAAGTTAATTACTATAAGAATGCGATTCTTATGAGGTTAATTAACCAAAAATTATCATTGAGCCCATGCAGTGAATGTTAATGATGGTGGTCTAAATTTGTTTAGACTTGTTTATTTTTAACTAAATTGTTTAGTTGAATGTTAATATGCACAATTTCAAAATTAATTATTACTATTTTAAAATTATCGTTATATCTCGTTGTAATTATGTGATAATTACTGTAAGATGCATGTGATGTGTCTTGTGTGTGGATGGGTGATCATAGACTTAGAAATTATGTAATGATGCTCATTATGGTGAATGATTTTATGTGTGATGTGATTATTGGGGTCTGCGTGCCTCCTCTCTCTCTTATTAATCCGGGTTGTACATTCTATCTCCCCCTGTGTTGTACTCCCCTTGACTAGTTCAAGATTTCTTATTATTATCTGATGTTTATTTGTGGGCATGCGTGCCCAATTACAAAATTACTTGTAATAATGAGGAGCGGATGAAGACTAAGAAGGAAGACCGGTTGCGAGGACCTCGGGAGATTCTTCACATCTAGTGGGACCATTGGATGCTCCAAGTTCTTCTATTTGCCATAATTGTTAGCATTATCAACTGGCTCTGGTAATGTGTTTTAGGAGCTTAAGGTCCATGATCATCCATTGGTATTAGTACATATATATATGATATATGTGGATGTGTTACTTATTACATATATAATAGATTTAGGGTATATACGATACTCCAAATTCTTATATGTATGTAGCACCTATATTGTTGAGACCAAAATTTAATTCAAAATCCCACGATCTAATATGAGGTTGTAATCGTGAGGCATTAAGAATGACCTACGTAGCCTTCCGTTGTTATAGTCTAAGTGAGTTGCTCTTAGACTGTGTGGGTTTATTATGCTGCCACAAGGCCCTCACAGCAAGGGGAAAGAGACTAAGGCTTAGGTCGAAACTTGGGATGGGTGCCGGCATAGCTTTGTTGTGCTGCCACAAGAGTCATGTCTTGAATCCACTCTCATAACGTAACAATGGGTCTAACCTAACAAGATCTTGTGATTTGTTGTGCTGCCACAAGGTCACAAAAGGTCTGGAGGTTGAATATACCAAGAGTTGCAAGGAGTTGCAATTGACAAGAATTGCCTACCCATTAAGTATGGGGTGATTTGTTGTGCTGCCACAAGGTCAGTACCATAATGTTAATGGGATTTTGGTCCCACTAGGATACAACTGGAGTATCCCATCTTTGCACAATGAGGGTTGTGCAAATTCATCGAAAATTAGTGGGAGTTATCAAATTAGGATTAAAGACCATATCTTAATTTTAATTAATGAATATCTGCATGTTATCTAATTATTACAAATCTTCTCTTGTAGACTTCCTTGGCGAACCACCCGCTACGTGGCATACTTGATGCCAACAGGCTTACTGGTCCTAACTATAGTGACTGGCTCAGGAACTTGAGAATTATTCTCACTGCTGAGAAGATAGCCTATGTTCTTGATCGGCCTGTACCTCCTCTTCCTTCCGAAGATGCTGAAGAGAGAGAGATCATTGCTTACAAGAAGCATAAGGATGATGCCACGCTTGCCCAATGCTATATGCTTGCCTCTATGACAAATGAGTTACAGAGGTAATATGAAAAGATGGATGCTAGATCCATTCTGTTTCACCTTGAGGAGCTCTTTGGAGCTCAAAGTCGAACAGAAAGATATGAGATATCTAAAAGTCTGTTCAGGGCAAGAATGTCTGAGGGAACATTTGTGCATACACACGTTCTCAAGATGATTGAGTGGATAGAAAGGTTGGCAAAATTGAGATTCAACATGAATAAGGATCTTTGTGTCGATTTGATTCTGCAATCTCTCCCTGGTTCTTTTTCCCAATTCATTGTCAATTTCAACATGAACAAAATAGAATGCTCTCTGGCAGAGCTTCTAAACATGTTGAAGACTGCTGAGATCACTATGAACAATGGGAAGTCTCCTGTGATGCTTGTTGGTAAGACCAACAAGAAGAGAAATTTTCAGCAAGCCTTTAAGAAAGGCAAGGCAAAGAAGAAGGGCAAGCAAGTAAACGTTGCAAAGAAAGAAGAGGCTAGCAAAGACAATGGCCAGTGCATCCATTGCCATAAGGATGGCCATTGGAAGAAGAACTGCAAGTTGTACCTTGTAGAGAAAGCAAAGCAGAAGCT
This sequence comes from Amorphophallus konjac, assembly GCA_022559845.1. NCBI lineage: Eukaryota > Viridiplantae > Streptophyta > Magnoliopsida > Alismatales > Araceae > Amorphophallus > Amorphophallus konjac. Next base: position 236,019,881 of record CM040118.1, on the reverse strand, counting down.
TGGAGAAGCTTCAGGTATGTTCATGATTGACCTTAACTTGTCATATAGATCCACATCATGGGTATTAGATACTAGACGTGCATCTCATATCTATAATGATTTGCAGGTTCTGACAAGTAGCAAGCAATTAAACAAAGGCGAGGTTGATCTACGACTGGGAAATGGAGCAAGAGTTGCTGCACTTGCAGTCGGGAGGGTGAACCTCAAGCTTTCCTCACGAGCTACATTAGAGTTAACAGACTGTTATTACGTTCCTTCTATAATTAAGAACATTATTTCCTATTCATGCTTAAATAAATGTGGATTTATTGTAAGCTTTGGGAATAAGACATGTTCTTTGTTATTAAATGATGAATTGTTTGCCAGTGGGAGCTTAATTAATGGTTTGTTTTTACTAGATGTGGATACTCCTGTTATGTGTGTGGATGGACCTCTTAAGAGGAAGAGGAATGATGTGAATCAAGCATACCTTTGGCATTGTAAGTTTGGTCATATTAGTGAGGAAAGATTGAAAAGGTTGTACAAAGATGGATATATTGATCCATTTGATTATGAATCATTTACAACCTGTGAATCTTGCCTCATGGGAAAAATGACTAACTCTCCATTCACTGGACATGGAGAGAGAGCTGGTGAGTTATTAAAACTCATACATTCTGATGTATGTGGACCTATGTCCACCCAAGCCAAAGGGGGTTACTCATACTTCATTACTTTCATTGATGATTTCTCTAGGTACGGATATGTATACTTAATGAAGTATAAATCTGAAGCCTTTGAGAAATTTATGGAGTTCAAGAATTAAGTAGAGAAACAAACGGGAAAGAGTATTAAAACTCATCGATCTGATCGAGGAGGAGAATACTTGAGTATGGAATTCACACAATACTTAAAGGATAATGGAATATTATCCCAGTGGACTCCTCCTTACACACCTTAGCTGAATGGTGTGGCTGAAAGGAGGAATCATACCTTATTAGATATGGTACGATCCATGATGTGCTTTGCTGGATTGCCCTTGTCGCTCTGGGGCTATGCCCTAGACACTGCTGCTCACTTATTAAATAAAGTTCCTTCTAAGTCAGTGTCTTCCACTCCATATGAGATATGGAAAGGAAAGAAACTGAACCTTAAGAATGTTAAGGTCTCGGGTTGTCCTGCACATGTTAAGAAACACAATCTGTTGATTTGTTTTGCTTCTCTTCTTCTTTTCGTTTTGATGTGTAATAAAGATGACAAGCAAAAATCAAAGATCTCAATCAACCCAAGGACATGTGAACCATGAACCTAGGCAACCAGAACAAGCTCTAGCATGGGCATGCTATCTCAATCACCAAGCTAAACTAAGGAAATAAAGAAAAACACACACCGAGGCGTGGAGCAAGAGCAAATGAAAACACACCGCAAGGGTGGAGCAAATAAAGGAAATAAGAGATATGAGATGGAGAGAAAGCTAATGCCCAATACTAAGAAAGAACATGATTGCCACCAAAGTAAACACAAGCCAGAGACTTGAAAATACCTTGGAAATAGGTGGATGAAGCACCCGCCCACGGGAGAGAGAAAACCAGTGAAATCTGCAGATCAACCGAATGTAACGGTCCAGACCCCATGCGTCACAGGAATGTGACGGTCTCCAGATAAACCGTTATATGAACCTGACGCGTCTTCTCAAGACCATCATAAACACTGCAGAAATACCTTATGAATTCTTTGAACTCCAAATCTTCCAGCCGGCCAGAAGACTTGGGCCTCGCGTAATGAACCTGTAAACCTGCCAAAGAACGTGAAACATAAGAAAACAATCCCAAATTAGCCCTTCAAACAAGCATAGTATCAATTCTCAAAGAACTTAAGATCATGCAAAAGGAAAGGGGAATACCGGGAAAGTTTTTGGTTTTTTAACCCCTCTGGGCGTTTTAAAAGATAGGAAGGATGTTTAGATGATGAAAACAGATGCAGAACGTGGAAACAAGGAGAGGGATAATGCCTGTGATGAGAGGGAGGAGGAAGAACACAATATGCAGTGATGAACTTTGGAACTCAATAGAACGAATACTCCCTTCACCGTGAAGCAGATGGACATGAAAGATAAGTCTCCTTGGTTAGATGTGGCTCCAGAATGCGGCATCACTTCGACGCGAACTCCAGATCTTCCTCTCTCGGGCCATGAAGTCAAGGGTGCTATTTATAGGCCCTTAAACTCTCTGGTCGAACAGAGGATAATCCAGCAAGAAAAGAGGATAACTCTTAGCAAATCCTTGAAGATAGTATCACCAAGAGTCCATAGAAACAAACAGAAGGTTCTGAGGATCAGATTTGGAAGAGAAATCACCAATACAAACTCTTATCTCGACCATGGAGTAGCAGAGAAAAGACCTGAACTGCCAGGACTCTCTGTTGGATGTAACGGCTACTCGACAGACCGCCACACCCAAATAACGCGTCCGAGAGAGACCGTTATATTCAACCTTATCTCAAAAGAGATAAGATCAACGGAAGAAGATCAAAACAATAGGACTCTTGAATGAAAGTAACGGCCAAGGATGAACGCGTTGGAGGGAACGGCTGCAAAATAGACCGTTAGAATCAATGGGCAGGCCAACATATAAGGATTGGAACAAAGGCCTTAAGTCGTAGGATTCTTCAAGATGTAACGGTCCAGGGACAATGCGTTAGAAGAAAGTAACGCCCCATGTGTAGACCGTTAGAAACAATGAGGATCCAAATGATAAGAGGGCTTGCTAAGCTCCATTCAAGGCGAGACATCACAGAACCATACTCAACCGAGGAGCTAAGACCCATGAAATAAGCTTCAAACTGATAAAGGAGACTCAAGGAATGAATGAATAACTGGGAGCATCACATAGAGTGAACAAGGAGATGACCCGACTTATCGGTCATAAAATGGGTGTCAACAGATGCCCCTTCTTAACGTCCTCTTTACAGGGGAGCGAGCAGAGGTGAAGCGAAAGCGAAATGAAACATGGAGATGAAGCGGAAATGAAGCGGAGTGGACCAAAAAAGTGGGCGTTAAGGTAAACGACACCCGTTCTTTACCAACAAGTGATAGGAATTTTCTGGAAAACTTCAAACTGATCACAAGAAAAGAGCCAACCAAAGGACGCAAGTCTGGAGGAATTAACAACTAAGGAAAGGAAACACGGCTAGCCGCCGGAGGCAACGGAAAGGAAAGAGAACTGACTAAACTCCAGACAGGAATCTTCAGCCAACCAAATCAAGCGAGAGATCGAAGAAAACCTTCTAATTTGGAATGGAATAACTCTCCTTATTCGAGATCAAGAACACAGTTATTCACCGTCATTGAGACACCTCAAACAGATGAAGGACATGAATGCTCAAAAGATGCGTATGATGCATGCTGGGCTAAATAAAAAGGAATCGTTAAAACGAATGGAAAGAAAGATAAAATAATAATGATACTCGAGAATAGTATTGCTAGACTGAAGAAACCAGGGTCAAGACACCATTTGCAACCACGGCGTGCAAGACAGAACCATCATCCCCAAATTTCTCCAACCTAACGGCCTATCCAACGAATAAACATGTGTACTTAGATCATCATCATTTTTATTTAAGGGGAACATCAGATCCCAGAACGCATGAATGACCAGCTGGTTCTCAAGATAATATATCATAGATAACATATAGTAATGCATTAAAGGGACAAGGGAACGAGATATAATACCTAACTTACCTGCCTGACCGGCAAAGCATGTTGTTATTCATAACTTCATTCAGGAGAAAGAGGTTAGCCAAATAATAGATATGAGCATGAAATAAGGCATAACCATTCATACGTGTTAGAAGCATTAATAATATGTGCCATGGCAGAAAATGTGGTCATTCAATCATCAAATGGACCATTTTATTCATCAAGAAACTTGCAAGCTGTAACGGTCTGCAGAGAGGGCGTTATATGAAGTAACGGACCAGACCTAGGTAGTTAGAGACTAGGCGGTTCACATTCTTCAATGAAACAGTTCAAATCCATGTAACGGTCAAAATAGTACGCGTCAGAGGATGTAACGGTCGTACGAAAGACCGTCACATTTTCTGAGCATTCAAAAAAAATAAACCGAACGGTCACGGCCTCATTCATTCAAGCATTCAAGCCTTAGCACCCCAAAAAACCCCAAACGAGAAACCCCAAGACCACCGGCGACCACCGAAGGAGATGACCGGCGACGAGGCCCCACAGCCACCGAAGAAGAGGGAGAGAGGGAAGAAGAAGGCGATACGCCGCCTCCACCGTCGGATAGAGCGGGAAGTGGAACGATGGCCGGAGGAAGAAAAAACGAGGAAGAGAGCTCCAAGGGTGGAAGAAGAGGCTCCAATGGCCGAGGAGGACCAAGGGGAAACTTTCCTGGACGAGGGAGAACCCAAGGAATAGGAGAAGAAAAGGAAGAGGGGCCAAAACCATGAGGTAGGCCTTCGCCCTAATTTTCAAAATTTTAATTTTTTTGTGTTTTTTGTATGAATGCATGTGGGAATGGGGGGTAGAAAATGGGTCCCAGAGCCCTTTAGGATCCTTCGTAGGCCTTTTGGCCAAAGTGGGAGAGCCACGGAATGCAAAGGAAAAATGCCCTTTAGCAGGGAATGTGACGGTCCTTCTAGGGACCGTCACAAGCCTAACGCGCCACCCTTGGTGCGTTAGAGACAAGTAACGCCCCATCACAGGGCCGTTAGAACCACCAGAGACCCAGAACCGTTTTTAGGTTTTCAATTATTCAATTTTTGTTTTATTTTTATTTTATGAATGCTATGCAAATGATTCCATGATGCAATTGACTGACTTATGATTTAAATGAATGCAGGGAAAAAGACGGACGAGGATCTTCTGGCTTCAGATCCGGGCGGTGTACCAGGCACTGCCCGATTACCAGAGAGAGAGGCTAGCCGAGATGGGATTTACCGAGGTGCTGAGCATCGAGGTGACCAGGATGGACACGCCTCTGCTGTACGCCTTGCACGAGAGGTGGGATCCCATCAGCAGAGCATTCATCTTCCCATGGGGTCACATGATCCCCATGCTGGAAGACATGGCGAGGATTGCTGGATTGAGAGTGCACGGAGCCGCCGTGACAGGATGGACTTAGAGGAACTACCGAGAGATGGCCCAGGAGCTACTGGGGCTAGATTTGATCAGACCGGGGCAGACGTCATCCCAGCTCTCGAGATCAGTACTGCAGGAGAGCCTAAGACTGAGGGGAGCATCCATAGCTGTGGGCGAGCTACCAGAGGAGCATCTGGGTAGAGTGATTGACCAGGTGTGCCCACGAGTGGCGGCAGAGGCTGGACCAGAGGGAGATCGCACCCTGAGGCGCTTCCTGATGCTACTGTTCGGGAAGCTCCTGTTCGTGACTCGGGCAGATGTGATCAGCTGCCGGCTGCTGCCGATGATCGAGGATTTGGGCAGAGTTGGAAAGTACGCCTGGGGAGCGGCAGTCTTGGCCTTCCTGTTCGAGTCCCTCAGTACGACGGACCGACAGACGATGCTGGGCGGCTTCTCACCTTTTCTATAGGTAAATGCAATTTAAATGCTTCTATTATGATTTATGCAAATGTTCATGCAAAGTTACTGACTTAACTTCTAAATACAGTTCTGGAGCGACATGTACCTCCTAGGCATAGGACGGGGCACACTACTCCACACCGGCCGCATCCCGATCGCGAGGCGATGGGTGGTCGCAAGGGACCCGGGGTCGATCATCAGATTGACCCGGGCGATCCAAGATGATTTGGATTCCTTCCCGCACACGGCGGTAAGCCCGAACTCAAAAATGCTTTCTAAATGATTTTGAATATTTCTATATGCTTCTATATGATGATTTGATTCATGCTTTCAAGTGAGGTGGACCCCGTACAGAGGCGAGAGCTACGAGGGACAGCCATGGGGGGAGGCAGCCCTTTCGTACCGGGGACCAGACATATGGTTGCACTGCATCCATATCATCGAGCCTCTTCATTACCGACTGATTCTGAGGACTCGGGGACTACACCAGCCAGAGGTGACCTTTCCACGCCACAGTGACGACCACCCGGGGAAGTCAGCGAAGGGAATCAGCGGCGACATAGATTGGTGCGCCCGGAAGGTGAAGTACGTCCACGACTGGAACAAGCGGGGCAGAGCAGTGAAGGAGCGGGACGAAAGTGATGAGGCATACTTGAAAGCCTTCGCTCAACTGTACGGGGACCGGGTGTACCGATGTACCCGACGACCGGTATGCAATAAAACCCTATACTCTAAATGAAATATTTATCCTATATGCACTGACTCATATGCTTTCTAAATGCAGCTAGACCCCGAGGGAAGGATAGCCGAGCTTGAGGGGCTTCTTCACGCCACGGTCCAGCAGTGGGACGAGTACCGGACCGCTTTGGAGCACTTAGTAAGACTCTAAGACCTTGGACCTAAATGATTATGTTTATGATTATGATGCGAATGTGATTGACTGACCAATGATTTCTAAATGCAGCGGGCTGAGGGAGCCCAAAGAGTGGGACCGGATGCCCCATCATCGTCCTCACAGCCTGCCGGGGACAGAGCTGAGCGGGACGCCAAGTTCGCTCGAGCGGTTGCCTGGGCCGAGGAGGCGGAGGCCACCCTCACAGAGCGGGTAAGATGCTAAATGCTAGACTAAAAAAAAATGCTTATGCTTGTGCAAATTAAATGCTTATGCGGCTAACTATATGAAATGCAAACTACAGGCGAGAGAGCTAGCCACAGCAGCGGCCGAGGCGAAACTGGCTCGGACTGAGGCAGAGGTCTTACGAGCAGAGGTGGCCCGATTGAGAGGAGAGCTTGCGCGGACGGCAACGCAGACAACAGACTTCGAGAGATACCGGTTCGAGGCACGAGCTGCGCGACTCGAGGCCCACGACATGAAGGTCGAGGTTCGGACCTTGGAGAGGACCATACGGATGATGGGCCGAGGACCGGAGCGGAGCGTCTCTCAGAGTGGAGCACCGAGGAGTGCTGCTCATGCTGGATCAGTGGCAGAATACCTCGTTAGCTCCTCTGGTCAACGGAGGAATGAGAGGGCGGAGAGGGGCCAGCAGGAGGAGAGTGCCTTCATAGCACCACTGGCGAGGAAGCCGGAGGGTGGAGATGATGATGGCGGCCCGGTGGATAAGCCGGCCGAGTGATGCATTTTTTTTTTGGTTTTCTTATTTACTTGTACATAACTTATATGAAAATGAAATGAAAATGCAAATCTTTTTTGTGTCTTGTTGTGACTTTTATGTGAATGAATGGATGTGTATGCAAACAGGTGATCATGTGAAAATGAATGGGAATGAATGCAAGAAAATGCAGGAAATGCCTGTGGATGTGTGCAAGAATTGTGTCGATGAAATGTGATATGTGAGATGGACAGGATGAACGGAAGTATGTAAGACCGCCAGGTCTAAAACAGAGGCAGGAAGGAATAGTTCAATCACAGCAGCAGACAATGTAACGGTCTAGGTCCAAACCGTCAGGATCAAGTAACACATGATACGGAGGCCGTCAAATAGGTCAGAGACCCATTTTTTGAGAACTGAATAGCAGAGAATATAACGGCTCAGAGCTGGTGCGTCATATATAAGTAACGGCCAAATGCTAGACCGTTAGAGATGGCAGAGCAGGATTGAACCATGAATGTACAGACCTCATCCAAGTGATGTATAGACTTGGAGTGCAGATGACCAAACGATGTATAGACTTCGTTTTAGCCAAAGAGTGCTCAGACTTGAAGGATGTATGGACTTTGGACAAGGGATGTATAGACTTGGGGCTGTGCACACGTTGGGCAATGTATAGACTTGGATCAAGAATGTACAGACTTGAACGACGTGTGGACTTTGGATGAAGACTGTATAGACTTGGAGAATGCATGGACTTGAGACTGTAGAATGTACAGACTTAAGGAATGGATGTATAGACTTGACAAACGTGCAGACTTGGGGAGAATGTATAGACTTCAACGAATGTACAGACTTGGGGTTGTACACACTTGGATGAAGAATGTACAGATTTGGAGAATGTATGGACTTTAGATGAAGACTTGGGGAATGTATGGACTTTAGATGAAGACTGTACACAATGTATAGACTTAAGGCTGTGTAGTCTTTGGATGAAGACTGTACAGACTTGGGGAATGTATGGACTTTAGATGAAGATTGTATAGACTTTGGGAAATGCATGGGACGTATAGACTTCACATGATTCAGACTTCAAAATGCTGTATAGACTTCAACAAAATGCTGTATAGGCTTCAAAGTGATGTGTAGACTTAACAAAATGTTGTACATGCTTCAAAGTGAAGCACATGCTTCAACATGATGTGTAGACTTCAACACGAAGTATGAATGTGCAGACTTCAAGATGCTGTACAGACTTCAAAGTGATGTACAGACTTCAACAAAATGTATAGACTTAAAAATGCTGTATAGACTAGGATGACGAATGGGATGTATAGACTTTAGCCAAATGTGCAGGAAATGTGACGGTCCAATCGCAGCGCGTCGGAGATAGATAACGGTCATGAGCAAGACCGTTGAGAATGATTGACCAAGAAGAAGCCAAAACTGATCAGCAGAGAATGTAACGGCTCAGAGAGAACGCGTCACAAGAATATAACGGTCTGATGCTAGACCGTTAAGATTGACAGAACAAGGTTGGACTAAATTTAAACCCACAGGAAATGTGACGGCCTAGAGCTGGCGCGTCATAGTCAAGTAACGGTCCGACGACAGACCGTTATATCATGAATTGTACTCCAAGACGGATTGAGCCGTAAGGGGCAAAACCTGAGATAAGAAGCCTCCAATCCGTTCTAGACTTCTCCCAAACTTAAGATAACGCCTTCCAATCCGAATCTTATCACTTTAGAGCCAAAACCAAACCTTTAAAACTTAAAAACCTAGCCAAAATCGTATCTTTCTGAATTCTCTGCTAGAAGGCTGAAAAACCCCTCCTAAGGGCAGGAAACAAGATGAAGAGAAGCTTCGAGGCGATGACTATGGGGGAGAGAGTCTACACTAGACCCAAAGCTGCAAGAAAAGAGTATGGAGAGTTGCAAAGGCTAACCTCAATTCCCAAGCATCTAAGCTCTAATGCTCAAAGAGTGGTAAGCTTCCATAACTTAACCAAGTTCAGAAATTTCTGCACTTCAACTCCCTCCTCATGATTTTCTTTTTCTTCTTAGCCCCTTCCCGGTCCAAGATGCTATTCTAATCTGAAGTGGGTGGCTCCCATGGTAATGGCACTCCCTTTAGAGGTTACATCAATCCTTAAAGCATGACACCTTCAACCTCTCTTGGTTTTAGGCAAGAATTTCCAGAAATTGACATTAGATTGGCCTAGTATTTCAGCCCTCATAGAATTGTGGCATCCACAAACACACACCTTCATCTTCCCTTCCTTTGAAGCAACAGTCCTATTAGAGGAGGTAGAAACCAGCTACCTAGCCCTTCCTAAGACTAAGGCGGGGGATGAAGACCTAGTTTGCTACACGATTGAGCCTATTGACCCATCCTTGATCTTGAGTGATTTCATCCATAATCCAAAGGACGTGAGGACCATGATCAGCCCACACCACATACACTTGATACCCTTGGCACAATGGATAGTCTCTCATTGCAAGAACAAGTGGGAGAGATATGAAGCAATAGCCAAGGCGGTGGTGGTTTGCTTATGCGGAGTTTTCCTTTTCACTACTACCGACCACCTTTTAGATACCCAAAATCTCAGCATTATTAGTGGGTTGTGGTGGGGAATGTCCCTCTCTCAAGCGATCCTCTCATACCTCTATGAAGGACTAAGCTCGGCTTGCCTAGGAGGACCCTTATTCGGTTCCATGATACTCTTTGAGTGTTGGATAGGAGTGAGAATCAAATTCCAACCAAAGGAGGATATTACTTCTTCTAGCCGGATCTTTGGGAGCCACCCTCTCTTCTTCATTGGAGGGGCATCTGGATTTTCTTCACAGGTTGAATGCAAGATGGCGGACATGAAAACTCGGGATGAATGGCGCCTCTTCTTCAACACCTTTCCAATAGACAAGTTCATCATGCGACCAAGAATCCTTCAGAGCACTCTTCTTAGAATACCACAGCGTCAAGGCCTGGACCTCCAGCTAGTGGGAAATACTACCATGGCGATCTACAACCCGTACCGGTGCCATCTTCAGATCGGACTACCTCGGACTGAAGTTCCTGCACTATCACACTACCCTCCCTTTCTACCTAGGAAGATGGGGACCGAGGAAGATGAGAGAGCAGTCCAGAACGCGCTGACCATGTGGGAGATCAGTAAGGTGCGTCCGTGGCAAGAAGAAGTGGAAGAGAACGACGAAGCACACCGCGGTTATGTGAAAGAGTTGAGGAAGATCCGCCCTCTTGCGGATAAGAAATTGAATGTGGCTTGATTTTCTTTTTGAACGATGTAATTGACAATCAGAGTTGGAATTTTATCAATCTTATGTTGCATTAAGTTCATTTGAATAAGATGGGATTGCCTTAGTTGAATGGACACGAGTTGTGGCTTGTCTTGGCTAGAATGATCTGAACAACAGAGCCTCCGGAGCATGTAATGGATCAGATCAGGGCCGTTAGAAGGATATAACGGTGGGGAGATAGGCCATCATAATGTATGTTCTGAGAATCCTATTCTCTGGAGGATATAACGGTCTAAAGATAGGCCGTCAAGAGGAAATGACGGTCTGCCTGGGGCCGTCAAAGATAGATTTGCTGAAAGAATAGAGCCGACGTCCGAAGGAAAAGTAACGGTCAAGGGGGAACCGTTAGATGACCGTGGCGGTCTAATGAAGGCGCGTTACAATCCCTGAACCTGCATAGTCGTGAGATTTCAGCTTGGTCGTGATCCTACCTTCTGCATACACTTAAGCACGGAACAAGTTAGATCTGTTCTTAGACTCAACCCCTTGCCTTGAAGCAAGTTAGATAATGACCGTTTCTTGATATTTCGTCAAGGGGTGGAGCCTTATTAAATAGGCGGGAAAAAAACATAATAGAACTAATGCGATGCATGCGATGCATGTGATGGTATTTTTTTTAGATTTTGGACTTTTGTTGTTTTTGGATTTTGAAATATATGTTGTTTTTGGATTTTGAAATATATGTTGTTTTTGGATTTTGAACTTTTGTTGTTTTTTTTGGATTTTGAAATATATGTTGTTTTTGGAATTTGAAATATATGTTGTTTTTGGATTTTGAAAAACCAATGCTTTCCCCTAACAACGTGAGCCCTCCGTATTGCATTGAGAGTCCCGAGGTTGGCGTGCAATGAGGTGACAAACCCTGACCAAGGCCTAGATTTTCATGATGGTGTTTCTACCAGGGCCATACCCAGGGTACTAGTTTCAATCCTGAAAAAGGAAAATAGAACACGGGGGGTAAGCTTAGGCCAGATCTAGAAGCTTTTAGGACTTGGGTTCCTCTCCAGACAACTCATTAGAAATTTGGTCTGTTGCGCCAAGGCTTTGTGTCCGTCATCGAACCTTAGTCCACTCTAGGCATGCGTGCGACCGGGCTCATTCGTCCCGCGGGGAACTGTACTGCCACTCTTGTCATGCCTAGATTCTTTTTCTGGCCTTTCTGGAGCTTTGGAATCATATTCAATACACCTTTGAGATGATGCTTTTGATTTTGTCCTTTGCTTTCTTTTTTTTCTTGTTTCTTTGCTTGTGGCATCAGGTCATAACAGATTGCCCCTATTTGAGACCTCCTCTTATCAAGGTGCCTGGATTGGTTGTCGCCTCCTTATCCACTTCTTGCCCCTAGATTCAGTCGATGGAAGGAACGGACAGGGACTTCGACTTTCCCCCAAAGCATGGCCGAGGAGAAACGGTATCTTTTTAAAGTGGGAAACCTGACCAGGGATGTTGTGTAGTGTGTGGTTGCCTTACTCGGGACCCTTTTTAGAGAAATGGAGGAACATCTTACTGCCGGGGTGGCATGGATTAGACTCTTAAGGAAAGAACCACTTAAGATACAACCCATTCCACGGGTGAGAGAGCTCCTCACCTTCCGCGTTTACTAAGCGATAAGCATTCCCTGGATAAGCCTCTTTTACGACAAACGGCCCTTCCCAGTTATGTTGCAATTTAGACCTAAACCCTGCAGACCGAATGAATTTGCGTTTCAGAACCATATCACCTTTTTGAAATTTACGTTCAATTACCTTCTTTTGAAAATAACGCGAAACTCTCTTTTGATAAACGGATATGTGATCGGCCGCATTCATCCTCTTCTCATCCAAGAGTTCTAACTAGACGAGCAACGCCTCTCAACGTTCATCGAGATTAAGTTCCTTATCGAGCTACACTCTAAGAGAAGGGATCAAGATCTCATATGGGAGCACCGCCTCCATCCCGTAGGTAAGAGCATAGGGAGTTTGTCCCGTAGGAGTATGGACGGAGGTGCGGTAAGCCCACAGAGCTTCCACTAATCTTTCTGGCCAATCGGAAAACTTATGAGATTCGCATGTTTTCTTGATGATTTTAAGAAGGGTTTTATTAGTGGCCTCGGCTTGACCGTTGCCTTGAGGGTAATATGGAGATGAATGATGTAATGCAATATTGAACTTCTTACATAGGTCCTTGAGCTCTTGGGAGACAAACTGGGGTCCATTGTCGGTGATGATACTGCTTGGTACTCCGAACCGTGAGATGATATTCTTCATGACGAAGCGGCACACCATTGAAGCTTTGATCTCTGCGTACGCCTCAGCTTCGGCCCATTTGGTGAAGTACTCAGTGGCGGTAAGGATAAAGGATTTCTGTTTGATCTGTGAATTAGGATCACCGAGCGGGCTGACAACGTCGAAAGCCCACATAGAGAATGGCCAAGGAGCAGAGAGAGGATGGAGAGATGAAGCTGGGGCATGGATTTTATCGGCATGGAGTTGGCACTTAAGACACCTCCGGACATAGAGGGAGCAATCTTTCTCTAGAGTGGGCCAGTAGTAGCCCTGCCTAAGGATCTTCTTCGCTAGAGCCTGGCCATTGACATGACCTCTACACTCACTAGAATGGGCTGCTTCAGCCACTTTCCATGCCTCATCATCATCTAAGCATCTCATGAGCATTCCATTAGTAGCGCGCCTGTATAGTTCTCCTGCAACAATGGTGTACCTTGAGGCGGCTCTTCTTATCGACTTGCGTTGCTCGGCATTTGCCCCTTCTGGGAATGATCGTTCTTTGCAAAACAACTCGATTTCGTGATGCCAAGGCAATTCTTCTTCGGCCAGAATCTCTTCTAGCTCTATTAAAGATACTTCCTTTAGATCTTTCTTCTCAGCCCTCGCCTCTACAGCCTTTCTAAGGTTGATGAACCAAGGATCCTGGAGGGAGGGTGCGTCTAATCTCTGAACGACGATAGTCTCAGTGCTCCGACTGAGAGGAAAAGATAGGGAGGAAGCAAGAGATGCTAGAGCATTGGCTAGAATATTCTGAGAGCGAGCAGTATGGATATAGATCAACTTACGGAATTACCTAGCAAGGAGCGTGACCAAATCTTGATAAGGCTTGAGTTTGGGGTCACGAGTGCGGTAAGTGGACAGAACTTGCCGCAAGACGAGCTGAGAGTCTCCGATGATATTCAAATAACGCGCACCCAAGAGATAGGCGTGCTTCAATCCAGCCAGGAGAGCTTCATACTCAGCGATGCTATTGGTAGCAGAAAATCAAAGTTGATAAGCGAAGGGAATAGTCACTCCCTCTGGAGTGAGCAGAACAGCGCCGATCCCTCGGCCTTGAGAATTGAGTGCACCATCGAAGTGCAGAGACCAGAAGGGATGATGGGTGAGGACGAAGAGATGCTCATTAGGGAAATCGTCCTGAATAGAGTTGGTGTGAGGAATAGGAAGATGGGCAAGATGCTCAGCGATGGCATACCCTTTGACCACCTTCTGAACGACGAATGTGATATCAAATTGAGAGAGGAAGCTCTACCAGCGAGCGAACCTACTAGAAAGGACAGGCTTTTCTAAGAGATAGCGAATCGGGTCCATTCTAGAGATCAACCTAACTGGGTGGGCAAGGAAGTAGTGCTTAAGCTTCTGAGCTACCCACACTAAGGCGGCACAAGTCTTCTCCATAGCGGTATATGTGGACTCAGCTGGGTTAAACAACCGAGATAGGTAATAAGCAGCCCGCTCTTTCCCTTCATCGTCTACTTGTGCTAGGACCGCCCCTAGGGAGTCCTCAATAACCGAGATGTATAGGATCAGGGGTTTCCCAGGGACAGGAGGTTGCAAAACTGGGGGATTGGATAGATATTCCTTTAAGTCCTCGTAGGCCTTTTGACAGTCTTAGTTCCATTTAAACTTGACCGCCGCCTTAAGCAATTCATAAAACAGACGGCACCTTTGAGAATGTTGGGATATGAATCTTCTAATGAATTACAATCGACCAATCAGTCCTCGAAGTTCCGTAATGTTCTTAGGTGGAGGCATGTCCATGACGGCCTGGGCTTTGTTAGGATCAATCTGGATCCCCCGTTTGCTCACTATGAAACCTAACAGCTTCCCTGAAGAGACTCCAAATACGCACTTCTTTGGATTCATTTTGAGCTTGTACTCCCATGCTCTTTGCAGCACCTTAGCCAGAATAGAGGGGTGTTCTTCTTTGGTTCTTGACTTCACCAGAATGTCATCCACGTGGGCTTCCATATAGATATGCATCATGTCATGGAAGATGGCCATCATCACCCTTTGATAGGTGGCACCTGTGTTCTTCAAACCGAATGGCATGACCACGTAACAGTACGTGCCCCAGGGCGTGGTGAAGGAGGTTTTCTCTTGATCTTCCGGAGCGAGACGGATCTGATTATAGCCTGAGTAACCGTCCATAAATGACAGAGATTCGTACCCGGCGGTGCTATCGAGCAAGACGTTAATATGAGGCAGCGGGAAATCATCTTTTGGACATGCTTTGTTGAGATCCCTAAAATCGATGCAGATACGTACCTTTCCATCCTTCTTGATAACAGGGACTATGTTTGCCACCCACTGAGGATATAGAACAACTCTAATGAATCTAGCCTTATACAATTTGTCGACCTCTTCCTTAATCCTTAAGGCCATGTGGGGGTGAAATCTCCTTGACCGTTGTTTCACAGGTGTTGCCCCTGGTTTAAGCACGAGTCGATGTTCCACTAAAGAGGGGTCAAGACCTGGCATGTCTTCACAAGACCAGGCGAAAGAATCGCTATACTCCCTTAGAACCTTAATTAAATCTTCTTCTACTTGTGGAGGGAGATTAGCGGCAATAATGATGGGCCTTGGGTCTTCTTCAGTTCCCAAGTTGATTTCCTTTGTAGGTTCATCCACTGCCGACGACGGCTCGTCGAATTTCTTAAGTCCTTGTGCATACAAATCAGCAGTGTCATCTACGTCACTGTCCTCATTGATCGGATCTTTTCCATCCAAGATTTCATAGACACCGAGTCCGTCATCGCTCCACACCCCTTCTATTTCTTCTTCCTCTTCAATCATAATTGCCGTAGCAACAAATTCTGGACACTTCAAAAGGGCATGACAACACTGAGCTAGGTCTTTCAAGAACCTATCAGGGACGGATTTGGGAGGACGCGCAAGCGGGCGTGACTCATAGGAGGAAGGGTTGGACGACCTAGAACAAGACCCTACTTCTCTAGACCTAACTGACTCTACTTCCCTAGACTCGATAGACCCTAATCCTAACCTAGGAGGAAGAAGACCTAGTGGAAGGGAAGGAGCAGGGGACTCATGCCCCTGGGAGGAGGATGAAGACAAGGTAGCATAATCTTCCACTGAAATCTCCGTTTCGAATTTGACGTTTTTTTTGGAGATCAGTGGAGACTACACAACAAGATGGAGGAGGCGGGAGCTGCATGGGGAACAGCTCGGGGAAGATGCAATCGAAGAAGGGATCAGAGAGGAGAACCACATCTCATGGAGTTGGGCGTTGGGAGGAGGAGGAGTGAATAGAGTGGATAGATCAATGGGCGGGCAATGCCCGCAAGAACAAGGAACAAACAGAATTTCTGGTGGATCCATAAAGGATGGATTTATCATAATAGGAGGAAGACGGGGTAAGAATTCCCATTGCTGGAGGAGAGATTGAAAGCGGGAGGGAGACCAAGAAAAGATAATCGGCGAGCTCTCCTCCTTCCGCAGATGCTGAGCCGGCTACTTCTTCGGCCTCCACTGAACAAGCCGAACCTCTTGCTACTGCTGGTAGTCTCCTTCATGAAATAGCCCCTGAAGGGCTGGACCATAGTCAATCACATCATCAACTGGCCCCCTTAGCACTGGGGGTGGACTGGCAATCGGATAGACTGTATCTTCCCTTGGCGGAGCTGGCCGTGGAGTTAATGTCCCAGGCTGGAGAGGCCCTCGAACAAAGTGTTGACGATAGTCCCAGGTGAGTAACCCAGAATCACCCATCATAGATAATGCAGTCTCTCGGTAGCCGAGACCTCTCCTGTTCATTTTTCTGCCTTTAGGGATGGGCTTAGTTCGTCCCTGCAATTGAGCACCAAGGCCTCTCCCCAGTTGGTAGCCTAGCTTCAGTATAATGTCCCAGCCCTTGGAATCTCGGATCTGGGGCTTCACCTTGATGTCAACTGCTGCGGTGACGGGCTTGCGAGGTGCGTAAGCCCAAGGAAAGTCGAGATCTAGCACTGACATAACAGGCCGACTGCTTGGCCACAATGTGGGAAGAATCTTCTCTGAAATAGCTTTCACTGATTGGACCATGGATAAGCTTTTGACTTTAACGACCCTCCCTTGGAAAGGGAATTTAATGCATTGATGTGCAGTGGAGGGTACGGCACTGAGGGTATCGATCCACGGACGACCCAAGATAGCCTTGAACATAAGGTCAATGTCCAACACATAGAATTCCATGGGCATAGTAAGGGGCCCAAGCTCAGCTTGAATGGTGACAATCCCGTGACATGCCCGCCGAGAGTTGTCATAAGCAGCTATGGTAGTGGGAGTTGGGCGTAGAAGTTCCTCTGACAGATTGCAAGCCCTTAGAGTGCTGAGCGGGCATACGTTGATAGATGCCCCTGTGTCACCTAACGCCACATCGATGCTGACTTTGTTCAGAATGATAGTAATGCACAGCGGCATTTGCCGAGCTTCTGGTGGTGCTAGCTCGGTTTCAGAGAAAGTAATGGCTGGCCCCTTGGAGATTGTTGCCAGTGCGGTAGGTAAGCTATCAACTGCCATGTCTTCACTAACCATCACCTTTTGAAGAAAGTCTCTTAATGCATCTTGGTGAAGGGTAGATCTCTTAATCAGTTCCAGCACAGATATCTTGGCGGGCACCCTATCCAAATGATGTAATAGATCATATTGGGTCCCGGGTAGTGGCTCGGCCTCTTCTTGCTCTGCCGCCGGTTGGGAAGACTAGGGATTGGAAGTGGAAGGATAGTTTCGGTGGAACATGCGCCCGCTCCGTAGGGTGAAGTTATAAGCTGCCGCGGCCTCAGATGGGCTTAGGATAAGTGATTTAGTAGGCCCAGTGGGATGGATGCGCGGTGCGGAAGAGGGTGTGGTAGAAAGGATGATAGGCGAGGGGTTAGTGGCAGTGGGCGCGAGCGACAGTGGGGATATAAAAGTGGGCGGAGGTGTGATGAGTGGAGGGTTAGACGGCGGTATGGCGGTAGTGGATGTAAGCGTGAGCGGGGAGGGGGTGATAGTAGCGGATGTGAGCAATGGTGAGTGCGACGGGGGCGCGGGTGATGGTGCGTGTGATAGAATAGGGGTAAATGGGAGGGCGAGTGGAGGAGGAGTTTGGTGTGTAGGTATAAGGATAGGGGAAGCGGGAGGATTATGGTAGTTGTGGTGAAGGGCCATGACCTGCGGTGCGGAGTTATCGTCGTTGAAGGACCACCTGGGGATGGGAGCCGGGGGTTGGACGACATTGACCTGAGCTGGTGCCGGCGGCGGAGGCTGCGGAGCAGGAGGATGGTTTGGCATTGGGTTTTGATGAATCCCCAGGTCTTGCACCGACTGCTGTTGCTGCTGCTGCTGTGGCTGCGGTACCTGTTGCTGCTGTACTTGCTGCCTCGGCAGCTGCCTTCTCTTCTCTTTGATTTCTATGATGGCCCGGTGCATTTCGGCCCAATCTATCCTCTATCCTTCATGAAGATCATATACTAGGTCCCGGGATTGAAAACACCCTTCAATTGTGTGCCCCGGCTGCCTGTGGAACATGCAATACTTCATCTGATCAACGACCGGATTCCAGTTGGGCCGTTCCGGAGGGAGCTGTGTGGCATTCACCGACATGAGGGCTGAGAAGATGTCTATGAGTGTTTCTGGCAAGGGTGGGTACTGAGCTCTTTTAGGATCCGGGCGCTTGTTGTTAGGGTTGTTGTTGTAGCCGTTGGGTGGAGGGACATTGTGGTATTGCGGAGGTGGTGGTGGTTGTTGCGGTGCGGTGAAGGTGTTTTGTGGAATGGCGAAGGTGGGCGGAGGGTTTTGTGGAGTGACTTGGAAGTTTTGGGGAGCGGGATTCTATGGTGTGCGGGGATTTTGAGGGAAGCGGAAGGGTGCGGCTTGAAAAGGGAAAGCAACGGCTTGAACTTGCTCGTTTGTTTGGACCCCCTCAGTGACCGGCCCTTGAGGTTTCTTGTGATACTTGGGCTTTTGGTTTTCAAATAGTGAGTGTATGGGGGAATCCTTGAACTGAGTTTGAATGAAGCGCGCTCGGCTATAGAGTTGGTGCATGTTGGCTATGTCGTTCATGGCCAGAATATTTCGGAAGGTTGGAGTAGCATTGGAAATAAGTAACTTGACCTTCTCTTCCTCCGGAATGTGGCCGGGCACTCTAGCGGCCATTTGCCTCCACCTATCTGCATAAGTGGCAAACTCCTCATCCGGTTTCATCTTTTTGGCCACCAAATCTGTGAACGAATATTCCGGGCCGACCATGTCTTGAAACCGCTGAATGAACTTATCTTTTACTACCTTAAAGCTCTCGGCTTCTTCCAATGGCAGAGAATAGAACCATTCCAGTGCAACACCATCTAATGATCGGCGGAACAAGTACGCCATAAGGCGATCATCATATTGGAATTGGGCCGATTCATATAAGAAATCCCTCACGTGAATAAAGGGATTGCCGTTCCCGTCATATTTGCGATAATTGGGGAGCTCGGATTGCGGAGGGAACCGGATGTTCTGAAAGCTAAGAACCGGAACATCTGCCAAGGATTGTGGGCCAACCCGCTTCTGGAGGAAATCGAGTTGTTGTTGCATGGTGGCCCATTTATCAAGTAATTCCTGCTCTCTGGATGGAGCAGGGGTAGTGAGAGATGATGATTGGAGTTGAGGAGCGGAAGGGTGAACTGCGGCAGAGGGTGGGAGCCCATAAGCAGGAGCAGAAGGATAAATGGCCGAAGTAGGGGGCCCATAAGAAGGATATTGGGCCTGAACTTGACCGAGATTGGAGTGGGCTTGGGCAACCCGTGGCTGAGGGCGCAAGAAATCTGAAGGGCCCATAAGGACTTGTGGAACCATTGGGCGAGACATATAATGATCCAACTGAATGAAAGAAGGGACGGCAGACTTCCCTTTGTCAAAAGATTGCTGGGCTAAAGTAGAAGATTGGCCCGTCTCCATGGCAGCAAAGGTGATGGTCCGGGGTTGGACAGGAGTAAGATTAATTGGAGTGAGCTGGATGGAAGGATTGGATTGACCCTGCATAATCGTGGGAGGGGAGATATTGGATCCTTGCATGGCCTGATAGACAGTTTGGAGTTGGGCCGGATCCAATTGGGCCATCATCTGGAGAATGGCCCCCGCAGAAGGAGTAGTGAAAGAAGGGGTAGCTTGACTATCTTCCATGGAGGTAGAGGACGGAAGAGGGGTTGTCCCCTCTCCAGAAGAGAATGAGGTGATACAAGAAATATAAAGTGATCTAGAAGGGGAGGGGATGAATAGATCACTATTTTCAACCGATTAAAAATTACTGAAGAATGATTCACTTAAAACAAGCAATCTCGGAGTTGAACCCACAAAAAAACAGTGCGGACAATAGCTCGAGTGGATAGAAGGCACACCACAAAATCACCACAGACAATCACACGAGTACCCAGAGGTTTTTAAGGTGGTTCGGTCAGACCTCCAGTCTGCCTACGTCCACCCCTCACTTCAAATCAAAGTGAGGCTTCCACTAGCACCTACTAGCAAAGAAGACTCAGTCTGCGACAACGGCTGATTCACAGCTTCACCAGGGGAACACCCTCTCCTCTTCCTCCACACCCGGAGGGAACCCTAAGGACGCCAAGTCCCTAGAAACCAGGAAACAAGTTCCTCTTCCTCCAACCGGAGGGAACACTAGTGATCTGTAGTCACTAGAACCAGAGACCAAGGTCTCTCTTCCTCTGAATCCCAGAGGGAACACCTCTTCTACGAGAGGGAACAATACTGCAACCTCTGTTGCAAGTAAACCAGAGAGAACATGTCTCTCTCTTCCCCTGAACACCAGGAGGTAACACAGAGAACTTTCAATCAAGAAGGAAAAAACATATAAAAATGAAAACAAGAAAGAAGGAAGCCAAATTTCAGAAACTGGAAACAATGTAGCTCAAACTGAGCAGCAGACTTCGGATTTGATCCGTAAGTCAATACCCATCTTCTGATCACTCTTCTGCTCTCTCTTCTCTCTCAACTGGATCACTCTAGTTTCTCAGGGAGGCTCTTTCTCGTCTGCTCTCACTCAAATTTCTTTACTATAATTTAAAAATTTAAAAATAATTTAAAAATTTAAAAATAACCTCGGAGCTCCTCGCTTTTCGTAGATGGTGAGGCAGTGCTTTTATAAGCGATCAGGAGGGTGCATGCAAGGCGTGTGCTTCCTGCGCTCGATCCAGAACCTTCTTGCCACGTGCCCTTATAGCATTGGTTCCTTTAGTATTGGATCACGTGCAACCCAGACACTGGGGAATATTCTTCCTCGGACCACCTTCTTCTTTTTGTTTTTCTTCTTCTCCTGCAAAGAAAATAAAACGATTAAAACTCAGGGCCACAAAAACTAAAACTGCATGAGGTATGTGGTAGCAATACGAGATGCACTATTCTGAGAACGACACGAGATACACAAGATTACTACAGCACGAAATAAAGAGAGAATGACACGAGGTCAGATGAGAATAGCACGAGGTGAGAAGGAAATAACACGGAGTGAAACGATAGAAACACACGATCAGAGGAACCTTGGACGAAGATAGAAAGAAGCAACACGAAGACACAAATACAAAAACAACATGAAGACACAAAAACAACAACACGAAGACACAAACACAGAAACAACACGAAGACATTAAAAAAAACGACTCGAATACAAAATCGCTCGAACTTACGAATGACTCGAAGACAAGGATGACACGGACAAAAACCAACTCGAAGATGAAAACAGAAACCAACACGAAGTGTGGTCACAAAGCAAAAAGGACACGGGGTCTAGGAAAAACAACACGAAGACAGAAGACGGGAACGGCTACAACGACACGTGATAAAACAATGAAAGCAGGAAAACGACTCGAGTAACTACAGTAAATGACACGAAAACACAAGAGCAAACAAAAAAGGATGACTCGAGATGAGCAACTAAATACTGAAGAAACGACACGAGGTTCACAGGAAAACGACTTGAAGTTCATCAGAACAGATCGAGCTGCTTCAGAAAACAACACGAAGATAATCAACAAACATAGTTGGAACAACACGACGTACAAAAGGATAACACGAAGTGTAAAAGGAACAGTACGGACATGCAAGGTACTACCTCATAGCAATTTTCCTGTTAATCATGGAAATTTCAAATGCATAACATTACGCAAGATATCTGATTAAAATGACAATATTGAACATAGTGATGCTCATCATCAAAAAACTAGGGAAGTCACAAAAATCCAACAATCTCCCCCTTTTTGTTGATGGCAACACTATATTAAATAACATAGATGAAGTGCAATGAGATTATGTGAAGATAAGTAATGCAGACACACAACACACTCGCCTCCTCTGACGACTCCCAAGAGCTCCCCCTGAACACAACAACTGCTTTCCTCTGACTAGATAACTCAGGGCACTTATCTTTCGCTCCCCCTCAGCAAAACACAAGCAAGACACTCTCCCCCTTTGACATCATCAAAACTAGGGGCAGGTCTGAAGATATCACGAAAAGAAAAATTGCTGACAGTGGAGAGAAAACAAGAGAGAGTATGGCTGATAAAGGAAAGTTATTGAGATGTTTAGGTAATTAAGAAAGCCATTAATTTTATGTGAGGATTTTGAGGATCAGTTAGTCAGACTGTGTGCAAAATGGTGAATGAAGATCCGCTCCATACACAGAACCAGATTCTAAGCAAGTAAGGTATAAGATACCAGTATGGTCAGAGTAAGTCTTTACTCAGAGAGTATAAAGCAAGGAAGTCAGGAAAATAAAGACCTGTGGTATTGAAAACAAACAAACCAAGACCTAAATGCCAAGTGAACAAGATCTTGATACCAAGAGGGAGAAACTTTTTCAAAGATGGTCAAGATCAAAGGTAAATCTGTCAAGTACACCTTTGAAATTAGGGAGACACCTTGTTTAGAGGCAGGAATCCCCAGTTACTTGGTGGCAAGACCACATTACCCCTTCTGACAAGAGGATATAGATAGTATTCTAACTGGTGTTGACATTAAGGTGACACCTTTACCAGAGGCCAGACACCTCAGTTACTAACCAGATATGTACCATAGCTCTATATGATCAAGACAGCTAATTAAACCTGATTTATACTGCCATCTCATGACATGGGATTCTTTCACTTCATTGATGAAGGTCCTAGTTTCTCAATGAACAGTTAACAAGGTTGTTAAAACTTCTTTCATGAATTTTTCATTAAACTGCACTTGAAACCTTGTAAATTAGTCTTGATTCAGTTTGAGAACAATACACCAGCTCCAAAGTTTTTCAGACAAAAACACTATATACCTGATTTTGGACTTAACTAGACTAAGTAGGTATGTTGTACTGGCTAGATCATAAGTCAGTTACAGTGTAGGAAGATAGTCTTGAATTCAGATTTTGATCTCAGTGGGACAAACAGCTGAAATTCCATCAAGAAATTAGATGAACAGTCTTAACGGATAAAACTTCCAAAAATTTCTTTTATACACCTACTCAAACTGATTCACTTATAAGGTCAGCAAAAGTCCGTTCAAAGTATGTTCAGATTTGGCCAAAAGAGCATGACTCCTATTATTAATCTAGCTCCCCCTGAGACCTTGACTCCAACTCAGACTTAACCAAGACATACCTCAAAACACCTCAAGGAAAATAAAGTGATATCAATCAATACGAGTGAATCAGCAAACACTCATAATGAGGTTATTTTCAGCAACAGATAATGAGTATAGATAAGCACAAGAGCACATGACAGATTATTCAGAGATCAATTATTCAATCATGAAATTCTGTAAATACCTAATTCTCTGTGCAATGTGCTAAATTTTTCAGTATCCAGTGGCTTAGTGAAAATATCTGCAATTTGTGAGTTAGTGCCAACATGGATCAACTCAAAGGTCTTCCTAGCTACTTCATCTCGAATAAAATGATGCCTGATTTCGATGTGTTTAGTTCGAGAATGAAGTACAGGATTCTTTGCAATGTTTATTGCACTAGTGTTATCACAAAAGATGGAAGTGCAACCTAGCTCAACTGAGTAATCCAGAAGCTGGTGTTTTATCCATATAACATGTGTGCCACAGCTCCCTGCTGTCACATACTCAGCTTCAGCAGTAGAAAGAGCCACAGAGTGTTGCTTCTTGGATCTCCAAGAGACTAGGCACCCTCCTAAAAATTCGCAGTGACCACTAGTACTTTTCCTATCCAATTTACATCCTGCATAATCTGCATCTGTATATGCAATGAGATCTAAACTACATGATGCAAGATACCAAAGACCTAGATCATGGGTAGCAGATAAGTATCTAAAGATTCTTTTTACAGCTGCCAAATGCAATTCAGTAGGCCTAGCCTGGTATCTGGCACACATCCCTACACTAAATTGAATGTCAGGCCTGGATGCTGTTAAGTAGAGGAGTGAACCGATCATACCTCTATATAATTTAGCATCCACCTCTTTACCTTTTTCGTCTGAATCCAGTGAGGAGTTGGTGCCCATGGGTGTTGAGATAGTCTTGAGGTTAGTCATTCCAAACCTTTTCAGCATCTCCAGAGTATACTTGGTTTGATTTATGAAACAACTATCCTCCATCTGTTTGACCTGCAGCCCAAGAAAATACTTTAGTTCGCCAACTAAACTCACTTCAAATTCATGAGACATAGATTCAGAAAATTCTTTACAAAATTTTGAATTGTTAGATCCGAAGATGATATCATCAACATATACTTGGACCACTATTAAATCCTTTCGGAGATTTTTGGTGAACAGGGTTTGGTCAACCTTACCTCGAGTATAGCCCTTGCTCAAGAGGAATTCAGAAAGTCTCTCATACCAGGCTCGGGGAGCCTGCTTCAATCCATAGAGGGCTTTATTCAACCTAAAAATCATGTTAGGCTGAACAGAGAAATTAAAACCTGGAGGTTGTTCAACATATACCTCTTCCTTCAATAACCCATTTAAGAATGCGCTTTTGACATCCATCCGCTGCAGCTGAATGTTCCTAGAGCATGCAAATGCAAGCAGAATTCTTATAGCTTCCATCCTAGCCACTGGGGCATAGGATTCATCAAAATCCACACCAAATTCCTGACTGTAGCCTTGAACTACAAGTCTTGCTTTGTTTCTAGAAATAACTCCATTCTCATCAACTTTATTCTTGAAAACCCATTTAGTGCCAATGACATGAGTGTTATCAGGTCTGGGAACTAGTTCCCATACTGTATTTTTCTCAAATTGATTTAATTCCTCACACATGGCGGATACCCAAGAATCATGTTTTAAGGCTTCTTCCACAGATTTGGGTTCCACCTGAGATACCAATGCAGCTAAGTCCTATTCTTGGACAATTCTAAAATGAGACCTTATCCTAGGAGGATCATGCAAATTGCCTATGACATTTTCACTAGGGTGGTCTTTGTGAAATATTATCTCACCTGAGGGTTCACCTACCTCAGCTGCTCCTTCTTGCTGTGAGTTTTCTGGTTGAGCAACTGGCTGCATCTCTTCTTCTTCAATTTTCTCCAAGAAATCTCCCTCATTAGATGGCTCCCTGTCATCATTCATCACTTTGTTAGAGAAATCATTTTCATCAAACACTACATGCGGTGTTTCTTCAACAGTTTGATCATCTTTATTGAAAACTCTGTAAGCCCTTGAGGTTTCTGAATATCCGAGAAAAATTCCAGGAGAGCTTCTAGCTTCAAATTTGTCCAAACCATTCTTACCATTATTGTGAATAAAACATTTGGAGCCAAAAACTTTAAAGTAAGAAATATTTGACTGCTTACCCTTGAGAAGTTCATAAGGAGTTTTCCTATGAGTAGGTCTTACCAAGGCTCGATTTAGAATGTAGCATGCAGTATTCACAGCTTCGGCCCAAAATCTCCTTGGAAGTCCACTCTCAATCAGCATAGTCCTGGCCATTTCAATTATTGACCTGTTTCTTCTCTCAACAATTCCGTTCTGCTCCGGTGTCCTAGGAGAAGAGAATTTGTGAGTCACTCCCTCTCTTGAGCAAAATTCAAAAAATGAAGAGTTGTCAAGCTCTCCTCCATGGTCAGACTGAATTGTAATGATATTATGTTCACCTTGCAGTTTGATTTTATTGAAAAGTTCTTCAAAGTGAACAAAAGCATCATTTTTACTTGCTAAACAAAACAACCAAGAAAATCTAGTGAAGTCATCAACTATGACTAATCCATATCTCTTACCTGACAAATTTTGTATGCGAGTAGGACCAAAGAGATCCATGTGCAAGTGCTGCAGCAGTTTAGATGAAAGACTCTCAGTTCTCAACTTAAAAATTGCACGAGTCTGTTTACCTTGTGCACAAGCATCACATAGCTTGGACCCTAACTGAAATCTTATTCTGGGCAAACCTCTAACTAGGTTATGCTTAGATAGTTTATTCATTGTAGACAAACTAGCATGGCCTAGACGCCTATGCCAGTCAAAAGCAACTTGTTCAGAGTTAGCAGACATACACAAGTTAGTTTCAGGATTATCATCCAGGTCTACGATGTATACATTGTTTACTCTATGACCTTTGAACATGACGTTATCAGAATTCAGCTCAAAAATAGTGCAGGAATTGTGATCAAAGAGTACCTTGTGTCCTTTGTCGCAGAGTTGACTTATACTTACCAAGTTGTGTTGAAGTCCTTCAACAAGATACACATCTTCAATGGAGTTAGTAGAGGACTTACCAACTGTACCAATTCCAATTATTCTTCCTCTGTTATTTCCACCAAATTTGACCAAGCTCCCAAACTTCATTTTCAGTATGCTAAATTTGGACCGGTCTCCTGTCATGTGCCTGCTACAGTCACTGTCAAGATACCACTTGTTATGCTCGGCTGCCAGGCTAACCTGCGAGAGTTCAGACAAAGTAATGTGGGACCCAATTCAAATTGGGTCCAAAGACAGTTTTCAATTTATCCAAATCACACTTAGGAACCCACATTTGTTTTACTGTTCTTTTCAGTGATTTCATGTGGATTGATTCTTCCTTCTTGGCGTTTCTCAGTGGGTGTTGAATGAGCCTATTCCTATTAAAATTACGCTATTTCCGAACAGAGAAATTGTTGTTTGGCCTCTTAGAGGAAACACGTGTGTGCTGAGCATAATTCATGTAACCATTTTTATTCAAATGAAAATTGTGCTGAAGGTGATGCATGTTTGCATGCTTTCCTTGATAACTAGCATGCTGAACTTTCTTAGCGAAACTGTTCACCTTTCTAGTGACATCAATAGGAATGGTCGTGTGAAAACCTTTGCTCTACAACTGCTGCACAGGAGCAGTTCTAGTCTCAGGATTTCCTGACTTAGCTTGCTGACCAGTGGATTGACTGGATTTGCTGGTCGAAACCTTCAATGTAGAGACAGATTTGGAACTGGATGGTGTTTCCAGTTTTTCTTTACCCTTGGCGGGGCAGAACGTGACAATTTTAAATTCAAAGGGTTTTTTACTTGTGGGATAGTATCCTAATCCCTCCCTATTAAAGTTTACCCTCGACCCCAGAAGGGCATCCAGATTGTTTCTCCCCTCTGTAAATTTTTCTAGCATTTTTCCTTTGTCCTCAATCTCCTTCTGAAGTTCATTACATTGGTCCTGGAGTTCCTGATTAACTTTTCTAACCACCTCATATTTTTCTACAATCAGTCTAAACTCCTTTTTACTCTCTTCAGTTTTACTCTTCAGCTCATTCATCCTAGCTAGATTTTCCTCTCTTTCCATTCTAAACTTCTCGATCTCACTTCTAGCCTGATCTAGCTCAATGGCCATCTCCTTGGTTTTCATGTTATCCGTAACAGCAATAGAGTGTTCCTCAGAAACATAGTGAATCTTTCGTTTAAGCATTCTGTGCTCCTTGGTTAGAAAATTATATTTAGCTAACAGGTCGCCATAGGCGTCCTCCTAATCGTCCAAAGTAAAATTCTCAAATAAGTTCGTTACCTCTTCCTCATGGTTGGCCATGAGGCAAGTCCTCTCTTCACCTTCACTGGACGAGGTGGCTTCTGGATCCTCCTCCTCGTTGCTCCATGTGCACAGCATGGCTTTCTTCTTCTTGTGCACCATCTTCTTCTGGTATCCGGGAGCCTTAACTTGCAGCTCTGGACATTCACTTTTCATGTGACTAGGTTTCTGACAATGGTAGCATGTAACTTTCTTAACAAACCGGTTCTTCTCAAGTTCTCGTTCAGGAGACTTCCTTGCAGCATTAAATCTCTTTCTCCTGTAGAATTTCCCTTTAGTCCTCAAGAACTTTCTGAATTGCCTGGTGAGCATGGCATGCTCGCCCTTGTCCAGGTCTGAGAATCCGTCAGAGTCTTCGCTGCTACCACCACTGCTGCTGCTCTTCTTAGTATGTCGTGAGACTTTCAGAGCAACATTCTTTCCCTTTCTGTCATGTCCATCATTCCCTTGTTTGAAGTTCATTTCGTGGGTCATGAGAGACCCAATCAGCTGGGTTACTGACATGGTGGATAAATCTCAAGATTCCTCTACGACGGTCACCTTAGTATCCCAGATGGGAGTTAGGGACCTAAGGATCTTCCTGACAATGTCTTCTTGCTGAATCTCCTTTCCAAATCCTCTTAGACTATTGATGATCATAGATAATCTAGCATACATTTCTGTGATCAACTCCTCTGGCTTCATCTTAAACAACTTATACTGAGTTGTAAGCATATTGATCTTGGTAGCTTTCACTTGAGATGTGCCCTCATAAATTAACTACAATTCATCCCACATTTTCTTTGCAGTCTTGCACGCTGAAATCCTCAAGTACTCTTCCGAGTGGACGGCGCACTGTATGATGCTAAGAGCTGTCCAATTCAGTGCGGAAAGTTTAACCTGTTCCTCTGTCCATATGTCTTCGTTCGGTGGAAGTTGGTACGGACCATCTGTAATTACTCTCCAGAGCTTGTGGCTTTGGGCCCTGATAAAGACTTCTATCCTGTTCTTCCAAAAGAAATAGTTATTACCATCGAAGAAAGGGGGACGGGTGATTGACTGCCCTTCAGCAATGTAGCTGCGAGAACCAGCGGATCCGTTTCCCTGGCCGTTGGACCACATATTGGGAAATACCCGCTCTGATACCAAGTGATACAAGAAATATAAAGTGATCTAGAAGGGGAGGGGATGAATAGATCACTGTTTTCAACCGATTAAAAATTACTGAAGAATGATTCACTTAAAACAAGCAATCTCGGAGTTGAACCCACAAAAACGCAGTGCGGATAATAGCTCGAGTGGATAGAAGGCACACCACAAAATCACCACAGATAATCACATGAGTATCCAGAGGTTTTTAAGGTGGTTCGGTCAGACCTCCAGTCTGCCTACGTCCACCCCTCACTTCAAATCAAAGTGAGGCTTCCACTAGCACCTGCTAGCAAAGCAGACTCAGTCTGCGACAACGGCTGATTCACAGCTTCACCAGGGGAACACCCTCCCCTCTTCCTCCACACCCGAAGGAAACCCTAAGGACGCCAAGTCCCTAGAAACTAGAAAACAAGTTCCTTTTCCTCCAACCGGAGGGAACACTAGTGATCTGCAGTCACTAGAACCAGAGACCAAGGTCTCTCTTCCTCTGAATCCCAGAGGGAACACCTCTTCTACGAGAGGGAACAATACTGCAACCTCTGTTACAAGTAAACCAGAGAGAACACGTCTCTCTCTTCCCCTGAACACCAGGAGGTAACATAGAGAACTTTCAATCAAGAAGGAAAAAACATATAAAAATGAAAACAAGAAAGAAGGAAGCCAAATTTCAGAAACTGGAAACAATGTAGCTCAAACTAAGCAGCAGACTTCGGATTTGATCCGTAAGTCAATACCCATCTTCTGATCACTCTTCTGCTCTCTCTTCTCTCTCAACTGGATCACTTTAGTTTCTCAGGGAGGCTCTTTCTCGTCTGCTCTCACTCAAATTTCTTTACTGTAACCTCGGAGCTCCTCGCTTTTCGTAGATGGTGAGGCAGTGCTTTTATAAGCGATCAGGAGGGTGCATGCAAGGCTTGTGCTTCCCGCGCTAGATCCAGAACCTTCTTGCCACGTGCCCTTATAAGATTGGTTCCTTTAGTATTGGATCACGTTCAGCCCAGACACCGGGGAATATTCTTCCTCGGACCACCTTCTTCTTATTGTTTTTCTTCTTCTCCTGCAAAGAAATTAAAACGATTAAAACTCAGGGCCACAAAAACTAAAACTGCATGAGGTATGTGGTAGCAATACGAGATGCACTATTCTGAGAACGACATGAGATACACAAGATTACTACAGCACGAAATAAAGAGAGAATGACACGAGGTCAGATGAGAACAGCACGAGGTGAGAAGGAAATAACACGGAGTGAAACGATAGAAACACACGATCAGAGGAACCTTGGACGAAGATAGAAAGAAGCAACACGAAGACACAAATACAAAAACAACATGAAGACACAAAAACAACAACACGAAGACACAAACACAGAAACAACACGAAGACATAAAAAAAATGACTCGAATACAAAATCGCTCGAACTTACGAATGACTCGAAGACGAGGACGACACGGACAAAAACCAACTCGAAGACGAAAATAGAAACCGACACGAAGTGTGGTCACAAAGCAAAAAGGACACGGGGTCTAGGAAAAACAACACGAAGACAGAAGACGGGAACGGGTACAACGACACGTGATAAAACAGTGAAAGCAGGAAAACGACTCGAGTAACTACAGTAAATGACACGAAAACACAAGAGCAAAAAAAAAAGGATGACTCGAGATGAGCAACTAAATACTGAAGAAATGACACGAGGTTCACAGGAAAACGACTCGAAGTTCATCAGAACAGATCGAGCTGCATCAGAAAACAGCACGAAGACAATCAACAAACATAGTTGGAACAGCACGACGTACAAAAGGACAACACGAAGTGTGAAAGGAACAGTACGGACATGCAAGGTACTATCTCATAGCAGTTTTCCTGTTAATCATAGAAATTTCAAATGCATAACATTACGCAAGATATCTGATTAAAATGACAATATTAACATAGTGATGCTCATCATCAAAACACTAGGGAAGTCACAAAAATCCAACATGAGGTAACCCTAGCTGGGTTTTCAAGAAGCCCTTGAGGAAGGGAATCCTCTTGGGAACGGGGAGGATTGAAAGAAGCCATGGTGGGTTCGAAAAGCGGAATTGAGTAGAACCTGGAGAAGGAATTGACTCTAGGAGGTGCTTCCAACGGATGAAAAGAACTCCACATGCAACGAACAACCTTGACAAGATGCAAACAACACAAACAACCACACAATGAGTAACCAAACTTAGATGATTTCTAACAAAGATGTAAGTAACAAGAGATGAAAACACTCAGAGTCAAGCAAGTTGTTTAAGATGATGCTTCAAGATTTTTATGATTTTCCCTTTAGAACTTTAGTAGATTGATTAATGTGAGCTCTCAACAATAGGTCCCAGATAGGAGATGGGTGTAAAGCTTGTTTTGACTCTAAATGTGATCACTCCCTCACTTATGCAATCCTGGACACGGGGTGGGAAAGGTACAACCGGCCCGGCGTCCGTGTGGGAATCCACGGCTCGTGGGGACTTATGGAGGTCCCTGGTGTGATTTTCTAGTCGGCTCCAAGGAATATGGAGATGAGAGGTCTGCACACCAAGGTAGGAAAATGTAATCTAATGTATGAAAGTATGAATGAACCTATGTGCACCGGAGTGCATGCAAATTCTAACCTAGAATCTAGTAAACAATTATGCACACAACGATGTAAGTATGTAAACCAACCAAGGAGGAAGTCAGATAACACCCAAGCAAAAATATCACAGTAAAAACTGCGAAAATAGAATGCACCTCGGGATGTGTACCTGTCTGGAGTGTAACGGTCTAGAAGGCCCGTGTCAGAAATATATAACGGTCAGAGGCCAGACCGCCAGAAGCAATTTAACGCAGGGACCCAGGACCGTCGTATGATCCAGAGAGCCAAAAACAAACCAGAAATAGAAGGGAAATCCGTGAAAAGCCCAAACAGTAGGATGAGGAGTGTAACGGTCTAAAGCTCCTGCGTCAAAGTGGAGTGACGCAGGGACAGAGGGTCGTCAGACTACCCAGAGAACCAGAAACAAGAGGAAGTAAGAGGGAAATCTGAGGAAACTAAACAAGGAAATGATGGCAGGTTTAAACAGAGATCAAGAAACGATTGGCACAAGTCGTCCCACCGTGATCGCCAAAAAATTATCTGTTGATTTGTTTTGCGTCCCTTCTTCTTTTCGTTTTGATGTGTAATAAAGATGACAAGCAAAATCAAAGATCTTAATCAACCCAAGGACATGTGAACCATGAACCTAGGCAACCAGAACAAGCTCTAGCACGAGCATGCTATCTCAATCATCAAGCTAAACTAAGGAAATAGAGAAAAACACACGCCGGGACATGGAGCAAGAGCAAATGAAAACACACCGCAAGGGTGGAGCAAATAAAGGAAATAAGAGATATGAGATGGAGAGAAAGCTAATGCCCAATACTAAGAAAGAACGTGATCGCCACCAAAGTAAACACAAGCCAGAGACTTGAAAATACCTTGGAAATAGGTGGATGAAGCACCCGCCCACGGGAGAGAGAAAACCAGTGAAATTTGCAGATCAACCGAATGTAACGGTCCAGACCCCGTGCGTCACAGGAATGTGACAGTCTCCAGATAAACCGTTATATGAACCTGACGCGTCTTCTCAAGACTGTCATAAACCCTGCAGAAATAGCTTATGAATTCTTTGAACTCCAAATCTTCCAGCCGGCCAGAAGACTTGGGCCTCGCGTAATGAACCTGTAAACCTGCCAAAGAACGTGAAACACAAGAAAACAATCCCAAATTAGCCCTTCAAACAAGCATAGTATCAATTCTCAAAGAACTTAAGATCATGCAAAAGGAAAGGGGAATACCGGGGAAGTTTTTGGTTTTTTAACCCCTTTGGGCGTTTTAAAAGATAGGAAGGATGTTTAGATGATGAAAACAGATGCAGAACGTGGAAACAAGGAGAGGGATAATGCCTATGATGAGAGGGAGGAGGAAGAACACAATATGCAGTGATGAACTTTGAAACTCAAAAGAAGGAATACTCCCTTCACTGTGAAGCAGATGGACGTGAAAGACAAGTCTCCTTGGTTAGATGTGGCTCCAGAATGCGGCAGCACTTCGACGCGAACTCCAGATCTTCCTCTCTCGGGCCATGAAGTCAAGGGTGCTATTTATAGGCCCTCACACTCTCCTGTCGAACAGAGGATAATCCAACAAGAAAAAAGGATAACTCTTAGCAAATCCTTGAAGATAATATCACCAAGAGTCCATAGAAACAAACAGAAGGTTCTGAGGATCAGAGCTGGAAGAGAAATCACCAATTCAAACTCTTATCTCGACCACGGAGTAGCAGAGAAAAGACCTGAACTGCCAGGACTCTCTGTTGGATGTAACGGCTACTCGACAAACCGCCACACCCAAATAACGCGTCCGGGAGAGACCGTTATATTCATCCTTATCTCAAAAGAGATAAGATCAACGGAAGAAGATCAAAACAATAGGACTCTTGAATGAAAGTAACGGCCAAGGATGAACGCGTTGGAGGGAAGTAACGGCTGCACAATAGACCGTTAGAATCAATGGGCAGGCCAACAGATAAGGATTGGAACAAAGGCCTTAAGTCGTAGGACTCTTCAAGATGTAACGGTCCAGGGACAATGCGTTAGAAGAAAGTAACGCCCCATGTGCAGACCGTTAGAAACAATGAGGATCCAAATGATAAGAGGGCTTGCTAAGCTCCATTCAAGGCGAGACATCACAGAACCATACTCAACAGAGGAGCTAAGACCCATGAAATAAGCTTCAAACTGATAAAGGAGACTCAAAGAATGAATGAATAACTGGGAGCATCACATAGAGTGAACAAGGAGATGACCCTACTTATCGGTCATAAAACGGGTGTCAACACAATCCTGATAAACTGGCATCCAAGACTGAAAGATGTAGGTTTGTGGGATATCCTAACTAAGGAAACTAATGGATATTATTTCTACCAGTCTAGCGATCAAAGAGTGTTTGTAGCTAAGTGAGTTGTGTTCCTAGAGGAAGAGTATATCCTTGAAGGAAACAGTGGGAGCATGGTAGAACTAGAAGAGGTTATAGAACCACAAACTGTAGCTGTATCATCTCAGGAACCAGTTCAGGATGGTACACAAACTATGCGTAGGTCTGGCCGTGTACCTGTTCAACCAGATAGATATGTGGGACATATCTCTGATGGTGGGGACAAGGCACACTTAATGAGGATGATGATCTTAAGACCTATGAGGAGGCAATAAGTGGTATTGACTCTTGGAGATGGCAAGAGGCCATGAAATCGGAGATGGACTCCATGTACTCCATCCAAGTTTAGAACTTGGTAGATCCACTTGAGGGTATAGTACCCATCAGATGCAAGTGGACCTTTAAAAGAAAAGTTGGAGCAGATGGAATGGTTGATACCTATAAGGCAAGGTTGGTTGCGAAGGGATATCATCAAAGATAAGGAGTTGACTATGACGAGACCTTCACACCAATTGCCATGACTAAGTCCATCAGGATTTTAGTTGCTATCACTGCGTACCATGATTATGAGATCTGGCAGATGGATGTGAAGACTGCTTTCCTCAATGGACACCTTGAGGAAGAGGTGCATATGATACAGCCTGAGGGATTCATATCCAAGGAGAACCCAGATAAGGTATGAAGGTTGTTGAGATCCATTTATGGATTGAAGAAAGCATCCCGCAGTTGGAATTTAAGATTTAATGAAGCCATCAAGTCTTATGACTTCGTTAAGAACGAAGATGAGCCGTGTGTGTATAAGAAAACATGTGGCAGTGTAATCACCTTCCTGGTCCTATATGTTGATGACATACTACTCATTGGGAATGATGTAGGTATGTTGTCATCAGTTAAAGCCTGGCCGTCGAAGCACTTCTCCATGAAGGATTTGGGTGAAGCATCCTATGTATTGGGGATCAAGATCTATAGAGATAGATCTAATAGGATGCTAGGCTTGTCCCAATCAATGTACATAGATTCCATTGTGAAAAGGTTTGGCATGGAAAACTCCAAGAGAGGTCTCATACCGATGAGACATGGAGTTTACCTCTCTAAAGAAATGTCCCCTAAAACTCCTAAAGAGAGGGCGCGCATGAGTAGGGTACCATATGCTTCTGGCATAGGGTCCATCATGTATGCCATGTTATGTACAATGCCTGATGTTACATATGCTATAAGTGTTACAAGTAGGTTTCAGGTAGATCCAGGTGAGCAACACTGGATAGCCGTGAAGTGTATCCTTAAGTACTTGCGAAGGACTAAGGATATGTTTCTAGTTTATGGAGGAGAGGACTTGAAACTTCGAGGTTATACTAACTAGAGTTTTCAGTCCGATAAAGATGACAGCAAGTCAACTTCGGGATATGTGTTTACCCTGAATGGTGGGGCAGTGAGTTGGAAAAGTTCCAAACAAGACACCACTGCTGATTCTACGACCGAAGCTGAGTACATTGGTGCTGCTGAAGCGGCCAAAGAAGCGATTTGGATGAAGAAGTTCATCGAAGAGCTTGGTGTTGTGCCGAGCATCTCTGATCCGATCCCCTTATTATGTGATAATAATGGGGCGATTGCACAAGCAGAGCCGAGGTCTCATCAGAAATCGAAGCATATTCTGCGGCGTTACCACCTGATCAGAGAGATCATAGCTAGATGATATGTTGTAATTGATAGAGTGTCTTCCAGTGATAACATTGCTGATCCACTAACTAAGCCGTTGACTCAAATTATTTTTGAGCATCACCTAGGGCTAATGGGGATCAAGCATGTGGGTGATTGGCTTTAGTACAAGTGGGAGATTGATAAAAATGTATGCCCTACAAGCCAATCACATGAGATGTGATGGTGACATTTCTTGTAATATCTTATTCATATTTATATTAATGGCATTTATTCAATGCATTTAATTTATGTTAATGATTCGAATGTGATGAAGTCCCTGAACATGTGCGATGATGGCTGGATCATAATGAGATTATGATAATGAGATCAGTCATCCGGATGCACATGTTCTAAATGTTCCCAGTCATAGGATCTTCAAGAAGGGATATTGAAGATCCGGATAGACTGACACACATGATACTTACTCATTTGATGGGTGTGATTGTTCTCATAGTCATCAGTGTGGAGGCACTGATGTACGTGCATGGGTGCTCATTAGTGGAATGAGTACACTGAACTGACCTGATCTAGAATCCCTGAATGATAATCATACTGACTATCAATCAGGGTATTCTATGTCTCAGTAGCACAGTTGGATCTTAGACCCGAGTCACTAAAGATGTCTTGCATAGGGGATGCTGAGTATTTGATTGCTGGCTTATGGACTTCTGTAAAGTGGTCTTGTACAATTAGTTATTCAGACTCAGTGGAACTCGTGCGAAGGTAATTAGTTTGACAACATGGGATCATTCACTCTCAGTATGATATACGAGAGAGAATGCCCTACGGATTTGTACTCGAGAAAATCCCTGGCCAGGGTATGGGAGTTCATTATGAAAAGGAGTTTTTCTAATGAACATGTTTAGAGTACATGATTCAGATGAGCCAGGACTCTATAGGGTTTGACAGTTTGACCATACCCTAGTCCTGGCGGGGCATTGGATGAATGAGGATCTATAGCTGTGTGGAATTTGTAGACAAAAAGGTTCCAGAATGGGTTGCTTATCCTCAAAGTCATTTGGGATCACGAGGCATTACTTGGTGCTTTTCGTGATCAGAGAGCCCGCTAATTATATTAAGAGTTAATGGATAAAATTAATTAAGTTAAGAAGGAGTTCTTTACTTAATGGGCTGGAAAACTAAATAGACTATTGGGCCTAGAGGGTCATACACAATAGAGTATTGGACAAACTGGGATGGGTGGACTTTATAGACTATTATTGGGTTTTTGTGAAAAATGCCAAGAGTCTATAAATATACGTTGAAGGGAGAAACACTGGCCAAGATACAAGGTTGAGCCTTGGCCGCCCTCTCTCCTCTCTCTCTCTCTCTCCAAGGGGTGCACCCTTCCTTCTCTCTCCTTCCTCCCCGATGGTGGTGGTGTTGAGATCGGGTCGGCACGTAGAGACCGTGGAGGAGATCCCATTTGCTTCCACTGCTCGTGTGGATACGTCTAGAGGCCGGATGCTTGAACGGCTCGTGACTCTGAGATCTTCCTCTCATTCATCTTTGAGGTTTTGGGAGATTCTCCACCCCGCAAAGGTAAAGAATCATTCTTCACACCGCGGGGTTTACTGATCTAGTTCGATTTTGAAAAACTGGCAACGATATGCAATCTATGGTTTCGATGATTTTCGCTGCACGTTCTGGACGAAACCTTACAGGATCGACTGCAATACCCTTCTGGGAAATTATGTGACCTAGAAAAGAAACTTCTTCTAGCCAGAATTCACATTTGCTAAGCTTAGCATATAATTTATGATCTCTTAATAATTGTAGGGCTTTCTTGAGATGTTCTTCATGCTCCATTTTAGACTTTGAGTAGATCAAAATGTAATCAATAAAGACCACCACAAATTGATCAAGGTATGGCCTAAATACATTATTCATCAATTGCATAAATGCGGCAAGCGCATTGGTTAGGCTGAAAGGCATAACAGTGAACTCATAGTGTCCATACTTGCTCCTGAATGCTGTTTTGTGAATATCCTCTTCCTTGATCTTCAATTGATGATAACCAGATCTGAGGTCAATTTTTGAAAAATATCGAGCTCCAAAAATCTGGTCAAATAATTCATCAATTCTCGACACTGGATACTTGTTCTTGATTGTAAGCTGGTTCAATTGCCGATAGTCAATACACAATATCAGTGATCCATCCTTCTTCTTGACAAATAGAACATGAGCTCCCCAAGGTGAAGTGCTTGGTCAGATAAATCCTTTATCCAATAACCCCATCAGTTGTTTTTTCAACTCTTTCATTTCGGCAAGGGGCATCCGATAAGGAACATTAGAAACTGGTGCAGCTCATGGAATCAAATCAATAAAGAACACAATCTCTCTCTCCCGAGGAATACCAGGCAACTCAGCTGGGAATATATCAGAATAATCCCGAATAATAGGAATGTCCTCCAGATTAGGTTCCTTATGCTCGGCCATAGTAATAGAAACTAAGAATGCCATATAACCCTTCTTCAATAATTTATTAGCTTTAAGGGCCGAAAAAAGGGCTAGGTGTCTAGAATGTTTGACACCAGAAAATAAGTGTTTGGGGTACCCACTAAAGGTCACCGTATACCCAACTTGCAGCTAACACTAGGGCCATGTCTAGATAACCAGTCAGCACCCAAAATAACATCATAGCCTTCCATCTTCATGCAGACCAAGTCATCAAGTAGGTTGCAACCACTGACTAGAACTTCACTAATAGGGTAGAAGTATTTAATCTTTGATCCCGCTTCAACAGGAGTAGTAATAACAAGTTTAGATTCTAACAGGACATGCTTCATAGGTAGAGTATCAGCAAAGCTCTTAGATTTAAATGAATGGGTAGCTCCAGTATCAAATAGAACAGAGGTGGGCTTTGAGCAAACAGAAAGAGTACCTTCTACGGTGCCTCCTTCTTCGATAGGTTCCGCATCCCTAAGAGCTTTGAGTCTACCTTACTTTTTGATAATAACTTGATATTTCTCCGGTGTAGCTTGCTCGTTGAGAAGTGGACAATTCAGGATTCTCTGGTCCCGACTCCCACAGCGAAGACATGCACCATGTCTTCTCCAGCATTCTTCTACCTTGTGTCCGGGTTTTTCACAATTTTTGCATAGTTCTCTTGATGGGGTGGCAACGTGTAACAACCCGGGTAATTACCTGGAATTTTTTTGAAATTTTCAGGAATTAAATAAAATTATTTGACATCTAAAAGGCTTAATGGGTTATTAAATAAATTATGGGTTAATAAAAGTAATTTAAAGGCCCTATAATAACCAAGTAAATTGGCCAAGTTAAACCAAGCCCATAAACCCAATTCTACAGCTTTTAGGCCCAAGCCCAACTCTAGAGACGTAATTAGATAATTTTTGTATTTTTAGTAAATAATTAGGGGATAATTAGAAGGGGGAGTTTGAATAAAATTCCATTTCAAAGTGAAGGCCAGAACGCGCCCGTACGATACGCCGCGTTCATGAAGATCGCGGTACTCCTGATGACCGCGATACTCTTGTGGAACCAAGGTGTACCAAAACACAGAAAAATCAGATTTTTATCTATGAGTGGCCATGGATCGATGTTATCTTGAAGGGGGAAACTGGTCTAGGACTCTTGGGGATCAATTTTAACCCCAATAAGGACTCCTAACTCGATCTAATCCCTCAACCCTAGCCTAACCCTAAAAATAGGGCCCAGATCGACCTACGTGAATCCTCGTTTTGGCTCATGTGGTTCGACGATAAGATGATGTTATTTCATGTCAGTCTTTGAGAACTTTTTGTTTATTTTAGTATTGTCTAACTCCCCTCCAAATTTCATGTTAGGAGATCAAGCCATTGTGGAGTTAGAGGATCTGCAAGTAGCTATTTCTCTACAGAACGCACAGGAACAAGCGTGTCTGTCCGGCAAGGACCCGAGGTTTAGGGGCCTTAGCAGAGATAATTTCATATTAAGCCTTTACAGTTAATTATTCCTATGTATGTCTTCTAATCACCCTTCAAATCTCATGAATTAAGGTTGAGAGGTTAAGAAGTTAGAAGGTCGGGAAGTTGCTGGTTCCACGCAGGACACGCAGGAACGGGAGCATACTTCCAGTCAAAAATTCAAACTCTAGGAGCAACCCCATAGGTAGGTTATCTCATGAACGGCTTAAACATTAAGTTAGGAACAACCACCCTCTGATCTTGCTCAATTTCATGCTTTCTACTTTGAGGATTTCATATTTTTCCATGACTGCGCAATAGGGTTTTTACTGCATGCTGTCTGTCACGCCCCGAGATTATGCAGCGGAAACAATCGGGAACATGAACAGCAGACATGGTAAGCCTCGAGCAAGCAATATAATCAGAGCGCAATAACAATCACACAAAGTAATTGCACAATAATTTAATCAACCTTCACTTTTATTTCATATCAAATAACCATAAGTCAAGTACATAATATCCCACTTTCTTTCTAGACTCAAATAAAGATAAAATTACATAGACTCAATCTAGACATAATTTGACATTCTAAGTCTTCACTCAAGTCCATATATCCTATAATCGCTCTTGGACTCATCACTAGAATGACCTGAATCCGAATCTGACCCACTGGTACTTCCTGAAACATTGAGAAAGTAGGTAATGAGCTCACTTGCCCAGTAGGTATCTTCTCATCAACATGATTGGCAATGTTAAAGTAATTAATATCTTTAGCTCTAAATTAAAAGATAAATCATGCAAATATGATCAAACATGCAATTAAAACTTAAAGTAACAAAGTATAATCAAGCTTGAGATAGGATAAATCAAGAATATATCAAGAATGTTACTTTGGCCTTTTCATGAACAAGAATGTAACAAGAATGTACTAGCAAGTCATGTAACAAGCAAGAATGTACTCTTCACTTAGTAACAAGTACTTTATAAATTTCTGTGGATATTTCACCTCACGAGCCGTGGATATTTCCGTGGATTACCATGGACATTTCACTTATTTATAAACAAAGTACTCCCAGTGCAATGCGACGCCAATAGCATCATACCCCATGGTTTAAATAGTATGTTCCCAACAATCAGCCGAGGGGACTAGCATAGAGCCCTTGAACACAATCAGTGCTCGAACTGCATCTTCAAGTATAAATCAAGCAACTTCCACGTATAAAAATAATGTGGCCAAGAATGTACAATTTCAATGAATGTTTCATAAATAGGTATCCTAAAATAAGAATGCTTCTCTTGAGAACAAGATGTTAATAAACACATTAATAACTAGGTTACGCTGTGAAAATAAATCGGCAGCATAACGGTACGTTTCTCAATTCTCATAATTTACATAGGTATTTTTGGAATAATGTGACAGGTTCTAGATAATCAATTAGACAATCTAGGATCATAAGAATATTAACCCTTGGGTCAAACTTCGAGTCAACTATACTCAGAGAAATAGTAGTCGTTTACTGGGCACTTTCTTGAATAAAGCGGTCTAGTTTTGGACCGTTAAGGACAAGACTGTTCGATATTTAAAACTAATTATCTGGAGTAGTTAGCGGTCAAATAAAGAATCGTCAAGGATCCTTTAGCAGTCTAGTAAAGGACCGCTAGCAGATTCTGGCTGTCAACAATAAGGCCGCTAAGTTCTAGAAACATAAAACACAGGTATACGTGCTTTCTAGATAATGGATTTTAATAGTACAACCAACTCGGCGTCCTGATGGGAATCCCAGGCTCACGGAGAGTTACGGAGGCCTTGAAACAAGATTTCCTAGTCCGTTGGAAGGAATATCCAAAGGAGAGGTTATCAAGTCCAAGATTGTGTGCTTAATGTGCATAAGTGTAACTAATGGTCATATACCGAGATATATGCCATGAACTTATGAAATTGACTCTATAGAAGAGAAAGAGATCATTAAAACAGTGATCAAGGTAAACCATGAATAATCTAACTTTAGAAACATGTATTTAATACAAAAGTACATGACTTAACTTATGTTAAAAATAATCCTAAGTACAATAAAGAACATGAAATCACTGTTATGAATCAGTAATTAAAACTCAGAGTAGTGAAATAACATAAAACAGGTTGGTATATAGTTAGCTAGGCTTATTTATAAGCTAGACGGACTGCTCTTGATTCAGTATCGGGTTGACAGAAATCAGAACATTGGCGGTCTATATTAGAGCGGTTAGAAACGTTGGCGGTTTATCGTGAGGCCGCCAAAGAGACTTTAACGGTCTATTTCTGATCCGCAAGAGGTTTCATAAAAATCTGACTAGCGATTTATCGTAGGGCCGCTGCACAGGGTTGGCGGTCGAAGATTAGGCCGCTAGAGCACATCTGATAGTAAATTAAATAAGAAGAACTAATGTTTAAAATACATCATGTCTAGAAATCAACATGTATTAACTTCTCTATGTTGATAGAACGAAGATTAGGCTAACAATATGCATATGATTCATGTATTATGTCAAAGAGAATTAATTTAGTTCATTTAGGGCTAAGAAAGATGCATGGACGTATAGATCCTATTAAAACATGAAATTCTCCGTACACAATACATGAAATCAAGTGTAATAAGAGGGCTTTTAATCCTAGAATGATATTTTAGCCGTTCATGAGATGACCTACCTCTGGTAACACCTCTAGACTTTGAATTTTGGACTGGAACTCAACCCTTGTTTTGCACTTCCTGTGATAAATCAGTAACTTCACGCCCGGATCTTTCTTGATCCACTTGACCTAAGGATGTGAAATTTGGAGGTTAAGAAGAAGATACTAAGGGAAACAAAAAGTTCTAAAGGCACTAATGCTAAATACCTCATTCTAGATCCCTAATTTCCTTATCTTCACCACACTGTTGCACCATTTCCTGAGTTGTTGATGTGGAACCAGCAACTTTGGGGGCTTCTATCTTTCTGATGGATTGATCTCCTAGCATGAAATTTTGAGGCAAGTTAGTACTTAGTATTACGAATAAAAACCTCAAAAGAACCTACCTGAAATAATACCTCCTTACCTTAGTTCCACGGGAGCTAAATGTAAGGGTCGCGCATGGGAAACCTAGAGTCTATTTATAGGGTTTGACTAGGGTTTCGTAGATTAGATCAATTCTAGAGTCCATAGTTGGTACTATTTCGACTTCTGAGAGTCCTTAAGATGTTTACTAGTCCTCCCATCTTGGTCTCTTGGAAGATAAACGTTAAAAATCTAATCTTTTTGGTCTTTCTTCAACTTACGGAACTGATAGAATGTCACGGTCTAAGACTGGACCGTCAATCTCCATATAGCGGTTTTACGATAAACCGCCATTATCATTGGGCACCGATTTTGAATTTAATTCAAACTCTTTTACTCACTTATCCATTTTTACTCACTTATCTATTTAATTATCTTAAATAGGGGTATTTATCCCTTATATTTCGTGAATAAGCTAATTAACATTCTAGAATATGGGCCAAACTTCATGGGCTTGGTCCTTAAGTCCTTTGGGCTTATTTTAAATAGGCTAGGTCAATTAGTTATCACACTTGGGCCTTAATAATGATTTATTGAACCCAGAAATTCATTTATTATCTATTTTGGTCCTAAAAAAATTCTTATAAATTCTCAGAAAAATTTTAAATACTTCAGAAATATTCTATAAAATTTCCGGGGCATTACACCCTCCCACACTTAAGAGAATTTGATCCCCAAATTCAATGTATGGATTATACGGAGAGTGTACTTACAGTTAAATAATTCTGGAAATCTTTTACGCATAGCTTCTTCGGTTTCCCATGTTTCTCCTGCTTTCGTCCATTGGATCTTAATGATAGGAATAGTTTTATTCCACAGTTGACGTACTTCTCGTTCAATAATCATGACTGGCCTTTGCTCGTATGTTAAATCCTTTTTAATTTCCAAGTTGTCGTAGGTAATGACATGGAAAGGATCATGAACATATTTCTTGAGCATTGAGATGTGAAATACATCATGAACTTCAGATAATTATGGAGGTAAAGTAATTCGATAAGTCACTTCACCAACTCTTTCTAGAATTTAAAAAAAAGGGCAATGAATCTTGGATTAAGCTTGCCCTTAATACCAAATCTTCGCATGCCTCGACCTAGAGAAACCTTAAGAAATACATGATATCCTACTTGAAACTCCAAGTCGCGCCTTCGATTGTCAGCATATGATTTCTGTCTGTCTTGGGCCATATGAAGTCTTTCTCGAATAAGTTTAATCTTCTCGGTAGTCTCCCTAATGATGTCGGGACTGAGAAATTACCTTTCTCCTATTTCATTCCAACAAATAGGCGAACGACAGCTTCTTCCATATAAAGCTTCAAACGGTGCCATTTGAATACTAGCTTGGTAGCTATTGTTGTATGCAAATTCTACTAGAGGCAAGTGATCATGCCAACTTCCTCCGAAGTCGATAGCACATGCCCTAAGCATATCTTCCACCACTTGATTTGTCCTTTCAGTTTGACCATCAGTTTGTGGATGGAATGTCGTGCTAAAGTTCAGTCGGGTCCCTAAAGAATGTTGTAGACCCTTCTAGAATTGAGACGTAAATCGAGGATATCGGTCAGATATGATGGTGACTGGGACACCATGTAGTTTGACAATTTCTCTCATGTAAAATGCTGCTAATACATCCACAGACCATCGACTTTTGATTGGTAGAAAATGTACATACTTAGTCAACCGGTCTATGATTACCTATATACCATCATGTCCACCTCTTGTCTTAGATAAACCCATGATGAAATCCATCCCTATACTTTCCCACTTCCACTCGAAAATATTCAAGGGGTGTAATTTACCTGTGGGTCTTAAATGTTCTGCCTTGACCTGTTGACAAGTGAGACAGTGGGACATAAAATATGCTACCTCCCTCTTCATGTTAGGCCACCAAAAGTTTCTTTTCAAATCTTGATACATCTTGGTAGCACCAGGATGAATATCATATCTTGATTTATGCGCTTCCTCCATAATCAATTTCTTAGTGTCATCACAATTTGGCACACAAATTCGATCCTTAAATAATAATCTTCCATCATGTGAAATAGAGAATTCCGATCTTTGATCAACATTATCCTTGATTTCCATCAATGTAGGATCATTCTCTTGCAATTTGACTATATCCTCAATTAATGTAGGTTGAGATCTTATATTGGCAATAATACATCCTTCTTCTTCCCT
Source organism: Amorphophallus konjac (assembly GCA_022559845.1). Lineage (NCBI taxonomy): Eukaryota > Viridiplantae > Streptophyta > Magnoliopsida > Alismatales > Araceae > Amorphophallus > Amorphophallus konjac. The sequence continues at coordinate 235,975,240 of CM040118.1, read as the reverse complement.
GTCAATATCAAGATTTAAGTGAGAAAAATCATTGATAAGACAAGTCATACCTTCTCTGAGGCTTGCTAATGTTGCCATCGGTCTTCTGCTAAGAGCGTCAGCCACATCATTTGCCTTTCCTAGATGATATTGAATAGTAAAGTCGAAGTCTTTGAGATACTCCAACCATCTGCGTTGTCGCATATTTAATTGCTTCTGGGTGAAAAGATATTTTAGACTTTTATGATATGAGAATATAGTGAATTTCTCCCCATAAAGGTAATGTCACCAAATCTTCAAAGCGAAAATAACCGTAGCTAATTCCAGATCATGCACATGGTAATTTTCTTCATGATGCTTCAATTGTCTTGAGGAATAACTAATCACCTTCCCATTTTGCATGAGAACACATCCTAGGCCAATGCCAGATGCATCCATATAGACTTCAAATCCACCACCCTCAACGGACAATGTCAGAAAAGGGGCTGTGGTGAGATGATCCTTAAGAGTTTGAAAACTCTCCTCGCAGTCCTTCGACCATACAAAATGATTTTCTTTTCTTGTAAGTCTAGTCAAAGGAACGGCGATCTTAGAGAAATCCTTAATAAATCTCCTGTAATAGCCAGCTAGCCCTAGAAAGCTTCTTACTTCTGACACGGTCGTTGGCCGACTCCAGTTCTTAACAGCTTCCACCTTAGAAGGATCGATAATAATACCTTCCTTTGAAATAATATGGCTGAGGAATGAGACTTCCTTTAGCCAGAACTCGCACTTACTAAGCTTTGCATAGAGTTTGTGTTCTCTTAGTGTCTGCAAGGCTATCCTCAGGTGCTCTTCATGTTCTTCCTTAGTCTTGGAATATATAAAGATGTCATCAATGAAGACGACCAGAAACTGGTCAAGATAAGGCTGGAAGACATTATTCATCAGTTGCATGAATGCTGCCGGGGCATTAGTTAACCAGAACGGCATTATTACAAATTCATAGTGGCCATAGCGGCTCCGAAAAGTAGTCTTATAAATGTCTTCATCCTTGATCTTGAGATGATGATAACCTGACCTAAGGTCGATCTTGAAGAAATATTCTGCTCTTGAAAGCTGATCAAAGAGTTCATCGATACGCGGCAACAAATACTTGTTCTTGAGAGTAAGCTAATTCAATCGACGGTAATCGATACATAGCCTGAGAGATCCATCTTTCTTTTTGACAAATAGAACTAGTGCACCCCAAGGGGATGTGCTAGGTCGTATGAATCCCTTCTCCAATAACTCCTGAAGCTGTTTCTTCAATTCCTTAAGTTTTGTGGGGGACATCCTATAAGGAGCTATTGAAATAGGTGCTGCTCCGGGAAGAAGTTCAATGGAGAAGTTTACTTCCCTTTCAGGTGGTAAACTGGGTAGATCCGATGGAAATACATTAGGAAACTCATTTATGATAGGAATATCTTCTAGGATAATCTCCTTGGATTCGGTGCTAATTACGGAAGCAAGAAAGGCTTCATACCCTTGCGAGATAAGTTTGCAAGCATGAAGAGATGAAATAATGGCAGGATGCTTCCTATATTTGATACCAAGGAAGGAAAACCTTGGAAGACCATGTTTCCAAAAAGAGATAATTTTATTTCGGCAATTAATGTAGGCATCGTGGTCCACTAGCCAATCCACACCTAGAATGGCATCGTAGCCCTCCATATCAAGGCATACGAGGTTTGCAGGAAGATTGTGACCTTCTACTACCACCTCACTATCAGGATAATAGTTGGTAAGTTTAGTTCTGGGACCTAAAGGTGTAGTAATAGCAAGGTCCATAGGTAAAGGAACTGATGAAATGGGCAAAGTCTTTGCAAAAGTAGTGGATATAAAGGAATGAGAAGCACCAATATCAAATAATATGAATGCAGGATGGGAATAGATCTGGATAGTACCTTCCATTAGCCCATCATTCAGGGGTGCTTCTTCCTGTTGTGACTCCTCTGTGTTGATGATGTTGACAATAAGTTTTACTTCATTGGCAACAGCTTGTTTTGATTGATTGGCAACTATTCTTATTTTGATGAAATTATTTTTATCAGGTTGTCTGTGTATATAATGCAGTCAGAGTCTATATATTGTTATGCACACACTCACAGGTCTACACAGTGCATTGCAGCATGAACATAGAGTCTATACCTTTCCTTGTTTACTCTGGATAGTAGTGGGTCGACCCTCTTCTCAGATGGGTCGACGCCCCCAGAGTACAAGTCTATACACTGTCTGTCTGTCTTGTGTCTCATGCAGCGTCTTAGGCATTTTGTTAAAGTCTATACAGTGTAGCTCACACGAACACTCAAGTCCATACATCGTGAAGTCTGCACATTGTGGCACCCAATGTCTATACATTGCTCATTCGTTCATTCAGCATTGTCAAGTCTACACATTGGTCGGTGCCAAGTCTGTACAGTGAGCGTCTCATTGGTGAAGTCTGTACGCACACCAGTTGAACTTCAAAGTCCATACATTGGACTGTAGCTTGCACGAAGCTAAGCCCATACATCGCTCAAGTCTGTACAGAGTCCAGCTTCTTAGTTAGCGTCTCATGCATTCGAGCAAAGTCTGTACATCGGTCTTTCAGCAAGTCTGAACATCGTCTGTCTCTGTTAGCATCTCAGGCTTTGGGCAAAGTCTATACATCGGACTGTTACAGCAAGTCTGTACATTGTCCGTCTCAGTTAGCGTCTTATGCATTGGGGTGAAGTCTATACAACCGACTGTTCAGTTTGTGATCAAGTCTGTACAGTCACTAAGTCTGTACATCCTCTAGGCGCTCACGAAGTCTATACATTGGTTTTCATTTCAAGTCTGTACAGACTTTGGTTTGTGCAAGTCTATACAACCGACTGTTCAGTTTGTGACCAAGTTTGTACAGCCAGGGTGACTATTAAGTCTATACATTGATCATTACCTACGTTCTGAACTGAACTGAATAAGTCTATACATTCCTCATATCTTTTACCTACGCTCAGTTCAATAAATCTGTACATTGGTTGCTTTACCGACGTTGTCTTGCCAAAGTCTACACATTGGAAGTCTGTACATCATTCGTGAAGACTGAACAACGAGCAAGTGTATACATTGGACGAGTCTGCATCGTGCATCAGTCCTGAAGTCTATACATCGTCTGTCTTCATTCGAGTCTCATGAAGTCTGTACATCGTGCATCAGTCCTGAAGTCTACACATCGTCTGTCTTCATTAGAGTCTCATGGAGTCTGTACATTGCACTCGCCTTCACATAGTCTACACTGAAGTCTATACATTGCATTCACGTTTCACATAGTCCATTCACGAAGTCTGTACCGCTCGAGGCCGGCCGCCCTTCGAAGCCATCCGATACCATCTTGCACAGAGGTTCAGGTTCAACAAGGACTTCGTCATTAGCTCGTTGGACCCAAGGCACCTTCTTCTGCGCTTCCAAACTCAGCAAGACTACCTGCAGGTGCTGCTTAAGGAAACCTTGTACATTCAAGGCAAACCTTTCTATTTCTTCTAATGGACACTAGATTTCTCCAGAACGGCTAATTCACCACTGGTCCCTGTCTGGCTGGAGTTGCCAGATCTTCCCGTCAACTTTTACCATGAAGAAATGCTGCTCTCCATTGCGGGTAGCATCGGTCCCCCCTTGCAAATCGACCGAAACACTAAGTGTCTTACACGATCTCTAGCTGCTTGTGTTTGTGTGCAGTTGGACGTCTCCAAACCACTCCCTTCGCGAGTGCTCATCAACTATGGCTCCAACACTTACTGGCAACCCATTCATTACAGGAATCCCCCACACTACTGTTCTTCCTGCAAGCGCCTAGGGCATCTTCCTGCCAAATGCAAAAAGGCCTCTGATGTCCCTTCGGCGGCTGCTGCCCCTAGGCCGGTCAGTGGAGGTCGCACCACCATGACCCCTGGCGCTCGGCCTTCATCTCCCTCCGACGGCCTCACTCCTGCCGCCGTTGATGCCCAAGGCCACTCTTCTTGTGCCATCGCTACTACTACACATCCTCCTCACTCTGATGTGAGCTGTGGGCAGCCTTTTGTCCACGCGCTTGTTCGTGCTCAGACCTCTCTCCCCGTGGTGGGTGTTGATGCTTCCTCGGCTGATCATCTCTGCCCATCCCCTGTTGCGGATGATCCCGTCCCTGCTCAAGTCGCCCCCGTGGGCCCTGCGCCGGACCCTTTGATGCTCCGGCCACGGTTATGCCAACCTACTTTTCATGGCCCGGGCCATCCCCCTGATGTGCCTCCGGACGGGCCCCCAGCCCCTGGGTTTGTTGATGCACCGGTCTCCCCTTACCAGCCCACCTCATCGGCCTCCACCGCTGACACTGCGGCTGAGAGAGTTGAGGGCTGCTCTTCCTTGATGTCTGATACTGGTACTCCAGCTTCCTGCGACGACGAGCCCACCCTCAACCCTTCGACTGCTGTAGACGGGCATCCAGCGTATGATGGGGACTCTTCTTCATCCAACGACAGTGGGTCCTCCTTCTCTTTCCCACGCCCAATCACTCAAGTGCTCACTGTTCCAGGGTTAGAACCGGTCTCTACAGTTCAAGACATTCATGTTGCCCATCTGCACTTTGTGGGTAAGAACCTGGACGCTCCGGACGAAGTACTGGGCGTTCGGACCAGATAGGGCTCTCGCAAGGGAGCCTTGGCAGGATGCTCCAACACCCAACCTCCATGAAGATGCTCTTTTGGAACATCCATGGATTGGCTAACAGTCAATCCCTTAGCCGCCTGAAATTGCTCATCAAGGCACATGATATTAAATTGGTGGCAGTTATTGAGCCCAAGCTTCAATCTTCACTGCTGGAGAAATACAGAGTTAAATTACGCATGGCCCACTGTGTTGCGAACTGCTCCCCTAAAGGTCGGTTATGGATTTTCTGGCAAGACCCGATTCACATCTTTGTGGTTTCTAGTTCGGAGCAACTACTTACCCTTACTGTTAGCTCGGTGCTGGACAACCCCCTCTACTTGTCCGTTGTTCATGCCTGCTGCACCATCCCTGACCGCCGAATTCTATGGGATCACCTTGTGGATTTCTCCTCTTCGTGTGACCGACCGTGGATCGTTGGCGGGGACTTCAATAGTATTTTGCATCCTTCTGAAAAAGGGGCGGAAATCGGGCCTTCTCTTTGTCCATGGCAGACTTCCAGGCTTGTGTCTCTGCTGCAGGATTGGAGGACGCCGGATTTCTTGGTGGTAACTTTACTTGGTACAACGGCCAGTCAGGTAATGGCATTTGGGCCAGATTAGATCGGGTCCTGTTCAATGGTCTTTGGGCTATATCTGGGCCTGCTCTCTCTGTGCAACACCTCTCCCATGCCTGTAGTGACCACAAACCTCTTCTACTCTCGGTTTCCTCCCCCCCCGAGCGACGGCCGTCAAGGTTCAACTTTCATCATATGTGGACTACGCACACGAATTTCTTTGAAGCCTCTCAAGTTGCTTGGGCTGCTGCCCCAACGGCATCCTTACCCTTATTGGCCTTGGCTCTCAAGCTTAAGCATATGAAGGCTTTCTACAAGGATTGGAATATTCGAGTCTTCAAAAATGTATTTGCCAATGTCAAGACAGCTGAAGATATCTTCTCTGCAGCCCAAGATGACTTTGATCATGACCCTTCCGAAGCTCACAGGGAAACCTACTTCAACGCCAGGGATGGTCTTGATCGAGTTCTTACTCAAGAAGAAATGTTCTGGAGGGAAAAATCCAGAATCAAATGGCTAAAAGAAGGTGATCGTAACACCAAATTTTTCCATGCTTATGCTTTATCTCATCGACGACGTGCTACCATTTCATCTCTTCATGGTGAAGATGGCTCTATTGTGGACCAGGAGGCTTCTATGGCATATTTGATGGTGTCCCATTTTTCCTCGGCATTCAATTCCAGTCCACACTTTTTACACCCGGATATTCTAGCTGTAGTCCCACCGGTCTTGGGAGAAGTACACAACACCATGCTCCGGGAGGTGCCTTCTGCTGACGAGATAAAAAATGTAGTCTTTGACATGTCCCCGGATAGTGCTCCGGGCCCTGATGGGTTCACCGGGCACTTTTTTCGTGCTTGTTGGGGTTTCATGGGCAATGATGTTGTGGCTGCTGTCCAAGCCTTTTTCTGTGGCCACCCTCTCCCACGCTCTTTTACTTGCTCTCTTATTGCACTAATTCCCAAGGTGGACGCACCAAAATTTTGTGCAGACTTCCGTCCTATTAGTCTTTTTAACTTCAGTTACAAGGTTATCTCACGTGTTCTTAGCGACCGGTTGGCCGGTCTTCTTCCTATTTTGATCTCCGAGGAACAAGGTGCATTTGTGAAAGGCCGGTCTATTGTTCAAAACATCTCCTTGGCTCGTGATATGGTGCAACACTTAGGGCATAAAGGCCGAGGAAGAAATGTCATATTCAAGCTCGACATGGCCAAGGCTTATGACCGGATGGAATGGGATTTTTTATTCGCGGTTCTTCATAAATTTGGGTTTGATCTCTCCGTTATATCCCTCATTGAACCTCTTATTACTAATTGTTGGTTTTTGGTCCTCTTTAATGGGAGCTCTCATGGTTTCTTCAAATCCACAAGAGGCCTCCGTCAAGGTGACCCTATTGCTCCCGCTCTCTTTATTTTGGCGGAGGAGGCTCTTAGCCGTGGGCTGACCTCGTTGTTCTATACAAGCCGCGGTGGGAACTTCTTCACTCTGAGGAGATGCCCCACCATCTCCCACTTGTTATATGCCGATGACACCCTCGTTTTCTCCAATGGTTCCGTTCGGCATCTACGTCGGTTATTTGCCTTTCTCAAGAAATACGAGGTGGCTTCCGGTCAACTTATCAACACTGCCAAAAGTAACTTTATTATTGCACAGAATGCTCCTGTTTCTCTCAGGCGATCCATTGAAGACATCACGGGGTTCGTCAAGGCTAACCTCCCGTTCACCTACTTGGGGGTCCCTCTATTCTCGGGCCGTCACAAGCCGGTGAATTTTTCCTATATTCTATCCAAGACGGCGGCTAAACTGCAGGCATGGAAGACTGGATTCCTTTCTTTGGGAGGGCGAATCATTCTCATTCGTCACGTGCTCTCTACTATGCCTATATACACCTTGTCATCAACGGCGATCCCGAAGTCCATCTTCAAAGCATTCCACAAGCTCCTCGCTAATTTCTTTTGGGGCTCCTATGAAGGCTCGCCAAAGAAACATTGGAAATCTTGGGCAACCATTTCCCGGCCCACTAACTGTGGAGGCTTGGGTGTCCTCAATCTCTATGACATGCAAATTGCCATGCGCACCAAGCTATTATGGGAAGCCATATCTACTACATCACTGTGGGCCAAGTTCTTTTCGGCTAAACACTTTAAATTGGAACACTATTCCATGGCCACCTTCAGTCATTCAATTGCTGCGGACAGGGTCCTGTGGCAGCAAGCTGCCACCACCATTTATGCTCACCATCGTGTCCTCATATCTCCCATGGACGCACATGCTTCTTTTTGGTTGGACAAATGGACAGGTGGGGCTGCCTTGAACTCCTTCCTGCCACCTCATATATGGGCTGCCATGAGTGATAAAATGTGCTCAGTCAAACAAGCAATTTCATCACCCGCGGGTTACACTTTCTTGACTGCTTCTAGTTATTGCCCTCCAATCTTGCTACAGCAAGCTTTTGCCTCTACGGGACAGCAAGACTTATGGCTGTGGACCCCATCTTCCAATGGCCAATTCTCCTCCAAGAGTGTGCGCCTGATGCTTGCTCCTGTTGCCACTCTCCATCGAGCCCAGCCGTGGAGTGCTCTTTGGGACCATGTTATTCCTATCAAGTGTTCTGTGCATGTTTGGCGGCTTCTCCTTGGATGTGTACCTGCCGATGATATTATTTCAAGCTGTGGGATTCCTCTTTGCTCCAAATGTGCTTGCTGCCCCTCCCCTCGGACGGAAGGTTGTATGCACTTGTTCTTCCTCAGCCGCACAGCCAAGGAGGTGTGGGACGCCCTGTCCGATTTCCTCCAGTTTATCTATCCTAGAACCACTTCAGTCAACACTACTATCTTTGGTTATCTTGGCAGTCTTCAGCTCCAATCGGTGGCTGGGAGTTTATCTCGTTGCATCTTCTTGGCTGCTCTGTGGGAGATTTGGTTCAGCCGGAACCGTGAAAGGTTTGATGACCAGCCCATGAACTCTCGTCATATCCTTGGGAGAGTCATGCTTGCTGTCCGCTCTCTTGCCGTTCTTCACCGGTTTAGGGGACGACCCGTCAACTTTGCGCAGTGTCAGTGTCTAAGCTCTTGGGGGGTCTCTCCTAGACTGGTGCAGCAAGGTCTCCCAAGGATCGTTCGATGGCTGCCACCTCACCCGGGCAGGCTGAAACTTAATGTTGATGGCGCGTTCAAGCGTGATGTTGGTGCCGCCGGTGGAGGAGCTGTTCTTCGGGACTCTCTTGGCCGACTTGTTGTTGCTCTTGCTGCACCCTACCACAATGTCACCTCCAGTCTTGAAGCCGAAGCCCTTGCTCTCCGTGACGGCCTCTCTCTTTGTCTTCAACGAGGACTCCTTGATGTGGAAGTTGAATCCGACTCTCTTGTGGTTGCTCAAGTTGCTAACCGGAAGTTTGATTGCCCTTGGCGTTTGCACCTTATCATGCTGGATGTGCATTATATATCTCAAATTGTACACGTCAACATTTCCCATGTCTTTCGTGAAGCCAACCAGGTGGCGGACATGTTGGCCGGCCATGGGTGTTTTTTGTCGTCCCCTTCATCTTGGTGTTCTTGGGCTGAGCTCCCAACTTCTGTTAAGGGTCCCTATCTTCTTGATAAGATAGGGTGCCCCTCTTTGCGGCATTAGCTCGCTTTTGTACTTTCCTCTCATATATAAAAGTTCCCTCGATGGCAGTTGGAGGTGGAGCGTCCCTTCCCTTCTCGTAGGGATGAACGGTCCACTTCCTCCGGCCTGACAGGTATTGCCTTTAAAAAAAAAAAAGTATGTACATAGCATTCATGTTTCACAAAGGCTATACATCATGAAGTCTACACAAGGCATTTCATCTTATAAAGTCCATACATAGTTCTTCACTTAACCTGATAATCTGATACTTTGTCTGACATGGATTCGTTACTGAGATTGCTGACATGGCTCGTGATCCCAGGAGGACGAGGTGACCAGATGCTGCCACATGGATGAAAGCACCTCAGATCTGGCGAATTCCTTGGGCGGGAAAACGTGGAAGCCACGCGCCCTTATCCAATCTGCTGCTGATATATATAGAAGTCTTCATCTTCCGTTGAAGAGTGATCGACCAGTGGCAAGTCTATACAGTGAGACAAACCTGAGGCAGCAGAGAGCCACCGTGATCAAAAGAGAAGAAAAGCAGAGAAGAAGAAAATGAGAGAAGAAGAAAGTGAGAGAGATGAGTTGAGAGAGTTATATGAGAGCTTGTGAATCAGTCTCTTGGTTCAGATACCAGAGCTGATATTGCTCAATTTGAGCTACAGTCGTTTTGGTTTTCATTCCATTCGATTCTGCATTTCTTGCTTTTCAGTCGTTGTTATTTTTCTTTTGAAAACTTTTATTCGATCAAGCTGTTAGTCAGTGGTGTCAAGCTGTGAGGCAGCGATGTACAGAGGTGTTACCTCTAGTCGGCTAAGCTGTAGAGCCCAACAGAGCAAGATGTGAAGCTCAGCTTTTGCAGAGGAGGTTCCTCTGGTCGAGATAAGCTGTAAGCCCCAGCCGTTGTTGGCAAGCTATAGTGCCCAGCAGATTGAAGCTATGTATCAGCAGTAATCCACATTCGAGTTGAATGTGGGGTGGATGTAGGTCGGATTGACTGAACCACCTAAACTTCTTTGTGCCCTTCGTGTGGTTGCTTGTCTGTCTAGCAGATCTTATCTCTATTATCCGGTGCATTGACTGTGTTTGATCAGTGTTCTTTTAATTCCGCATCTGAATCTAGGCATAATTTTTTTATTGGCCAGCTGATCTACTCACCCCCCCTCTAGATCCACATTCTGTGGTGAAAGAGCCTTCCATCTAATTTCAACATTTGGTATCAGAGCCTAACTCTTCTGCAAGGACTTACAGCCCGAAGAGGAAGGTACAGATGGACGGAAGAGGGATGATAGCTGAAGGACACTCCACATCTAAGCCCCCGTACTTCGATGGATCCAACTACGCATACTGGAAGAACCGTATGCAGGTTTTTTTGAGGGCTAAAGATTATGAGATCTGGAAGGTAGTTAGCAAGGGACCTTTCGAGCTGTCTCCAGTGAAGATGTATGGACCAAGGAGGAAATTAGAAGGTCCACGCTCAACTGGAGTGCAATCAATGCAATCCAGTGTTCTTTGCATCCCACCGAGTTCTCACGAGTATCTGCCTGCTCTTCAGCGAAGGAAATGTGGGATGCACTTGAAGTTATCTACGAGGGGACTTCACAAGTTAGAGAGACCAAGACTAATCTACTGGTTTTAGAATACGAGGCCTTCAAGATGAAGCCAAACGAGACAATCAAAGAAATGTATGCTCGATTGACTATTATCACAAATAGTCTCAGAGGTTTTGGGAAGAAGTATTCTGAGTATGATATAGTCAGAAAGATCTTGCGATCCTTGACTCCAATTTGGCACACCAAGGCCACTGTTATGGAAGAGTCAAGAGATCTGCACAATACAAGGGCAGATGAGCTTATCGGATCTCTAATGGCATATGAGATGAATCTGCCGAAGATAGAGGAGGCTGATAGAAAGAGGAAGCCAATAGCTCTGAAGGCTGGTGCTAGCAAATCCAGTCGATCTAGCCCTAACGGATCATCAATTGAAGAGAGCTTGCCTAAAGAAGAAATGACAAATGATGATATTATTATGATTACTAGGGAATTCTGGCGTTTTCTCAAGAAAGAAGGAAGAAGATTCAGCCGAAGAAATCCTAGTGGTGGCCGCCGAGACACAAGGTACAAATCAAACCCTGTAAAGAAAGCTGAGACTAATGTTTGCTATCAATGCAGGAAGGCAGGTCACTTTAAAGTTGAATGTCCGACAAATCAGAACCTCAAGGACAAGTGCAAGAAAAAGAACACAAGAGGGAAAGCTATGGTGAGTACCTGGAGTGATGAGGATGAGGGATCCTTGAGCAACACTTCGGACAGTGAAGTTGAAGCTGAGAAGCCAATCTGTCTCATGGCAACCAGCTCAGAAGATAGAGAGGAAGAATCTGATGAGGTATCCTCTCGTTTTGAAAACTTCACTATTGTTGATTGGATGGATGCTTATAATGAACTTGCTGATAGAGTAGATGATGTCAGAAAAGAAAATAGGCATCTACGAAGAAAAATTAACATCATGCAAAATGATACTTCATTGTCTGATAAAATTGCATGCTTAGAGAATGAGAAGAGTAAGCTGAAACTCACATGTTCTGAAATTGAAGAAATCAAGAAATAACTGAAAATCTCTAAGGAAGAAAATGTGAGATTAGACAATGAAATTGATGCATGGAAATTGAAAATTCAGAATTATGAAAGTGAGATAAAAATTACTTCTGAAAAAAATGAAGCTATCCTCAATGTAAATAATGAATTGAAAAGGTCTATTGATGAAATTCAGAAAGACAATGAGGATAAGCTGAAAACCATTGAGAAAATGACTCAAGGATCTGAAAATTTAGATGCATTATTAGGGTCAAAGGTTAATTTCAAGAGAGAGGGCCTAGGATTCAACTCTAGTGCAACTAAGAGCTTTGAAATGAAAACTATTTCCTTTGTTGCACAAAAGGAGAAAGGACCTCTGATTAATATGAATTCTAATAATGCTGTGAAAACAAATGTGAATCTGATAAAGCCCAATGCAGAGGAGAAGGGCAAACAGAAAGTTGGTGAGCCTAGTAGAATTGGCACTTCCAAACCTAGCTCCAGTGCTCAATCCAAGGCTAGGGGTCAGCCTGCTCAGGTAAACAAACCCCATGTCAATCCCAAAAAGTCTTCACCACCACCATCACAGAAAAAGACCCAACAAAAACCTATGAACAGGTTAGCAGGGTCAAGGGTGCAAGAAAGACAAAATATTTTCAGGAGTCAGCCCAACAAATTCAATCCACCTAAAGTCAAATCCTACTACCCCACACAGTCAATCTATCCTAATGGGTTTGGGTGGACTAGAACTCAAGGGATGCATACTGGGTACGTTCATCAACCTACACAATTTTACAGACCCTATGTCAGAAATTGGGGTAATGGGTATGGTAGTCGAAGAACTAGAAACTTCCAATCTTTCAGCCAGCCCAAATATCACTTTGACCAAAACTTTATGAATGCAACCTGGCCGAAGCATTGGCACAACAACAACAATTCTATGAATAACTCTGTTGGTGCAAATAAAAAGAAAAACAACAAAAATAAGAGAAAGAATAACATAAGGAAATCTGCAAAATCCACTGAACAAGGTTCTTTTAAACAAATGTGGATTCCCAAAGCCATGCTTTCTTCCTTTACTTGCACTTCATCTGCATTGGAGCCCAAACAGACTTGGGTTCCAAACTTTTTGCCCTAATTGTGTGTGCAGGTATGCCTGGCAGCCAAGAGCAACTTGTGGTACCTGGACAGTGGCTGCTCCAGGCATATGACAGGAGATAAGGCCAAGTTCTGCATGCTGACTGAGAAGCTAGGAGGCCTTGTCACCTTTGGAAGCAACACAAAGGGTAGGATCATTGGATCAGGTAAGGTAGGTAAGTGTTCTACCTGCAGCATTGATGATGTTATGCTGGTTGAAGGGTTAGCTTATAATTTACTCAGTATCAGCCAGTTGTGTGATAAAGGACATAAAGTCTTATTTGATTCTCAATGCTGCAAGGTTTTTGAACCTGATTCTGAAATTGTCAAATTTTCTGGAAAAAGAATAAATAACACATACATGATAGATTTAGATGATATTCAGCATTCTAACCTATGTCTTACTGCCAGTAAAGAAGATTTAGCATTTTTATGGCATCGTAGGTTAGGCCATGTGTGTTATACTATTTTGCATAAACTAAACAAGCATAGCATAGTTAGAGGACTCCCTAAAGTCTCTTTTAAAAGGGATAATAAATTTTGTAATGCATGCATTCAGTCCAAGTTGACTAGAAAATCATTCAAATCTAGGACAGAAAACCTATCCACTAAACCTTATGAACTGATACACATGGACCTATTTGGGCCAACCAGGTCTGTCAGTTTATCAGGGAAGAGGTATGAGTTTGTCTTAGTAGATGATTTTTCTAGGTATACTTGGGTATATTTTCTGTCACACAAGAATGATGCATTTTCAGAATTTCAGGAGTTCTGTATTAGAATAAATCAGAAAATTGAAAATATTTTGACTGATCATGGAGGTGAGTTTGAAAACTCACACTTTGAAGAATTTTGCAGGTCTAGTGGGATTCATCATAAGTTCTCCTCACCCAGGACACCTGAGCAGAATGGTGTTGTCGAGAGGAGGAACATAACTCTAGTGGAGATGGGCCGAACACTTCTAGTTGAAGGTGAACTGCCAAGAAAATTCTGGGCTAAAGCAGTCAACACAGCCTGTTATGTAATGAACAGGGCAATGGTAAGACCTTCTACCCAGAAAATCCCCTATGAGATTTTGAAAGGTAAGAAACCTTCAATTGCCCATTTCAAGGTCTTTGGTTGTAAATGTTTTATACATATAAATGATAAGAGGGACCTTGATAAATTTGAGCCAAAAGGTGAACCAGGAATTTTTCTTGGTTATTCTGAAAACACCCGAGCTTATAGAGTGTTTAACTTAAACTCAAAAATTGTTGAAGAATCTCCACACATTATCTTTGATGAATCCTTGATGGAAACTAACCATGGTCGTTGCATGAATGAAGATGGGAACATTTTAAAAGATGATAACTCTGCAGACCAGTCTGATGGTGAGGAAGAAAAAGAGGAGCAAAATGAAGAAGAACCTGAAGTTAAGGGGGAGGTAAGTGAAATTCCTGAAACTCAGATTGTTAATATTAGATATCTTAAAGATCACCCTGTGAATAATGTCATTGGCAATCTGAATGATCCCCCTAGGACTAGAGGTCAATTTAGAATTCAGGATGAATTGAATACATATGCTCTTGTCTCTCAAATTGAACCCAAGTCCATTGACTGTGCCCTCAAGGATGTGCATTGGACTAATGCCATGCATGAGGAGCTTAATCAGTTCGATAGGAACAAGGTGTGGCACTTGGTCCCACCTCCTGATCATGGAACAGTCATAGGGACTAAGTGGGTATTCAGGAATAAATCTGATGAATTAGGGAATATTATTAAAAATAAAGTCAGACTTGTTGCTCAGGGGTATAACCAGGAGTTTGGTATTGACTTTGAAGAGTCATTTGCCCCTGTAGCCAGATTAGAAGCTGTTAGGATTGTATTGGCTTATGCATGCTCCCTAGGAATAATCCTCTAACAGATGGATGTAAAATCTGCATTCTTGAATGGGGAAATTAGTGAGGATGTCTATGTAAGACAGCCCCCTGGGTTTGAATGTCTAGATTTCCCTAATCATGTTTACAAATTAAATAAAGCTCTCTATGGTCTTAAGCAAGCTCCTAGAGCTTGGTATGACAGGTTGAGCAAGTTCCTTACTGATCAAAATTTCACTAGAGGAGTAGTTGATCAGACCTTGTTTACAAAGGTGAGTCATCCTGACATTCTTATTGTACAAATTTATGTGGATGACATTATTTTTGGGTCAACTAACCCCAAATTGTGTGAGGAATTTTCTAAAACAATGACTAATGAGTTTGAAATGAGCTCAATGGGTGAGCTCAAATTATTTCTTGGACTGCATGTTACACAAACAAAGGATGGAATGTTTATCACTCAGTCCAAGTACACTAGGGATCTACTCAAGAAATACAAGATGGACAACCTCAATGAGATAGCTGCTCCAATGGGTACCTCTACAAGCTTAGATGAAGACACTAAAGGTAAACCTGTTGATCAAAAGCTATACAGAGGTATGATCGGATCCCTTCTCTACTTAACAGCATCTAGGCCTGATATTCAATTTGCTGTAGGATTATGTGCTAAGTTTCAGGCTAGTCCTAAAGAAACTCATCTTAAAGCAGTAAAAAGGATTTTTAGATATCTGCTAGGCACCCAAGAGCTAGGATTATGGTATCCTGCTAGGTGTGAGTTAAAGCTTCTAGCTTACACTGATGCTGATTATGCTGGGTGTCGAGTAGATAGAAAAAGCACTAGTGGCTATTGCCAATTCCTTGGTGGCTGTCTAGTATCTTGGGCATCTAAAAAGTAACACACTGTAGCCTTGTCTACAGCTGAGGCTGAATATGTTGCAGCTGGTAATTGTGCTGCCCAAGTACTATGGATCAAGCACCAACTAGATGATTATCAGATAAAACTGGAATGTATTCCAATTTTATGTGATAATACTAGTGCCATATGCCTTGCTAAAAATCATGTTCATCATTCTAGGACTAAACACATAGAGACAAAACACAATTTTCTTAGAGATGCTGTGAATAAAAAGGAAATCGAACTGAATTTCATTGAAACAGACAAACAAATTGATGATATCTTTACTAAGCCACTTGGAAATGAAAAGTTTAAATTTCTTAGAAGAGAACTTGGCTTGTGTAAGTTTCAACATGATGAATAAAATATTCAGCTGTTTTGAATAAAATTTCTGATTTGGACTTGCATCTGATAGCTTGTATAAAACTCTGTGAAGGTTGAATGGTACAACAGACTCATGATCATGCATGACACTCATATTGTTTTCTCATGATCATCACTGCATATCATTTAGTCATGAATGTGTCTAAAATCACATGCATAGAGAATTATTTTGCACTACATTTCTCTGCATAACCCTGGTGGTCATATTGCATGATAGTGCAGTCTGAATAAGCATGAACTTAAAAATCATTTGTTCAGTCATCATTTACAAAACCACATGCACATAGATAGGGGGAGTCTTATCAGATATTCAGGGTAAACTGCTGCGTCGACGCTGCTCTACTGTGGCGTTGACGCAGTGGACTAGATCTGTGAATGCCTCTGCTTCTTATTCTGATGAGTTGACGCTGCAATAGCGTGGAGTCGACGCACTGATATTATCTCAGTGTTTTATATTGTTGCCTCTTCAACTGATGCGTGGACGCCTTGAACTCCCAGCGTCGACTCTGTTCATTCATCCTTTGACTCTGAATGATTGAGTCTGACAGTATGGCAATCTTTTAGTCAGTTCTAATATTAAGCAATAGAAAACAGACTTCTTCCCTCATAAGAACTTTAATTGCTTAAAGACTGACTTAATGGTTTAAATTTTATAATCTTTAGAGTTGAAAGACTACAATAAGTAAATAAGGATGCTGAAAATTGATAAAGCACTCAACCCTCATCTTATTTCATGTCAGACAAAGCTAATTATATCTGAAATCTGAAAACTCATCTGAAATCATGTTAGAGAAACTAAGTATATGTATTGTCCTTAAACAAGTCATTCTGAAACAACTAAAGGACAGCTAAGAAAGATATTGAAAAACATTGAAAAATAATTGAAAAATAACATTGGCAAAGCAATGACTGGTAAATCATTGAGAAACTGAGTGATCCATCAAAGAAGTGGACAACACTCATGTCATGAGGTGTATCAGCTATCTCTGTATAAAATGATCAAAACAGTAGGTTAGTTTCACTGAGTACCTGGGGGTAACTAGCGTCTGATAAACGTGTACCCTCACACAAAAAGGTGTAAATCAGTTCTATTGAGTTTGATCATAGGTAAAATGGTCCATCATGTTGAGTATCTAGGGGTATTGGCGTCTGATAAACGTATACCCTTACGCAAAAAGACTTATGGTACCTGAATGCCCTAAATGAAATAATATTGAAAATCCTATTCCTTCAAAAGAAATTTCATGCATGTCAATTTGTTTAATTTCAATACATGACCTGGTATCTCTTAGCACATTCTACTGAGTCTATGAAAGTAAGATATTCTGAAACTGAATCTCTCATGTAAATATGATTCTGGTTTATTATTTTATCATGCACAGCTACCTTATCCAATGAATGTAGTGCATGAACTCTCAGTTGTATAACCTTTAAACCAGAACTTCACTTTCTAAGCAGTTTCTCAATTCATATGACTGAAGGTTCTCTGCTTAAGCTGCTTAATTTCTGAACTACCTGCTAAGAATGCCAGTCAGCAAATTCTTCTTGTTCCTTCCCTTGCATCTTATTTCCCTCCTCTTTGTTGATGGCAAACGGGGAGAATATATTGTCTATTTGATGAATTCATTCCAGGGAAGTGTATGCATCATGTCTATGGCAAATGGGGAGATCTTGTGAGCAGAGAGTTGTGTTCATGTCTCAGCATGTCATACATAGCATCTGCATGACAAATCTGAATAACAAAACATGTCCATCATCAAAAATGCATCTGCACAACAGGATGTTACTATTCTATATAATAGGGTGTTGCCATCATCAAAAAGGGGGAGATTGTTGTGACTCCTCTGTGGTGATGATGTTGACAATAAGTTTTACTTCATTGGTAACAACTTGTTTTGATTGATTGGCAACTGTTCTTATTTTGATGAAATTATTTTTATCAGGTTGTCTGTGTATATAATGCAGTCAGAGTCTATATATTGTTATGCACACACTCACAAGTCTACACAGTGCATTGCAGCATGAACATAGAGTCTATACCTTTCCTTGTTTACTCTGGATAGTAGTGGGTCGACCCTCTTCTCAGATGGGTCGACGCCCCCAGAGTACAAGTCTATACACTGTCTGTCTGTCTTTTGTCTCATGCAGCGTCTTAGGCATTTTGTTAAAGTCTATACAGTGTAGCTCACACGAACACTCAAGTCCATACATCGTGAAGTCTGCACATTGTGGCACCCAATGTCTATACATTGCTCATTCGCTCATTCAGCATTGTCAAGTCTACACATTGGTCGGTGCCAAGTCTGTACAGTGAGCGTCTCATTGGTGAAGTCTGTACACACACCAGTTGAACTTCAAAGTCCATACATTGGACTGTAGCTTGCACGAAGCTAAGCCCATACATCGCTCAAGTCTGTACAGAGTCCAGCTTCTTAGTTAGCGTCTCATGCATTCGAGCAAAGTCTGTACATCGGTCTTTCAGCAAGTCTGAACATCGTCTGTCTCTGTTAGCATCTCAGGCTTTGGGCAAAGTCTATACATCGGACTGTTACAGCAAGTCTGTACATTGTCCGTCTCAGTTAGCGCCTTATGCATTGGGGTGAAGTCTATACAACCAACTGTTCAGTTTGTGATCAAGTCTGTACAGTCACTAAGTCTGTACATCCTCTAGGCACTCACGAAGTCTATACAATGGTTTTCATTTCAAGTCTGTACAGACTTTGGTTTGTGCAAGTCTATACAACCGACTGTTCAGTTTGTGACCAAGTTTGTACAGCCAGGGCGACTGTTAAGTCTATACATTGATCATTACCTATGTTCTGAACTAAACTGAGTAAGTCTATACATTCCTCATATCTTTTACCTACGCTCAGTTCAATAAGTCTGTACATTGGTTGCTTTACCGACGTTGTCTTGCCAAAGTCTACACATTGGAAGTCTGTACATCATTCGTGAAGACTGAACAACGAGCAAGTGTATACATTGCACGAGTTTGCATCGTGCATCAGTCCTGAAGTCTATACATCGTCTGTCTTCATTCGAGTCTCATGAAGTCTGTACATCGTGCATCAGTCCTGAAGTCTACACATCGCCTGTCTTCATTAGAGTCTCATGGAGTCTGTACATTGCACTCGCCTTCACATAGTCTATACACTGAAGTCTATACATTGCATTCACGTTTCACATAGTCCATTCACGAAGTCTGTACATAGCATTCACGTTTCACAAAGGCTATACATCATGAAGTCTACACAAGGCATTTCATCTTATAAAGTTTGTACATAGTTCTTCACTTAACCTGATAATCTGATACTCTGTCTGACAGGGATTCGTTACTGAGATTGCTGACATGGCTCGTGATCCCAGGAGGATGAAGTGACCAGATGCTGCCGCATGGATGAAAGCACCTCGGATCTGGCGAATTCCTTGGGTGGGAAAACGTGGAAGCCACCCGCCCTTATCCAATCTGCTGCTGATATATATAGAAGTCTTCATCTTCTGTTGAAGAGTGATCGACCAGTGGAAAGTCTATACAGTGAGACAAACCTGAGGCAGCAGAGAGCCACCGTGATCAAAAGAGAAGAAAAGCAGAGAAGAAGAAAAGGAGAGATGAAGAAAGTGAGAGAGATGAGTTGAGAGAGTTATATGAGAGCTTGTGAATCAGTCTCTTGGTTCAGATACCAGAGCTGATATTGCTCAATTTGAGCTACAGTCATTTTGGTTTTCATTCCATTCGATTCTGCATTTCTTGCTTTTCAGTCTTTGTTATTTTTCTTTTGAAAACTTTTGTTCGATCAAGCTGTTAGTCAGTGGTGTCAAGCTGTGAGGTAGCGGTGTGCAGAGGTGTTACCTCTGGTCGGCTAAGCTGTAGAGACCAGCAGAGCAAGCTGTGAAGCTCAGCTGTTGCAGAGGAGGTTCCTCTGGTCGGGATAAGCTGTAAGCCCTAGCCGTTGTTGGCAAGCTATAGTGCCCAGCAGATTGAAGCTGTGTATCAGCAGTAATCCACATTCGAGTTGAATGTGGGGTGGATGTAGGTCGGATTGACTGAACCACCTAAAATTCTTTGTGCCCCTCGTGTGGTTGCTTGTCTGTCTAGCAGATCTTATCTCTATTATGCGGTGCATTGACTGTGTTTGATCAGTGTTCTTTTAATTCCGCATCTGAATCTAGGCATAATTTTTTTATTGGCCAGCTGATCTATTCACCCCCCCTCTAGATCCACATTCTGTGGTGAAAGAGCCTTCCATCTAATTTCAACACTTTCTTGTCCAGAATAGCATTTAAATGAGCCTGACGCTTACGTCCACTCCCGGAAGATAGTTCCTTCATAAGGGGGCAATCCGGCATGCGGTGCTCCCTGCTGCCGCAATGTAAACAAGCACCGAGGCGCTTCCAACATTCTTTGGCCGAATGACCAAACTTCTCAAAAAAGGTACAGGCCGTGGCAACCTGCTTGTCTTCTTCCTTGACTTTCTTATTCTTGTGGTAGCCACTACCACTCCCGTTCTGGGATCTCTTCTTACTATAATGGGATTTGTAAGGTTCCGTGATGCTAAATTTACTTTTCTTATCACGCCGATCAGACCTTTGGCTTGGTTCTTCGCCCTTTCCTTTCAACTTCTCGACCTTCTCTAAGGTCCTTTCGCACAGATATGCCCGTTGGACCATCTCCGCATAAGTACGGATATTTTGAGTCCCGAGCTGCTGAATAAAATCGGGTCTTAAACCGTCCATAAATCGATTTACCTTTAGTAAATCGGTACTAATCAGATGAGGAGAATATGGCGCCAGCCTGGAAAACTGAAGCTCATATTCTACCACTGACAGTATACCCTGGCGTAAAGAAGCGAATTCCATAGCCTTCCACTCCTTGACGTGCTCGAAAAAATATTTGGCACGGAATAGTATAAGAAAACCTTCCCATGTATGGGGTGCATCTGCTGGCGGTGCTGGAACAGACTTCCACCATGTATGGGCATCCTTGTTAAGTTGAAAAGCGGTAAGGTGAACCTTCTCTTGATCCGCACATTGCATAACTTTAAATATACGGTTCATCTCATCAATCCAGTTTTCAGCTTTGTCTGGATTAGAAGAACCATAGAATCATGGAGGATTTAGACTCCGAAAGTTGCGATGTAAATCTCCTACCCTTGCTCTGCGCCAGCTTGCCCCATAGTTTGTTAAGCCTGAGTAAGACCAGCGACGGTCTCTTGCATTCCATTCCAGTCTACACGATGAGCCATTATGATAAGAATAAGGTACTTGATAAGAATAATGAATTTGTTAATTCTAAGGGGATGTTAATCTTAGAAATAATTCTAATGACTATCTCACCCCAGGTTCTACCCAATTTCTCTCACAAGTTGGGATTTTCTTTCCTAGTTCATAGGTATGAGGTCTTAAACCCTGGACATAACCTATGACATGACATTTTTCTCTAAGTCCTTAGACTTAGGCTCTGATACCACCTTAACTGTCACGTCCCGAGATTATGCAGCGGAAATAATCGGGAACGTGAATAGCCGGCATGGTAAGCCTCGAGCAAACAATATAATCAGAACATAATAACAATCACACAAAGAAATTGCACAATAATTTAATCAAGCTTCACTTTTATTTCATATCAAATAACCATAAGTCAAGTACATAATATCACAGTTTCTTTCTAGACTCAAATAATGACAAAATTACATAGACTCAATCTAGACATAATTTGACATTCTAAGTCTTCACTCAAGTCCATATATCCTTTAATCGCTCTCGGACCCATCACTAGAATGACCTGAATCCGAATCCGACCCACTGGTACTTCTCGAAACATTGATAAAGTAGGTAATGAGCACACTTGCCCAGTAGGTATCTTCACATCAACATGATTGGCAATGTTAAAGTAATTAATATCTTTAGCTCTAAAGAAATAGATAAATCATGCAAATACGATCAAACATGCGTTTAAAACTTAAAGTAACAAAGTATAATCAAGCTTGAGATACGATAAATTAAGAATATATCAAGCATGTTACTTTGGCCTTTTCATGAACAAGAATGTAACAAGAATGTACTAGCAAGTCATGTAACAAGCAAGAATGTTCTCTTCACTTAGTAACAAGTACTTCGTGAATTTCTGTGAATATTTCACCTCACGAGCCATGGATATTTTCGTAGATTACCGTGGACATTTCACTTATTTATAAAGAAAGTACTCCCAGTGCAATGTGACGTCAGTAACATCATACCCCATGGTTTAAATAGTATGTTCCCGACAATCAGCCGATGGGACTAGCATAGAGCCCTTGAACACAATCAGTGCTGGAACTGCATCTTCAAGTATAAATCAAGCTACTTCCACATATAAAAATAATATGGCCAAGAATGTAAAATTTCAATGAATGTTTCATGAATAAGTATCCAAAAATAAGAATGCTTCTATTGAGAACAAGATGTCAATAAACACATTAATAACTAGGTTACGCTGTGGAAATAAATCGGTAGCATAACGGTACGTTTCTCAATTCTCATAATTTACTTAGGTATTTTTGGAATAATGTGACAGGTTCTAGATAATTAATTGGAATATCTAGGATCATCAGAATATTAACCCTTGGGTCAAACTTCAGGTCAACTATACTCAAGGAAATAGCGGTCGTTTACTGGGCACTTTCTTGAATAAAGCGATCTAGTTTTGGACCGTTAAGGACAAGACTGTTCGATATTTAAATCAGATTATCTAGAGTAGTTAGCGGTCAAATAAAGAAACGTCAAGGATCCTTTAGCGGTCTTGTAAAGGATCGCTAGTAGATTCTGGCGGTCAACAATAAGGCCGCTAAGTTTTAGAAACATAAAACACCGGTATACGTGCTTTCAAGATAATGGGTTTTAATGGTACAACCAACTCGGCGTCCTGATGGGAATCCCAGGCTCACAAAGAATTACGAAGGCCTTGAAATAAGATTTCCTAGTCCATTGGAAGGAATATCCAAAGGAGAGGTTATCAAGTCCAAGATTGTGTGCTTAATGTGCATAAGTGTAACTAATGGTCATATACCGGGATATATGCCATGAACTTATGAAATTGACTCTATAGATGAGAAAGATATCATTAAAACAGCGATCAAGGTAAACCATGAATCATCTAACTTTAGAAACATGTATTTAATACAAAAGTATATGACTTTGGCAAGAAATTAACTTATGTTAAAAATAATCCTAAGTACAATAAAGAACATGAAATCACTGTTATGAATCAGTAATTAAAACTCAGAGTAGTGAAATAACATAAAACAGGTTGGTATATAGTTAGCTAGGCTTATTTATAAGCTAGACGGACTGCTCTTGATTCAGTATCGGGTTGACAGAAATTAGAACATTGGCGGTCTATATTAGAGCGGTTAGAAACGTTGGCGGTTTATCGTGAGGCCGCCAAAGAGACTTTAACGGTCTATTTCTGATCCGCGAGTGGTTTCATAAAAATCTGACTAGCGATTTATCGTAGGGCCGCTGCACAGGGTTGGCGGTCGAAGATTAGGCCGCTAGAGCACATCTGCCAGTAAATTAAATAAGAAGAACTAATGTTTAAAATACATCATGTCTAGAAATCAACATGTATTAACTTCTCTATGTTGATAGAACGAAGATTAGGCTAACAATATGCATATGATTCATGTATTATGTCAACGAGAATTAATTTAGTTCATTTAGGGCTAAGAAAGATGCATGGACGTATAGATCCTATTAAAACATGAAATTCTCCGTACACAATACATGAAATCAAGTGTAATAAGAGGGCTTTTAATCCTAGAATGATATTTTAGTCGTTCATGAGATGACCTACCTCTGGTAACACCTCTAGACTTTGAATTTCGGACTGGAAGTCAACCCTAGTTTTGCACTTTATGTGATAAATCAGTAACTTCACGCCCGGATATTTCTTGATCCACTTGACCTAAGGATGTGAAATTTGGAGAGTATGAAGAAGATACTAAGGAGAACAAAACGTTTTAAAGGCACTAATGCTAAATATCTCGTTCTGGATCCATAATTTCCTGATCTTCACCACACCATTGCACAGTTTCCTGAGTTGTTGATGTGGAACTAGCAACTTTGGGGGCTTCTATCTTCCTGATGGGTTGATCTCTGTTGGAATAGATGGTATGCTCTGATACCAAGTGTTGGGATACGATATACGATCTAGAGGGGGGTGAATAGATCAGTCACCCAATTAAAACCAACGACAACAACTTCAAGTGCGGAATTAAAACAAGCTGCTGATAGACGGCAGAAGGATAAACTAATTCGATCACAGAATGCCAATGCTAACAGATCTGAACAATAACGATCCTAAGCATTCGTCTACTTTGTATGAAAGAATAAACATGATGCACACAATCCACACAACAATCGCACAGTAGTCAGAGATTTTTAAGGTGGTTCGATCTCAAACCCGAGATCTACGTCCACCCCACACTCCAAACCGGAATGTGGCTTCTATCGCTGATACACAGCTTCACTGATCCACAGCTTTGGGGTCAAAACCCTACAGACTGCTGAGCGTTACAGCTTATGCCGTCCAGAGGAATCCTCCTCTGCAAACCACTGGGGACTTACAGCTTTACCCGTCCAGAGGAATCGACCTCTGCAAACCACTGAGCTTCACAGCTTGCTCCGCTGACACACAGCTTGAAAACGCAGTTTCAGAAACAAAAAAGAAAACAAACGAAGAAATAAAAGAACCCACTAGGGGAATGTAGCTCAACACTGAGCAATTTCAGCTCCGGTTCTGAACCGAGAGACTTAGGAGCAAACACTCTCAGTATTCTCTCAGACATCTCTCCTTCAACTCTCTCCTTCTCTTCTTCTCTCTTTCTTCTTCTTCTCTTCTCTCTGGATCGTGCAAGCTCTCTCTACTTCTGCTCTTTCGAAGTATGTTCACGATCGCATTTCTCCTGAGGAAGAAGCTTCTTATTGATAGAGTAGTAAAAGGATAGGGCGTGTGGTCACCACAATTCTGCCCAAACACCTTCGTCACGTGACGGCATCACAACATAGCTGCTTTCCACGTGTCACGATCCTGGCACTTTCTTCAATCTTGGATCACATGCCCTTCTTAGTCTTTACGAAAAGGCACCTATCAAGGCATCAGATATAGGCGATATTCAGAAAATTATATGATATAAAAAGGTGATTGCACAGAGTAGAGATTTTGATGCACGGACTCAATTGTGGTGTTCACATACACATGCACAGACTCAATCATATCTTCAAAAATAGATGCACAGACACAACATGCCATGTGCCTGAGCTTGCACAGACTTATTCACATAGAATGCTTGATTTGCACAGACTTAATGTGTAAAAGGCGAATGCATGAAATTCTATGCACCGAGTTTCCTAAGACATATTGCACAGACTCTAAGTGCCTGGTGCAGAGGTTGCACCGACTCGGTGGCGTGCATCGAGAAGAATTGCACCGACTTAGTCGAGTGCATCAGCGAGAATTGCACAGACTCAATGCAAAATTAACCATGTGTTGCACCGACTCAATTCAATGCACAGACAAAGATGCACACACCATTGATGTGATTATCTGACATATGAATGCATCAAAATACTTACACCATCATATATAGAAATAAAGTCAACTAAGTCATACACCACTGTTGCTAGTCATCAAAACAACTATTGTCAGTCATCAAACCATTTCATCACAAAGCAGTGCATGAACTGCTTATCAACCCAAAGGAGTCCCAACAATCTCCCCCTTTTTGATGATGGCAACCCATCGAATGAATACAATGCGATGATGTATTTTGATGAGACATGAATGATAATCAAGTATCATGCATGCAACTACACAAGATATGCACAGACTTACTCCCTGAGTGAGCCCTTTGAATTTTCCCTTTGAATATCTGAATGCAAACACACATTCTTCCCCTTTGCCATCAGCAAATAAGGAGGAAGGAGGAGAAATGATGCCACCGGAACAACATTCTATGTAACAGTTCAGAATGTGAGCAAATTATGGGGCAACCCTTAAGTCATATGAATCGAGCAATGGGCTTTCTTGATTAAAGTGAGGTTTAACAGTTATAGAAGGTAAAGTGAAATCACTGACTTTCTGAAATAGGGTTATATACTCCATTTATAGTAATGAACCTGAGTCTCATAACCATAAAAGTCTAGGTCGAGACAACACCCTACTTATTTTAGAGACAGTGAATAGCAAGGAAAGTTACTTGAATTTGTATTGAGGTTAAACAATTGACACTCAATGACTTTTGTTTTTCCAAGGGTTACAGTAATTTTCTTTCATGAGTGTCAGAAATTTGAACTTATTGAACAGACAAGTGTCATTTATGCCGTTGACATTAGGTGTATACCTTGATTAGAGGCTAATACCCATAGTTACTAAGCATAAACTACTATATCTGTCTCTGATCAAAATCTACAGGTATAGTTTGCACTTTTGAGATTAAGGGTACACCTTGATCATAGGCCAGTACCCCTAGTTACTCAGTGAAACCTCTCCTATAAATTTGACGACATGAACAGAGTTAACCTGAGTCACTTCATGACTTAAGGTACTCTCCATTTCTTTGATGGAGACCTCAATTTCTTAGTGTAACTCAGTCATTGCTCTGCCACTTTGTTCATTTCTTTTTCTTTAATGATCTTATTGTTGCTGCCCTTATAACTTTTAGGGGTGCCTTGTTTAAGAACAATACAAACTTTAGTTTTCAAACCTTAGACATCACTAAATCTGTCATGTTCAGATACTGTAAAGACCTGTTCTATTATAGCCATGAGATAGAGGTTAAGAGCTATAAATATTTTCTATCACCTTATTTTCTGAAGACAGTCTTTTGAACTCTATAGCCTATTAAAGTTAAACCTTCAGTTCATTCAATGAGCACATGTGATTCTTATAGCAGAAGAGTTGTAATAATTGCAGCTCATGACAATGAACCAATTACTAGACTGTTGTCCATTCTTAGTAAAAGGAGTGGACATAGAAGTGTAGAATCAACTCAAGAATTTTCAAAGGAAGTAGTTCCTGGCAAAATAAATTCGTACCAAGGACATAAAAGATGCCACATGGTGGGAGTTCTGAGACAAAGGAGAGAGTAGAAGGAGTAGAACTCAGTTCAGATATAGCTATCCTCCCCCAGACATCAAGATGCATTAACTTAGATATGCAACAAGCAATCTTTGCACCGACCTTATCCTTCACGAGAAATGCAATGCACTGACCTTATCATGCAGTTTGGATAAAAGATGCACCGACCTAAAGACATACAATGACTTATGCTTAATGCAAAGTATGCAATGACCTGAGTGCTCACACATTGCATAGGCTAGGTGCAATACGTGCATCAAGACTCTGTGCAACTCATACACAACCATCAGAAAAAATTTGTGCAAGACATCAAATAATCGAATACTCAAGAATCTTCTTTATTCAACTTTTTAAGGAGCAGGCTGACACAATCAACTCAGAACATATCAACACACAGCTCAAGAATGAATTTTATTCATCATTTTCTTGCTGAAATTTACACAGCCCCAATTCTCGTCTTAGATATTTAAATCTTTCATTTCTAAGGGGTTTAGTAAAAATGTCAACAGTCTATTTTTCAGTTTCAACAAATATTAATTCAATTTCATTTTTACTTACAGCATCTCTAAGAAAGTGGTGTTTTATTTCAATGTGCTTAGTCCTAGAGTGATGAACATGATTTTTAGTTAGGCAAATAGCACTAGTATTATCGCATAAAATTGGAATGCATCCCAATTTTATCTGATAATCTGAAAGCTGGTGCTTGATCTATAGTACCTGAGCTGCACAATTTCCTGCAGCAACATATTCTGCCTCTGCAGTGGACAATGCAACTGTGTGTTGCTTCTTAGAAGCCCAGGATACTAGGCAGCCACCTAGGAATTGGCAATGCCCACTAGTGCTTTTCCTATTTATCTGACACCCAGCATAATCTACATCAGTGTATGCCAGAAGCTCTAGCTCACACCTAGTAGGGTACCAAAGTCCAAGTTCTTGAGTGCCTGATAAATACCTAAAGATCCTTTTCACTGCTCTAAGGTGAGACTCCTTAGGACTAGCCTGAAATCTGGCACATAAACACACTACAAACTGTATATCAGGCCTAGATGCAGTAAGATATAAAAGGGATCTGATCATACCTCGATATAGCTTTTGGTCCACTATATTACCTTTGGAGTCTTCATCAAGACTTGTTGAAGTACCCATTGGTGCTACAATTTCCTTGAGGTTTTCAAATTTGAACTTCTTTAGTATATCCCTTATGTACTTAGACTAGGTGATAAATGTTCCATCTTTTGTTTGAGTCACCTGTAGTCCAAGAAATAATTTTAGCTCACCCATTGAGCTCATCTCAAATTCTTATGCCATTAGTTCAGAAAATTCCTTACACAATTTGGGGTTAGTTGACCCAAACATAATG
Organism: Amorphophallus konjac; assembly: GCA_022559845.1. Classification (NCBI taxonomy): domain Eukaryota; kingdom Viridiplantae; phylum Streptophyta; class Magnoliopsida; order Alismatales; family Araceae; genus Amorphophallus; species Amorphophallus konjac. The sequence goes on along the minus strand of CM040118.1, from coordinate 235,947,089 downwards.
TCATCCACATAAATCTGAACAAGGAGAATGTCTGGATGACTTACCTTGGTGAACAACATTTGGTCAACCTCACCTCTTGTGAACTTCTTCTCGGTAAAGAATTTGCTGAGCCTATCATACCAAGCTCTAGGGGCTTGCTTCAAGCCATAAAGAGCTTTATGTAACTTATAAACATGATTAGGAAAATCTAAACATTCAAAGCTAGGAGGTTGTCTCACAAAGACATCCTCTTTTATTTCACCATTGAGAAAAGTAGATTTAACGTCCATCTGCTGGAGAGTTATTCCTAATGAGCATGCATAGGCCAAAGGTATTCTAATTGCTTCTAACCTGGCTACAGGGGTAAATGACTCTTCAAAGTCAATTCCAAATTCTTGATTGTACCCCTGAGCAACAAGTCTAGCTTTATTTTTAACTACATTACCTAGCTCATCAGTTTTATTCCTAAAAACCCATTTTGTTCCGATGACAGTCCCATGATCAGGAGGTGGGACCAGATGCCACACCTTGTTCCTGTCAAATTGATTAAGCTCTTCGTGCATGGCATTGATCCAATGCACATCTTTGAGAGCACTATCAATGGTTTTGGGTTCAACATGAGAAACCAATGCATATGCACTTAATTCATTTTGAGCTCTAATGAAACCTCTAGTCCTAGGGGGTTCATGCAAGTCACCAATGATATTTTCAATAGGATGATCTCTTAAAAAGTTGACATTTATAACTTGGTTTCCTTGACCTTCATTTACCTCCCCCTGAACAACAGGCTCCTCTGCATTGCCTTCTTCAGCTTCTTCTTCTTAGTCTGATTGATCTTCAGGTTTTTCTTTCTTGAGAATTTCTCTGTCATCTTCTTTCCTGCATTGACCAACCTCACACTTATTTAGGGACTCATCAAACATGATATGTGGAGATTCCTCAACAATTTTAGAATTAAGGTTGTACACTCTATATGCTCTAGAGTGTTTAGAATATCCAAGGAAGATTTCTGGATCACTTTTAGGTTCAAATTTATCAAGATCTCTTTTATCATTAACATGAATGAAGTATTTACACCCAAAGACCTTGAAATAAGCAATTGAAGGCTTCTTACCTTTTAAAATCTCATAAGGAGTTTTCTGAGTGAAAGGCCTTACCATGGCTCTATTGATTACATGGCATGCACTATTAACTAACTCTGTCCAAAATTTTCTTGGTAAGTCACCTTCAACAAGTAGTGTACGGGCCATCTCCACAAGTGTCCGGTTCCTCCTCTCTACTATTCCATTCTGCTCAGGTGTTCTTGGGGAGGAGAACCAATGAGTAATCCCATTGTCCCTGCAAAAGTTTTCAAATTGTGAGTTTTCAAACTCACCTCCATGATCAAACAAAATAGTTTTAATCAAATTTTCATTTTTCTGTTTGATATTTAAATAGAACTCTTGAAATTCAGTAAAAGCATCATTCTTGTGAGTGATGAAAAAGACCCAAGTATACCTAGAGAAGTCATCAACTAGGGCATATCCATATCTCCTACCTGACAAGCTGACTGATCGTGTGGGTCCAAATAGATCCATATGTATCAGCTCATAAGGTTTGAGAGACATGTTTTCAGTTCTTGATGTAAATGACTTTCTGGTCTGCTTGGACTGTGTACACGCATCACACACCCTATTTTCCTTCTTAAAAAATATTTCAGGGAGTCCTCTTACCATGCTGTGTTTATTCAATTTGTGCAAGATAGTGTAGCTAGCATGGCCTAACCTACGATGCCACAGAAAAGCTAAGTCCTCTTTATTTGCAGTGAGGCATAGGTTAGAGTGTGCAATATCATCTAGATTTACCATGTAAATATTATTCATTCTTTTTCCAGAGAATTTAACCACATCAGAATCAGGTTCAAAAATTTTACAGCTAAGTGCATCAAATACTACCTTGTGTCCTTTATCACAAAGCTGGCTGATACTTAGAAGATTATATGCTAATCCATCCACCAGCAAGACTTCATCAATGCAACAGGTAGTGCACTTACCTACTTTACCTGATTCGATGATTTTACCCTTAGTGTTTCCTCCGAAGGTGACAAGGCCTCCATTCTTCTCTGTCAGCGAGCAAAATTTGTCCTTGTCCCCTGTCATATGCTTGGAGCAGCCACTATCCAGGTACCACGTGTTGTGCTTGGCTGCCAGGCATACCTGCAATCATAGTCACGGAGAAAATTTTGGAACCCAAAACTGTTTGGGCTCCGAAGCAGAAATAGAACAATTCATACATGACAACAAGATTTTTGGAATCCACGCTTGTTTGAGAGCTGGTTGGTTGGTGGATTTTTCGACATTTTTTTTATTGTTTCTCTTCTTCTCAGCATTGGCAGGCTGAATTTTTCTTGACTTGTTATTTGTCCTATCGTCATTGTTCCTTGCAATTTGATTATTTTTGTGCCAGTGCCTAGGCCAATGAGCATTCACGAAATAGTGGCCAACGTTGATCCTTGGCTGAATGTAGGTGGTTTGTTTCCTAGAAGCCCATATTCTAGACTGCCCAACCCAGTTTCTAGCTTGAGGTATGTATGTCCGTGTGGTACATGACTGATATCTAGACCTCCCTTGAGCTCTATTCCATCCAGACTTATAGAATTGTTGTGGCTCCACATGATGGTAGGTCTGGACTCTGGGCTGGAGGAAGTGGCTCGATTGACTTCTAGCAGAAGTGTTTCTACCTTGCACCCTAGACTCACTTGACTTCTTCATGGGTGAGGATTGAGTCTTCCTCTGAACTACTAGCGGTGATTTGTTAACCCTAGCCTGGGGTTTTGGTGTGCGCGAAGGTTGACCCCTAATCTGAGCTCTACCCTCAGAAGTAGGACAATGTGTACTATCATGGCTAGACTCACCCACTTTCTACTTGCCCTTGTCCTTAGCACTGGGCAATTTGGAATCAACAACTTTAACAGCAGACTTTACATTTCTCATCTTGATGAGGGACCCCTTTTCCTTCTCAGCAACAAATGAAATTGTTTTCAAAGCAAAACTCCCTTTAGCTGTGGGGTTATACCCGAGGCCTTCTCTTCTGAAATTTACTTTTGACCCTAAGAGTGCATTCAAATTATCAGATCCTTGGGTCATGTTTTCGATAATTTTCTTTTTATCTTCATTCTCTTTTTCTAGGTGATCAATTGAATTTTTTAGTTCATGGTTAAAACCTAGTACAACTTCATATTTCTCATTAACAATTTTCATTTCATTTTCATAATTTTGCATTTTCAATTTTAATTCGGCAATCACATTTTTCAGATTATCATTTTCTCTTCTAGAATCTATCAATGTATGCTTAACATTAACAACTTCAGCACATGAATTTTTTAACATGTCATTTTCAGATTGCAAGCAGGCAAGTTTATCAGGCATAGTTTTGTCATTCATAAGAGAATTTACTTTCTTCTTCAAATGCATGTTTTCTTTTCTGATATCATCTACCTTATCTAGCAAATCTTCGTAAGCATCTTCCCAATCTGAAATAGTGTAATGCTCAAAAGGCGATGATACCTCGTCGGAGTCTTCCACTTCGTTTTCATCATTTTTGGCCATCAGACAGATGGGCTTTTCTTCGTCTTCACTTTCTGATGTGCGGCTCAAGGTGCCCTCGTCCTCGTCGCTCCATGTGCTCACCATTGCTCTTCCTTTGGGAGCTTTCTTCTTGGCTTTCTCTTTCAGCTTTTGGAGCTCTGGACAATCGGCCTTCATATGACCGGCCTTCCTGCAATGGTAACAGACATTAGTGTCAATTTTCTTGGCAGAATTAGATTTGTACCTGTTGTATCTCCTGCCGCCATATTGTCTTCGGCTGAAATTTCTTCCTTCCTTCCTGAGAAATCTTCTGAACTCTCTGGTCAGCATTGCTATCTGATCTCCTTCAATTTTTGATCCAGAGAGACTCTGATCACTAGACGATCCATTGTGGCTGGATCGACTGGAACGACTGGCGCTTGCCTTCAGAGCGATAGGCTGCTTCTTTTTTTCGAGCTCCTCTGTCTTTGGCAGATTCATTTCATAAGTCATCAATGAACCTATCAGCTCGTCCACTTTGGTGTTCTGGAGATCCCTCGACTCCTCAATAACTGTCGCTTTTGTATGCCATACTGGAGTCAAGGATCGCAGTATCTTTCTCACCATTTCATAATCAGAATAGTTTTTCCCCAGATTTCTCAGACCATTAGTTATGAGGGTAAGACGCGCGTACATCTCAGTGATGGTCTCGCTGGGCTTCATCCTAAAGGCTTCATACTCTAAAATTAGTAAATTAGCCTTGGTCTCTCTCACCTGAGAGGTTCCCTCGTAGATAAACTCTAGCTTATCCCACATCTCTTTCGCTGTGGCACACGAAGAGACTCTTGCAAATTCAGTGGGATGTAGAGCACACTGTATGGCATTGATGGCGCTCCAGTTGAGAGTAGATTTTCTGATCTCCTCTCTCGTCCATATATCCTCATTAGGATGCAGCTCGAATGGTCCTTTACTGACCACCTTCCAAATTTCAGTCTTTCGCCCTCAGAAAAACTTGCATACGGTTCTTCTAGTATCCGTAGTTCGACCCGTCAAAGTATGGGGGCTTCGTGGTGGAATGTCCTTCAGCTGTCATCCCTCTTGCATCCATGGCCGTTTCTCTTCAGGACGTTGATCCCTGCAGAAGAGTTAGGCTCTGATACCAAGTGTTGGAACAAATGGTATGCTCTGATACCAAGTGTTGGGATGCGATATACGATCTATAGGAGGGTGAATAGATCAGTCACCCAATTAAAACCAACGGCAACAGCTCCAAGTGCGGAATTAAAATAAGCTGTTGATAGATGGCAGAAGGATAAGCTAATTCGATCACAGAATGCCAATGCTAATAGATCTGAACAATAATGATCCTAAGCATTCGTCTACTTCGTATAAAATAATAAACAGGATGCACACAATCCACACAGCAATCGCACAGTAGTCAAAGATTTTTAAGGTGGTTCGATCTCAAACCCGAGATCTACGTCCACCCCACACTCCAAACCGGAATGTGGCTTCTACCGCTGATACACAGCTTCGCTGATCCACAGCTTTGGGGTCAAAACCCTATAGACCGCTGGGCATTACAGCTTATGCAGTCCAGAGGAATCCTCCTCTGCAAACCACTGGGGACTTACAGCTTTACCCGTCCAGAGGAATCCACCTCTGCAAACCGCTGAGCTTCACAGCTTGCTCCGCTGACACACAGCTTGAAAACGTAATTTCAGAAATGAAAAAGAAAACAAACAAAGAAACAAAAGAACCCACTAGGGGAATGTAGCTCAACACTGAGCAATTTCAGCTCCGGTTCTGAATCGAGAGACTGAGGAACAAACACTCACAGTATTCTCTCCGACATTTCTCTTTCAACTCTCTCCTTCTCTTCTTCTCTCTTTCTTCTTTTTCTCTTCTCTCTGGATCGTGTAAGCTCTCTCTGCTTCTGCTCTTTCGAAGTATGTTCACGATCGCATTTCTCCTGAGGAAGAAGCTTCTTATTTATAGAGCAGTAGAAGGATAGGGCGTGTGGTCACCACAATTTCCGCCCAAACACCTTTGTCACGTGGCGGCATCACAGCATAGCTGCTTTCCACGTGTCACGATCCTGGCACTTTCTTCAATCGTAGATCACGTGCCCTTCTTAGTCTTTACAAAAAGGCACCTGTCAAGGCATCAGATATAGGTCATATTCAGACAATTATATGATATAAAAGGAAGTTGCATAGAGTAGAGATTTTGATGCACGGACTCAATTGTGGTGTTCACATACACATGCACAGACTCAATCATCTCTTCAAAAATAGATGCACAGACACAACATGCCCTGTGCTTGAGCTTGCGCTGACTTATTCACACAGAATGCTTGATTTGCACAGACTTAATGTGTAAAAGGTGAATGCATTAACTTCTATGCACCGAGTTACCTAAGACATATTGCACAGACTCTAAGTGCCTGGTACAGAGGTTGCACCGACTCGGTGGCGTGCATCGAGAAGAATTGCACCGACTTAGTCGAGTGCATCAGCGAGAATTGCACAGACTCAATGCAAAATTAACCATGTGTTGCACCGACTCAATTCAATGCACAGACAAAGATGCACACACCATTGATGTGATTATCTGACATATGAATGCATCAAAATACTTACACCATCATATATAGAAATAAAGTCAACTATGTCACACACCACTGTTGCTAGTCATCGAAACAACTATTGTCAATCATCAAACCATTTCATCACAAAGCAGTGCACGAACTGCTTATCAACCCAGAGGAGTCCCAACAATCTCCTAGCACGAAATTTTGAGGCAAGTTAGTCCTTAGTATTAGGAATAAAAACCTCAAAAGAAACTACCTGAAATAATACCTCCTTACCTTAGTTCCACGTGAGCTAAATGTAAGGGTCGTGCATGTGAAACCTAGAGTCTATTTATAGGGTTTGACTAGGGTTTCGTGGATTAGATCAATTCTAGAGTCCCTAGTTGGTACTATTTTGACTTCTGAGAGTCCTTAAGATGTTTACTAGTCCTCCCATCTCGGTCTCTTGGAAGATAAACGTTAAAAATCTAATCTTTTCACTCTTTCTTCAACTTACGGAACTGACAGAATGTAGCGGTCTAAGACTGGACCGTCAATCTCCATATAGCGATTTTACGATAGACCGCCATTGTCATTGGGCGCCGATTTTGAATTTAATTCAAACTCTTTTACTCACTTATCCATTTAATTATCTTAAATAGGGGTATTTATCCCTTATATTCCGTGAATAAGCTAATTAACCTTCTAGAATATGGGCCAAACTTCATGGACTTGGTCCTTAAGTCCTTTGGGCTTATTTTAAATAGGCTAGGTCAATTAGTTATCACACTTGGACCTTAATAGTGATTTATTGAACCCAAAAATTCATTTATTATCTATTTTGGTCTAAAAAAAATTCTTATAAATTCTCAGAAAATTTTTAAATACTTCAGAAATATTCTATAAAATTTTCAGGGCATTACATTGTCCATGAAACCTTAACTAAAAGATAATAACTTTTTGCCTATTACAGACGTTTCCATGCCTTAATTCCATCATAGCATGCTTTCTCGGCTAGTTCTTGTTAGTTCCATGTTTATTGGCCATAGGAAGTAGCCCTGCAAGGCTAGTATTATCTGTGACGACCCAGACTCCAGATACCGGGTAAACCCGATACCACTTGGATTCTAAGAGGTGTCCCAAGAGCGTAAAGCTCCGAAGGGATAAAAAGGAGTGTGTAAAGTACATTGATCTTCTAGATAAAGCAGTAAACAATTAATTACTATGATCAGAATTGCTAAAATAGTAGAATCAAAATTATATTTTCTATAACAATTAAAACTAACAGAGCTAGCAGAGTCTAGTCCAACTAAAGTATAGTACAATAGGAAAGAGAACGTACTCTCAAGTCGGGGGAAGCCCGACACTGTAAAACGCTAGCAACTAAGAACCACACACTACACCTCCAAGCACGAGGATGAATAGCTGCACCTGAAAAGTTAGGGGTGAGGCTCGTCTCACTGGCTCAATAGGGATCCCGCAGAACCCTACTACGAAACAACGCAGTAACAGCAGTGCTAACAACTAAAGCAAAGTAGTAACAGCAGGAGTAGGAACAACAAAAGTAAAGAGGAAAAGCCGTACAGAATAGAAACATGGCAGCCTACCGAACCTCGGCGCTCTAAACTACTCCAAACAGCAATAGAAAGGCGAACCCCGATCTCACAAAGTCGGGCGTTGCCGATCCATCGACAAATAACGAAATCCATATCGTGAAGGCCTAATGGAATAGATGAAGGCCCTACAAAATACCTACATGGTCAAAGGCACAAGACATAAGCGATCTCACTATCGTGTATGCTACAATAACCGTAACCTCGGGTGAAGCCAAACACAGACTACCCGACAAGTCACGCCAACAGTGACGGAAAAAAGTCACAAAAGCCACAAGTCATTGTGTCATGTGACAGACGCACCTCCTCTCACTAGAAGAACAGCCAGATGCATCCACTGACGTCTTACACTGCGCCTCAAGCGTCTCCCACTTGCCTAGAGCGGTTGTAACTGAGACACTCAATAGGAACCAAGTACCAAGTAACGAGTGACTAATCAGGGTCACGCCAGTCGGCATCTGTCCAACGCCCCTGACCACGTGTGCACACGAAAGCTTAATGTCTTGAGCCAGGCCTCTAGCTGGTTTTCCTCTCCCGTAGGACTCTCACGGCAAGATAAAGGGGTCCATGACAACTGGCCTACAAACCGTCTCAACCGAGAACTCCCCCCGCCACAACTCCTAGGTAGGCCGACACACAGGAAAGTGTCATCAGGCTACGACTAGTGGAAGCTCACTAACATAGAGACTCAAAATAGCAAAGTACAGACAGATCAAGCACGTACCCATCGCAAGTACCACGAAGCACAAGGCAGCACACAAAACTGCCGCTAGACTTAGGATAGACAACTAGACCTGCTCACAACGATCCTTGAGTCACAAGACTCAGGTCAAGATTGTCACACAAAGCGGCAACACGCTGCCAATCAGCCTAGTCCCTAAGCCAAAATCACAGTAAAACACATTATGGAAGCGGCACAGAATAGATGCATCCATAACAGTAATAATGATGATGAGTCCTCGGCCTCCAAGCCGCACAACGGACTCACAATTCCACATAACACAAAACACGGAACATGAGAGATTATCCAAGCCCTCGAACCACATGGACATACAAATCGAGGTACAACGATACCTCCAAGCATCCAAAACTATGTCTCGATCCTCACAAGATAGACAAGACACTCATGAGGTCACTTGTCAACCACTGGGTCACAACCGGGTTGACCAGGAACCATAATGATCCTCGAAACAACACAAAACACTGCTCGGTACAATGGTTTTACCAGACACCCTATAACACGGTCACAACCCTCATAGGACCTCCAAAACATCCACAGAACAATGGGCTAACCAAGGGGTCTAAGCCACCACAACCGAAAGCTAAATTGATGAAGAAAACACCCAGAAGGCAGTCGCGGTTGCGAGCTAGCCACGGTTACACCAGCCGTAGTTCTCAACACGCCGCGCTTGCGAGTAAAAACCTAGACGCGGTTAAGGACTAGCCGCGTTTACCAGTCAATTCATAGCCGCGGTTCCAGGCAAATCGCTTCAGGCCTATGAACGGAAAACACCTAAAGAGAGAAGAAGGAGACAGAGTCGACGCTTCACGAAGCAGAGTCGACGCAGAGACAGACGTGGTTCCAAGATAGCCGCGATCATCCATACGCGGTCAAAGACTAGCCACGTTGGGAAGAAGATAAGGCAGGTGGAGACGAAGATAGGCATACGCGATTTCAAGAGAACCACGGTCATCAGACGCGGTTAAACACCGACCTCGTTCTCCCACCGCCATACACGTCGAACCGACAAAGACTGAAAAGTGGTTGCGGTTCACGATTGACCACTTCCAAGGTCGAGAGTCGAATGCGGTTTCTGCCGAACCGCGTTCAGCCTCCGACCCGAAATCCGCAAGACCTCACAAAACCCGATCTTTCCACCCCATAATCACTCCTAAACGATGGGGAAACATCCCTAGAGTCGATATCAACCTTCCACATGCCGGAAGGGATCAATCCGACCTCAAAACAACAAGAAATGGGTGATTCCCACGAATCGACCCAAATCGGGTCACATGGACAAACGGGCTCATACTGGCCCTAAATTACATCCAAACAGATTAAAACTAGCGGGAAACGAATTATAACATGCCCGGGGTTCATATTTTACCATTTAATGTGAAAACCATCGCCTGGAACGGCAAAGACGGCTCACACCCCCCAAACATGGTTTCACCCTTAAAGCTAGAAAACCTGCTCAAACTCACACCGTTCGGCTCCAAATCGCGAGAGGAAGCAGGAAAAGAGTAGGGTATCCATCCCCCTACCTCCACCGAAGATCTCACACGCCAAAATGGCCAAACCACGTCGAAAACAATCACACGAACAACCCACACCGGCTTTGAATCCACGAATGGGATCGCGCCTTCGCCACGCTCCGATACTCGTGCCATCACGCCTCAGGTCAGCTCCACACCATCACTACTTCACCCAACTCCACGCCGGTCGCGCGCCCGTGGGAGAGGAGAACAGAGGAGAGAGAACAGAGGGAGAGAAATGAGAGATCGTGAGGAAGGAGATAGGAGAGAGAAAAGGTTAAGAAGAAAAGAAAATAGGAAAATTAGTAATTTTCCTAAAATCTGATTTTCTGCACGAAATTTTATAAATTCAAAAAAATACGAAAAAATAGTCTTCACAATCGTCGGAACGAGCACAACGCAACTGTAGCGTCCCAGAGTCACAAAACTCAATGATTCACTCTCCACAGGGTTCCGCAAGTTATACAAGGGAAAAACCTGAGTGGATCGTAAAACACGTTTCAAGACCCATGAAAGCGCTCCGAAAGCTCTCCGATTTCGATCCGAAGAATCTAAGATATTACATTATCTCTATCTCACAGTGAGATGATTACGGTCATAACAGGGGTCGCGTCTATTAACACGTACACCCGATACGTCTTGTTCATGTCATAACGCGCTGGTTATGTCCGTCGCGTTAATCCTTTGTTGAACATATTAAACCCTACTTATTTCCCATGATGTATATACTAATATGCATGCCTTATCTTAGTAGTTTCACTTCCTGATCATGTCATAATTTCATATTTAGTGTTAGCATGTTTTTCAAGCTTAATTTCATTATATGCCAAACTTTATAGTTTTGTACGTAAAGAGGCTTCATGACTTGGTTACACCTTGTTTCCACTCGCTCCTTTCTCATCTCCTTTTGTTTTATTAAGTTCACATTTAGCCCGTATCCCGGTACGTTGTTATTAGTTCACTTACACTTGATAGGAACACCTCTTGGACTTGTGATTCTCTCCGTTGGATATTCCTTCTACTGAACTAGGTGATCATGTTTCAAGGCCTCCGTAAGTCTCCGCGAGCCTGAGATTCTCACTAGGACGCTGAGCTGGTTTTACCCTAAAAAGCCCAAAAGTTAGAGAGCACTTCATTTTTTCCACATTTTTCAAGAACTGGCATGATCGCGCCCTATGCTCCAGCCACGTTAATGAATTATCGTGGTGGTTCCTATGATCACGTTCATGTTCAGCCACAGACTTCTCTTTGCGTCGACCTGACCATCTTTTTTCGTCGACTCTGTCTCTGATCGTGGACCGATAATAGACCGCGTTAAGTAAATATTGCAGCCTTAAAGAGAACCGCGTTCAGACATCTTGTTGCCCAACCCGTGGTTTGACCCAAGGGTTGGCTACCTTCTGTTCCTAGATGGTCCTCTGATTATCTGGAACCCAACACTTTCTTCATAAAGATATTAATAAATTATGGAACTATGCAAATGTACCATTATGCTACCGGATTCCTCCCGTAGCATGGCCTTGTCATTAATTCAACCTTGAACTCTTATGATTCGTAGTTGGTGCATTCTTACCTTGATATTTGTTATCATGGAACTTATTATTTGAACTTGATATTATTGGCCAAACTTTATATTACTCGTGGAAGTAGCTTGATTTATAACTTGAAGATGCAAGAGCATTCACGAACAATGTCCAAGGGCTCGACGTTAGCCCCCTCGGCAGATGGCCAGAAACATACTTTAAACTATGGGGTATGATGAACACTAGCGTCACATTACGCGGGGAGTACTTTTTTTATAAACGGGTGAAAACTACGATGCTCATCATGAAATTATACTTGCTTGTTACATGACTTTCTAGAACATAGCCCTTATGGTTATGAAAAGTATGTTCATTTTTCAAAGCTCTAGATTTTCTTTTTCTTCCTCTTTCTCTAATTCTTCTTCGTTTTCAAGTTATAATTTAATCTTCAAAATTTAGTTTTCACATTTTTCTAAACTTACATTTTTCACTATTCTTCTCACTTTTTCACCCTCTTCTGATCATTTTCTCCCTCTTCTCTCTTCACCAAAGTTCTTCCTCTCTTCAAGATCTTCAACTTCTTCCTCTTCGTCATCTTCTGATTCCTCTTTGTTTTAAAGTTATTTTGATTTTTATCTTGCCCTATTTTTATTTCTATTTTACTATTTTTCTTAGATTTTAATCTTCCTCATCTTCTCTATCTTCCTCTTCCTCTTCTATATTCTTCTAAATTCCCAAGGTGGAAGTTCTCTAATTCGATCCTCTCACGGCGTTCATGTCCAAGGCGGGGCGACCTCTTCAAAGGCTCGACGAGGTGATTGGGCGGCGTCATCCTTCTATTGTTCTAGCTCTCTTTTCTTCCCTTATTCTTTAGTTTATGTTGGTTGTAATTTTTATTTTCATAGATCTTGTAAGTTCACTTTCTAGCAATAAAAGTTCAATTTTTATTGCACTCCTATCTCTCTTTCTCTCTCTATCTCTTCCAATCTTCTCTTCTCAACCCTCTAATATCCTTTAGGTAGATTTAATTTCAAGTAATTTAATTTCACACTTTAATTTCTATTTTTAAAATCTCACTCAAAATTTGCTCTAATAAAATACAATAGTTTTCCAACTTGTTTAGAAAGAAATATTTCTTCCTCGTGGGATCGACCCATATTCACTACTTTACTTGAATTTAAAATCCTTTTAGTGAGTGAGTGTGGTATATTTTTGAAATTATGACACGGCATTTAAACGACGAGTGTTTGTTGCGCATCAATTTTTGGTGCCGTTGCCGAGGAAGGAAATATTTTTTGATAGTTGGATATTCTTATGTTTCATATGTATATTTTTATACTAATTGTTTTATTTTTATTTTGCAGGAAAAAGAAAAAAATCAAAAAATCAAAAAATCAAAAAAAAGAAGAAAATTGGAACTTGAAAACTTCAAAAAATCAACTGTTGCAGAGCGTCACAGAAAGGGTTGAATTTGTCACCAAAGGGATCAAAAAATCAAAAAAATTGAAAATCTTGGATATTTAAGCGTCATCAAAGATCAGTAAACGTAGGAATATATTCTGTTTTTAGAATTTCCAAAAAAATCTAAAAAACTTTTTAAAAATATCAAAAAATTATAAAAAATGCTAAAAAAATAAAAAAAATAAAAAACCAAAAACCTCAATAGCATGATTTTATGCCTTATTTCTCAGAAGATTTGCATGTTGTTTTGTGTTTTTAGTTGCTAGTTTTCTCATATTCACCTCTCTTTAAAAAAATCTTTGAAAAAAATTAGAAAACAGAAATCTCAAAAAAAATCATGATATTATGCTTTCATGTTAGTTACATCTCTTGCATGCATTGTTGCATTTAGTTAATTCTTTGTTCATCACTTGCATCATTTGAAAAAATCATCATTCTCTTCTTCTCTTTCTCCCTTCTTAAGGGCAATTAGGCACACCCCTCTTAGAATTAGAAGGATCCTCCAATTGAGCGCTCCGTCTCATTAGACCAGAATCTCTATTTTCAAGACCTCTATAAGTCCCTGCACCCGTGGATTCCCTCATGGACGTCGGACAGGTTGTACCAAGAAGAACCCCGAAGTTAACTTGCCCTTAGAAGTTTAAAAAATAAAAAAAACCATCATTTTGCATACATCATTCATATAGTTGTTGGTTTATTGCTTGCATTACTTTGAAAAAAAATAAAAAATACAAAAGAAACACACATCATTTGGGTCTTATTGCATTGTATACACGGTATGAGATCCCTACACCGACACTTGCTAGGGCCCATTAGTAAAATTGAGAGATTAGTGCATCTTAAAAACCATCATCAACCTAACCTCATGGTGGATCCTAATCAACATGAAGCTCCTAATCAATTGAAGGATTATTTCATGCCAAATCAATATCAACTATCCTTCTATGTTCAAGCACCACAAAACCAAGCTATTCAACATGAAATTAAATTAAGTACCATTCAAATGTTGCCATCCTTCTATGACAATACTAACTAAGACCCATACAAACATCTTGATGAGTTCATCCAGATTTGTTCCACAGTCAAAATCCAGAACTTCTCTGATGATGCTCTTAGCTTGACTCTCTTCCTATTCTCTCTCAAGGATAAAGCTTAATATTGGTTAGGAGTCTTGGGTAGATCAATTGACACATGGGCTGAAATATAAAAAGAAATTTTGAAGAAATTTTATCCCATTGGGTGATCTAATACAATGAAGAGAGCTATCACTAGATTTACACAAAATCTTGGAGAATAGATCCATGAGGCATGGGATAGATTGAAAGATTTAGTAAGGAAATGCCCACACCATGGTTTATCAAGATGGCAAATAGTTCAGACATTTTATGAGGGATTAATTGATAACTACCGTCAAATGGTGGATGCATCCTATGGAGGAGTCTTTATGAGCAAGAGCGAAGATGAGACATATGATCTTTTTGAAATGCTAAGTGAGAATTCCATTAGTCATGTCTCGCTCTCCTCTTATGAAAGAATGATTGGGCCATCTAAGAGGGCAAAGTTTGATGAAGTTAATAATCAAAGAGAGTCAGAGAACAGGATGGATATTAATACCCTTACACAGAAATTGAATAAAATGGATATGTTGGTGCAAAAGATGGAGAAGTTCGACTTGGTAGCTCAAAAGTTAGATCAGTTGCTATCTATGAGTAGACAGGAACCTTCTTTCTCTTCTGCCCCTCAACCTTAACCATTTTCATATTCTAATCATCAAGAAATTTGTGTTCTTTGCTCAAGCCCAAATCATGCTGTTACTGATTGCCCCATAGCGGCCCAGCTTCCCCCATTCATCTAGGAACAAATTTTCACTGTTCAGGGCGTCTCCAAGCATGCCTACGATCTCTATTCTAACACCTATAATCCAGGCTCGAGAAACCACCCAAACTTTTCTTGGAAAAATCAGCAAGGACCATCCCCGTCAACTAATCCCTCACAACAACCAACTCAAAGGCAATCCTTCCAAGTTATAGCTCAATCTCATCAAAACTTTTCTTAACAAAATTTTTCTTATGCACCTTTTCAACAACATCAATAATCTCAACCACCATACCAGCATTCTCAGGCCCCGTATCCTCAAGCTCAGCCATTTCAGGGCCAGTATCATCAGCATAACCGTTTCAATCAAGCTCAAGTTCCTTTCCAACCTCAATCTCCTCAGCCTCCTCAGCCCAACTTCGATGAAAAAGTTGATCAACTCCAACAACTAATTCTTACTCAACAACAACTAATTCTTTCTCAGAATCAATCCATTTCTAAGTTGGAAGGTCAAATAGAGCAATTAGCTGAAAATAGTATGAGAAGGGAGGTAGGTCAGCTTCCTAGCCAACCAGTGGCTAACCCTAAGAATCAACCTCCAGGCTTTCCCCAAAGAGCTCCTATTCTTCCTCAACCAAACCAACCTCAGCCTCCCCCTCCGGCAGGTCCCCAATTTAAGAACGCTAAGTCTATATCTGCTCTTAGGAGCGGAAAGATTCTAGATGATCCTTATAAGGCTAGGGGAGTTGGTAGCAGCTCGGCCCAAGAGACCCAAGAGGAGAGTGATGAGGAAGAGGAGCCCATTGTTGTTATGGAAAAGAAGCCGCAAGGTGAGGGGCAAAGGAAGGAGCTTGACAAAGGAAAAACCAAAGTTGATGAAAGACCCCAAGAATACATGCCAAAGGTCCCTTTTCCTGATGCATTAAGGACAAAAGCTCACAAGAAATTATCGGTTCAACAAGAAGAGCTTATGGAATTGTTTAAACAAGTGAATATCAATATTCTGCTTTTGGATGCAATCAAGCATGCCTCGGCATATGCAAAATTTCTAAAGGAGCTATGTACACCAAAGAGGGAGTCAAAGGTGATAACTCAAAAGATCTGCTTGTTAGATGATGTAAGTGCTGTTGTTATGAATCATTTGCCAAAGAAATTGAAGGACTCTGGAGCTCCATTGATTTCATGTAAGATAGGTGGAGTCACTTTTGAATGAGCATTGCTAGATTTAGGTGCGAGTGTGAATTTGCTGCCCATCTTTATTTATGGGCAGTTTGGTCTGGGAGAGTTAAACCCGACATCAATAATCCTTCCATTAGCGGATTGATCAGTGAAAACACCAAGAGGTCTTTTGGATGATGTGATTGTTAAAGTTCATGAATGCTACTTTCCTGTGGACTTTTTAATCTTTGACATGGCCTCATCTCAGGAATTGAAACACACGCCGATTATTTTAGGGCATCCTTTCCTTGCTACAGCTAAGGCCAACATCAATTGTGCCACAGGAATGATGGATATATCTTTTGGAGGTGAGAAAGTTTCTTTGAATGTTTTTAAGGCATCTCAGTACCCGGACCAAGAGGAAGAATGTCATGTGATTGATATATTTGAGGATTTAATTGAAGAAAGTCCGGATAATGTTAAGGACATCATAGAAGATGGTAGCGTGCTTCAGGATTCTCTTCTCTCTTTTGTGCCCTACTCTAGGGTAGAGCCACTTCTTGCATTACAGTCCGAACCTGTCTTGCCTTCCCTTGAACATCCTCCTACTCTTGAACTCAAACCTCTCCCGGACTCTTTAAAAGATGCTTATCTAGGTCCCGATCACACCTTGCCTATTCTCAATGCCTTCAACCTTACTTCTGCTCAGGACTTTCAACTCTTAGACCTTCTTAAGGAGCATAGGGGGGCAATAGGTTGGTCGGTGGCGGACTTAAAAGGAATTAGTCCGGATGTCTGCATGCACTACATTTACTTAGAGGATAGTGCCAAACCAAGCAGGGAGATGCAACGTAGGCCAAATCCAAATATGAAAGAGGTGGTTAAGAAGGAAGTGGT
The DNA here is from genome assembly GCA_022559845.1 of Amorphophallus konjac. NCBI lineage: Eukaryota > Viridiplantae > Streptophyta > Magnoliopsida > Alismatales > Araceae > Amorphophallus > Amorphophallus konjac. The sequence continues at coordinate 235,930,270 of CM040118.1, read as the reverse complement.
GAAGTGGTTGGATGCTAGGATCATATATCCCATCTCTGATAGTAAGTGGGCTAGTGCCACAAAAATAGTTCCAAAGAAATCAGGGTTGACCGTTGTTAAGAACGAACAAGGAGAAGAGGTGCCGATGAGACTACAAACGGGATGGAGAGTTTGTATTGATTATAAAAAATTAAACTCCATGACAAAGAAGGATCATTTCCCTCTCCCCTTCGTAGATCAGATTTTGGAGAGATTAGCTGGACAAAAATATTTTTGTTTTCTAGATAGATACTCTTGGTATTATCAGGTTGCTATCTATTTGGACGATCAGAAAAAGACTACCTTTACGTGTCCTTATGGCACGTTTTCATTTAGAAGAATGTCGTTTGGGCTTTGTAATACCCCTGCCACCTTTCAGCGGTGTATGATGACAATCTTTTCTGAGATGGTGGAAGAATTTTTAGAAGTTTTTATGGATGATTTTTCATTGTTTGGTGCATCGTTTGAAGAATGCTTGGGACATCTGAAGAAAGTTCTATAAAGATGCATAGAATCTAACTTGGTGCTTAGCTGGGAGAAAAGCCACTTCATTGTAAGAGAAGGGATAGTGCTGGGCCATATTGTTTCTGAAAGGGGGATAGAAGTATAAAGCTAAGGTTGATTTGATTTCCAATCTTTCTCCCCTTACGTCTATTAAACAAATCCATTCTTTTCTTGTCCATGCAGGATTTTATCACTGATTTATTCAAAACTTCTCTACCATTGCTTGTCCGCTCACTCAGCTTCTAGCCAAAGACACTCCTTTCCAATTAGATGATTCTTGTTTAAAGGCATTCCATTCTCTGAAAGCGGCCCTCACTCAAGCCCCAATTCTTCAATCTCCAGATTGGTCGCTACCCTTTGAAATAATGTGCGATGCCTCAGATTATGCAATAGGAGCTGTCTTAGGACAAAGAATTGATAAGAAATCCGTGGCAATCTATTATGCAAGTCACACCCTCGCAGATGCTTAGATGAATTATACCACCACGGAGAAAGAACATCTTGCTGTTGTTTTTGCCCTAGAGAAATTTCGCTCATATCTTTTGGGGGCTAAAGTTATTGTGTATTCCGATCACTCTGCATTAAAGTATTTGCTCTCCAAGAAGGACGCTAAACCCCATTTGATTCGTTGGATTCTCTTGTTGCAAGAATTTGATTTGGAAATTAAGGATAAGAAGGGGTTAGAAAATGTTGTTGCTGACCATCTGTCTCGTATTGTCATATCTGCTAGCACTCCAATGAATGACTCCTTTCTTGATGAGCATCTTCTTGCTATATCTCACACTTCAACCCCCTGGTATGCTCACATAGTCAACTACTTGGCAATAGGAAAGATTCCGGGTGGGTGGACTAAATAGGAAAAAGATCATTTCTTTTCTATGGTTAAGCACTATTTTTGTGAGGACCCAGAGCTGTTCCATATGGGTCCCGATCAAATTATCAGAAGATGTGTCCCTGAAGAAGAACAACAATCTGTGTTAAATTTTTATCACAATCTAGCATGTGGGGGACACTTCTCCAGTAAAAAGACTACGGCAAAAGTTTTACAAAGTACATTTTACTGGCCACATTGTTTAAGGATGCTTATGAATTTGTAAAACGTGTTTGAAATGCCAAGCTGTGGGCAGTAATTCAAAAAGAGATATGATGCCGCTAAATCCCATTATAGTAGTCAAATTTTTTGATGTTTGGGATATTTATTTCATGGGACCGTTTCCACCTTCCTTTGGGAATGAATACATCTTGGTGGCGGTTGATTATGTCTCCAAATGGATTGAAGCAATAGCCACAAGGACCAATGATCATAAGGTGGTGATGAAGTTTGTGAGGAAAAATATTTTCTCTAGATTTGGCTGTCCTAGGGCTATTATTAGTGATGTGGGTTCTTATTTCACAAATTCTCAATTCCGAGCTTTACTCCGTAAATATGACATCACTCATAAGCTCGCCACCCCCTATCATCCCCAAACATGTGGTCTGGTTGAGGTATCCAATAGGGAGATAAAGAACATTCTGCATAAGATAGTTAGGCCTGATAGAAAAGACTGATCTGACAGATTAGATGATGCATTATGGGCCTATAGAACTGCATTCAAGACTCCTACTGGCATGTCACCATATCATCTCATCTTTGGAAAAGCCTGCCACCTACCCGTTGAATTAGAGCATTGAGCATATTGGGCCATTAAACAAGTTAACTTTGATCTCATTCAGGCTAGATCCCAAAGAGCTCTACAATTAAATGAATTAGAGAAACTACGTAATGAAGCCTATGAAAATTCTAAAATTTATAAAGCCAAAATCAAAGCTTTTCATGATAAACACATTCACAGAAAAACTTTTCATGCTAATCAAAAGGTTTGGCTTTTCAATTCAAGGCTACGCTTGTTCACAGGTAAACTGAAATCCAGATGGGATGGACAGTTTATTGTTATTAAGACATTTGACCATGGAGCTGTTAAAATCTTGAATCTCCAAAATGGTCATATTTTCACTGTTAACGGTCAAAGACTTAAAGCTTACCTGGAAAATGAAGAGTCATTGCCAAAAGAATCCATTAGCTTGTGTGATCTAGAATGAATTTTTGAGCTTTCATGCGTCTGGCTGAAGACAAAAAAGTTAGCGCTTCTAGGAGGCAACCCAATATTTTTGTTATTTGATGTTTTATTTTTAGTGTGTTTTTCAATAGATAGGTTGAGTCCAGAAGATGAAGCTCTCACCATCCATATCAATAATGGAGTTTCATCCCACATATCAAGCTGTCTCTTTCCTTCTCAGTAATCTTTATTGTTATATTGTTCTGTTATTTCTATTGCATATGCCATTGAGGATAATGTCGTTCAAGTTGGGGGGGAGAGAAAAATTTCATGATGCATATAGTACAACCTGACAGAAGTCCTGCATTGATTATATTGTCCTGCATTTTGCATAAAGGAAAGTGAAAAAAAAATTCTGAAAAAAAGATGAAATTCCTGACCAAGTTTTCTTGATTCATGCTCGAATTGAATGTAATTCTGGAAAAGACTAGGGAGAAATGTAATGTCCCGAGTTTTTTAGACATTTTTCGGATCCGGATCCGTGAGTTTCGGATCACTTTTGGAGGTCCCAGAGCTTGTTTTATGATTTACACGTGTTTTTCCCTGACGGACCTACGGAATGCCATAGCGGGCTAACCGTTGCGTTCTCCTCCTCCGAGACTGTACCAGTGCGTTGAGCGTGTTCCGAGGATCACAAAAATGATTTTTTTCTTAATTTTTCATATTTTTGGCATTTTTTGGATTTTCTATATAAACCCCCCTTTTTTCCTTTTCTTTTTCCCCTTTTTCTTCTTTCTTCTTCTTCATCCTTCTTCTTCCCGTTGGAGCACCCCTCCCCGGCCGTTGCGTTCTTCCTCCCCGGGCATCCGTGGCGCGGCCTCCTTCACTCCGGCAACGGTGTGGCGGCGGCGGCGATGATGAGGCAGACGTGGTGGCGTGATTCTCGCGGCGAGTGGCGTGGTGTTCGTGGGTCAAAAAGCTTGCATTCGAGATTGGCGGGGACCCGACGGAGCTTGACCTCCATTGAGGTAGGGGGATGGATCTCCACCCTTCTCCCCTTCCTTCCCGCGATTTCTAGGCCGAGGAGAGGTTGAGAGGGGCTAAATCCATGCCGGGAGGAGAATTTCCATGTTTAAGGATTGAGCGCCGGATCCGTCGATTCTCGGGGTTTTGGACCGATTCGGGGCCATAGATGCATGCTAGGAGGGTTGGGAGAGGTTCCCCCTTTGTTTCCCTATCATCGGGCGATGACTGGAGAGTAGATCTGGGTTTTTAGGTATTTCCCGCCATTTCGCGCTCGGGAGAGCCTAGCGGTCCTTCCGGGGACCGCATGGCTCCCCTAGCGGTCTCCAGGAGACCGCTTGGTGGCACTGTATTGTCGGCAGGCCTTGCGGTCTGGCGATGGACCACTAGGCTAGGTGTGGCGGTCGTACGATAGACTGCTAGACATTTTCTGACCGTTGCGCCCTCAGGGCGCGTGCTTTTGACCGTTGGGAGTCACGCGTTGGTAAGCGGTCAAGAGGATGATCGTTTACCATTGCCTTGCGCTCCAGGTATGGACCGTTTGGCTTGCCAAGCGGCCTAGTGATAGACCGCTAGGCGTTACCGTGGCTCGATCCCCTGAGGTCGTGGGTTCGACCCCTAGGCTGGGCCTCACGGTCCAGAGTTAGACCGCTATATGCCTCGCGGTCCAGCGATAGACCGCTAGGCTGAGGGCAGTCCGGAGTGGGCCGCTGTCCCGTTCCTCTTCGATGCGTGGTTTCTGTGAGTTGAGTCTTTCCTCCGGTGACACGTCCACTAGTCGTAGCCTTCTTACGGCACGCGTGTGCGGACCCACCCGGGAGTGGTGGAGCGGCTTACCCGAGAGAGATGGTTTTTAAGCTGGTTTCCGTAGGGCCCTTTGCCTTTGCAGCCCGAGTCCGGCTGGGGGGGAAAACCGGCCAGAGAACCCGACCTAGAACAGTTGGTCTGTGTGTGCACGCGTAGTTGGGGGCAGAGGACCCGTGATGACGAGCGCGACCCCAGCTAGTCCTTGTTCTGAGTTCTTGGTTACTGTTGTGTGTCTCAGTCTCCGCTTGTGGCGTTGTAGGGAGACACTTGAGGCGCGGTGTAAGACATCAGGGGACCCATCTGACTGTTCTTCTAGTGGGTGGTGCTCCTGTCTCCGAGCAGGTACGGACTTGCTTTTTCGCTGGTTCGAGGTCAGTTTGTTAGGTGAGGTTGGTTGTAGAGGGCGTTTCTGTTTATTTATTATTGCTTGTTGATTCTCCCGTACTTTTGTTAGGTAGCGTTACCTTTCGCGCTTGTTTGCATCTTTTCACCTTATTTTCCTCGTTGTGCGGTGGGGGTCCGAGGGATCCCTACTGGGCCAATGAAATGAGGGTCACCCCTGCTTTTTAGGTGAGGCGGGGTCGTCGAGAGGTGCGGCGGAGTTTCAACCTGGTTCTAGTAGACAGGGTTAGTCGCCAGTCTGCCAGAGCCGGGATATGTCCAGTGTACTTGTACTTTTCTTTCTGTTGACGGTACTTAATTTGGACATGAGATACAATGGAACTTGTAGCAGTTTATTTATTTATTTTATTCTGTGCATTTTATTTAGATTATCCTGCTATCTCTACCGCTATTTCAGCTTCTCTTGTACTCCCACACCATCCTTTTAACCCTTTCGAGTCTTTGGACTCGTGGGTGGCGGGCCGAGATTCGAGACGCACCGGTTCCTTTCCAGTACTCGGATCCCGAGTCGTTACAAGAAGGATGATGGAAACTTTATTCAAACTAGCCATGGAAAACTGATTTACGAATCTCTTTAAAGCTCATTAGCACTTTAGAAAAAAAAATCACTCTACACGCTAATGAAACACGCGAGACAAGCCTTTTGTTATTTTGGGTATGGGGTCTGATTCTCTGCACTTCTTAAGGAAGAGATATTTTTGAAAAGGTTCTCTGCCAAGTCTATCAATCAAATAAGTGCAAAAGCACATTGAAAAAATAAATAAAATAAAATACCATGAAAAATGCCCCTGATCCTAGTAACCGGGCCTACGTCTCCTAAGGTAAGAGTTGAGGCTCATGTCAAATAGTAAAGGGTTGTGTAGCATCATGTGTGTATGAAAAAAAAATTAAAAAAAAAAGAAAAAAATCGCAAAAGGGATAAAGAAATAAGGCAGATAAAAAGCTATTGTACTCAATGCTCGGATTTAAGAGGTGTAGAGATTGAAATATACCTATCTAGAATAGCAAATGAGGGATGCAATTGTCTATGCTGTGGATTTAGTATTACACTTGCACAAGTGCTACGGAGCTTTTGGATACATTCTTAGTCATGTTCTTAATTTCCAACTTAAAGGCTAATGTGTATTAATACTTCTGGATTCCTAATCTTTAATTGATTCTATGAAGGAAGAGCTGGATATGAAGGTATGAACTTTACAAACTCTTGTTGGTCCTAAATTTTAAATTTTAATTGCATTGCTAAGGGAGTAGCAATGAGTAAGTTAGGGGGGTGTGATGAGCGTCAAATTTCATATCAAAATTCGCATCACATATGTCATTTTTGAGCGTCAAAAGAATAAAGTGATGCAATTTGGATAAGTAACTTCATTCTCACAATTAAATTGAGTTTGTATGAAATTATCCTAATGTGAAAGTCATAATGACTATGTGAGATATGAACTTGCACAAGGGATAAATTGCATAACCTATTTTTAGCATTTACAATGGATTTTCACTATTACAGGAATTAGCGATTGGAGGCTGGACGCCATTTCTTTGAAGCCAAATGAATGAGCGACCAGATGACAGACGCCAATTAAATAATGCCTTTGTAAAGAGGTGCCAATTCAAAGAAATAGTGGCATTATGAACTAACGCTAATTTGAATCATGTCTTTACAAAAGAAGAATTGACGGCTAGAGCTTGGACGCTATTCAAAGAACAAGCGGTCGTGCAGGTGGGCGCTAATTATAAGCAATTTATGGAAATAAAAAATCAGCGCCTGCTTGGAAGGGCGCCAAATCAAAAAATAACGACTAAGGTATGGTCGCCAATTTGAAGCAGTCATGTGGAAAGGAGAATGAGCGACCGTTCAAGAAGGTGCCCATTCATTGTACGAAAATAGAAAGGAAAGCTGAAAATAAGGAAAAAAAGAATCATCAATCGTTTATGAAGTCGCCATTTCTGGAAATAACGCCCGTTCAAGAAGTCGCCAATTCTTTTTCACGCAAAGTAAGAAAAATATTAAAATAAGATAATAAAGATATAGCGGCTGAGACATGGACGCCAATTAGAAATAGCATCCAGACACAAGGCACCATTTTGTGGATACAGCGGCAACTATAGTGGACGCCATTTACAATCAGAAGCCAAGACGGAAGTGGCCAGCTCCAAACATGATTATCTTCCCATATTTCATGTAAGAAGGACTCTTTTTGATGGCAAGAGACTCAGTTCGAATGGGATTTTAAAGGAAAGTTAGATTTGGACTTGATCTCCAAGGCCCTGTATGATTGGAAATCCCAAAAATGCTATAAAAGGACGCTCGGGAGAACCGAACATAGGATTCTAGCCTTTTTCATGCTTTTCTATTTTTATTTTCATCTTAGTCTTTTCAAAAAAGTTATTTATTTTTAAAATCTCTAGATTTTCTTCTTCCTCCTCTTCCTCTGATTCTTCTTCATTTTCAAGTTATAATTTAATCTTCAAAATTCAGTTTTCACGTTTTTATACACTTACATTTTCACTGTTCTTCTCACTTTTTCACCATCTTCTAATCATTTTCTCCCTCTACTCTCTTCACAAAAGTTCTTCCTCTCTTCAAGATCTTCAACTTGTTCTTCTTCATCATCTTCTGATTCCTCTTCGTTTTAAATATATTTAGATTTTTCTCTTGCTCTATTTTTATTTTTGTTTTACTATTTTTCTTAGATTTTAATCTTCCTCCTCTTCTCTAGCTTCCTCTTCCTCTTCTATATTCTTCTAAATTCTCAAGGCAGAAGTTCTCTAATTCGATCCTCGCACGACGTTCATCTCTAAGGCTGGGCGACCTTTTCAAAGACTCGGCGAGGCGATTGGGCGACGTCATCCTTCTACTTTTCTGGCTCTCTTTTCTTCCCTTGTTCTTTAGTTTATGTTGGTTGTAATTTTTATTTTCATAGATCTTGTAAGTTCACTTTCTAGCAATAAAAGTTCAATTTTCATTGCACTCCTATCTCTCTTTCTCTCTCTTTCTCTTCCAATCTTCTCTTCTCAACCCTCTAATATTCTTTAGGTAGATTTAATTTCAAGCAATTTTATTTCACACTTTAATTTTTATTTTTAAAATCACACTCAAAATTTAGTGAGTGGGTGCGGTATATTTTTAAAATTATGGCACGACATTTAAACGATGAGTGTTTGTTGCGCATCATTCCCGACTTAATTCTGCTGCTTATCTCGGGGCGTGACAGTTAAGTTGGTATCATAGCTTAGGCATAAGTAAATCCTAGGAAAATGCCATGTCATAGGCTAAGTCCAAGGATTAAGGACCCACACATGTGAACTGGGAATGAAATTTCCAAATCCATGTGAGATTTGGTAGAGCCCGGGATGAGATAGTTATCTAGAGTAAACTAACCTTTAGGTTACCTCCATTCCAAGGAAATGACAAATTGTTTATTTTCTCAGGTACCTTATTCTCACGATGGCCGCAAACCACGCTAATTGGGAAGCTATGCAACAAACTATTGCGGGTCTTACCCATGCCCTCCAAATCGTGGCTCAAGCTGGCGCAAGGGCAGGCACTAGAGACTTACATCATAATTTTCGGAGTATGAATCACGGTTCTCGGGTTCCTCTAATCCCGATGAAGCGGAGGATTGGATAGATGAAATGAACCGAATCTTTAACGTCATGCAATGCTCAAACCAGGAGAAGGTCTTTCTTGTCACTTTCCAGCTTAACAAGGATGCGCGCACATGGTGGAAGGCCATCGCTACTCATCTACAAAACGTGCAACTTACTTGGGAGGAGTTTCTTGAACTCTTCCGTGAGAAGTATTTCTCTTAGCATGTCCGCGAGCGAAAGGCTGCGGAATTTACCTCTTTAAGGCAGGGTATGATGTCCGTGGCAAAGTATGAACTGTAATTCTCAAGGCTAGCGCCATATGCTCCACACCTTGTGGCTACGGAGATCTTAAAGGCCAATCAATTTATGGATGGGTTACGTCCCATCTTTGTCAAACAACTTGGCCCTCAAAACATCCGGACCTATACCGAGATGGTCCACCGAGCCTACCTATGCGAGAGGACCTTGGAAAAGGTAGGAAAGTTCAGGGGAAAAGATGAAAAGTCAAGCCGAAAACATGATAGGCAAGAGGAAAAAGAAGAAAGGTTTAGTATCACAGAGGATTATGAACCCCGTAATAACAAGAAGAGGTCTCACAATGGCAATGGTGATGACAAGAATAAAAGAGTCAAGGAGGAAGAGGAGAGGCAAGTCAGGGTGGCTTGCTCATTTTGCAAGAAATTTGGTCATTCAACAGAGGAATGTTGGAAGCGCCTCGGCACTTGTTTACGATGTGGAAGCCAGGAGCACCGCATGCTGGGTTGCCCCCTCATAAAGGAACAATCTCCAAGGGACGATAATGGACGCATGTGGCAAGGGTGACTTAATACCGTCTTGGATGGCGAGGGTAAATCGATTAAAGGTACCATCTTAGCCTACTCGCACTCGACATTGTCTTAATTGCTAGTGGAACTAATTAACCATAAGTAAAATAGCACTCTCAATAAATCCCATGCAATGAATTTGGGGACCAAATTCTCTTTAAGTGGGGGAGGGTGTAACAACCCGGGTAATTACCTAGATTTTTATAGAATTTTTAGAAATTAAATAAAATTATTTAGCATCTAAAAGGCTTAATGGGTTATTAAATGAATTATGGGTTAATAAAACTAATTTAAAGGCCCAATAATAACGAAGTAAATTGGCCCACTTAAACCAGGCCCATAAACCTAGTTCTACAGCTTTTAGGCCCAAGCCCAACTCTAGAGACGTAATTAGATAATTACTCTATTTTTAGTAAATAATTAGGGGATAATTTGAAGGGGGAGTTTGAATAAAATTCAAATGCAAAGTGAAGGCCAGAACGCGCCCGTACGATACACCGCGTTCATGAAGATCGCGGTACTCCTGATGACCGCGATACTCTTATGGAACCGAGGTGTACCAAAACATGAAAAAATCAAAATTTTATCCATGAGTGGCCATGGATTGATGTTATCTCGAAGGGAAAAACTGGTCTAGGACTCTTGGAGATAGATTTTAACCCCAATAAGGACTCCTAACTCGATCTAATCCCTCAACCCTAGGCTAAACCCTATAAATAGGGCCCAGATCGACCTACGCGAGCCCTCATTTTGGCTCGCGTGGTTCGATGGTAAGATGACGTTATTTCCTGTCAGTCTTTTAGAACTTTTTATTCCCTTTAGTATTGTCTAACTCACCTCCAAATTTTATGTTGGGAGAGCAAGCCATTGTGGAGTTAGAGGATCTACAAGTTGCTATTTCTTTACAGAACGCACGGGAACAAGCGTGTCCATCCGGCAAAGACCTGAGGTTTAGGGACCTTAGAAGAGGTAATTTCATATTAAGCCTTTAGAGTTAATTGTTACCCTTTATGTCTTCTAATCACCCTCCAAATCTCGTGAATTAAGGTCGTGAGGTTAAAGACATAGACGGTCGGGAAGTTGCTAGTTCCACGTAGGACGCGCAGGAATGGGAGCATACTTCCAGTCAGAAATCTGAACTCTAGGAGTAACCCCAGAGGTAGGTTATGTCATGAACAGCTTAAAGATAAAGTTAGGAACAAAAGCCCTCTGATCTTGCTCAATTTCATGCTTTCTACGTTGAGGGTTTTATATTTTTCCCTGACTACGCAATAGGATTTTTACTGCATGTTGTCCACGAAACCTAAACTACAAGATAATAACTTTTTGTCTATTAGAAACATTTCCATGCCTTATTTCTATCATAGCATGCTTTCTCGGCTAGTTCTTGTTAGTTCCATGTTTATTGGCCATAGGAAGTAGCCCTACAAGGCCAGTATTATCTCTGTCTCACAGCGAGATGATTGCGGTCATAATAGGGGTCGTGTCTATTAATGCGCACACCTGATACGTCTCGTTCATGTCATAACATTCTGGTTATGTCCGTCGCGTTAATCCGTCATTGAACATATTAAACCCTGCTTATTTCCCATGATGTATATACTAATATGCATGCCTTATCTTAGTAGTTTCACTTCCTGATCATGTCATGATTTTAAATTTAGTGTTAGCATATTTTTCAAGCTTAATTTCATTACATGCCAAACCTTATAGTTTTGTACTTAAAGAGGTTTCATGACTTGGTTACACCTTATTTCCACTCGCTCCTTTCTCATCTCCTTTTGTTTTATTAAGTTCACATGTAGCCCGTACCTCGGTACGTTGCTATTAGTTCACTTACACTTGATAGGAACATCTCTTGGATTTGTGATCCTCTCTGTCAGATATTCCTTCTGCCGGACTAGGTGATCATGTTTCAAGGCCTCCGTATCTCTTCACGAGCCTGGGATTCTCACTAGGACGTTGAGCTAGTTTTACCCTAAAAAGCCCAAAAGTTAGAGAGCACTTCATTTTTCCACGTTTTTTGAGAACTGGCATGATCACGCCCTATGCTCCAGCCGCGTTAATGAATTATTGCGGTGGTTCCTATGATCGCGTTCATGTTCAGCCACAAACTTCTCTTTGCATCGACCTGACCATCTTTTTTCGTCGACTCTGTCTCTGATCGTGGACCGATAATAGACCACGTTAAGTAAATATTACGGCCTTAAAGAGAACCGCGTTCGGACATCTTGTTACCCAACCCGTGGTTTGACCCAAGGGTTGGCTAACTTCTGTTCCTAGATGGTCCTCTGATTATCTGGAACCCAACACTTTCTTCATAAAGATATTAATAAATTATGGAACTATGCAAATGTACCATTATGCTGCCGGATTCCTCCCGTAGCATGGCCTTGTCATTAATTCAACCTTGAACTCTTATGATTCGTATTTGGTGCATTCTTACCTTGATGTCTGTTATCATGAAACTTATTATTTAAACTTGTTATTATTGGACAAACTTTATATTACTCGTGGAAGTAGCTTGATTTATAACTTGAAGATGCAGGAGCATTCACGAACAGTGTCCAAGGGCTCGACGTTAGCCCCCTTAGTAGATGGCCAGAAACATACTTTAAACCATGTGGTATGATGAACACTAGCATTGCATTGCACGGGGAGTACTTTTTTTATAAACGGGTGAAAACTATGATGCTCATCATGAAAGTATACTTGCTTGTTACATGAATTTCTAGAACATAGCCTTTATGGTTATGAAAAGTACATTCTCGTTACATTATAGTACCTTCTCATTACATGAAAGGCCTAACTTACATCTATATTTTAATCTTGCTTGATCATGTTCACATATCTTGTTCATGTCTTGTTTCTGCTATTACTTTGGTTTTATTCGTATAATTTGTCATATTTTCTTTATCTTATCTTCTAGAGCTAAGATGTTAATTACTTAAACTTGCCTTCATGTTGATACAAAGATACCTACTGGGTAAGTGTGCTCATTCCCTACTTTTCTAATCATTTTCAGGTAATTCTAGTGGACCGGAATCGGATTACTCGAATGACGGATCCGAGGGCGAGAGTGAGTGATGATCAAAAGAAGCCATAGTTAGTCTAGTCATGAGTCATATTGTAATCAGATGCCTTCACTGTAATAGGCGGTGAAGTTGATCCTATTATGTAATTTTCCTTGTTATTGAGTCTAGTTAGGTTAAAAGGCAAGAGTTGTTGTAACCTTGAATTATTATTCAATAAAGATGAAGATTTGGGTACATTATCTTGTGCCTTCATTCTTCTATGTGAATGTGTATAGCGCTCTGATTAAATTGTTAGCTTGAGGCGTATTGCTGGCAGTTCACGTTCCCGACCTAATTCCGCTGCTTATCTCGAGGCGTGACACAACGGGGATAATTTGCTTGGTATATGCCCTTGGCTTCTTGTCCTTGTGGAAGTTACGCCCATCAAAATTGGGCCTCTTCTTCCCGAAAGAGGGCCTGAAGTTATCAGAGCTAGTGACTTGCTCCTTCTTAGCATCTCTTCCCTGAATACGGTCAGATAGCTTCGTTGCATCTTCCAGAAGTTGAGCTCTCCTCACCATGTCAGCATACACTTGGATATCCATCGGGGCGAGTTGAGTAATATACTGGGGCCTCAAGCCATTCAAAAATCTCCTAGCCTTCATCTTCTCGGTACCCACATGATGTGGTGCGTACTAGGATAACCTCGAGAATTGGGCCTCATACTCGACTACAGTCAAGCTCCTTTGCTTTAGGAAAGCAAATTTGACAGCTTTCTTCTCTTGCACCTTATCGGAGAAGTACTTGTTATTAAAGTGTTCAACAAATTCTTCCCACAACACTTGGTTGTGTAGCAGAGTTGCTTCAATAGATTCCCACCATGCGCAGACATCTCTTTCTAGTTGGAAGGTAGCTAGTAAGACCTTCTCCTCATCCGCACATTGCATAACTCGGAAGATCCTCTCGATCTCCGTTACCCAGTGTTCAGCTTCATCTGGCTCCGTGGATCCCGCAAACCTAGGAGGGTTCATGCTTTTAAAATTTTTATGTACATCTCCCTCTCCTTGGTTAGCTCCTCCTTGAGCCACCTGCTGCAGTGCTTGGGTCAGTCCTTGCACTATCCGTTGCATCTCCCCCCATTGTGCTCTCTCGGCAGCCATTGGCAAGAGTTATGCTACAACCACAGCTACAAGACTTAAGTGGTTTGTTTATTTTCTTGATTAATTATACTTTAAAACTTAACCTGTGGCTCTACCCACTCTTACCGATAAGTTCAAGATACTATCTAGGGTTATAGGTCATCACTTAGAATCTTTATCAAGGAAAACCTAGGGTTTAAGAAACATGGGCTCTGATACCACACAGACTGTCACGCCCAGACGTGGAATATAGAGGTGCAATGAGTTGTAACATTCATGTTGATTAGAGCATGCATATAAGGGGTCCAACCACAATGTAGGTAACGAGAAAAGGATACTATTATTTCATCAATCAGAGTTTTACAACACACTAAGCCTCAAGAGACATAGTTACAACATGCAAATACACTTAATTCTTGCAAGAGCAACAATTAAACCTAGTGAATCTAAGTTGAGCTTGGTCTCTCTTTTCACTTTTGCCCCTCCCCGTTTGTTTGGGGTTCCTCATCATAACTACCTAAAATATTAACCGAAAACACAGGGTTGCACAAAGCTTAGTAGGACTTATATCTCTATATCAGGCAATTTTAAGTAATTAACATTTTATGATAAGGTAAATTGTTACACCGAAAATCGTGACTAAAACTTGAATCATGAGCATGAGAGAGTAAAGGAGTGCCTGTATATAGGATCACAAGTAAAAAAGTTAACAAGAGTAAGATTTTAAAGAACACTTATGTAGCATGTATAATCATGGAATTGGCCATTTCATGCAAGCATGTACGAGTCAAGTATTTCATGTAATTCGAGCAAGTCAAGTATTCCATGAAGAAGTGGAGTGTCATAAACGAATCTAACACGCATGTACTCGGTGCAATGCCACACCAGGTCAATAAGAGCTCCCATGGACACAAGCACTTTTGGGCGCTCCCCCTAGGACCAGACCGGGCCACATTAATGCCAGGCATTGTAATTATGGATCATTGATCCCAAGTATTTATTTAGACATCCACATAATACAAGGCCAAAGAATTTCAAGGCAAAGCTCATAAAATAAAGTATAGATCTAGCAAAATTTTTCATTCAAGGAACTAATACAAGAAGCTCAAGTAGTTGTAAGAGATGTTCAAGGATGATTGAAGGCATCATGTTTAACGACATTAAGACAATGAGGAAAAAGAGTTGCTGAACAAGGCATAATTAACTCTTTCAAACATTCTTGTAAGGTAGTTTTAGATCGAGATCTCCTCAGTCGGTGTTTTGTGAGAACACCAAGAATTCACAACCAAGTAAGAGGTGGGATAGTGGGAGGTTCTCCTTGCATTCGCAGGGGCCTAATTAAATAACCACTCATCCACTTAAAGCGTTTGCACGTAGACCTCTTACCTTAGACACTAGTCTTTCTTGATAATCTTGCTAGATACACGAGTTTGCCGAAAACCGGAAACACGTAATTTATTTTAAGAAGAATCCAGGGAATGAAAGAGTTCAAGGAATAGGCCAAAGCATAGGGAACAATCCTGATAAAACCATGAAATGCGAGAAACTAGGGAGAATTGACATCCACTTAGGACACCGCTAATTCTATAATGCCCGTCTAACGGCAAGGGCACAAATTCTAGGATTAATTTGATTTAAATAAATTTATTTTAAATTGGAGTCCGTGCAAGGATGAATTATTTCTTTAATTCGCGTCACCAGAAAAGGACGCTAATTCCATATATTATTTTTTTTCAGGTTTAAACAAAATTATTTTTGTAGCAACCCTGATAAAAACAAGATTTTTAAATAAATCAAATTAAATGAAAAGATAAGTAAATAGATGACAAAGAACCTAAATGGGTAAATCATTAATCAAGAAGAAATAACGCCTTTGGTCAAGGCGCGACTTCGAAAAGAAACGCCCTTACATAAGGCGTTAATTATAAAAAGGACGCCAACACCAAAGGGCGTCAATTCCCAAACGGCCGAAAATAAATAAAGGGCAAGTATAAGTGACGCCCTCTACATGGGCGCGTTTTACATAAGAAATGACGCTTGACAAGGCGTCAATTTAAATTAATGCCCTCGCTTAAGACGTTAATTCAGTTCGATTTTCGTTCGACCCAGGAGACCATCCAGGGCAAGTTCTGGATAACTATGACAAAGATGGAATATGGTAAGGACTCTATCATGGAAGTATTACTTCTAATACAACTCTAACCCTATTAGGATTCCCAAAATCCTATAAGTAACCTTCTCTGTCGAACCCTAACGAGCTGTTGGCCGAAGGAAGCTCTGCTGCTGCTGTGCGTGAAGAACAGGTTTATGTTCTTCTTCCTTCCTTTGCTTTTGCCTCTGGTTGTTTGAGGAAGGAACATTAATATTCTTTTCTTCTTCCTCATCTTCCTTTGCAGGTAGCATACAAACAACTCGTTGAAGAACGTGGTTCTTCATCAACATCGTTCTTCCTCTTTTTATCTTTTACCTTAGGTTATATGATTAAAGATCTTCATTATTTCTTCTGTAGGAAGTCTGCAGTAACTCCCTGTCGAAGTGAAGAACGTGAGGTTCTTCATCCTCTTCTTCTTCCTCTTCTGGTGATCAGAAGACTGTTACAAACAGAGTGTCGTTCCAAACCTTCATCCGTTCATCAGTTAAATCTTCATAAGGTAGGTTTTCTCAAGAACGTAGCCCAAACTAGCTTAATATCTTTAATAATATCATCGATCCTCCATGCATATAGTTTTATTGTGGTTTCAACTGTTTCTATGCAATTTTCAAAGCAACGCCCTTGACCAGGGCACTAATTTAAAGAAGCGACCCACACTAGGGCGCTAATTATTGTTTTGACGCCCAGCCCAGAAGTCGTCAATTACATGTAATTAATAAATACCCACGTTTAAAATTTAATATCTATGTAACCATGAATCTAATATATTGCATGAGTATACCTGTGAAATCCTGTTAATTATCTTGTCATGACCATGAAATTGTTTTTCTGAAATTTTATTATCTAAAAATTGATAAATTGTTGAATTAACGACCTACACAAGGTCGTCTCTTATTGAACTGACGCCCCAGACCAGGGCGCTAATTGAAAAGTAACGCCCCTGTCCAGGGCGTGTTTTTGTTAAAATTCCAGAATATTGATTTTCTGTAGAATGGAAATATTGAAGGGACGACTAATGTATAAGTCGTCAAATTGTGAATAAACGCCCCTGAGTAAGGCGTTAATTGGATAATTAATGACTTAGCTTAAGTCGCTATTTTCTGTATTTCTGTTTTACACTGATTACTGTCAACCGAAGGGTTTTATATATATATATCTATATATCTATATCGGCACTATATTTCCACTCCGTGAATATAGTCCCATGCTTCATGATGTTTTTATCGCACTACCCTCAATTCTCATTGACATACAAGCTCTCCATTGGACATTTCGTTCCTTTGGACTAGCGAGTTAGTCATAGAGACATCCGTAAGACTCCTCGAGCCTTGGATTCCCTCAAGGCCGACTGAGCTGGTTGTACCATAAAAACCCATTACCCTATTTTGCCATGTCACTCTAAAGAAACATGGTATACCGGCCCTCATGTTATGCAAAGTGTGTATCATGAGAATTCTATTAATGGGATGAGGTTATCATGCCATTTGATGCTGTTTTTGTAAACCCCAATTCTATATTCAACATGATGTTCTTGTGGACCTCAATTCTATATTAAGAATGAGGACGTCTTGCCATTGATGTGCTGTTCATGTGGACCTCAATTCTATGTAAAGAGTGTCCATACTTATTTGTCATGGTACCCAAGTTAGGGAACCAATTCCACCTAGTTTTATCGATAATTGTGACTGTACCGTTATTATCGCCATTCTATGTCAAGTGTCATATTTTCGCACTCTACTCTATCCAAGTTTATCCTACATATCTACAAGCTTTATTCTTGAAATTCCATAATGGCTATACACAAAAGTAGATGTTAAAATACATGATTAATGCCTGCGCATAGAGGGCCCGATCTGGTCCTGGGAGGAGCACCCGAAAGTACTTGTGCCCATGGGAGTTGATTGATCACGGTATTGGCATTATACCGAAGTGCATGACTAGCTTGATTGAACATTTCACAAATCTTGTACTTGTACTTGACTTGATATTACATGACTTGCGTGACACGAAAAAGGGTAATTGCATACTTGTGTGCTTGAACGTGATAGCCAAATTCCAACATGACATGATGAATACACTTGCTTGAATATCTTGATATCTTTTGATATAAGTTCTTGAAAGTTCATGACTAGTTCTCATCGATATCTTATTGTTATACACTCTCTCTATCTTGTCGTTTTATGCGAGCATGCATAGCTATAGTGCATTCATGAAAGATGAAATTACTTAAACCCATTGCTAGTTCTTGAGATATAATTTTCTACTGAGCGTTCGCTCACTTAGTGTTTCCCTACTTTTCAGGTAAGTCCGACAATGAGGGAACTCGAACGGATGGGGAAAATCAAGAGTGAAAGAGATAGAGCTTCTTCCGTGTTATCTAGTCTTTTTCATATTTTCTTGAGTCAACCTTGTATTTTTCCCTTATTTTAGTTAGTACTTCAAAGGTTTGTAATAGACATATTCTTATAAAGGAATAAAGGATTGGGTTATCTTTACTTGTGTGCACCTCTGATTTTGGTGTCGAATACACTAATACTCTGATTGACATGATTGATATAAACTCGTCACGCGTCTCCGAGTATCTTCCGCTCTCGGGACGTGACAGTTTTAAATTGGCGACTGCATGCAGAGGCGCCAAATGTTTAATTCACGTCAGTATAAAAGGATGCTAATTCTACATTTTTCTAATTATTTGGTTTATCAATTAATTACATGAATTTGCATCCCTGCGGAAGGACATTATTTCATTAATTCGCATCCGTGCATACAGATGCTAATTCTTCTCTATTAAAAATTGACATGCATCTGGCAGATACGTTTACAGACACATGCAACTGTTCATTTCTTTTTAAGGAACATGAACAGTAGCACTTTGGTTCCTATCTAGATTTTCATGGATCAAGAGATACGATAATCAAGAGAAAAATGCAAGGATCCTAAAAACATGCGCATATAAATTTTATCATACTTGGTGTTGAGCTATGGTTTTGATGGTTTTGATGATAACTAAACTTCATGTGTGATGATAGTGGTTTTGATAATCCCAATATATTATGTGACATATTGTGTGATTGATTAATGGAAAATATCTTCATGACAAATGAACTCACATGTTGCTATCTTGCTTTGCAGGTACTGCTACTGGGCTAGAATGCATGTGCCTTCATGCATGTTTTAGTGAGGGAATGTTAAGACTAATGTTCTTGTTCTTTTTGCCCATACCAACGTGGATTCATTGAGTATTCATTGATATGAATTGATTGCTTGTCATTGTGTAAATCATTTCTATTTCATTGTTTGTCCTTGTTGAAAGGATCATCATCTTCCTTTCACTCATACAAATTCAATCATTCCTCAAATGGCAAGTGTGCTTAGATTCTGAACTTTTGGACTGAACATGCAACTCATGTGTGCTTAACTGAAACCATTTTTCAGATGTGAGATTTTGTAGTAATTGAATTGAAAGCCTTTGAATCATATACAAGTGTGGTGTTGTTCTTGCATTGATTAAAGAATGACAAAGTTATGCCCTTGATTTGTGCAGGATCTAAATGCTCCCAGATGATTGAATAAATGTTGCTCTGAACTGAAGTTGGAACTCATATGAGGATCTTAAGATGAAAATATGTTCAAAGCATTTATGTTCCTCATGCTAATGCTTTCATAATCATAATTCATGTCATTTGGGTCTTGGTCACAAAACTAGCTCCATATGTTAATGCATGACCCAAATATTCTGATTCTCAACTAACTCATTGGCTTATCATATTTTTCAAGATGAAAAATCATGGTTGATCTTCTTGGGATTATGGTAATATTTAATTAATTGTTTCCCATTAATTTGATGGTGGTTTTAGCATTTTTTCAGACCCAAATAAGAAGGGGTCGACCCATGGGGTCGACCCTCTTAGGTTCTGTTCAAAACAGAACCAGTTTTATGCACCCTGCCTGAAAGGGTCGACCTCAATGGGTCGACCCCAAGGGTCGACCCCTGTAAACCAGAATCAAAACTGGGTTCTGTTTTGGGTTCTGTTAGCCAGAGGGTCGACCTCTAGGGTCGACCCCTGTAAAACAGAACATGAAATTGGTTCTGTTGGGGTTCTGTTTGCCCGAGGGTCGACCCTCGACCCAAGGGTCGACCCTTTCCGGTACGGGGGGGCGCCGTCATATTTGACCTTCATATAAGCGCGCCAAAAGTCCTCCCAATCTGGTCCTAAAGCCCCAAATCACTCCAAGATATCTGGATCTGGTCCTTAGGCTGTCTTTTGACCGTCCTAAGTCTATAAATCATCTTATTGGAGTGAAAACCCTAAGAATGAACTTGAAAACTATTCTTTTCTTCAAATTTGTGTGTACATGTCACAAGTAGCAGCTCCAGAGGTTCTCCCACAATGTTTTGAGCGTGAATGTGAAGGGAACAAGCTGCAAACAAGTTTCCAATCGATCCCCAACTGGAAGTTGCGTAGAGAATCAAGCTACAACTTCATTTGTGCAAGAATCCTTCATCATCCTTCAAGAACGATCTAAGGGGAGTCAAGAAAGATCCAAGGGAGATCAAGAGGGTGCTGTCCAAGGAA
Organism: Amorphophallus konjac; assembly: GCA_022559845.1. Classification (NCBI taxonomy): domain Eukaryota; kingdom Viridiplantae; phylum Streptophyta; class Magnoliopsida; order Alismatales; family Araceae; genus Amorphophallus; species Amorphophallus konjac. The sequence goes on along the minus strand of CM040118.1, from coordinate 235,910,186 downwards.
AGGAAGAGCCAAGCAAGCCCGGATTAAAGCTCCGATCAAGTGGAGATTGAAGCCACATTCAAGATCAACAACATACATTCAAAGGGGAGCCAAATCATGAGTTTTTCTCAACTGAGTCTTATTGTGTTTTAAGTTTCAAATTTGTATCTCTTATAAACAGCATACTTGTGTGTGTGTGGATCGTTGTTGGATCCGTGGTCATTTGTGTGTGTCGTATTGGATTCATGTGTGTGCGTAGGTCTTCCTAGATCTACGTGTGTGTAAGGTTTGCTGCACTTGTCGCAGCGTGTGTGCATTTTGTTGATCCGCCTGTTGGATTGTGTTGGAGACTACGTCTCCGTGCGTGTGTGTGTGTGTGTGTGTGCATTGGGGCACGTCCCCGTGTGTGTGTGCAGGCATCGTCCTACGTGTGTGGTTGGAGCGTCGTCTCCGTTTGGAGATTTATCCCCGAGTGAAGCCTCACCTAGTTTGGTGAGGGGTGGACGGAGGGAGTCCGTCGTGGTCCCGAACCACCTTAAAATCCCTGTGTATTGTGGTTTGCTTTGCGCGTTGGCTTGGTTTGATTGTTGAATCCTTTTATATGATCATGTGGGAATGGTGAGATTGAGAGAATCTGGTTCTTGGCTTAACTAACATCCTTAATCTTGTTGTGAGGAGTTTACTCCACCACGCAGCATTCGACTTGTCATCTAGTGTGAGGATAAGTGTAGGTTGTAATCTAACTTGCCAGTTCAACAGATTTGATGTTTTAATTGTTGTTTCATTACTCTTGTTAAAAGGAAAAGAGTTTCCTTAAAATTTGTAATCACCCAATTCACCCCCCTCTTGGGTGTCATTGATCGTGGGACCCAACAATTGGTATCAGAGCTAAGGCTCTAATTTCATAGATCTAACGATCTAGAGTGATCCGAATCAATGTCCACCATGATGTACACCTTGAACTCACCACCCGTGTTTGATGGCTGTAATTTTGATTTGTGGTTAGGAAGGATGTGCATTCTAGTCAATTCATATGAACCTAAGTTATGGAAGCTTATTTCACATGGTCCTCATGAATTGCCTAAAGATAAAAATGTCTGTACTGAAAATCAAATACACAAACATGATCAAAATTGCTTGGTTTTGAAGTTGCTTATTGCTGTAGTTGATTCTAACTCTTTCCCCTTTGTCTCCTAATGTAGATCCGCGAAGGAAACACTGGATGGATTGGCAAAAATCAAGGAAGAGCATAAAGACAGAGGTCTTGTAGCGGGCACGAGTGATCAAGGGAGTGATCAGCAAAGTGGATCAAGCTCAAGGGTAAATTCTGACTCCGATTGTGAAGATGAATTTAGCTATGAAGAACTGTTGAATGCATATGATGAGCTTGCTGAAAAATACAAGAAGTTAAAACTAGAAAACAAAAAATTGAAAAAAAATGCTGGTCAAAATAAAAGTGATTCCTCATGCAAAGAATGCTCACACCTTAAGGAATTGATTGATGGTTACATGTTTGACATTGAAATTCACAAAGATCAAATCACTTCCTTGAGAAATGAAAATAAAGAACTGAAAGAGAGAATGAGTCTTATGGACATTGGCCAAATTGAATTTGCTCATGATAAGAGACTTGAAAAAGAAAATGAAGAATTGAAACAGTTGAACAATGCCATGTCTGAAAGATTGTTGAGTTTTGAAAAAGGAAAATATGTGGTCATTAGAGAATGTGAAAATATGGATGAGCTTAGGCAAGAAGTAGAATGCCTCAAGACTACCAATGCCATGTTGAATGTTAGTCTTTCCACTTGTGAAGAAGAACTTGCCAATTCTGAATTGCACATTTCATCTCTTGAAAAAGAAATTTTTGACTTGAATGCTTCACTGTCTAGATTTGTGAATGGTCAAGAAAATTTGGACAAATTGTTAGGGATGAAAGTGAACTTTCAAAGAGAAGGGATGTGGTTTAATCCTGTGAACAAGAAAAAATTTGAAAGTAAGTTATACACTTCATTTATTCATAGCACATGTACACCCAGCACCTCTAAATCTAACTCCCATCAACCCATTATGCCAAGAACTCAAGATAATCTGAAAAATAGTGTGAATGTTCAAAATGTGCATGCTAAAAACTTTCATGCAAAATCCCATGAATCCAACAAAAGAAACATGTCTTGTCTTTACTGTAAAAAACTTGGACACATGATGCATGATTGTTTCACTATGAAGAATGATGATTTGAGAGCATGTAGAAATCAGGCTGATTTGAAAAATGCTAAGAAAGCATTCATCACAAAACCTTCCATGCATTGTAATCATTGTGGTAAAAGGGGTCATACAACTTCACATTACTGGTTATTGTTGAAGAGAAAGAACTCCCACTCAACACATCATACTCACACACACAAATCAGTAGAACCCATGAGAAGAAAGAAAATGATGCCACACACCTTCTACCATCACTATGGCAAACCTGGGAATGTTAAGCTTGATTATCCTCTAAAGGAAAGTGATGATTTGAATGGTGTCTAACGTTGGAAATCACATGCCCATGTTGATGCTAACCCACAAGGACCCAAAAAGATTTGGATACCTAAGAAAGTCAAATGAGAAATTTGTTTTACAGGTGTGCCTTAGGAATGTAAAGCATGAAATCTATTTTCATCAAGAAGGTAAGGCACACGAGTCAAGTGGCATAAGTCAGGTTGGAAGAAAAATCAAAAACTGAACTTGAAGATCAGGTGATATCTCTTCTACCTTCTGTAGTGATTGTGTCACATTTTAACTGACTTTGTGTTATGTAGTCATGGAATCTTGCATATGTCTGTACATGCACTTCATTCATGGTTGTTTGCATATTTATGCATATATCACTTGTCATATAGCATCTTTGTGTAAAGAAGAGCTTGAAGAGTCACCAAAGTATGATTTCACTACACATATTGAGTTTGCATATACTTTCATACTCTGTCATGAAAATGTTGAATATTGTGAATTCATGTCATAATGCATAGCAATCCTCCTATCTTCATCGTCCATGATTACATAGTATATCAAATGGTGACATGTGGAAGGGCAGGTTAAGCCTGTCTGAAAACTATCACTATGCGTGAGGTGATCTTTGGATCTAAGTTCTCCGCCTGGTACTATGAGTCATTTACTTAAAAGGCTACATATGGCATTAGATTGTTACTGAACATCTTACATTCATGCACACACTAAGGGGGAGCAACCACATTCACCATATGAGCTTAATGTTTAGGTTCACACATGAGTAATGCTTTGCATCTTGAGCTATCTAGGGGATGTTGGTTGTTAAAATAATTTGTGATGCCATTGTTAATAAATCTGAATCATAATTGACAAATCAAATCTATTTTTATCTTTGGATGCAGATTACACTCCCCAAGTCCAAGTGATGCTGGCCATTCATAGTCAAGCTTGCATCAACTAAAGGAACACCTTGCAAGTATGAAAAATGATGAGAATCTTCTCAATTGTCACAAGGAGATGGGATACCAAAATTTGAACAACCTCTCGAATTGACTTAAGCATAAGTTGGTGAAAGTCCTTGTACGTGCTAAAGCAAGTACCCAAGGCATGGTGAAAGTCTTGGAAGAAAATGGATTCTCAAGGCAAAGGTATGAAAAGTAAAATCTGAAGTACTAACCGTCATGGGGTTAGCAATCTTAGTGCATGAAGGCTTTCGATCTTGTCATCTAAACTAAGGTAATTCAACCTTATTAATTCATGCAATGGTCTTTTTATCACTTGGTGATACCTTTAGATGACAAGTGTTGTTTCTAAAAACTTGAGTTGTCATTTTTAGCATGCTGTGACAAATTGGTTGAATCTAGTTTGAGGTGATGATCATACTTAATTGATTTAACCAAATGAAAATCTTGAGAGATGTGCATAAAGTGGTTGGGTATTGAATGTCACTTGAATTGAATTGCATATCTGGTATATCAAATGACGTTTGTGAAAGAGTGGATTATATCCACTTGGAAGCATTTCCTATGCGTTGAGTTGGGTCTTTGGACTAAAATCTCTACCTCGTATCAGATCTTGACTAGCTTGTGATTGGTTGATTTGTGAATGAATCCTTGAGCTGAGCTATGTAAATTGAAAATATGATTGTGATTAAATGATCCATACATTTGACTTTTGGATGAATTCTCATTTCAAAAATTGTGAAAGACCTTTGAAAATCTATTTTTGAACAATTCTGAAATTTAGGTTGCATTGCTTAATTTTGATCATTTATGCACCCTTATTCATAAAGGTCATGTCATAAAGAATGTTTGCTAAGCTGATTCTAGAATAGAATGTGGATGATCTCAATAAGATTTTTGTCACACTGGCTTGAAAATCAAAGCTCTCATCTTGTTTTTGCATCCTGTCTTTCATTCTCATACAATTATAGGTTGCATGCATCAGAATCCAATGCATTAGGTGCATTTAGTTCACTCAAATGATAAACCAAAAACACACACTATGCACCCATGTTAATTTCTACATTGCATTAGAATTTATGCATTAGTCGCACTTAGTTCATTCTGTTGGCATCCATTCAATTGGTATCAAATTATCTATTCAATTGGTATTAAATTGACATCACATTGCTCGCATGTATGTCATGGTGCATTTGCATAAACTCCCAATGTGTGCTTTTATGTTATTATATGCTATTCACCCACATCCTTGAAATTTCTATGACCTTATGCCTTCTTGATAAATAATGTTGCAATTGAGTCATTATCGGTGTGCTTCATGATGTACACTCTGGGGGGAGTAAAAGTGCATCTATTTAGGGGGAGTTGTATTGTTATGAATTCATGATATTTTTGGTATACACGCTGGATCAAATTCGCACACTTCATACACAAAATATGAAAATGAGTGTTAAAGATAAGGATATATGAATTTCTTTTCAACACTTTCGAGATATTAAACTTGTTGCATGTATGTTGAAGAGACAGTTGAGGAAAAAGCTGCCTACCTATCTTTGTTGAAAAATCTGAAATGAAAATGAACGGAAGAGCAATGCTCGGTCTCACTGAGTAAACTGGGCAAATGTCACCTGAGACGTGATGTGGTTCATATCTGAAAAGTGTTGACTAGTACCTCTATTCAAAATGAGCTGAAATGGTTCAATATTCTGAGTAACCGGGGATTCTGGCATGAGCTCCATGCGTCTACTCGCGTAAAAAAGAATTAATTGAACTTGATCATTCTTGAAAAATTCTGATTATCATGTGATACTGGTTGAGTTGAAAAAAAATGATGGTGAAAACTCATTATGGTAGAGCGTAGCCTCCAATACGTTGTTCTCAAAATTAAAGTGCAGTCTGTAAAATGTCTCCCTGTGTTGATCTGAAAATCTAAATATCCATATTGAAACTATCATTTTTCATGTTACTCACTTACACATATAAGAATTTGATTTAATATGTATTCAGAAAGTTGATTGACTGTATTAGAAATTGCATTAATCTCCTATATGATTGCACAATCTTGGTATCAGAGATTCCATGTGCTACATATGTGCATTCCGGTTGTCATGACTCTCTTGCATCTTTCCTACACCCATCCCCTCTTAAATAAGTACGGGGGAGCTGTGTTGCATGTATATAAATATGTATCTATTTGTTTGCTTGTGTCTGCATCTTACATGCCATCACATGCATAAGTTACATCTCATGCATTTCAAATCACAAATCAAAAAATTAAAAATCTAGAAAATATTAAAAATTAAAAATTGAGTGGTCTCTTCATGCTATTTACTTGCTCAATAAATCTTTGTGTTTGATTGGCAAATGGGGAGAAGATTTGGCACGTCCAAGTAATCAACAATTGGTATCCTCTCTAGTCAACATTTGGTATCAGAATTTCCAATACAAATCAATGACTTGGTGCCTCCCAAACAATCCATGAACCCACTTATTTATAATTTGCTACTGCTTCATCAGAATTTCCAATGTGGGTTATTGTTCCTTGCACATTTATCATGCTACAATTTGCACCTTCTTTGTTTCTTCTTCATGAGGGAGAATGATTGGCATTACCCCGCTTTTTGATAATGTCAAAGGGGGAGAAACATTTCATGTGATTCATGATTGATATTACTGATTGCTTGATTCATGATTGGGGGAGAAAAAGATTCAAAACTTTCATGTGAAATTTCATGTGATTCATGATTACTGATTGCTAAATTCATGATTGCTGATTGCTGGATTCATGATATTGCTGATTGCTGGATTCATGATTGGGGGTGAAAAAGATTCAAAACTTTCATGTAAAATTTCATGTGATTCATGATTGCCTGTGACAGGGAGCAAAATCATTTCGTTTGTCATCTTCACTAAGATTGTCATCATTCATCACTAAGTTTGTCATCATCAAAAAGGGGGAGATTGTTGAGCTATGGTTTTGATGGTTTTGATGATAACTAAACTTCATGTGTGATGATAGTGGTTTTGATAATCCCAATATATTATGTGACATATTGTGTGATTGATTAATGGAAAATATCTTCATGACAAATGAACTCACATGTTGCTATCTTGCTTTGCAGGTACTGCTACTGGGCTAGAATGCATGTGCCTTCATGCATGTTTTAGTGAGGGAATGTTAAGACTAATGTTCTTGTTCTTTTTGCCCATACCAACGTGGATTCATTGAGTATTCATTGATATGAATTGATTGCTTGTCATTGTGTAAATCATTTCTATTTCATTGTTTGTCCTTGTTGAAAGGATCATCATCTTCCTTTCACTCATACAAATTCAATCATTCCTCAAATGGCAAGTGTGCTTAGATTCTGAACTTTTGGACTGAACATGCAACTCATGTGTGCTTAACTGAAACCATTTTTCAGATGTGAGATTTTGTAGTAATTGAATTGAAAGCCTTTGAATCATATACAAGTGTGGTGTTGTTCTTGCATTGATTAAAGAATGACAAAGTTATGCCCTTGATTTGTGCAGGATCTAAATGCTCCCAGATGATTGAATAAATGTTGCTCTGAACTGAAGTTGGAACTCATATGAGGATCTTAAGATGAAAATATGTTCAAAGCATTTATGTGCCTCATGCTAATGCTTTCATAATCATAATTCATGTCATTTGGGTCTTGGTCGTAAAACTAGCTCCATATGTTAATGCATGACCCAAATATTCTGATTCTCAACTAACTCCTTGGCTTATCATATTTTTCAGGAAGAAAAATCATGGTTGATCTTCATGGGATTATGGTAATATTTAATCAATTATTTCCCATTGATTTGATGGTGGTTTTAGCATTTTTTCAGACCCAAATAAGAAGGGGTCGACCCATGGGGTCGACCCTCTTAGGTTTTGTTGAAAACGGAACCAGTTTTATGCACCCTGCCTGAAAGGGTCGACCCATTGAAGGGTCGACCCCAAGGGTCGATCCCTGTAAACCAGAACCAAAACTGGGTTTTGTTTTGGGTTCTGTTAGCCCGAGGGTCGACCCCTGGGGTGGACCCCTGTAAAACAGAACATGAAATTGGTTCTGTTGGGGTTCTGTTTGCCTGAGGGTCGACCCCAAGGGTCGACCTTTTCCGGTACGGGGTGGCGCCATCATATTTGACATTCATATAAGCGTGCCAAATGTCCTCCCAGTCTGGTCCTAAAGCCTCAAATCACTCCAGGATATCTAGATCTGGTCCCTAGGCTGTCTCTTGACCGTCCTAAGTCTATAAATCGTCTTTTTGGAGTGAAAACCCTAAGGATGAACCTAAAAACTATTCTTTTTATCAACTTTATGTGTGCAGGTCGCAAGTAGCAGCTCCAGAGGTTCTCCCACAATATTTTGAGCATGAATGTGAAGGGAACAAGCTGGAAACAAGTTTCCAATCGATCCCCAACTGGAAGTTGCGTAGAGAATCAAGCTACAACTTCATTTGTGCAAGAATCCTTCATCATCCTTCAAGAACGATTTAAGGGGAGTCACGAAAGATCCAATGAAGATCAAGAGGGTGCTGTCCAAGGAAAGGAAGAGCCAAGCAAGCTCGGATTAAAGCTCCGATCAAGTGGAGATTGAAGCCACATTCAAGATCAACAACATACATTCAAAGGGGAGCCAAATCAGGAGTTTTTCTCAACTGAGTCTTATTGTGTTTTAAGTTTCAGATTTGTATCTCTTATAAACTGCATACTTGTGTGTGTGTAGATCGTTGTTGGATCCGTGGTCATTTGTGTGTGTCATATTGGATTCATGTGTGTGCGTAGGTCTTCCTAGATCTACGTGTGTGTGAGGTTTGCTGCACTTGTCGCAGCGTGTGTGCGTTTTGTTGATCCGCTTGTTGGATTGTGTTGGAGACTACGTCTCCGTGCGTGTGTGTGTGTGTGTGTGCATTGGGGCACGTCCCCGTGTGTATGTGCAGGCGTCATCTTGCGTGTGTGGTTGGAGCGTCGTCTCCATTTGGGGATTTATCACCGAGTGAAGCCTCACCTAGAGCCCGTCGTGGTCCCGAACCACCTTAAAATCCCTGTGTATTGTGCTTTACTTTGCGCATTGGCTTGGTTTGATTGTTGAATCCTTTTATATGATCGTGTGGGAATGGTAAGATTGAGAGAATCTGGTTCTTGACTTAACTAACATCCTTAATCTTGTTGTAAGGAGTTTACTCCACCACGCAGCATTCGACTTGTCATCTAGTGTGAGGATAAGTGTAGGTTGTAATCTAACTTGCCAGTTCAACAGATTTGATATTTTAATTATTGTTTCATTACTCTTGTTAAAAGGATAAGAGTTTCCTTAAAATTTGTAATCACCCAATTCACCCCCCTCTTGGGTGTCATTGATCGTAGGACCCAACACTTGGTTCCATAGATATTAAAATTTTAAACATGGGTGAATTTATTTAATCATCAGGGAATTCACGTCAGCTGTAGTGGCCGTGCATTAATTGGCGTCTGGGGTACTGGACGCTAATTCAAGAATTAGCGTCTTTCTGAATAGACGCCAATTCTTTGTGGAACAGAAAACTCAGTTTTAACCGTGAAAGACAACATGTTTTCACCGTGAAGACAACATGATTGATTGTATGCTTCTACTATTAAGTGTTTTGCCTAGATATAGAGAATACCTACCTGATCGAGTCAAAGAGGAAGAAGAAATAAGATGAACGCCTAGAGCTCCCTTTAGAAACCCTCCGCCCAACGTGGTAAGGTAGAATTGGTGATTAGAGGGCCTATTTATAGGAAAAATTTGGCCAAACAGTAAGATTATCTTCCCCCACAAATTAAACTTCTCCACCATGTAACTCAATATTCATGGCCCATTATTAAACTATTCCACTAACCTGCTTTTAATAAGGTTGGAAAATGTCACTATCCTAGCTTTAATAGGGTATGGGCAATCCAAGATTCCCGGTGGGTTGTAGGGTTTGAAATCCATAGAAAGTTGGTGTTTAAAATGGGCTACTCATTTTACCCTATTTAGCCCATTACTCTAAATTCAGCCCAATAGGGTTTATCCAATAGCCCAATTATTAATCATAAACAATTTAGCCCATTAACTTCAATTTCAGCCCATTAAGTGTTGTCCCATAGCCAATTGTTGATTCTAAGGAATTTAATTAGGTCTCTTGAAATTTAAGCTATTTAATTTCAATTTATTTCAAGAAAATTTCAATTATCTAATAATATAATTTCAACATTTCATTGATACTTTATATATTTATCATTTTTTAACTCAATTTAAATATTTTCTTCTACTTCTCTTTTTTTCATTTTAATGAGTTACTATAAATAAACACAGAATAATCTAGATTTTTATCCACCCAATCACCAAGGATCGACGTGATCTGGCATGGGAACTTGCCTAGAACTCTTAGGGGATCGAATTGACACCCTCTAGGACTCCTAATTCGATCTAATCCCACAGCCCTAGGCCATCCTCTATAAATAGGTCCCATATTCGTCCTACACGAACCTTAATTTTGGATCGTGTGGTTCGAAGGTATGGTATCATCTTCCCTAGTTCATCCTTTAGAACTTTTGGATCCTTTTACTATCTTCTAATGACCCTCTAATTTTGGTATTAGGAGATCTAGCAACCCATAAGATAGAATGCTTGGAAGTTGCCGGTTCCACGTAGGACGCGTAGGAATGGGAGCCTTCTTCCATCGAGAAATTTGAAGTTTAAGGACTAACCCTGTAATACCCTGAATTCTTCGGATCAGAATCGGAGAGCTTTCGGAGCGCTTTCGTGGGTCCCTGATCATGTTTTACGATCCACTCATGTTTTTCCCTTGTATAACTTGCGGAACATCGTGGTGAGTGAACCGTTGAGTTTTGAGAGTTTGGGACGCTACAGGTGCATTGTGCTCTTTCCGAGGATCATGAAGATTATTTTTTCGTATTTTGGGCCAAAAAATTGAATTTTAGGAAAATTGCTAATTTCCCTTTTTCCTTTTCTTTTAACCCTTTTTCCTCTCTCCTCTCGCCCCACCGTGCTCTCACTTCTCTCCCTCCTTCTCTCTCCTCTCTTCTCCTCTCCCCCGGGGCGTACGACCGTGGCAGAGCTGGATGAGGTGGTGATGGCGTGGAGCTGACCTAGGGCATGATGACGCGAGTATCGGAGCGTGGCGTTGGCGTGATCCCATTCGTGGATTTAAAGCCGACATGGGTTGTTCGTGTGATGGTTTTTGGCGTGCTTTGGCCGTTTCAGCTCGCGAGATCTTCGATGGAGGTAGGGGGATGGATACCCTACTGATTTCCTACTTTCTCTCGTGATTTGGGGCCGAATGGTGTGAGTTTGAGCGGGTTTTCATGCTTTTATGGCGAAAGCATGTTTCGAGGGTGTGAGCTGAGATCACCGTTCCAAGCGATGATTTTCAATTTAGTTGGTATCAATTGAACCCCTGGCATGTTGGGATTCGATCCACGCCAGTTTAACTCTGTTTAGTTGTGAATTGGGACCGGTATGAGCCCATTTATCCATGTGACTCGTTTTGGGTCCATTCGTGAGAATCACCCATTTTTAGCTACTTTGTAGTTTGTTTAGCCTCTTCCAGCTTGTGGAAGGTCGGCATCGCATGTATGGATATTTCCCCATCGGTATGGGATGATTGGGGCATGGAAAGACCAAGTTTTAGGTGGATCTACGATTTTCACATCAGAACGAAGTAGCGGTCCTACCAGGGATCGCCATTTGTAAAGGCAGCCCTTTGGAGACCATTATTTGGAGTTCTATTGTCGGTTTCGGGTTACAGTCTCACAATTGACCGCAACTCTGAAGTAGCGGCCCTTGGATGACCGCTATTTGGCATTTTAAGTCAGTTATTCAGTTTTAAGTCGGTTCGGGGTAGCGGTCTAGCTCCCGACTGCAAATTGGCAGTGGCGGCCATAGGAGGACCGCTACTTCCTGGAAACGGTCCCAAGGAGACCATTCTTTGATTAAGTCAGTTCCTAGTGACGGCCTTGCGGCTAACCACCTTATGAAGGGATGGTCAAGCAAAGGACTGCCACCAGGATGGCTTTTCATGTTTTCGATGCGGTTTAGAGATAGCGGTCTTGTGATGACCGCTACCTTCAAGAGACGGGCATAGGAAGACCGTCACTTCCAAGAGATGGCCCTGGGGAAGACCATTTCCTGCCTTTAGTTCTGAGAGTAGCGGCCAAGTCTATGACCGCCATTTCCTCGTAGCGGCCGTACGGGTGGTCGCCACTTTCTTTCAGCGGCCAGGGTTAAGACCGCTATTTGCTTGGGCTTTCTAGCAGCGGCCAGAGAGATGACTGCCACTTTCCCAGAGTGTTCTTTCACGTTGGTTTGGCTTCTAGTTGTTGTGGCTTGACCCCTTGGTTAGCCCATTGTTCCGTGGAGGTCTTGGACGTCCTATGAGGGCTATGACCGTGTTATAGGGTGTTTGGGAGTGCCATTGTACCGACTAGTGCTTCATGTTATTTCGAGGGTCATTGTGGTTTCTGGTCAACCCGGTTGTGACCAGTGGTTGACAGGACACCTCGTGAGTGTCTCGGCTATCCTGTGAGGATCAAGACATTATTTTGGCCACTTGGAGGTATCATCGTATCCCGATTTGCGTGTCCATGTGGTTTGAGGGCTTTGGTAATCCCTCATGTTCCGTGTTGCGTGTTATGCAGAGTTGTGAGTCCGATTAGCGGCCTAGGGGCTGAGGACTTCCTACTGATGTGGCTCCGGCTGTTGTGAGCCATCTTCCATGATGTTGTTTTACCGTGATCTTAACTTAGGGACTAAGCTGATTAACGGCATGTTGCCGTGATGTGCGACGATCTTGACCAGAGTCTTGTGACTCAAGGATCGTTGTTTTAGTAGGTCTAGTTGTCTGTCCTGAGTCTGGCGGTAGTTTTGTGTGCAGCCTTATGTTACGTAGTATGTGTGACAGGTGTGCGCTTAGCCTATCTATACTTCAATATTCCTATTTTGAGTCTCTGTGTCTAGTGAGCCTCCACTAGTCGTAGCCTGATGACACTTTCCGTCTGTCGGCCCACTAGGGAGTGGTGGCGGGGCGAGTTCCCGATTGAGACAGTTTGTAGGCTGGTTGTCATGGGCCCCTTTATCTTGCCGTGAGAGTCCTACGGGAGGGGAAAACCAACTAGAGGCCTGGCTCAAGACATTAGGCTTGTGTGTGCACACGTGGTCAGGGGCGTGGGACAGACGCCGACGGGCGTGACCCTGACTAGTCACTCATTACGGTTGTTCCTTAGTTCTTGTTGGGTGTCTCAATTACCGCGTATCGGGCAAGTGGGAGACACTTAAGGCGTAGTGTAAGACGTCAGTGGACGCATCTGGCTTTTCTTCTAGTGAGGAGGTGCTTCTATCACATGACACAATGACTTGTGACTTTCGTGACTATTTTTCATCGTGGTTGACGTGACTTTCCGGGTAGTCTGTGTTCGGCTTTACTTGAGGTCAGTGTAGTATACACGACGGTGAGATCATGTATATGTTGGTGCTTTTAGACCGTGTGGTCTTGAGTTGGGCTTTTGTCTCTGTAGACGAGCCTGTACGACTGAGGTGTCGTGATGTGCCATGGCTGTGTAGCTAGAGTCTTTTGTATCAGTTTAGTGAGCCTTCACTTTGGGTCTGGGGATCCATGTCTTTACCGATTAGGAGTAGTTTAGAGGGCCAAGGTTCGATCGGCTACCGTGTTTCTGTTCTGTACGGCTTTCCTCTTTACTTTTACTGCTTTGCTATAGTTGTTTAGCACTGTTGTTTACCGCTTTTGTTTCATGGTGGGGATCTACGGGACCCCTACTGAGCCAGTGAGACGAGGCTCACCTCTGAATTTTCAGGTGTAGCTGATCGTCCTCTTGCTTAGAAGTGCAGTGCAGTGGTTCTTAGTGCTAGCTTTGCTAGTGTCGGGCTTCCCCCGACTTGAGAGTACGTTCTCTTTTCTATTGAACTGTACTTCAGTTGGACTGGACTCTGCTAGTTTTAATTGTTATAGAAAATGTAATTTTATTTCTACTATTTTAGCAATCCTGATCATAGTAATTAATTATTTACTACTTTTATGGAAGTTTAATGTACTTCACACACTCCTTTTTATCCCTTCGGAGCTTTATCGCTCTTGGGAGGTTTCTCAGAATCCAAGTGGTATTGGGTTTACCTGATATCTGGAGTCTGGGTCATCACAGTTGGTATCAGAGCGTGTTTTTATGAAAGTACATGGGAATTCATGATATTGCAGTGCTCAGAGTCCATAAGGTCCAGTACAGTCGGCATTTGGCATAGGTTTTGTGTTTCCTTACTGCTTTGCTTCTCGCGTGGGAGCTTGTGTGCCCTGTGTTAGCGCTGTGAAGGTGGTTGTTGGGTGCCTTGTTTGAGAAAGTGCTCGAGCGAGCTTAGGATTTCCTTCCTGGTGAGCTGCTGTTAGTCGAGCTTGGCTTTCTCATCCTGCTTGTATGGTTTTCCGAGGTAAGCTTTGGAAGTGTTGTATCTGTGAAGCCTTAGTCTTATGTCTACTTATGTGTGGACTGTGTTAGTTCTGAACCTGATTTGCTCTTATTTCAGCGGTGGCTTGGTTTTGGATCTAGATTAAGGATTTGGGGGCCATTGTGCACCGTGTTCGACGTGCCATGTTTGGCGATTGTTGTGCTATGAAGGTTTAGTGATGGTTTTGAGACAAGAGGATAAGCTGAGACTAGCGTCCTTTGCAGCTTGTGTTGTGGCTGTTAGCACGATGGTTTGCACTATGGCGACAAGTGGTCGGCTGTTAGCGTGATCGGTGCTCGAGTTGTGGTACATTGCAGTTTTGTGAATTGCGATGGCGCCAAGAGGTGTACTGAGATGCGGATGCCGAGTTGTTTCTGATGCCTGTCTGTGTTATGTTGAGTGCGCAACGGAAGCGTGCAGGCTTATAACCCAGGGGTTGAGGATATTTAGGTTGGAAGATTCTGACCGGCCAAGAGGATTGTTTCCTCGGTGAATTGTTGTCTTGGCTATGTGCGCCTTGATGCTATTGATTGCCATGCCGTTGCTTGAGGCATTATGGTTGTTGGCACTTGCAGGTTTGAGAATTGGTGAAATATGTCGGCGTATATGCTGGTCGAGTACCCTTTCTTTCTGCATTTGTTGCAAGTTGTGCTCTCGGGACGTGATCGTGGTCCTTGAGATGCATTTCTCGAGGTTTATTTGTGGGTCCTTGTTGGTAAGCTACGAGCGGCTATGATGGGAATCAACACTGGGTATTAACTTTTATTTTTGTATTTGTGTCCTTTTATTTACTTTTATATCCTTGGGAATTAGGTTTGTAATTGTAAGGCTTTATAAGCCAATTTGTCATTCCTTAAGGATCTTTGGGTTTTTGTGTAAAAGTCCAATAGGACCAGCAATGGGTCCCCATCTCCTTCTCTATTGGTCCACCTCAGTCTTGGGGCCCACGTGGGGCCAGTCAAAGGTTCAAGGTGGGCTTCTAGAAGCTTGACCATTCAAAGGGGGACAAGTGTTAAAAAATATCAAGATTCCCACCGTTGGAAGTCAAGGGGGCGCCCCCCTCTTAATATTTTTTTATTTTGTTCCAAATCACATGGGGAATTAAATATGTTCTATCCCCTAAGTGCCCCTCCCCTAACCTAGATCTGAGGGTAGTATTAGTCTTTTTACATTTCTTATAAATACCTTGTAATTTATGAATTACTTAGCATTAATGAAGAAATAATTCCATTTGTGCTCAATTGGCCTACGGGCGCCCCTCTCTCCCCCTCTAGAGCTGTGAGAGCTCTTCCTTCAGATGTGTGACGCATCTCCACCACCTCCTCTTTGAATACGATGCTCAGCTCCGCCGCCGCCACCGCCGTTCGTGTCGCCATCGCACCGTCACCGCCATCGCCGGAAGTTATGTCCAAATCCGGACCGAACCACCTTATCTGATTTTTGGCTTCCAATCCACAGATGTTCTGGAGCCCAAATTTTGAGGGTAGGTTTCCCATGCAAATACCCTTTCCCAAAAAAAGTTTCCCAAATTCTAGTCTTCATTTTCTATTTTTCCAATTTCGTGTTCTTCAGCCTTCCAGATCTATCTCTGTTCTGTCCTGTGTCACAGCAACCCTATGTCTCCATTGTTCGACCCTCTTTCCCTTCTCTGATTGAGTCTAAATTTGGACTGGGTGTTCTACCCATCCAAACACGTCTCCATAAATTTTTACTCAAATTTAGAAGTTCTTTTTCCTTCCTAAAAAATTAAAACTCAGTCAAATTTCAGTTATGTCCTATGCAGTCCAGATCCGACCCACCAGTGTCATAAAATCCGTTTCTCCAACCAAACCTCCTCTAGAAATTCCAAAAAAAATATCCTCGTCTTCCTTACTCATCCATCTACAACTTTTATGAAGAGGTGAACTTTCAGATCCGAGCTTTGAACCACAGTCAATGTCTGTTCTCAGGAAAACCCACCTCTATCCTGAGTTTTCTGAGTCTGCCAGCCAGAAACTTGTAAATTCGACCAAGGACAGATCCGGGATAGTCAAAAATCTTTCTCTTGCCATAGATCGAAGTACTTCAAGTCAGCTTTCCAACGGTACCACTTTAGTGTCGATCCGACATCGGGAGTGATCGCAGCAGCTGATCTCGCGGGGTCGCGCGCTGTAAAAATAGAACTTCTGATCCGTGGGCAGCAACTCCAACAAGTGAAGACCAGAGCCGACTCGCCTTCCACAAGGTGAACCAGCGTGCCGCCGTCCCAGGGAGCGCCTCTCCAGGAGCCAACGTCACAACGGTACCACTCCGGGCCCACTCGGACCCACCGACCAGCACGTGGGCCCCACGTGTGTGAGTACGCGTGCCGGCGAAGCTACACAAAACGCTGCCCGTCAACCCGAACCCGCTACACCCGGGTCTCACTGTGTAGCCCTTTACCTCCCTGTGTGGAGTGGGCTGAAATATTCACTTCTGTAATTCTTAATAGTTGTTGTTTCGGGAGTACAAGTTTGGCCGGGATCGTCTTCCCCACGCCCGGCGCGTGGAGGTATCGTGTTCGCTCCTTCACTCGGCATTTACTTTACGCATATTGATTTGTATATGCCGCTGCTAGAGAGCATGATAGGATAAATTATCTCATTATCATATTGTTATTCACTGCTGCGAGAGAGAGAGAGAGAGTGAGTG
This sequence comes from Amorphophallus konjac, assembly GCA_022559845.1. NCBI lineage: Eukaryota > Viridiplantae > Streptophyta > Magnoliopsida > Alismatales > Araceae > Amorphophallus > Amorphophallus konjac. Next base: position 235,893,589 of record CM040118.1, on the reverse strand, counting down.
ACCCATCCCGTGACTCGATCCGAGTACACGCGGAAAGCCGATACCCGAGGCTCACTACCGGTTTCTCAACCACGCACAGTCCAACGTTTCCCTCGCCAGGGACGAGTCACGAGCTAGAGTCGCAGGTCGCGTGTCTATCCCGCATCAATTTGGTATTAGGGCCAGGTTGACTCTAGGATGTTTAAAACAAAAAAAAGAGTCATTGAAGTCTAGGTGTCACATTTGCATACCATTAATCGGTATATGAAAAGGTGTCGCCCGACCGTTAGGTTACGCCTATCGAGGAGTTGATTCACTCGCGTGAGAGGATCTTCGGATCCCTGAACTCCGCCAGGTACCAGATCTTGGTTTAACTCTAGGGTCCTTACTGTGCATTAGTTAGTGCATTCCAACCTTGCATAGTCGTGTCTAGTGTCTTGTCCAAGTGTTAGCATGTTCATCTTGTAGTTCCCCAGTTTCCAATGGACTCCTAGTCACCTAGGTGAGATAACCATTGGCACACCCATGGGTTGGGCAACCATTCTCTCCACTTCCGTAGGCCCGAAGCCTTGGATTTTTATGGCTCTAATGACCCGAGCGACTACCTCAAGTGGGAGGCCGCCATGGACACATACTTTGATTGTTATACCATGTCTATAGCCGAGCAATTCTATTTTGCCAAGGAGAGGCTCCTCCACGAGGCAGCCGAAAAGTGGAGAGACATTGAAGGCTTGAGAGAGGTTAAGAGACAAAGGCCCATCGAATCATGGTGGGACATGAAAAGAGAGCTTAGGAGGGTCTACCTTCCCCATCCGGTCCCCTCCAACCCATCCCACCCAGTCACCTCCAACCGACCCCACCCAATCACCTCCAATCAAGTGGATCATAGGCGGAGGTAAGGAGCCCCGTGCTTAAATGAGCCCTGACCCAAGCCTAGGCCGGTTGACTACGGGCGAGTCCACCGTGATACCCCTACTCCAACCCACACCGTTGCCAAACTTGTGCAAATGATTTCGGAACGGGTGAATAGGAGGTGTGCTTATTTTGAGTCGCTGGTCTCCCCTTGCCCACCTCCGAGACCGGACATAGCCATACTCGAGCCTAGGGAGGTCATAGCCGGTAGTCCCAACTCGGCCCCACCTACGGGGTCCCAAGGGTCTCTTCCCCTCCTAGTGGACAGCCCACCCCCACCCCAGCCAGGGAGCCCTTCCCCTAGTGCTCCTTTGCCACCCATTTCTGATCTTCACTCGGAGCCATTTCATTTGGAGCCACCTCGGCCCGAGCCACTCGTGTTTCTAACGGGAACGCTTTTCATCACCGAGTCACTACTTAGCTGGCTCAAGAATGGCTTGGTCCCACCCCCTTTCCCATCCATGGACCTCACCCTACCATTAGTGCCGGCCAACTCATTTCACACCACTTTCCGATCTAGTCACTATGTGGATACATTGGATGACCTTCTTAAAGGGTTAGACCGACAGTTGATGTTTACGCACTTGTTGGCCCCAGGCTTCGACCGACCTACAGGTCGTAGCTTCACACATCCATCCTTAGGGTCCATTACCTCCATATACACCGTGGGTCTTGTCACTACGGAGGTCCTTTGATGCGGGACGGGACCACGGACATGACAAGCTCGTGACTGTCCCTTAACGAGGGAAGCGTCGGACGTGCGCGGTTGACAAACCGGCAGTGAGCTAGGGTGGTCGGCTCTCTCGTGTGCCTGGATCGGGTCACGGGACGGTCTCGCACTCTCTCGCAGCAGCGGTAATGAATAGATAAAGCTAGCTAGATATCCCTACACATGCTCTCTAGCAGCGGCATAAACAAATATATATGAAGTAAGCAAAATGCCGAGAAGGGAGCGAATGCGATACCTCCACGCGCTCGGCGTGGGGACGACGGACCCGGCCGAAACTCGTACTCCCGGAACAATAATACACGGAGATTACAGCAATACAAATTAATGCCCACTCCACGCAGGGAGGTAAAGGGTGACACAATGGGGTCTGGGAGGACCGATTTCGGGTTGACGGGCGGCTTCTCACGTAGCTTCGGCCGCACACGTACTCGCGCCTGTGGAGCCCACTTGCTGTCCGGAGGGGCCGTGTGGGACCCGGTGGCACCGCTGTGGTGGTGGATGCCTGGATGAGCGCTCCCTGGAGTGGAGGCACGCTGGTTCGCCGGTCGGAGACCGGGCGGCTCCGATCGGCACCGGTCGGAATAACCGGCCACGGGCTGCAACTTCTGGTTTTCAGCGCGCATCTCTGTGAGAACGGGCGCTGCGATCAGCCCTGATGTCGGATCGACACAAAACTAGCGCCGTTGGAAAGCTAACTTCAAATCCTTCAATCTAGGCTTAGAGATCTGGCCTGTATCTGCACGGATCTGGACTTATGGAATTTCCAAGTTCCATTTGTACAGTTCCTGAAATCTCAGGTCAGTAGAGAACTTTCCTGTGAATTGCCTTTGATCGCGAGGTAGATGTCCGAATATGGGGTTGTGTTCTTCAGAAACATTGTGGGAAATCAAGCTATGAAACCAAGACTATTTTTGGATCTGGATTTGGGGAAGGCTACGAATTTCTATGATTTTTTCACTAGCAGTGGGTCGGATCTGGAATCTGGCTGACAACACTGTAGCTGAGGAAGAACACGAAATTCTAAAAATAGATAGAGTGCTGATAAAAAATTAATAACATTTGTGGATGTAGGAGGTGATGGACAGAACTCCCAGTAAAATTGGGAGGGTTTGGACAAATCAAAAAGATTGCCGGAGGTGAGAAACACAGGGCTGCTGTCACTGTAGACAGAGACAAAATAGAACTAGGAATGAAAGATGCACGAAAATGGGAAAATACTAAACGATGGAATTTGGGCGTGAAAATTTAGGTGGAGCTTGGGATACAAGGGAAGAACACACCATAAAAATTACAGATCACGAAGAGGCAGTGGCTGATAGCAGGAATTTTGGGAATAGACCTCTATCCAGCAGGATAGAACACCGAGAACGGTTTCGCGGCGGCTCGAAGGAGGCACGAACGGCGGCGGCACCGATGATCACCGGAGGTGGGGGGAAGGAGATATCACTCTAGAATGGGGGTTGGGGATGAAGAAAACAGGGGGAGAGAGGCTGGGGGCGCAAGAAGCTCCTTGGATTTCACAAAATTTCTGATTTTTTCATCGAATTTCACATGAAAATACAAGCTTATATATGGTTTACATCAAATGCAATGTGGACCCTTAGATCTAGGGAAGAGGATTGAAGGGCTGGGATTGCATGCCACAAAGATAAAAAAGAAGAATATAATATGCAAGGGGGGGGGCTATTGACTAGGAGGGGAGGTTGAATGGAAGGTTGAATGGTAGGTGGCCTACCTTGGACAAAATGGGCCACTTGTCTACCCATGTGGCATATGACTAGTCCAACATTCTAGATGTCCACCTAGGATGGTTGACCAGCCCCACAAGATGACATGGACCAATGGGAAAGGGCTGAGGGCCCCCTTGCTGGTCCTACTGACAAATTACATAGAAACCCACACAATATACGGGAGTGACGCATTGGCCGATAAAGCCGTACAATTGCGCGTATACTTTCCCGTGGATATAAAAAATAAACTAAAGGATATAAATGTAATATGAAAAGGTACTGGCTCGGTGTCGATTCCCATCAACTCTCCCCGAGTGGGAGGAACTCGACCCCATCGAGTAGGGGTAGGGATGCTCGAATACTCCGGCGGATCCGTCACCGTGCCAAGTAAGGCGGGTACGCTCCACTCCAAATGATCGTCACCTGCTCATTCCATATATACTTGATATGCGCAAACTGCTATGGCCTGAAGGTGGACACTCTGGGTGGGGCACTCTCAAAAGGAAGGGAAGCGGCTGAAAGACTCACTAGGAATCACCGCTGAGTCCCTATAGGTGACTGATCCGGGTATAGATGTAGAATAGACCCCATACTCATCAAGTGAGTCCACTCGCCTCTTACTCATAAAAGACCGACAACGAGCTTACACAAGACGCATGCAGATAAACAATCGACACACAAACCATGCAAACAAACCACACAAAACAAACCACATAAGGAAAACACACCGACTCATATATGACCCTAGACTAAGATGGTGACACAAGCCCACTAGGTGGCGGCATCCTGAGCGGTGGGTGAGCCATCCAACTCTCCCCCCAAGGCATAGTACTCATCGGCTAGTGCGTCATCGGCCTCATAATTGACACACTCAAGCTCGGGAGGTGCGGGCTCTCCAACACCTAAGGGTAGGGTGGCGCGAGCGGGACACTCGCTGGCAAAGTGGCCAAATCCATGACAGTGGAAACACTGCACTCTCGACCGACTACTCACTCCTATAAAAGGGGCCTTACCCTTATCATCCCGTCGGGTAGGGGGTGTAGGCAGCAAAGGGGGAGATGTAGGTGCCTTGGACAATAGTGGAGGGGGTGCCAGTGCCAGAGGACGGGCTATAGGAGCCGGGGGACAGGCAACGGGTGCCGGTGGTTGGGGTGGGAATAGATCCCGGGGTGGAGGAGGACGAGGCCGTGGAGCGAAGTGCTCCTGACGGGTGGGCTCCTGAGGTCGAGCCATGGGAGGCCGCTGATGTGGGCCTATGGAGTGACGGGGCTCGGTACTACGGAGAGGGGTGGGGCCCAACTGATGGCTAGACTCGAACTCTCCCTCAAATTGCTCCATCTCGAGAGCAACCTGGTATGCCTCTTCCAACGTCTTGGCATTGCGGCGGAAAAGCTCATACTGGTAGTGTGGCCGCAAACCACGTCGAAAGCGGGACACGGGCATGGTACTCTCCTCCGTGACACCACATCGTAGAAAGTACTCATCAAACTCCGTGATGTATTCGGAGACGGACCGGTCTCCCTGGCTAAGACTTTGCCATCTATCGATGAGTCGCTGGCGATATGTGGGAGGAAGGTACTTTTGCGGAAGTTTATTCTTCATCTCGGCCCATGTGTCGATCGGGGGTTCTAGCCGCTGAAGTAGCAGGCTCTCCACATTCTTCCAATAGGTTTGTGCCTACCCCATGAGTTTCATGGTGGCGAATCGGACCCTTCGACGCTCCGACATATCATACCACTCAAAGTAACGGTCCATGTCGAACTCCCAATCTAGGTAGACTTTCGGATCCAAAGACCCGTAAAAAGCGGGAGGGTCCGCTCGCACGGTCTTAAGGACCCGATCATCATCCTCATCTCGTTGTGGCTGAAAACCACGACGGCGTTGACCATATCCCTCATAGGCATTGTCGGAACCATAGTCCTCGAGACCAAGGTCACGGTGCGGTAGTTGGGGAACCCGAGGAAGGGCGGGTGGAGGAGCCTGTGGTGGCTGGTTTTGGGCCGGGGGAGCGACCTGGACTTGGGCCATGGGAGCGGGTTGGACTTGGGTCACCGCGGGAGGAGGTGCGGGTGGGCCTTGGGCTGCCCCTGGAGGGTCCCCGTGTGACATCCTATCTAACCGCCCAACGAGGTCTTGGACCGACCTGTCGGAGGTCTCCAAGCGTCCCTCCATGGCTCTAAGGCGACCATCCATATTATTGGAGAAAGTCTGAAAGTTAGCATCGGATTGGTCCAACCTAGTCATAATGGCCATCATCGCCTCGTGTAGGGAGTGGAAGTCTCCCGAGGCGCCATCTCGTGGGTTAGCCATAGGGGAAGGGCGATGGTATTGGGTACCTCGCCGAGTGGGCATGCAACGACACGGACTAGGAAACACCGACTAATGCAAATGCACACTAATATGATGCACCTAGACCTAAACCAATATCCGGTACGTGGCGGAGATAATCGACCCGAAGGTCACTCGCACAAGTGTGCGGCCTTCCCGATAGGCGTAGCCTAACATTCAGACAACACCTTTTGATATACCGAATTATCGGGATGAAATGCAATTTAAAAACACTCTCTTTTTGTGTTTTAGAAATATGATGATCCTAGACTCGACTTAAACCGACTAATGACTAGACGTAAATGACTCTTTTTTGTTGTTGTTTTTGGACACCCTAGACTCAAACTCACTCTGATACGAAATTGATGCGGGACGAGACACGGACACAACAAGCTCGTGACTGTCCCTTAACTAGAGAAGCGTCGGACGTGTGCGGTTGAGAAACCGGCCGTGAGCTAGGGTGGTCGGCTCTCTCGTGTGCCCGGATCGGGTCACGGGACGGTCTCGCACTCTCTCGCAGCAGCGGTAATGAATAGATAAAGTTAGCTAGATATACCTACACATGCTCTCTAGCAACGGCATAAATAAATATATATGAAGTAAGCAAAATGCCGAGAAGGGAGCAAATGCAATACCTCCACGCGCTCGGCGTGGGGACGACGGACCCGGCCGAAACTCATACTCCCGGAATAATAATACACGGAGATTACAGCAATACAAATCGCTGCCCACTCCACACAGGGAGGTAAAGGGCGACACAATGGGGTCCGGGAGGACCGATTTTGGGTTGACGGGCGGCTTCTCGCGTAGCTTCGGCCGCACACGTACTCGCGCCTGTGGGGCCCACTTGCTGTCCGGAGGGGCCGTGTGGGACCTGGTGGCACCGCTATGGTGGTGGATGCCTGGATGAGCGCTCCCTGGCGTGGAGGCGCGCTGGTTCGCCGGTCGGAGGCCGGGCGGCTCCGATCGGCACCGGTCGGAATAACCGGCCATGGGCTACAACTTCTGGTTTTCAACGCGCGTCTCAGCGAGAACGGGCGCTGCAATCAGCCCCGATGTCGGATCGACACGAGACTGGCGCCGTTGGAAAGCTAACTTCAAATTATTTAATCTAGGCCTGGAGATCTGGCCTGTATCCGCACGGATCTGGACTTATGGAATTTTCAAGTTCCTGTTGTATAGTTCCTGAAATCTCAGGTCAGCAGAGAACTTTCCTGTGGATTGCCTTTGACCGCGAGGTAGACGTCTGAATCTGGGTTGTGTTCTTCATAAAAGTTGTGGGAAATCACGCTATGAAACCAGGAATATTTTTGGATCTGGATTTGGGGAAGGCTACGAATTTCTATGATTTTTTCACTAGCAGTGGGTCGGATCTGGAATCTGGCTGACAACACTATAGCTTTGGAAGAACACGAATTTCTAAAAATAGATAGAAGGCTGATAAAAAATTAATAAAATTTGTGCATGTAGGAGGTGATGGGCAGAACTTCCAATAAAATTGGGAGGGTTTGGACAAATCAAAAAGATGGCCGGAGGTGGGAAACACAGGGCTGTTGTGACTGTAGACAGAGACAAAACAAAACTAGGAATGAAAGATGCCCAAAAATGGGAAAATACTAAACGATGGAATTTAGGCGTGAAAATTTAGGTGGAGCTTAGGATACAAGGGAATAACACACCATAAACATTGTAGACCACGAAGAGGCCGTGGCTAATAGCAGGAATTTCAGGAAGAGACCTCTGTCCAGCAGGACAGAACACCGAGAACGGTTTCGCGGCGGCTCGAAGGCGGCGGCACCGATGATCACCGGAGGTGAGGGGAAGGAGATATCACTCTAGAATGGGGGTTGGGCATGAAGAAACCATGCGGAAAGAGGCTGGGGGCGCAAGAAGCTCCTTGTATTTCACAAAATTTCTGATTTTTTCATCGAATTTCACATGAAAATACAAGCTTATATATGGTTTACATCAAATGCAATGTGGACCCTTAGATCTAGGGAAGAGGATTGAAGGGCTGGGATTGCATGCCACAAAGACAAAAAAGAAGAATATAATATGCAAGGGGGGGGCTATTGACTAGGAGGGGAGGTTGAATGGAAGGTTGAATGGTAGGTGGCCTACCTTGGACAAAATGGGCCACTTGTCTACCCATGTGGCATATGACTAGTCCAACCTTCTAGATGTCCACCTAGGATGGTTGACCAGCCCCACAAGATGACATGGACCAATGGGAAAGGGCTGAGGGCCCCCTTGCTGGTCCTACTGACAAATTACATAGAAACCCACACAATATACGGGAGTGACGCATTGGCCGATAAAGCCGTACAATTGCGCGTATACTTTCCCGTGGATATAAAAAATAAACTAAAGGATATAAATACAATATGAAAAGGTACTAGCTCGGTGTCGATTCCCATCATCCTTCTACTCCTTCCCTTGCCGACCGAGCCAACCTTCATACCCTTTTGCCCGAAGGAGGAACCAAACCTCCTATATGAGATCACCGTCCCCTATACCCACATGCATGAAGGTGACCACCTACACCTTCAAGATTTCCAAATGTGGGACCGTGACTTGTGGGAGCCCAGTTCGAGGGGTCATACTTTCTTTTATCCCTTCGACCCATTCTCTTGTAGAACCCCTTGACCCACCACCTTTACTCCATCTTCTCGAGGGAGTCCACTATCACACCCCTTCTCCACAGGCCGGTCCATCTGCACCCACCAAGCCCATTCACGATACACCTATATATCAGGATGATGTAGAAGATGGCCCACTCAAACCTCCCCAATCTAAAAGGCTGTCCATGCATGAATGGATCACTTTAGGATGCCTTCCCCATTCTGCCAACCACCGGTTACATCTAGTGTATGCATGGCACACATTCGGGTGTCCTGGTCCGCCATTACATATGTATGAGTCGGACTAACCGTAGGTTTGTTTAGGGTCATGTGTGAGTCCGTGTCTTTCTTTCTTGTCGATCGTATAGTGAGTTTGCATGCATCGTGTCGAGTCCGTCTCATGTCAGCTCGCGTTGTTAGTCCCTTTCGAGGGCGAGGCAAGTCGGATCTATTGCGTACATTGTAGACTTGTTTGCATTTGGGATCGGCTCGACCATTCTTTATCTCAGATCTAGTCACATATAGGGACCCAGCGGTGATTCCTAGTGAGTCTTTGAGTCGCCTCTCTCTTTTGAGAGTGACCCCACGCCGGAGTGTCCACCTCTAGCCTCATTCCCATAGCAACGTGAGCATATCGAATCTATATGGGATGAGCAGGTGTCAATTATTTGGAGTGGAGCGTACACCGCGCTTCCAGGTTCAGTGACGGATCCGTAGGAGTCTCACGAGCAGCCGCACACCTTACTCGACAGGGTCGATTTCTTCCCACCCGGGGAGAATTGATGGGAATCAACACCGGGCACTAACTTTTATTTTTTTATTTGTGTCCTTTTATTTGCTTTTATATCTTGGGAAGTAGGTTTGCAATTGTAAGGCTTTATAAGCCAATTTGTCATTCCTTAAGGATCTTTGGGTTTTTGTGTAAAAGTCCAGTAGGACCAGCAAGGGGCCCCCATCTCCTTCTCTATTGGTCCACCTAAATCTTGGCGCCCATGTGGGGCCAGTCAAATGTCCAAGGTGGGCTTCTAGAAGCTTGACCATTCAAAGGGGGACAAGTGTTAAAAAATGTCAAGATTCCCACCCTTGTAAGTCAAGGGGGCGCCCCCCTCTTAATGTTTTTTTATTTTGTTCCAAATCACATGGGGAATTAAATATGTTCTATCCCCTAAGTGTCCCTCCCCTAACCTAGATCTGAGGGTAGTATTAGTCTTTTTACATTTCTTATAAATATCTTGTAATTTATGAATTACTTAGCATTAATGAAGAAATAATTCCATTTGTGCTCAATTGGCCTAAGGGCGTCCCTCTCTCCCCCTCTAGAGCTGTGAGAGCTCTTCCTTCAGATGTGTGACGCATCGCCGCCACCACCTCTCTGAGTGCGACGCTCAACTCCGCCGCCGCCACTGCCGTTCGTGCCGCCATCGCACCGCCACCGCCATCGTCGGAAGTTCTGTCCAAATCAGGACAGAACCACCTTGTCCTATTTTTGGCTTCCAATCCACAGATCTTCTGGAGCCCAAATTTTCAGGGTAGGTTTCCCACGCAAATACCCTCTCCCAAAAAAAGGTTTCCCAATTTCTAGTCTTCGTTTTCTATTTTTCTAATTTCGTGTTCTTCAGCCTTCCAGATCTATCTCTGTTCTGTCATGTGTCACAGCAACCCCGTGTCTCCATTGTTCGACCCTCTTTCCTTTCTCTGATTGAGCCTAAATTTGGACTGGGTGTTCTACCCATCCAAACACGTCTCCACAAATTTTTGCTTGAATTTAGAAGTTTTTTTCCCATCCCAAAAAATTAAAACTCAGTCAAATTTTAGTTCTATCCTGTGCAGTCTAGATCCGACCCACCAGTGTCATAAAATCTGTTTCTCCAACCAAACCTCCTCTAGAAATTCCAAAATAAATATCCTCATCTTCCTTACTCATCCCTCTACAACTTTCATGAAGAGGTCAACTTTCAGATCTGAGCTTTGAACCACGGTCAACGTCTGTTCTCAGGAAAATCCACCTCTGTCCTAAGTTTTCTAAGTCTGCCAGCTAGAAACTTGTAAATTCGAACACGGCCAGATTCGAGATAGTAGAAAATCTTTCTCTGGCCATAGATCGAAGTACTTCAAGTCAGCTTTCCAACGGCACCACTTTCGTGTCGATCCGACGTCGGGAATGATCGCAGCAGCTAATCTCGCGGGGTCGCGCACTGTAAAAATAGAACTTCAGATCCGTGGGCAGCAACTCTAACAAGTGAAGACCGGAGCTGACTCACCTTCCACAAGGTGAACCAGTGTGCCACCATCCCAGGGAGGGCCTCTCCAGGAGCCAACATCACAGCGGTATCTGATGTGACACGACCTAAGGGTGCAATGGTATCAACCAAATGAACCTCAGACCTAGACTTGCAAGCCCACTTACAAATTAGCGGACTCGATGTTGGCGGACCGATATCGCAGCACAACCCTTTCCCCGTGGTGACTAAGTGATGGTAGGGTGGATTCGAGAGCCTAAACCACGCTGCTTAGGGTGATGACTTGGCCAATGAGTTCCCCTCCCTTGGATTGGAGCACCCACATCAGTGGGGCGGACGTCGTGCCTTGAGGGTATGGGGATCTCTCCTCACTCAAATCGCGGTGGCCACTCGTGATCGGGAATCACGGGACCGGGCACTCTCTTCCTCGCCGGCTGAACTTAGAAATGATACTAAGAAAACACAAATATCCAGGGAGGGTTCAGCATATACCTGACCGGTGTGAGGACACCGGCCCCGAGTCGGAGACGTGGGCGAGCGGGGAAGCGTGTGTTCCCCACACGCCGCGCCGGGGAAGCTTGACCTGCCCAAGAGAAGTTACAACACTACACCTCTCGCAGGAGGGGGATCTTGGGGTGGGGGTTAATGGATATTACAACCAAAATTACCTCCACGCAGGGAGGGGCCTTCAGCCGGCCAAGTGGGGAGGGGAAAATGAGCAAGGAACACCGAAGATGGAGATTGCCGATTCTGCCCGCGTTCTGTGGGTGCTGACAGCCGAGTGGAGAACCGACTACTGCGACTGCTACCGATTTTTGTTGGGGACGAAACCACCTGGAAAAGCTTCGTAGGAGGCCAGGGAAGTCGTCCAATTTTTTCTGAATTCTTCTGGTGTCGAGGCTGATCTGGATGGATGCCCGAACAGGGAGGCAGACCCTCAGACTGGCAGCTTCTGATTTCTAGCAGTAGGTTGCAGAGGGTGCCTCGACAGCTCCCGGACTCGGAATCAAGCACCGTCAGAGTTGCTGGAACCGTGGATGAGTCTTCTGTGCAACAAAATGGACGGGGAATCCAACCGATGTCAGAGAAGATCATGGGACGTAGAACAATGGTGACTGGTCGATGCAAACTGTGGGCAGCAGGACCGTGTAACTGAGGGAGAAAAAGGATAACGCCTTCCACGGGATGCCGAACGGAGTTCTGCTTCCTGATTTTGAAAGTAGACAGGAAGAAGAAGAACTTTATAGAAGATCTTGTGGCCTGATTCCTCGGGGGTTTGCCGTGGTGAAGCTTTCTCTCTGGATCAGGATCTCTGCAGAGCTAGCTCCTGGTTCCCAACAGCTGGTTGCAGAGGATGCCCGACAGCTACCAAACTCGGAATCAACCGTCGGAGTCGTTGGAATCGTGGACAAGTCCTCTTCACAGCAAAACTAACGGGGAGGCCAGACGATGCCGGAGAGGACCAGGGAGCTCTGAACAATGATGACTGGTCGATGCAGACGGTGGGTAGCAGGATGATGGAGCTGAGGGAGAAAAATGATAACTCCTTCCACAAGATGCCGAACGGAATTCCGCTTCTTGATTCTGAGAGTAGACAGGAAGAAGAAGAACTTTGTAGAAGATCTTGTGGGCTGATTCCTCCAAGGTTCATCGTGGCAGAGCTTCTAATCCGGTTCTGGTACTCAGCAGGGGCAGCTTTACGCAGTTGTGGGAGAACGGATCTCTCAGTCAGCTCGGAGCTCGGAAGGGGACGAGACCACCGCCGTTGCGAAGAGGACAGGCAGCCGCTTCTATGGACTACTCTTAGGCTTCCAGGAACATTTGGAGGAGGTCGAGGTTGCTGCTGTAAGCTTCAGGTCTTCTGCAGGTCCTCTTACTCTAGATGGTAGAAGGTGGGGTGATGGAGGTGAACAAGGGAAGATGGAGAGGATGAGAGGGGGGCGACCCTAACCAAAGGGAAGGGGTCTTGGGTGCCCTAGGGCTATGGAGGGAAGGGGATTTTTGAATTCAAATGGTCTAGGGAAGTGGAGGGTTGCATGGGGGAGAGGGAAGGGTGCTTGGGAAAGGGATGAGGTGGTTGGAGGGTGGCTTAGTGATTGGGGATGCTCCCTTGGGACTAGGGGGTGGAGTAATGGGATGTGTGGGGAAGGGGAGTGGTATTTAATGGGGGTAAGTGGGAGAGTGGTGGTTGGGAAGGGAGGAGAGAGAAAATTTTTGAAATTGGGTGTGGAGGAGAGAGAAAGTGGAGTGAAAAGAGAGAGATTAAGAGAGGGAAGGGTGGGATTCTCTCCCTAAGGCTTCTCACCTCACTAATGGATTCACTCCACCATAAAAATAAAGATAGAACTCACAAAATGGCAATTTTTCATTGATTGATTCCTTCCCTTCAAATGAAGGAAATGGGGCCCTATATATAGGAAACCCACATTTTACAATAAGACCCTGACAAAAGACTTAATAACAAATAACCGAAGGGGTAGGGGGGCTCATGGGCCAAGCCCAATGAATTGGGCCCAATAGCACACTAAACAATCTAATGAAACTCAAACTTAGGAAAATAAATGCAAGACCTAGGGACATGACTCAAATAAAATGAAAATTACATAATTATGACTCAAAGAAAATATGAAAATTACATGAACTGAATCAGAAAAATGTGACAGACATAATGGAACCATGCTGGTGAACAACCGGTAAATATAAAGGGTGAGAGATGCCCCCATCATACTCCCGGGGTGCGAAGAGCTCGACTCCGTCGAGTAAGAGTCTTTCCTAGCTCGCCCATGTGTCCACCATCGTGGCCGGCCCTTCCACCTCACAAGATACTGCTGGATTGCCCTGCTCCTGATGGTGTCATTATGTTTAACTAGTATCAAATCTTTGTGCTCATGTAGGGCTCTCAAGGTTAGAAGGGGATTCTTATTGGTGGGGTCACTCTTAAAAGGGGGTATGGGCTCAATATCCTCGCTAGGTGCCACCGCGGGGCCCTTGCAGGGCACAAGGTCCGCCACACTAGAATGAGGGTTGACCCCATATTCCTTCAGAAGGACCAACTCATTGGCATTTATGCTCAATCGCCCCAAGACCTTAAAGGGTCCAGTCTCTCGATCCCTGAGCGTAGAGGCGACTCTAGGGAAGAGCCTCTTCATCCTGACCATCAGATAGTCACCCTCTTGGAAGTCTTGGTTTCTTTTGCGGGTATCAATTCGCCTTTGACAAATCCTTTTGCCTTTGATGATGGGCCTGCAAGTATGCAATCCTGAGACATAGTTGGTGAATGATAGCACTCTATTGGATGTTGGGGGTCCCGGGCATCCAAATGTGGACCTAGCATGTCTAGACTCCCTATGAAGATTAGTGAGGATAGGAGGGCCTGGACCTCCAAATGTAGCTCTATCATGCAAAGGGTGGCAAATTCCGGGGGACCCGGACATCCAAGAATGCACCTATCATGCTTAAGACTCATGATGAATGGAGGTGGACCATTACATCCGAAAATGGTCCATTCATGCTTCCTACTTGACATGTGGGTGATGTGAATGAATGGACCCGTCTTATGAATCATGCCAAGTGATGTGTTGTGCCAAGACTTATGCATTCCTATCCCAAAGATGACTTCCATGTGTATGGGTGTGGGATGGCCTTTGAACTTCCATGTGAAAGGGTCAAAAGGATCTAGGAAGGTGGGCATTATGGAGAGGGGCTCTTCCTTACTTCCTAGGCATATGTTGTCTATGGCGATGGTTCCCTTTGTGTGGCCCAAGTCTTGGAAGAGGTGATCTTGGTCCAACATGGTTAGTTGGGGTAGGGAAAGGTGAGTTGTGGGTAAGGTGGGTGTATCACATGGGTAACTAGGCTCCCATTGGAAGAGATCAAAGGGGTAATGGACTGGGCTTCCTAGAGGAAGGAACTCTATGTCCACATGGTCTACGCATGGTGGGTCATCCTTCCCCAAGGTAACTGGACCAAGGTCTTTAGTGGGCCAGTCGATCAAGGTACTTGGGATCTTAATGGTAGTAGAGTGGACCATGATGGGTTCTTCATCCATGGGGAGAATGAGAAGGAGGTCACTAGTGTAGCAACCAATGGTGAAGACTGAGGTGATAGAACCATCACATGGGTGGATGAGACTAAGTCTTCTTGGGTGGGCCGCTCCTATGGTCAATAAGCAAGTCAACTTTAGTTGCCATTCTAAACCCTTGAGGAGATCATCCCAACCATTTACCTCATAGTAGGATTGGAATGTGGTGTGATAGGAGTTAATGGGTGCTAATTGGAAAGGGTGCTCCATGGTTGGGGTTTGAAAGTATAAGGCATGGGGGATGGGATTTTGCTTGAGCCATTTGATGAAGAGTTCTCCTACGGTCACCACCTTTTGCGTGAGATTGAGTGGTTTGGGGAGGTATGTGTTTGTTTGGACGGGGATGAGTTGATGTCCTTCTTCCTTATTGATATGAGTATGAATTTCCTTGAATGTGGGAAAGGGATTTGGGTTGGTGTCCAATCCCGGGGATTTGGTCTTGTGGGCCGGGTTCTCCTCATGTTCACTCATGACCTCATTCATTCTTTGAAGTGGGTTGAGAGGGCATGGTGGTCGGGTATGGGGCTCCGGTGGGTGAGGGAACAAAAGGTTGTTGAAACCATAGGCTCCCGAGAGATGTGGGGGATGAACTAGGCAAAACCAACGCAATGGGTGGAAGGTGGTATTCCGTTCATCAAGCCATTGTTTCCCTAGGATTATGCAAGGGCCTTCCAAAGTACCAATTTGACACCATGCTCCATCAAAGTATTTGATCTCTCCAAACCATTTATGGAATTCAAGGAAGACTAGGTCTCCGTTGTGCACAATTTGTCCGGTCGTAGAGAGGGTGGCTACAATTTCGGGGGATACCCAATTATCTTATACCATGTAGATGAAGTCAATTTCTGTGGGGCTCCCATTAGGTAGGTATGCTTGGGATATGATGGGAATTTGGGCCTTTTGGTCTGTAGACTCAATGACAATGGGAGGTGGATAATGCATGGAACGATCCGATGAGAACTCTAATGCAAGCGTGCCCA
Source organism: Amorphophallus konjac (assembly GCA_022559845.1). Classification (NCBI taxonomy): domain Eukaryota; kingdom Viridiplantae; phylum Streptophyta; class Magnoliopsida; order Alismatales; family Araceae; genus Amorphophallus; species Amorphophallus konjac. The sequence continues at coordinate 235,877,988 of CM040118.1, read as the reverse complement.
TGGACCTGACTTGTGAGAACAAGTCAAAAACTTGCTCTGATACCACTTGATGTGACATGACCTAAGGGTGCAATGGTATCAACCAAATGAACCTCAGACCTAGACTTGCAAGCCCACTTACAAATTAGCGGACTCGATGTTGGCGGACCGATATCGCAGCACAACCCTTTTCCCGTGGTGACTAAGTGATGGTAGGGTGGATTCGAGAGCCTAAACCACGCTGCTTAGGGTGATGACTTGGCCAATGAGTTCCCCTCCCTTGGATTGGAGCACCCACATCAGTGGGGCAGACATCGTGCCTTGAGGGTATGGGGATCTCTCCTCACTCAAACCGCAGTGGCCACTCGTGATCGGGAATCACAGGACCGGGCACTCTCTTCCTCGCCGGCTGAACTTAGAAATGATACTAAGAAAACACAAATATCCAGGGAGGGTTCAGCATATACCTGACCGGTGTGAGGACACCGGCCCCGAGTCGGAGACGTGGGCGAGCGGGGAAGCGTGTGTTCCCCACACGCCGCGCCGGGGAAGCTTGACCTGCCCAAGAGAAGTTACAACACTACACCTCTCGCAGGAGGGGGATCTTGGGGTGGGGGTTAATAGATATTACAACCAAAATTACCTCCACGCAGGGAGGGGCCTTCAGCCGGCCAAGCGGGGAGGGGAAAATGAGCAAGGAACACCGAAGATGGAGATTGCCGATTCTGCCCGCGTTCTGTGGGTGCTGACAGCCGAGTGGAGAACCGACTACTGCGACTGCTACCGATTTTTGTTGGGGACGAAACCACCTGGAAAAGCTTCGTAGGAGGCCAGGGAAGTCGTCCAATTTTTTCTGAGTTCTTCTGGTGTCGAGGCTGATCTGGATGGATGCCCAAACAGGGAGGCAGACCCTCAGACTGGCAGCTTCTGATTTCTAGCAGTAGGTTGCAGAGGGTGCCTCGATAGCTCCCGGACTCAGAATCAAGCACCGTCAGAGTTGCTGGAACTGTGGATGAGTCTTCTATGCAGCAAAATGGACGGGGAAGCCAACCGATGTCAGAGAAGATCAGGGGACGCAGAACAATGGTGACTGGTCGATGCAGACTGTGGGCAGCAGGACCGTGTAACTGAGGGAGAAAAAGGATAACGCCTTCCACGGGATGCCGAATGGAGTTCTGCTTCCTGATTCTAAAAGTAGACAGGAAGAAGAAGAACTTTATAGAAGGTCTTGTGGCCTGATTCTTCGGGGGTTTGCCGTGGTGAAGCTTTCTCTCTGGATCAGGATCTCTGCAGAGCTAGCTCCTGGTTCCCAACAGCTGGTTGCAGAGGATGCCCCGACAGCTCCCAAACTCAGAATCAAGCACCGTCGGAGTCGTTGGAATTGTGGACAAGTCCTCTTCACAGCAAAACTAACGGGGAGGCCAGCCGATGCCGGAGAAGACCAGGGAGCTCTGAACACTGATGACTGGTCGATGCAGACTGTGGGTAGCAGGATGATGGAGCTGAGGGAGAAAAATGATAACTCCTGCCACAGGATGCCGAACGGAATTCTGCTTCTTGATTCTAAAAGTAGACAGGAAGAAGAAGAACTTTGTAGAAGATCTTGTGGGCTGATTCCTCCAAGGTTCGTCGTGGCAGAGCTTCTAATCCAGTTCTGGTACTCAGCACGGGCAGCTCTGCGCAGTTGTGGGAGAACGGATCTCTCAGTCAGCTCGGAGCTCGGAAGGGGACGAGACCACCGCCGTTGCGAAGAGGGCAGGCAGCCGCTTCTATGGACTACTCTTGGGCTTCCAGGAACATTTGGAGGAGGTCGGGGTTGCTGCTGCAAGCTTCAGGTCTTCTGCAGGTCCTCTTACTCTAGATGGTAGAAGGTGGGGTGATGGAGGTGAACAAGGGAAGATGGAGAGGATGAGAGGGGGGCGACCCTAACCAAAGGGGAGGGGTCTTGGGCGCCCTAGGGCTATGGAGGGAAGGGGATTTTTGAATTCAAATGGTCTAGGGAAGTGGAGGGTTGCATGGGGGAGAGGGAAGGGTGCTTGGGAAAGGGATGAGGTGGTTGGAGGGTGGCTTAGTGATTGGGGATGCTCCCTTGGGACTAGGGGGTGGAGTAATGGGATGTGTGGGGAAGGGGAGTGGTATTTAATGGGGGTAGGTGGGAGAGTGGTGGTTGGGAAGGGAGGAGAGAGAAAAATTTTGAAATTGGGTGTGGAGGAGAGAGAAAGTGGAGTGAAAAGAGAGAGATTAAGGGAGGGAAGGGTGGGATTCTCTCCCTAAGGCTTCTCACCTCACTAATGGATTCACTCCACCATAAAAATAAACATAGAACTCACAAAATGGCAATTTTTCATTGATTGATTCCTTCCCTTCAAATGAAGGAAATGGGGCCCTATATATAGGAAACCCACATTTTACAATAAGACCCTGACAAAAGACTTAATAACAAATAACCGAAGGGGTAGGGGGGCTCATGGCCCAAGCCCAATGAATTGGGCCCAATAGCACACTAAACAATCTAATGAAACTCAAACTTAGGAAAATAAATGCAAGACCTAGGGACATGACTCAAATAAAATGAAAATTACATAATTATGACTCAAAGAAAATATGAAAATTACATGAACTGAATCAGAAAAATGTGACAGATTTAATGGAACCATGCTGGTGAACAACTGGTAAATATAAAAGGTGAGAGATGCCCCCATCAGTACCACTCCGGGCCTACTCGGTCCCACCGACCAGCACGTGGGCCCCACGTGCGTGAGTACGCGTGCCGGCGAACCTACACAAAACGCTGCCCGTCAACCCGAACCCGCTACTCCCGGGTCCCACTGTGTAGCCCTTTACCTCCCTGAGTGTAGTGGGCAGAAATATTCACTTCTGAAATTCTTAATAATTGTTGTTCTGGGAGTACAAGTTCGGCCAGGATCGTCTTCCCCACGCTCGGCGCATGGAGGTATCGTGTTCGCTCCTTCACTCGGCATTTACTTTATGCGTATTGATTTATATATGCCGCTGCTAGAGAGCATGATAGGATAAATTAGCTCGTTATCATATTGTTATTCACCGCTGCGAGAGAGAGAGTGAGTGACCCGTCCCGTGACTCGATCCGAGTACACACGGAAAGCCGATACCAGAGGCTCATTACCGGTTTCTCAACCGCGCACGGTCCAACGTTTCCCTCGTCAGGGATGAGTCACGAGCTAGAGTCCCAGGTCGCATGTCCGTCCCGCATCAGGCTAGTAAATTTTAGTCATGTGTTCAGCTATAATTTTGCCTTGATGTGACCCAGCTTGCGGTATTGTCCCATGGTTCTGTGTTGAGAACGGAGCCGAGGATTTGCAAGTGTCCATCATTTGGTTGTATGATGGTTTGTGCTTGTGTTTAGCTACGGAGGAGTTCCTTGTGAGTCTGATTTTAGATTTGCATGGACCGAGATCTTGTCGGTTGGTTCTGCTGTACTCTTCTGTCATGGTAGAGTTGGCATGGAACTCGAATCAGATGTATTGTTTAAGTGAGGACTGACTCAATTGTGTTTGTGGTCTAGTGCTATCATTGGCATTCTGCGTGCCAGTTTCATTGTTATTTTGGCACGGAAGCCGATGGGTAGAGTAGTCAGCTAATATATCTATCCCTCTCGTAAGAGCTGATGCTTGTTTTTTCTGCCGCGTATGTGTTTTATCGGTGGCTGTTTTAGTGGCATGGGTCATGTCTCCTTCCTCTATGAGACGGTTGTGATGATGCCCTATTTCGGAGGTGCCAGACATGCATTCCTTTGTGTGCCATGCTCGTTCTGTGGATCGAGGTGCCTTGAGATCCGGAGCATGTGCCTGTGATTGTGGTCTGGCGATGTTGATGCGGGACAAACACGCGACTCGACTCCAATTAGATATGCGACCCTTGGACTCTAAGCAAGCTCGCGATCGCCCCTAACGAGGGAAGCGTACGGACGTGCACGGTTGAGAAACCGACAGTGAGCTACGGTGGTCAACTCACAAATTCATGCCTGGATGGGGTCACGGGACAGTCTCATTCTCTCTCGTAGCAGCGGTGAAATAAATATATCGAGCTAACGGCCCTAACACATGCTCTCTAGCAGCGGCATATAAAAGCATATACAAGAATAGCAAATGCCGAGTAATGGAGCGAACACGATACCTCCACGTGCCTTGTGTGGGGAAGACGATCCCGGCCAATCTCGTACTCCTAGAACAATAATTAATTAAATTACAGCAATGATTTACTACCCACTCCATGCAAGGAGGTAAAGGGCGACACAGCGGGACCCGGGAGTAGCGGGTTCGGGTTGACGGGTAGCTTCTTGTGTAGCTTTGATGGCACACGTACTCATGATCGTGGGACCCACGTGCTGGTCAGTGGGGCCGTGTGGGCCCGGAGCGGCACCGCTGTGACGGGGACGTCCGGAGGGGTGCTCCCTGGGAAGGCGGCACGCTGGTTTGCCTTGCGGAAGGCGAGGAGGCTCCGATCGGTGCGAGTTGGAGTTGCTGCCCACGGATCTGAATTCTGTTTCAGACCTGCGCGTCCCAACGAAAACTGATGCTGCGATCGGCCCCGATGTTGGATCGACGCGAGACTGGCGCCGTTGGAAAGCTAACTCAAAATACTTCGATCTTTAGTTAGAGAGAAAAAATTGGCTATCCCAGATCTGGTCTTAGTCGAATTTCCAATCTGTTGGTTGACAGAACCCAAAATCTCATGATAGAAGTGCTTTTTCCTGAGAGTTGGCATTGACCGTGTTGTCAACCTCCGATTCAGCTATTGAGCTCTTCATGAAAGTGGTACAGGGAGAAGATAGGAAAACGGGGATAATTTTTATGAAAGTTTTGGTGGAGATTTGACTGGACAAACGTATTTTCTAGTACCGGGTGGTTGGATCTGGACAGCAGAGATAGAACAGAACTTGGGATCTGAAGTGATTTTTTTAGAAAATACAAACGAGATCCTAAATTCACAAGAAAATTTTTGGATGTGGCATTAGGTGGACAAAATCCCCAATAAAATTGGGGGTTCAAACAAAAATCAAGAAGGGGAACAAAAGGGCGAAACTCAGGGCTGCTGTGAAACTGGCCAGAGAACTTGTAGATCTGGTTGATTGGGAAGCATGAAAATGTAAAAATAGAAAATGGGGGCTGGAATTGTTTTCAATTTTTATGGGATGTGGTGGTGACCTATAGAACTCACCCTGAAAATCTCAGCTTCAGAAGATGTAGGAGTTTGGAGCTAAAAATCTCGGAGTAACCCTCTATCCAGCAAAATAGAACCTTGGACAGAACTTCCGAACTTGCTTCGCGGTGGCTCGATGGCGGCACGAACGGCTGCGGCAGAGATAGAATTCGGAGGTAGAGGGGCTGAGATAGAAGGTTTCTACACCCTGAAATGCTGAAGGAGGAGGAAGGAACCAAAGAGAGAGAGAGGAGGGGGCGCAGGTTGCTCCAAGCTTGCACAAATTTTTTCTTCTCATTAATTCTATAAAATGTGAAAATACAAGTATTTATATAAAATAAAAAATGGCTCAAAATGCCCTCAGATCTAGGGTTGGAAGGGGCACTAAGGGGATAGGAGAAAGTATTTCTCCCATGTGGTCAAAACACATTCACATATTCTAATCAAACTTACCTAACTTAGCCTAATAAGGACAAAGATGGGGGCGCCCCCCTTCATGGGCCAAAGGGCCTCTTATGGGCCAAGACCATCCACAAGCACAAAAAACCCATACATAGCATATAGGCCTTCCAAACCTAGGTTGCCCATGAGAGGGAGAAGCCCACTTGGGCCTTAAGTGACTTTAAGGTCCATTATGAGGCCTTAAGGTCCAATATGATATAACCTCCTTAATGGACTTAACAAATGAAAGCCACTAATGGATTCCACATGGAATGTGGCCCAATGACTTATTAAAAGCCTTACAAAGGAGCCCAAATGAAAAAAAAAAGCAAGCAAACACACTAATACAAGCCAATACACAAATACATTCCATATGTATGATGAAATAGCCTTTGATGCCCCTATCATGTGTTCTTCTGAATTGTGTTTTTCGAGGATTGTGTTATCGTGTTTTGCATGTTCGAGGTTTGGCTGGTGCTTGGAGAGCGTAGCCAGCTGTTTGGGTTGTTCTTCTCTTTTCTCTTGTTAGCTCCTTAAATTTCGAGGATGAAATTTCTTAAAGGAGGGGAGGCTATAATACCCTGGATTCTTTGGATCGGAATCGGAGAGCTTTCAGAGCGCTTTCGTGGGTCCCTGATCGTGTTTTACGATCCACTCGGATTTTTCCCTTGTATAACTTGCGGAACCCCGTAGAGAGTGAACCATTGAGTTTTGAGACTCCGGGAGGCTATAGGTGCATTATGCTCTTTCCGAGGATCGCAAAGACTATTTTTTCGTATTTTTCTAAGTTTACGAAATTTTGGGCCATAAAATCAGATTTTAGGAAAATAGCCAATTTTCCTTTTTCTTTTCCTTTTAACCCTTTTTCCTCTCTCCTCTCTCCCCACCATGCTCTCACTTCTCTCCTTCCATTCTCTCTCCTCTCTTCTCCTCTCCCCCAGGGCATAAGACCGTGGCGGAGCTGGACGAGGTGGTGACGGCGTGGAGCTGGCCTAGGGCGTGATGGCGTGGAGGTGCAGTGTGGTGGAGCTGGTGGGGATCTACGGGACCCCTACTGAGCCGGTGAGATGAGGCTCACCTCTGAATTTTCAAGTGTAGCTATTTGTCCTCTTGCTTGGAGGTGCAGTGCGGTGGTTCTTAGTGCTAGCTTTGCCAGTGTCGAACTTCCCCCGACTTGAGAGTACGTTCTCTTTTCTATTGAACTGTACTTCAGTTGGATTGGACTCTGCTAATTTTAATTGTTATAGAAAATGTAATTTTATTTCTGCTATTTTAGCAATCCTGATCATAGTAATTAATTATTTACTACTTTTTCTGGAAGTTCAATGTACTTCACACACTCCTTTTTATCCCTTCGGAGCTTTACAGCTCTTGGGAGGCCTCTCAGAATCCAATTGGTATCGGGTTTACCTGGTATCTGGAGGCTGGGTCATCACAAACCCAAAGGTACGTTATCTCATGATCGGTTTGAATATCAAGTTAAGAACAAAAGCCCACTGTTTTCTCTTGGTTTTATGCCCCATGATCGAAGAATTTTATGTTTTTCCATGACTGCGCAATAGGGTTTATACACTCATGATGTTCATATAATTTCAACTAAAAGATGGAAACTTTCCTTGATCACCTATCCTTTTTATGCATTGTTCACATATTAGCATGTTTTCCTTCCTATTTTATATAGGATGCATCTCTATTTGCCATGAAATAGGCTCCACACACCGGACTTTTACTTCTTTCTAGAGACAGACAGATAGAGGTCTTGCAGAGACTACTACCTTCAAATAGTGGTCTCCAACGAACCGTGATCTGCACTGTTCACCACCAAGCAGTGATCAAATTTAACCCTTTTATACCCTGATATATATAGGAGTTTTCATATTATAATTCATGCTATTATGGTTCTGTTGCATCACTTTTTAAGGGGTTATGTTTTGTTGATATATCATGCTTTCAAACCTGTTTTCACTTTATGCTAAATTCATGGCAAACCATATAGTATTGTAGTTAAGTGTTTTTGTATTTGATGCCACTTCCTACACTTTGATTTATGTTTTAGCACATTCCCTTCTCATCTTATTTATGTTTTCCTGTTACTTACACATAGCCCATACTCTGGTACGACGCTATTAGTGACTACACCTTATAGGCAAACTTTCTTGGACTTAAGAGTCTCTCCGTCGGATATTCCTTCCGCCGGACTAGGTTATCTTGTTTCAAGGCCTCTGTAAGACGGGGCGAGCCTGGGATTCCCACTAGGACGTCGAGCTGGTTGTACCCTAAAAATCCAAAGTCTAGAAGAGCACTTATGTTTTCTATGTTTGTCTGCACTCTATCTTGATCATGGCTTGGAGTTGACAGCTACCTTTAGATAGCAGCTGACCCATGACTGCGACCTATCAGCGTGTTCATTGTGTAGACCCAATTCTTTCATGCATCGACTCACCTTCTGTGCACTGTCAGATAGCGGACTTCACTCGACCACTACTTCCTGATAGCGGTCCTGTCATAACCGCATTCTGTCAAACTTGTTCCAACCCATGGTTTGACCAAAAGGGGTTGATTATACTCTATTTCAGATGGCCTTATGACTGTTTGACATCTAAAACCATAATCAAGACACTAATGAACTATGGTAATTGATTAATGTACCATTATGCTGTCGGATTCCTCCTGTAGCGTAACATTCTTATTAATTCATTCTTGACCTCTCATGTTTATTTTGGTGCATTCTAACCTTGGTTATTATTGCCATAAAGCTGTTGTTTGAACTTGATATTATTGGCTGACTTTATTATTATTTCTCGTGGATGTAGCTTGATTTATAACTTGAAGATGTAAGGGCGGGCACGGATGGTGTCTAAGGGCTCCCGTCTAGTCCCCTCGTGTGACGCCCCGAACGGATAGCAGCGGAATGTATTGCTCAGAATGTTGCAGCGAACAGTCATGAAATAATTAGAGCAACTACGAGACAAAACACCAGGCCAGACAATATTGACAAAAAGTAGTTATTATTAATATCAAAATGTCAAAATTACATATCTTGACTCAACTTGCATTAATAAAAGAAAAGACTCAAAATTACAGGACTAGACTCAAGAAAAAGGGAAAAGCCACCGACTCCGATCCTCTAGAGCCCTCATCACTCTTGCCCTTCCCCATCTGATTGATTATTTTTGCCATTATTACTTGAAAAGAGTTAAGAGAAATAGGGTGAGCGAAAATGCTCAGTAGGATTTGCATCTCTATCACCAAGCAAGATATAAGTGATTAACCAATTAGTCGCGTTTATTGACATGCAATGAATGAAAGATATAACTCAAAATCATGACAACTAATCATTTATGAGTACCAAAGTCAAGGGCAGATATAAGCTCAACAGAAAAGGAAATAATTTCCCGTGCAGAACAAGAACAAGATATCAGTATGAACCAAGAACAGATGCTCCAGATGAACATAACTTTAGAATTTTGGCCAACAATATAAGAATTCTAATAAAACAAGTAGAATATCGATCTATCAGAATATCACATTAACAGAGTATCAGACTAACAGAAATAATAGAATAACTGAATAAAAGTCAGTATATCAAGACAGTAGAAGTTGGTGCAATGCCACACCCAGAATTTCCCATGGTTTACAGAGTGGACTTCCGTCCTATGTAGCATTGGTTGTCGCGGACCCACAATCCTTATATATTTCAGAATTTTTGCAGATATGGCCAATCATAGAGTCAAGGGGTTATGTTCTAGAAATATCATGAATGAACTCCAAAAAGAAATACCATGTCATAACTAATATGGATGGTAATCATGGTATAACGGAGTTCAAGGACTGGATAACGTGTAGGGATAACCTGGAGAGAAATCACTCATAAAAAAATCTAGGACAATCATAAATCTTGGTAAATTGACGTCCACACAGGATGCCGTGAATTGAAGAATTCGCGTCCACTGGGGTGGGCGCTAATTCCACAGAACGGTAAAACTGACTAAATTAGCGTCCATTGTCCTGGACGCTACTCAAAAAATTCGCGACAACTGATCGAGACGCCAATTTCGGGCAGAATCAGGACTCCCATAGAACACCTAATCGTGGCACTCTATGATGGCTGGGTGTCATGTTTCTTCAAAGTGACATTACCAAAATAAGGTTCATGGGTTTTAAGGGTACAATCCGCTCGACTTCTTTGAGGGATTCCAAGGCTAGCGGAGACTTACAGAGGCCTTAGAGAGAGAAATTCCAATCCGGCGGAAGGAGTATCCAACAAAGTATTTTTCAATCTCCAGGAAATAGGTGTCAACGTGAAATCTCGTAAAACAGGGACTCTAGCCCGGTCATGAGACAGTAGTGCCAAGTAACCCCCGGTATGGGTCAAAACACGGTGAAAACTGTGAGATAGGAAATAGCGTCAATCCAGAGGGCGTCAATTAAAGAATACGCGTCACTGTGAAGCGACGTCAATTCTTTATTAACAGTATATTAAATAAATAATTTAAAAATTAGCATCTTTGTAAGGAGGCACCAATTCTATAATTTCAAATAATCAATTAAAATTCTTTATAATTGGTGTCTGTGTAAGGAGGCGCCATATCTTTAAATAGCGTCCATGTAATAGACGTTAATTCATGATTTTTTAGTTTTCATACATATTTAATAATTAACAGGATCTGGCATCTCTATGCAGAGGTGCTATTTCATTAAGTCGCGTCTATGCAAACAGACGCCAATTCTTTTCTATGTACAAGGCATAAGGCTTCAGGCAGATATGTTTTTAGGCACAAGTTACTGTTCATTTCTTATTAGAGGCATGAACAGTAGCACTATGCATTCTACATGGAATTTGGGAAAATAGAAGGCATGATAATTTAGAGAAAAATATGAGGATCCAAAAAATATACACATCATGATTTTATCTCAATAGGTTTCATAGTTATAGATTTTTTTAAAGATGGGTGTAATTGTTAATTAATAGGAAATTAGTGTCAGGCTAGTTGACGCTGATTAATCTGAGTCCCTCTACACAGACGCTGATTCATTTAAATAGCATCCACTATAGTGGTCGCCAATTAATGTTTAAACAGAAAATAAATCAAAATGCCAGAACAAGACATGCAAGATGAATAAACTAGCATGGATCATCAATCAAGAGTGATAACCAAGTTGTTAGGGTGCTAGGCCTGGATACAGAGGGGGGTGAATGTATCCCGCTAGAAAATATGGCCCATTTTTAAAAAACTAAAGCTCAGATATGCGGAATAAAAACTAATGAGCTTTCCAAGATGAAATGATAAGATAATCAAATGAACAAACAGTTGGACTGCAACAATGCAGCCACCTGATCAACCAGAAACGAATGCAGAGTAAAACAACCCAACCACACTTAGCAGAATATAATGCTCAAAAATAATTCTCTAGGTAATGCGACAGTCCAAACATGCACAACCTGTGAATGGGAGGTAGAAGATATGGAGCTAATGCAAGGCAAACCACTGCACAGATAATTTTTAGGTGGTTCGGTCCTCCAGACCTACATCCACCCCTCACTCCCAACCGGAGTGAGGCTTCCACTAGTAACACTAGCACAGCAGACTCAGTCTGCAACAAATGCTGCCAAACAGCTTGACCAGGGGAACAACCTCCCCTCTTCTTCCCAACCGGAGGGAACCTACAAGCAGCACCCAGCTACTTGCAACCGGAGATCAAATCTCCCTTCTCCTGACCCACCAGGAGGAATCCACAAGTAGCATCCAGCTACTTTCGACCAGAGATCAAATCTCCCTTCTCCTGACCCACCAGGAGGAAACCAATCCCCAACAGAGCAATCGGAAGAATCACAAGGAAATGTAAACGAAACTTAAGAAAAGGAAAATACAGTAATCAGAAAATTGTAGCTATGGTAGCACAACAGTGGCTCTCAACTAGAGCTAACTGGGATGGATATGATCCACGGTACAGCAGGAACAAATATTCAAGTAGCTTTGCTTCTCTTCTCACTCTGCTCGAGCTCTCTATCTCTTTCTTTCTCTCTTCTTTCTCCTATGCTTCTTCTCTTCTCTCTCTTTTCTTTTCCTTTCTTCTTCTAGATCGTGGAAGCTCTCACTCTTCCTCTGCTTCAGTCGATCACGATCAGTCACATTCAGACAGAGGAGTCTTCCTTATATATCAGCAGCATTTAGGGCGACATGCGCTCTCCATGATTCCCACCAAGAGGCCTCAGTCCACGTGCCAGCATCCTGGTACCTCGTCCATCCTGGGATCACGAGCCAGTCACCTCAGATCACGTGCCCTTCATTAGCACGTTCAGCAACTACAGTCTAGTGGCGTCAACTCACTTGCTCCAAAAGGTTGACGCAGCCTTCAAGGGCATTCTACCAGCAAGACTTAAGTATGCTGCGTTGACTCCATCAGCCTGCTGCGTTGACGCATTGATACATTCCAGCGAGCAACCAGCCTAGCCTTTTTAACTGCTGCGTCGACGCTTCCAACCCGTGGCGTTGACGCATTGATACATTCCAGCGAGCAACCAGCCTAGCCTTTTTAACTGCTGCGTCGACGCTTCCAACCCGTGGTGTTGACGCATTGATGATCCAGTGATCAAGTCTTCAGCAGATGGGCGTGCTGCGTCGACGCTCTCATCATGCTGCGTTGACGCATTACTGTTCCAGCAGCTGAAATTTGGATGGCTTCAGCCTTCTTGCGTCAAGGAGTGCGTTGACGCATTGTGCAGCTGCGTCCACCCTCTGGTCACCTTGTCGATCCATCAAGCTGCTGCGTCGACCCAACGAGCTGCAGCGTCGACGCTGCCAAGGTACTCCAGAGGTTGCAAGGAGATACTTGAACTGCTGCGTCCACGCTGCCAGTTGGTGGCGTTGATGCACGAACATGTACTTCAAGCCTGTCTTGCCTTGTATATTGGCATCTCTTAAGCCGTTGCGTCGACGCTACTTCATAGTGGCGTTGACGCATCGAGCACCCTGCATCCTTTTGTTCCTGTTAAACATTCATTAAAACTTAAGTGTCTATATCACTTAACTTATCGTTGTCATCATCAAAACCAGGAGTACAACAATCTCCCCCTTTTTGATGATGGCAACTCTGGACTGTTTTAAGGATGAGGCATCAAACAAACGCATGGACAGGTATCTAAGATTCATGAAGTTTCATTACATTGTATCACAGTTGTATCACAAATAAATCACAGGTAAACTATATGCTATCATTCATCAATGCGTTTGTCATTACAAAAAGAACTCAAGCTGCTTTAAACTCTTTTCTCCCCCTTTGACATCATCAGGAAGGGGGCAATACGTGATCTGGCGCGAGGCCTCAATTGAAAAATCTGGCATGACTGGAAGAAGATCCGCGAGCCCTTGGTGATTGACTTGGAGTAGAGTGAGATCGTGGAGTGGTAGATTGATCTCTGCCCAGCAACGTGCGAATGTCTTGAGATATAGTAGCTAAGTCATGTTACAGTGAGGTCCTCACATGTGCAATAGCAGAGGACATATCATCTTGGACATTTTTGGTGTTCTTCATTAGATTTCCAAGAGAGTTAAGTGTGTCTGTCACATTGTCAATCTTGCCTAAAATAGCTTTGATGCATTGGGGAAGAGCATTAACAGGACCCTTGATGGTTTCAACAGCAATCCTCACATCAAAACAAAGATCAGTAATCTTGGCAAGGGATTGACAAAATGAAGATTGATTGCTGTGTATGTCGGTCACCAATGTTGATAGTTTGTCAAGTAGAGATGATAGGTTTTTCAAGACGGACCTTATAGCTTGGTCAGATAGCATCTTGGAGAGTAAGAATTTTTGCCACTCGGATAAGACAGAGACTTCAAATTGTATAACCCGAGCAGTCAGTTTGTTGAGATGATAATTTGTAAACTCCATTAGCGTGTCCATCTTTACATCCTGACGCTGCAGCATCATAGACATGTGAGCAAACATCTCTTCAACAGTGGCTGGTGGTGGAGTTGCATCAGAAGTTGGAAAAGGCCTCCTATAAACACCAATTTCTATTGTAGGTGTAGAGCCACTGGGTTCCCCAGTTTCCAACTGAGGGCTTGATGATCTCACAAATGTTTCTTCCACCTCATGCTCTCCTCTTGCTGAACTATCCTCCGGTCTGCCTTCTCTCAACACAGGTGGAATTGGTATCTCTGTCCTGTTCACTTGACTATCATCCACAGTGATTGTTCTTGATGCCTGTCCTGTCTCTGATTGAGCTGATTTCTGACTGGGAAGGATTCTAACAGCCTTACCATCAATGACTTGGAAGCCCATAAATCTCTGAACGTAAGACATGGAATATATGTTTCCTTTGGGGATAACATGTTTCTTTTCGATTCCAAAATCCACTCCTACCTTTTTGAAAATTGATGTGAGGTGTGCTGCATAAGGTAGTGTTCTAGAGTGGTGAAGACAAGTTCCAATTGTCTGAACTACAACATCAGTTAAAGAAATCTTAACTTCCTTTAGCATGCAGTACAACAGGAATCGCTGCATATCTGTGACTCTTTCTCTACCACTGCTTTGAGGAGTGATGATAGACGTGCATATGTGATGAAGTAGTCTGACAGATGGTATAAATCTATTAGCTTTCAGACTGGACAGGTATGTCTGTTTCACGTCAGAGGGGTCTTTGGTTAACCCAGTCAAAACAGCAAATGCCTCATGTTCATCTAGCTCATACGAATGAAGCTTTGCTCCTCCCATTGGTATTTTCCAAACTCGAGCAAGCAGGGCACTAGTTAACTCAAAATGAACATTTCTAACAGTGGAGGACAATTTGGGAATCTTCGGTTCATATTTCAAATTCTGATAAAATTCCCTAACGAGAGTAGGATAGTAAACAGTGTGCTTCGTTACAAACTTCCACCAGCCTTGAAATTCTAATGCAGGCCGTACCTCAGGAAATGCAGTCAGTAGCTCTTCATCGGAACTTACAATGTACCTGGGGATAAGAACCTTGAGAGGTTCTTCTATATTGATGACAACAGAAGACCTGGATTTCTTCTTCCCCGTTATACCAGAAGAGGTGCGTGGTTCAGCTGATATCGATTTTGAGGACTTTCTTCTCTTGACCGGCGGACTAGGGCTCCGAGGACGTCTCTCCTTCTCCTTTCCTTTGCGCTTCCTGGAAATAGCTGTAGATGGTGTCGCTTCTGGAGGGTTGGCCACTGGAGCATCAAGCGCATCCTCTGTGAGTGAGTCCATCGTCAACTGTGTCGCACTCGAAACCCTCAAGTTCTGCTCCATCAACAGCTTTCCCGACTGAGCACCCTTGCTGAAGATGATCGGAGACAAGAAATGGTGTGGGAGGGTGTTTGGAGAACACGGAAGGTAAACCGTCCAAGGGTTTCGAATAGAGTGGAGACGAGTGGCGGTCAAGCTACTCTTTTAAAGAGACTACGAAGACCCTTTTAGTGAACGGTTCGTCGGTGAACCGGGTTGAAGAAAGTTGCATTAGAGGCAATGCGTGGACGTCAAGGGGACATTGCGTCTACGCAGTGAGGCATATGTGAGTAGAAAACACAAGACAAGTAGTCAGAAAGACACAAGGTGTGGACGCCAAGGGACATTGCGTCTACGCAGTGAGGCTGATGTGAACAGAAGAAGCAAGACAAGTAGCCAGAGGGACATCCGTTCAAGGGATTTTCTTAAGGTACTAAGATAGTGAGATAATCAGGCTTATATTCAAGGAATTTTAAGTGTTGCAGATCGAGTTCCCATGAGAGAGATGTAAGTAAATAGGCTCTAATTCATTTAATGATAAAGAGAAGAGATAATCTTAAAACATTGAATTAGAGGCCATGAACCACTAAAGCCACCTGCCTGGAGAAAAAATAGAACTCTTTTCACACTAGAACCATTTTCATTTCTGTCCCTTATATCTTTCAATTTTAAGAAGCCTTTCAGATAGAGAGAAATTTAAGTGGCATTGAAGATAGACTCAGTTGAATAAGGAGCATCAGATCAACCAAACTCACATGTTTTAATTGTTTTCACATTTTCAGCATTTTCAACATATTTTTACATTTTCATTTGCAGTCAAGTATTGCTAGCATTTTGACACGGGTACACATGTTTATCAGACACCCGAGTCCCCGGTTACTCAGCATAGCAAACTATTCTGCATTGACTAACCAGAGGTGGCAACTTACTTCATGACATGCCAATCAGCACTTCAAGTGCTTGAAGGTAGTTTCTCAGTTGATAGTTACCATTGCTCTGGAATGATTTGTTTTTCTCTTGAAGACAGAGATAGTAGCGCACCTCATGACTTGCTCTTCAGCACTTCTTTGGTGCATAGGGCTAATTTCTCAGTGAACAACTACCATTGCTCTACATTATATTACATGTGAATAGATTGCATCTTTAGCGTTTATAAACAATTTCTGAGTTCATCATCAATACAATTATTAAATTCCTCTACACACATTGGTTTCTTTACTTTTGAACAATAAGGATCGAGAGATGATGAGGTCCTGGTTTTATTAAATTGTTCAGCTTTTGCTCCATACATAGTGCCTAAATGGGTTCAAAAGTTCTTGAATTCAAACATCATAAGAATTATGGATCTCCTATCATTAACATATCATAGAGCAATTCAGAAAATATCTCATATTTCACAGGAATTATCACTGTAAGTCCCCCTGAATTTAAGACATCATCTACATATCTCAGTGCTCTAGAGATTTTTCCCATACACGGATGTCAAGGAAGCTTTATTGTGGGATAAGAACGAAAAGGACAAGATATATGGACTGAGCAAGTTGATGTGAGAAGGAAGTTTCCAAAAGAGGAAGATGTAACCCTGAGATTCCAATAAGGCACAGCTGCGTTAACTCACCCTCTTCACTGCATCAACTCATCCATCTAGACATCACAACCATTTGTTCAATTTCAGAACCCAGTTGCCCACAGCGTTAACTCAGTTTCACCATAGCGTCAACTCACTCCACCAGCCACAAACACTCCACATCAAGGTTCTCAAAGAGTAAGCTGTCTGGTGCGTTAACTCTATTTCTACACTGAGTTAACTCAGTCCTCCAACCAGTAGTAACAGCTCTTTACTTTATTCAGCATTTTGTCACCAATAATTTTATCTTAAGCTAACTCCCCCTTAGATCATGCAATGTTTGCCATGAAAACTGAATCTATGAAATTGTGATACATGCACATTCAGACTGCCCTAATAAGCAAAGTGACCCATGGTACTAGGCGGAGCACTTGGTCTAAAAGACCACTTCACACATAGTAAGAACCTCCAGACAGATCTCCCTGCCTTTTGGTAGCTTACCATTTAATATACCACAGAGGTCAATCATAATAATTCAACATGCAGTTTTGATTTCCAATCAATTCTCAATCTGAGTTATGCACTGATATCTCAACATGTGCTCATGAGAAACAAGGCAGATTTTTAAATGTGAGCATGCATGCATGGATCAATTTTCAGCTTTTCAGATTTTTCAGAATGCAAGTTTATTCTCTTTTCAATGTCTAAACAGACAATTAAGTATGAACATTGAGAGACATGAATGTTCATAGTGTTCAATAGATGACAAGTGTGAAAGAACACATCAAACAAGATATGCAGTGAATTTCATTATAGGAAATGTAGAGAATTTACCTGAAAATTTCAGTCCTAGAGGTTTTCTTCT
Organism: Amorphophallus konjac; assembly: GCA_022559845.1. Taxonomy (NCBI): domain Eukaryota; kingdom Viridiplantae; phylum Streptophyta; class Magnoliopsida; order Alismatales; family Araceae; genus Amorphophallus; species Amorphophallus konjac. The sequence continues at coordinate 235,860,715 of CM040118.1, read as the reverse complement.
TGACTGCCTTGGTTTATTACCCCTCTTTATTCTTCAGCTTCCAAGGCACACCTGTAGGTAAGCAAACTATTTTGCACAGATAGGCACCCAAGAAGTCTTGGGTCCTGACATGACAGTACTACTCCTAGCAGGTTTTCTCAGCACATTTCTAGCAGCATGGTCATCAGATCTCATCAAGTAGCAATTGTTCATTGAATGACCAAATTGTCTACAGTAATGGCATGAATTAGCAAATTTCAAATTCTTTTTATGCACATTACTGTTGTCATGAAATTTATTGACAGAGAAAAAGGTTTGTTTACTGAAGCCGGCCAGCCAACATTCAGCAACTCTATGACCTAGCTTCCCATAGTGATAGCATGCAAAAGACTTTTTGCTAATGGCAGGGAATTTATCAGTTTTAGAATTGAATTTACTACCCTGAGCATGCCAGCATTCAATGGTCCTGTGGCCTGTCTTCCCACAGTTGACACATGCAGAATATTTTCTATTTGCAGCAATTTTATTCCTATCAACATCATTACGGTTTGCAGGGGATTTAGCATGATGTGAGAAAGACATTTTCTTACCATCTTTAAACCAGCATTGTGCAATGTTGTGTCCTAGTTTGCCACAGTGCAGACATTCAACTTTCTTTTTCTGGAATGAAGATTTTTTATCATGAAGTTTCTCAGCATTAATTATTTCAGCATTCAAATCATCCAGTTCTTTTAATTCACACTCATGCATCAAATGACCAATTCTATGGCAATAATAACATGACATTTTCTTTTTTTGAACCTCATGATTTCTGACATGAGTTTTCCTAACATGCATTTCACTGGCAATCATGTCGTCTTTTCCTTTCAGTTTGCATTCATGCATTTGATGACCAGCTTTATGACAATTAAGGCATGACATGAGTTTCCTATTAGCATGAGATTTAAAAACATGATGCATGTAAGTAGTAGAAGCCATTTTCTTCTTTCCCTTTTGTTTTTCAGTTGGCATCAAAATTTTTGAGCAGCAAATTGAAACATTGAAGGATTGGCTGAACTAGCAGAGGCAACATTTGGAACAGCTGAAGTTTGAATCTTATTTTCAAAATTCTTTTTCTTGGTTGGATTATAGCCCAACCCTTCTTTTTGAAAATTGACTTTAACACCTAGCAGTTTATCTAGATTTTCTTGACCATGAACAAATTTGGACAAGGAATTTTTTAAGTCTTGAATTTCATTTTCCAAGGAGGTGATTTGTAACTCATAGCTGGTGATTTCTTGCTCACTGCAATTCACACATTCAGTTAACACCTTGTTAGCAGTTTTATATTTTTCAATTTCTTGTTCCAGATTGCTCAATTTTTCAGGAGTTTCAACACAAACCGTTTTTCCTTTTTCTAAGGTTAGAAGTCTCTCAGACATTGCACTGTTTAACAGCTTCAATTTTTCACTTTCTTCTTTGAGCTTATCATTTTGAACCAATTCATTTATTAGAAGCTGGTCTTCTGAATTGACTTCATACTTTCTTCCATTTTCAGTTTGTTTCATTTCTCTTTGTTGTGTTTCACACTCTTTCTGTAATTCTATGTTTACAGATTTTATGGCACTCATTTTTTCAATCAGCAAATCATTCTCTTGTTTGAGTTTCTCAAATTCTTTATCATTTCCTTTCGCAGATTGTTTTAGAGAGTCATTTTCAGATTTTAGCTTGCTTAGTTCTGAGTTAACAGAATCCTGATTCTTTTTCCTTAGCAATTTAACTTGACTCTCAAGCTCACGAATTCCAGATATAGAATCATCATTTGTTTGTTTCAATTTTAAACAATTTTGACATGAAGAGGAATTTACACTGTTTAACCTAATACCCTTTTTCAGTTTCTTATGTTCCCTTTTTAATTTTTCATATAGTCCCAACAAGTCAGCATAAGTACCCAATCATCTGAAGTGTAGCTTTCAAAGGGATTTACCTCATTATCATCATCATCTTCATCTTGACTACTGCCTTGATTATATCTGTCTGCCATCATGCAGCTGTCCTCATTTGCCCTGTGAATTTTCTTCAGCATATCCAAGATGTCTTTAGCGGACCTGCAATCATGAAAGCAAGACCATAGAGCTCTGTCAGTAGCTGCTTTCATCAGATTAAAGGCTTCCTGATTTTCTCCGTCCTTTGATCTGTGTCTGTCGGTCCATTTGGACACTTTCGTAGGTAAGGTGTGAGGACCTTGTGAAATTAATTTCCACAGATCAGGATTAACAGCATTAACATAAACATGGAGAGCAGTGTGCCACTGATTAAAATCAGAACCACTAAAGACGGGTGGAGGAGCCATTGAAACAAATAGAAGGTAGATTCAATGCAACAGGAATAATGATGCACTAGAAACAAATTAGCACCTAAGACAGCAAGATCGGATCTGCAGGTCGCGGGACCTTCTAAGCAAACACCGCTCTGATACCAATTGTTAGGGTGCTAGGCCTGGATACAGAGGGGGGTGAATGTATCCCACTAGAAAATATGGCCCATTTTTAAAAAACTAAAGCTCAGATATGCGGAATAAAAACTAATGAGCTTTCCAAGATGAAATGATAAGGCAATCAAATGAACAAACAGTTGGCCTGCAACAATGCAGCCACCTGATCAACCAGAAACGAATGCAGAGTAAAACAACCCAACCACACTTAGCAGAATATAATGCTCAAAAATAACTCTCTAGATAATGCGACAGGCCAAACATGCACAACCAGTGAATGGGAGATAGAAGATATGGAGCTAATGCAAGGCAAACCACTGCACAGATAATTTTTAGGTGGTTCGGTCCTCCAGACCTACATCCACCCCTCACTCCCAACCGGAGTGAGGCTTCCACTAGTAACACTAGCACAGCAGACTCAGTCTGCAACAAATGCTACCAAACAGCTTGACCAGGGGAACAACCTCCCCTCTTCCTCCCAACCGGAGGGAACCTACAAGCAGCACCCAGCTACTTGCAACCGGAGACCAAATCTCCCTTCTCCTGACCCACCAGGAGGAATCCACAAGTAGCATCCAGCTACTTTCGACCGGAGATCAAATCTCCCTTCTCCTGACCCACCAGGAGGAAACCAATCCCCAACAGGGCAATCGGAAGAATCACAAGGAAATGTAAACGAAACTTAAGAAAAGGAAAATACAGTAATCAGAAAATTGTAGCTATGGTAGCACAACAGTGGCTCTCAACTAGAGCTAACTGGGATGGATATGATCCACGGTACAGCAAGAATAAATATTAAAGTAGCTTTGCTTCTCTTCTCACTCTGCTCGAGCTCTCTATCTATTTCTTTCTCTCTTCTTTCTCTTATGCTTCTTCTCTTATCTCTCTTTTCTTTTCCTTTCTTCTTCTGGATCGTGGAAGCTCTCACTCTTCCTCTGCTTCAGTCGATCACGATCAGTCACATTTAGATAGAGGAGTCTTCCTTATATATCAGCAGCATTTAGGGCGACATGCGCTCTCTACAATTCCCGCCAAGAGGCCTCAGTCCACGTGTCAACATCCTGGTACCTCGTCCATCCTGGGATCACGAGCCAGTCACCTCGGATCACGTGCCCTTCATTAGCACGTTCAGCAACTACAGTCTAGTGGCGTCAACTCACTTGCTCCAAAAGGTTGACGCAGCCTTCAAGGGCATTCTACCAGCAAGACTTAAGTCTGCTGCGTTGACTCCATCAGCCTGCTGCGTTGACGCATTGATACATTCCAGCGAGCAACCAGCCTAGCCTTTTTAACTGCTGCGTCGACGCTTCAAACCCGTGGCGTTGACGCATTGATACATTCCAGCGAGCAACCAGCCTAGCCTTTTTAACTGCTGCGTCGACGCTTCCAACCCGTGGCGTTGATGCATTGATGATCCAGTGATCAAGTCTTCAGTAGATGGGCGTGCTGCGTCGACGCTCTCATCATGCTGCTTTGACGAATTGCTGTTCCAGTAGCTGAAATTTGGATGGCTTCAGCCTTCTTGCGTCAAGGAGTGCATTGACGCATTGTGCAGCTTCGTCCACCCTCTGGTCACCTTGTTGATCCATCAAGCTGCTGCGTCGACCCAACGAGCTGCAGCATCGACGCTGCCAAGGTACTCCAGAGGTTGCAAGGAGATACTTGAACTGCTGCGTCCACGCTGCCAGTTGGTGGCGTTGACGCACGAACATGTACTTCAAGCCTGTCTTGCCTTGTATATTGGCGTCTCTTAAGCCGCTGCGTCGACGCTGCTTCATAGTGGCGTTGACGCATCGAGCACCCTGCATCCTTTTGTTCCTGTTAAACATTCATTAAAACTTAAGTGTCTATATCACTTAACTTATTGTTGTCATCATCAAAACCAGGAGTACAACACAAGTGAGTTACATGCATGCAAGCTTGTTTTAACTTGATGTATTTAAATTTAAGCTCGAGAGATAACCTACCTTTACACAAATGAAGAAAACGGATGCAGGATGTAGACAGACGAAGAGGAAGAAGAAGAGGAAGACAGTGATGGTGGCGTACGTCGACCCACCACCCTCTCGCACACACACACAGGAAGAAGAGGGGAAGTAGACGTGCTCCTTCCCGCTCTGGATGACGATGCATAGCAATACAGCGGCCGCACTCCTTCGAACGCACAGCGGTAGTAACCCCTATGCGTTGGATTGGGCTTGTATTTATAGGGGACAAGTCCAAACGGAGTTCTACTTGTTTTAAGGAGTCCTAGTAGATTTTAAAGTTCCTACGATGCTCTGATCCCTTCCGGAGCCTAAGGCGCTTTCCTGGTTCGATCTCAAAACCCTAATGCTCCATGCATGGGTCGACGCAATCTACGTAAGAAGCTTCTAAAATTGGGTTTGGCTTATTTATTTTAATCGTGGGCCATTTGTAGGGCTTTTCCTTCGTTGATTGCCAAGGCCCATTAATTGGTTTAATTAGTTAATAGTTTGTTGGGCCATACAAATCAGGTTAAAGTTTGGGTGGGGTATATATGTGAGAGGGTTTCTCCTATTTGGGTTTTAAGTTTAAATGACAACCCATTTATGATCTTTTACATTTTTAATTATGTTAAAATTTTTTTATATTTTATTTGGGGTGCTACACCTTCCCCCCACTTAAAAGAATTTGGTCCTCAAATTCACATGAAGTTCATTTCCAAAATAGTAGTGGGTATCTAGTCATATTTTCCAATCATCAAACAAGATCATATAAGCATGCTAGCCAAAATAATCTACTATCTTGGGAAAGAAAGGTAAGCTAAGGTTATGGGGTACCTCTAGCTACTTCATTGTCAGTAGGCTTGACTTGTCTTATTGCTTGCAACCGTCCTTGATGCCATGCCTCTTTTTGATCCTTTTCCTGCTGAAGTTGGTCTTTGGGAAGGGGACAGTTGGCTACCTTATGCTCCTGGCTTCCACAACGGAAACAAGATCCGATCTTCCAGTGACACTTCTTGGATTGATGACTATCATTCCCACAATGCTTACACTTCTCCTCTTTATGCCTTTTGCCATTTGGAACATCATTCCCATCATTGGGCCTCTTGTTGCCATTACCCAACTTCTTCTTCTGCATTCTCGCCTTGACCTTGTCGGATAATTCCATGGCATCCTCCAATAACTGAGCTCTATTAACCATCTCGACATACGATTGAATATCCATCGGCGGCAATTGGGGTATGTATTGCAATCTCAAACCGTTCAGAATTCGCTTGGCCTTCATCTTATCCATCAATATTAAATGAGGTGCATAACGAGACAATCTAGAAAACTGGGTTCCGTACTCTACCACAGACATACTTCTTTACTTAAGTGACGCAAATTCTCCTGCCTTTCTCTCCCGAACTCTCTCCGAGAAATACTTCTCATTAAAGTGCTCTAAGAATTCCACCCATGCTACCTGATCATTCGACAAGGTTGCTTTCACGGACTCCCACCAAGCCCTCGCATCTTTCTCTAATTTGAACGTTGCTAAAAGGACCTTATCTTAGTCTGAACATTGCATTACCCAGAAGATTCTCTCCATCTCCTTAGTCTAATCTTCTGCCACATCGGGATCAGGGGTTCCACTAAACCTAGGGGGATTGAGACTCTGAAACTCACGATGCAACTCTTCAGCTCCACGATTTGCTCCACCCTGGGCTACTTGCTGAAGAGCCAGGGTCAAACCCTGAACCGTCCTTTGCATCTCCCGCCATTGCGCATGCTCAACAGCCATTGCTAACTATCTAGCTCTACAAAATACAAAATAAATTATACAAGATTAACAATTTCTTCTCATGAAAGTTATTAAGCCATTTTTTTAACACTTAACCCTGGGTTCTAACCAATCTCACTGGGGTACAATAGGAATGAGCCTACACTTATGGCAACATATAATCAAGACCTAAGGTTTAATAAACCTAGGCTCTGATACCACTTCTGTCATGCCCCAAACCAATAGCAGCAGAACATATTGCTCGGAGCGTGACAACGAACAATCATGAAAAAATCAGAGCAACTACGAGACAAAATAGTAGGCCAGACAATATTACAAAAAGTAGTTCTTATTAATATCAAAATGTCAAAATTACATATCTTGACTCAACTTGCATAAATAAAAGAAAAGACTCAAAATTACAGGACTTGTAACGCCCCGGGATCCGATCCCCAAGTTTTTAGAATTATATTTTTTTTCTTTTTATCGGACCCCGAAGCAATCACTTCGTACATATCGTGGAAGCACAATATTATGTAACATGCATACATTCACATGAGAGAGAAATCACAGGTTACAAGAAATGTAGGTAAACATCTCAACCATTCATAATCTCCAAAAGAGTACATGTTCATTGTTCCAGATTACACATGAGCCCGCATGGGCTTACCACTCCACAACCCTACATAAAATACAACATTCGACCATAGCATAACCAGATGGACGGTGGCTAACTCTACTCTTCAGCTGCTGCCTCCTCCTCAACCTATTTCTCTATGTCCCCTGAAAATGTGTGTCCCAAGGAGTGAGTGTGACACTCAGTAGGCAACCTATACAAATTGGCGTTAACTCGCATCTATATAACCAATTTATAGACACAATTCAGATGTTCATAATAGCATAATCCATTCATTATCATCTGCTAAAAATAACTCATATGAGAAAAATACACATTTTTAACTAACATATAGGGTACCCATGAATGCAACTAGAACTAAGTGAATGAGCATTATTGCTCGGAGCATGACAGCGAACAATCATGAAAAAATCAGAGCAACTACGAGACAAAATAGCAGGCCAGACAATATTACAAAAAGTAGTTCTTATTAATATCAAAATGTCAAAATTACATATCTTGACTCAACTTGCATAAATAAAAGAAAAGACTCAAAATTACAGGACTTGTAACGCCGCGGGATCCGATCCCCAAGTTTTTGGAATTATATTTTTTTTCTTTTTATCGGACCCCGAAGCAATCACTTCGTACATATCGTGGAAGCACAATATTATGTAACATGCATACATTCACATGAGAGAGAAATCACAGGTTACAAGAAATGTAGGTAAACATCTCAACCATTCATAATCTCCAAAAGAGTACATGTTCATTGTTCCAGATTACACATGAGCCCGCATGGGCTTACCACTCCACAACCCTACATAAAATACAACATTCGACCATAGCATACCTAGACGGACGGTGGCTAACTCTACTCTTCAGCTGCTGCCTCCTCCTCAACCTATTTCTCTATGTCCCCTGAAAATGTGTGTCCCAAGGGGTGAGTGTGACACTCAGTAGGCAACCTATACAAATTGGCGTTAACTCGCATCTATATAACCAATTTATAGACACAATTCAGATGTTCATAATAGCATAATCCATTAATTATCATCTGCTAAAAATAACTCATATGAGAAAAATACACATTTTTAACTAACATATAGGGTACCCATGAATGCAACTAGAACTAAGTGAATGAGCATTATTGCTCGGAGCGTGACAGCGAACAATCATGAAAAAATCAGAGCAACTACGAGACAAAATAGCAGGCCAGACAATATTACAAAAAGTAGTTCTTATTAATATCAAAATGTCAAAATTACATATCTTGACTCAACTTGCATAAATAAAAGAAAAGACTCAAAATTACAGGACTTGTAACGCCCCGGGATCCGATCCCCATGTTTTTGGAATTATATTTTTTTTCTTTTTATCGGACCCCGAAGCAATCACTTCGTACATATCGTGGAAGCACAATATTATGTAACATTCATACATTCACATGAGAGAGAAATCACAGGTTACAAGAAATGTAGGTAAACATCTCAACCATTCATAATCTCCAAAAGAGTACATGTTCATTGTTCCAGATTACACATGAGCCCGCATGGGCTTACCACTCCACAACCCTACATAAAATACAACATTCGACCATAGCATACCCAAACGGACGGTGGCTAACTCTACTCTTCAGCTGCTGCCTCCTCCTCAACCTATTTCTTTATGTCCCCTGAAAATGTGTGTCCCAAGGGGTGAGTGTGACACTCAGTAGGCAACCTATACAAATTGGCGTTAACTCGCATCTATATAACCAATTTATAGACACAATTCAGATGTTCATAATAGCATAATCCATTCATTATCATCTGCTAAAAATAACTCATATGAGAAAAATACACATTTTTAACTAACATATAGGGTACCCATGAATGCAACTAGAACTATGTGAATGAGCAGTTTATCACATTTTTATGAGTCTTCACATCTTTGTTATTCATGAGACTAAACAGCTCTCGCAAACATAGGAGGCCCACACACAAATGAACGGACGAAAGAGTACTGCGCAGACTTGAGAGTGAACTCCCACCTAGATTCTTGTGGCCCAGGAGCGTTACGTATCGCCATCCCACAAAGGCCACCCCACAATGGGACCGAAGACTGAATCAATAGGATTTTAAACTAGGGCGTTACGTATCGCCATCCCCTGAGATCTTTTACTTCCGCGGTGTTATGTATCGCCGTCCCGCAGAAGGGACCGAAGTCCAACCTCACAGAATGCTATTGTTTTCCCTTCATGGCATACATATTCTTACTTGATATTACTAGCATCATGCTCATCAGACATATTTTTATGATTTGAAGGGGCCAAGCATACTCATAGTCATGCTTCTAATGTGTTACTCATGCTCATAGATATGCTGCTAATAGAATAAGATGGCCAAACACACCCGTTGTCATGTTCAGGTTACTACATGAAAGTACAGGTTCATCCTTCTAGGCTACACATGCATAAAAAATGACTTATATCTGAAAGTACAAAATTTCTGGGTACATGAAACTTTTATAGTGGGTTACAAACTTATCCTTCTACCATTTTCTATTTTTTCAGATTTTTATGAAATAAAATGCCCTTCCAAAACTCTCCTTTTCTGTGTTTCTGGAAATCTGGACAGACCCACATGGTGCACCGACCTTACCTAAGTCTGTGCAGCATGTGCACTGACCTTACCTATGCATGGACCAAATGTGCACTGACCTTATAGCTAACACCACATGCACAGACCTTACTATACACAGACCTTACTATGGCTAACACAAACATGCACATACCTTACTATGGCTAACACAGACATGCACAGACCTTACTATGGCTAACACAACATGCACAGACCTTATTATGCATAGACCTTACTATGGCTAATACAAAACATGCACAGACCTTGCTATGGCTAACACAAACATGCATATACCTTACTATAGCTAACACAGACATGCACATACCTTACTATGGCTAACACAAAACATGCACATACCTTGCTATGGCTAACACAACATGCACAGACCTTATTATGCACCGACCTTACTTTGGCTAATACAAAACATGCACATACCTTGCTATGGCTAACACAAACATGCACAGACCTTACTATGGCTAACACAAACATGCACAGACCTTACTATGCACAGACCTTACTATGGCAAATACAAAACATGCACAGACCTTGCTATGGCTAACACAGACATGCACAGACCTTACTATGGCTAACATAAAATAAGCACATACCTTGCTATGGCTAACACAACATGCATAGACCTTATTATGCACAGACCTTACTATGACTAATATAAACCATGCACAGACCTTGCTATGGCTAACACAAACATGCACAGACCTTACTATAGCTAACACAGACATGCACAAACCTTACTTTGGCTAACACAAAACATGCACAGACCTTGCTATGGCTAACAAAAAACATGCACAGACCTTGCTATGGCTAACACAACATGCACATACCTTACTATGGCTAATACAAAACATGCACAGACCTTGCCTGAAAGGCTGACCTTCCCAGGGGCTGTGCAAATACTTAAAGACATAGAGGTAACTCGTGGAAGCCCAAAACTTAATGAAACCAAAAACCAAAATGAACATGGTAGTGGTCCCCACGTGCCCTTAATCCCTCTTTAAAGTGTATAAAATACATTTAAAACCATTCTAATGCATCATTGACCCCCTAAAGTTTAAGGTTAGGTGCCTAACTTTGAGATGCTAACCGACAATGCAGGGATAATATCCACACCCCAGATCCTCCTCAGCTTTACCCCTTTTGATCTGGGGATTAGATCCACACCCCAGACCCTCCCATGACTTTTTGATCCCTTCTAGGAACTGTCGGTTCGCCCCCTTCGTAGGGCCATGGTCCCTCACCTCTCTTCTCTCTCAAGAGGAACCGTAGATGGTGGAAAGTTGAGAATGTGTGTTGCTAAAAGACGGACCACCCTTAAAACCCACTTCCTTATATAGGTTCAAGCATCCCAAGGTGTAACGACCCGGAGATCCGGATACTGGCAAATCGATATGTTGGCCCAGAGAGATGGCGGACAAAAAGGAGGGTTAAATTGTCCCCTTCCCGAGATGACAGATTTTAAGAACTTTCTTAACTAATTACAACAGAAGTAAATCTAAAAGCATTGATTAACTAAAACTCAAGTGAGATTATAGTGTTCTCTCAAACTTTTCGATCTCACACGGATAGTTAATGTAACTAAACAAGGAAATTAAGCTCAGCACAGATAACGGAGGTAGCATTGTGTGACAGTGTAGTGAATTAAAAACCTATATAATGTACCTGTGAATGGAGATAGAGGAAATGACAATCACACAGGCAATCATACAAGACACAAGGACTTTTAGGTGGTTCGGGACCACGATGGACTCCCTACGTCCACCCCTCACCCAACCGGGTGAGGCTTCACTCCACGCTATGAAATGTAGCAACACGGGGACGAACCCCAATCACACATGTTGCTTCTGCAGCAATACACACACGAGGACAAGCCCCAACACGCTGCCACTGTAGCACACACATACACAATGTCGGGGAACAAGCCCCGGACACTGAACCACACGGAGTCACAGCTCCGTCCACACACATAATAATATATCGAGTTTAAAACAACAAGAAGATGTATAAAAATACCCACAGCAGTATGAAGATAAACTATGAAGCACTCATGGAAATAAACATCAAGAGGATGTAGAAATATCTCATTGGTTCTCCAATAAAAATAAGCAGATCTTTCTTGAAGCTTAGGTTGGAGAAAGCTGAATCCGGAAGTAGTCGGAGCAGACGATCTTCCTTCTTGAAGATTAAATGTGTGTTCCTTCAAATCCAAGCTCCTATCATATCTGCAAACACCAAGAATAGATTAATCGATATGCTCAACACTATGCTTTAATTAAAAGAGGTATCACAAGTAAGTGGACAGAAGATATATAATGTTTCCCCCTTTGAATATCCCAAGAATCCCTTCAAAAGAAGGTAGGGTGCGCTGGAAATGATGAATCGCAGAGTGGAAGCAGCCGGGGTTGTAGAACGAAATGCCCAAAACCGCAAATCATGGAGAGCAGCAATAGCGGCCTCCAGATTGAAGCTCTGGTTCGTGGAAGATGATCTCTGTGGCTTCTTCTTCCTCCTCCAGGTAGTGGCATCGCCCTCCTCCTCCACGTTCTTCTTCTTCTGCAAAAAAGGATACAGCAAATATGCCCCAAGGGATTGTTCTTCCAATGGAAATCACAGCTTCTATATACTCAAGGAAAAACAAGCACAAAAAACTTGATAGCCCATGTGAAAACCCTTCAATCCAACACCCAATAGATAGTAGAAACCTTAAGGCTATTGGGCTAAAAAGCCCCAAGCAATCGGATCTCAAAATGGGCACTTTGTAATCAATCTAGAAATCACGACCCGGACGAACCAGAGAAAGTGTCGACACTTTTCTCAACTCATTATGTCCCATTATATAAAAATAGGATTCGGGTGAAAGTGTCGACTCATAGGGTCGACACTTTTCACCAGAGGTTCTGTTTTCTTTGAAAAAAGACCTCTGGCTTGAAAGTGTCGACTCTAGGAGTCGACACTTGCAACAAGAAGTGTCCCGCCAGCAAGCTGGCAAGAAAGTGTCGACTCCTAGAGTTGACACTTTCTGTCTGGACAAGCGAAGCAACGTAGCAGATAGAACAGAACACAATAAGTGCCGACTTGATGAGTCGACACTTTTCCTGACAGAAATGAAAACTCAATTAAACTCAATTGAAACCTCAAAAACATTAAGGACCAATAAAACACCATTAAACAACATCCATAAATAATAGAATGACATGCAATGAGGGGACTTAAAAATGTAAATCAAACTAGATTTTGAAAGCAAGTTTAGGAATCAAAGTAAGCATGATGCATCAAGAAGCTCCATTTAATAAAGGGTAGTTAAGCAACCAAATAAACCCCAAGGCCATGCCATCCCCCCCCCCCCCCGAAGCCCCGGGCCGGTGACCCTTCTACTATTGTTATCCTTATCAATACCGATGTTATTAATCCACCCCCACCCCACGTATTGCTACTGTTATCATCATCCCTAGACTGCTGAGGAGTGCGAGATGGAATTATCTCCCATTGTTCACCGGAGATCTAAGCATTCAAAACTGTACAAAAAAAAAATTAAAAAAAACAAACCCCAAGGCCAAGATACATGAAATAACCCAATCTTGGCACTTGGAAAACCATATTAACATGAACTTATACCAAGGATCCAAGGGATTGCAATAAGAGTGGAAGCTTACCATGGATTCAATATTTGTGGACATTTTAAAACCTGCACTTTGAACCCAAATGAATTCATGTCAATCTTTTGTTAATGCAACTAAAATATTCAATCACCTCTTCAAGATTTCTTCAACAATTTAACCTCAAGCTCTCTTTGCAAATAAAGATCCATGCAATACAAACTACATTGTATTTCAACACTTGATTTCCTCTTACAACCTGCATGTTGATTTTGAAATGGAACCATATGTATGAATTTGATTAGTATATTTTCAACTCATTTAAATCATAAGCTTCACATATCAAATATGATTCAGCCAATCCAATTCCAAATTGAAAACATCAAAACAATCATGAAAACACCATGTGCACTGACATTTATGTATATGAGCTTGCACAGTACTAGAACCGACCTAGCATGCATGTGCAAGATGAAAATATGCACACCTGCACCGACTTAGTGAACCATTGTGCAAAAGTGCAAAAACTGCACAGACCTTGGTGCAGTAGATTTGAAGTGCACGCAATCCATTTGATGAAATGCATATACATGTGTTTTTTTTGACAAAATGATTTGCATGCAACAAATGCATGACAGATATAAGGGAGCATTTCCAATTCAGATCTAGCAAGACACACACAAATTCCATGCCTACCAGGAATATCACATTCAGACCAAGAAATTTCAGATAATCCAAAGAAGCAATCCAAAATAGGGAACAAGGCTCAAAGAGCCAGGGGTCGAACCATGGGGTCGACCCTTGTAGTAGAAAATAAAAAGTCCACCTAAAGGCAGTCCAGTTCAACCCAAGAGCATCCACTATCATTCAACAAAAATCATAGGCCTTAAGACCTTTTATGTAAACATGATTTTATCAATGAAACCCATCATGAATGTAGTGTATCCAGAGACCAAGGTTAACGCATATGATGGAAGCACTATGGGAGAGATATGCAAATGACCCAAGGCCTAAGCATATGAAGCAAACATCAAGGGTGAGGTCGACTTCACATGGCACATTTTGCATCTAAAGAAATTATCCTCCAAGCATCCAAACCTGCAAAACAATATGTCAACAGTAAGGTCCCTTTCACCAAAATGATCGATGAGTATTTTCCACAACACTCACACACAATATATTGTTATTATCAAAACCATTATCAAAGACAAAGAGGGGGAGCGCACAGAACCCAACAATCTCCCCCTTTTTGATCATGCCAATATATTGTGACCACCAAAACTCTCTCCCCCTTTGACATTATCAAAAAGTGGGGGACCAAGGAGAACAGATGGAGAAGTGCAAACAGAAATAGACGGATATATAAAGCCTATGGTGCACGAACCCTGCAATTAACCTCCCATGAGAGGAAGGTGTGAGAATTTTGAACAAGCAATATCAAGCAGCGAATAACATTTGTCGTGCAACATGCAAGATGATAGCTATATGTGCAAATGCTCGGTTTTTGAACTATGTGCAGAAAGTATGATTGAACTATGCACAAGTGAATGATTTAACTAGACTATATGCAGAATGCGAAACTAAGCTATGCACACAGTGTATTATGCTCAAGAGCACGTTATTCTCCCCCAATTGTCAAGAACAAAAACTAACCGACAATGGGTTATTTAACCTATTATTTACAAGTATAACCTATTGAACCAAACTATGGGATAAAGTATGATATGATCAAGATAGATCAAGTATTCAAACACTCAAGCATGCATAGTTAAATATAGACTCATGCAAGTCCCTTCGGGACGGGTGTAAGGATTATGCAATCGATTGTAGAACATGATGTTCATGAGCAATACTAAGAAGGTCGTGCTTACATAAATAAAGTACTACATTAACCATGCATGAAGGATGACTGATTCATAAAGGACATTCAAACAATCAAACCCAAAGTGCGTATGTGAAGATTGAGCAATGAAGTTCAAATCAATATGGAAGATCAGATTTTCTAAAGAACACTAAAAAGAGCTTCTCATCCATACACTTTCATACACAATGTTCGAATATTGGTAGCTACATATGACCCCAATTTTTAATTACTAATAGTGGTGTGACTAACCTTTTAACACAAGTCATGCCCTTTGTTTCAGGAGCAATTCTCGGTTACTCAGTTTTGTCACTATTTATGATGTGGATGAGACACTTTTCGATGCGAGTTGTACCCTTTGTCTCAGGGGCACTTCTCGGCTACTTGGTGGCAAATCACACTTATTTTCATGTGGATTAGTTTCTCCTTTCGACGCGAGTTTCCTCCTTTATTTCAGGGGGAATTTTCGGCTACTCAGATTCACGTTCCACTTATACAAATTTTTGGTGGGATAAATAGCTTTTTCCTCACGAGACATGTGATTTCTATATAGAGAATAAATAACCCTCTAAAGTGTAGAGTAGAAAATAGTAATCCTTATTGGATTGAATCATTATCTCAAAAAGGTACATTTTGTGTGGGTGGTTGTATTGAATGTAAAAGATGAATTAGCCTTATCACAGTAATGTCTCCCCCTAAATGCATGCACGGTTATAAAAAAAATCTCCCCCTTAATATATGCCATGTAGCAAACATGTCTAAATCAATGCAATTCATTTAACAAGGGATGAGTCATAGAAAGATGTCAGGAAGTGGTTTTATAAAGTATATACATGCAATCAATCAAGGATCTTCCAATATTTTCAAGCAAATTGATTATCGGTACTTGGTAGAGAACGTAGGTCCGAAGACCACCATTACGCATGAAGAAAGCTTCCAGATGGACATAATCCAACCTTCCACAATCGCCATTTTATATACCAGATAATCATGGAATTCAAGCATACGAGTATGAAGGATGGGCATTTATATGCATGTAAGTGGACAGATAATCAAAGACCTTCTTTATTTACAAGTATGCAAAGATGTGTATGATAAGTGCAACGTGTATCAGCAACTAAGTATGTGTTCTATGTATGCACAAGTGAGTTGTTATTTGCAAAAAGTAAGTAAGAGTATGAAAGACTCTATGTACAGTGTAAAGCATTCAAAACCAATCTTTATTTGCGAAGCGAAAGAGAAGGTGTGTATCAAAAACTGTATATGTGCAATGTAAAGCATTCAAAAACTAAATTATTCACATGTTGTGAAAAGAGAAGTGTGTTCAACTCATCTAAGCATGAAGCTCACAAGATCTCATCATTTCAGAAGTTACCAAAATCAACAAAATAGGAGTGACATTTTTGATTGTGAACTCCAGACTCAACTTTTACCTTTTCAAATTTTTCAAAATGAGCCTAACCAAAGTAAGTTTTCAAAATTAAACCATTTTCTTTCTTACCTTGAGAGTCCTTTATTTATTAATGTTCCTTGACCTCAAGGTGCCCCTGCAAAATAGATTCTTATTTTGGAGATTTGGGTACCCAAGTCATCTTGGGTCCTGAGGGGTTAGTTCTAACATGAGCAAGTGTGTTCTTTTTATTTTTTCTCTCATACCATTTATCATCGGCTCTCATCATGGTACAATTATCCATTGAGTGTCCATTCAGGCCACAGTAAAAGTAGTGAGAAGTTTTTCTTTTCATGGGCTAATTTTCATCATTTTTCATTAAAGAATAATTATCCATGATGTGTCCAAGCTCACCACAATAATGACATGAAAAATTCATGTTGACAAATCATTCATCGTCATTTTTCTTCATAAAATAATTTTCTATTACATGGCCATGCAAACCACAATAGTAGTAATGAACATTGAAGTTTTTCTTCATGGGCTTTTCAAGATTTTTAGACTTGTCACACATTTCCATTCTTGACTTTAATGCATGTTCATCATCAGATTTCATCAAGAAACAGTCATACATGTCATGACCATATTTGCCGCAGTAATAGCATGAAACATTTCTTCTTTTTCTTGAAGCATGAACAAACTCAGTAGTGGGGGATTTTTCATGCTCACAATGACAAATAATGTTATTTTTCTATTTTTCGTTTTCTTTATCACTCAAAGACAACGATTCATTCAAAATTTTGATTTCATTTTGCAATGATGAAATATGCAGTTCACAATTAGCAAGCTGTTCTTCACACAATGCAACTTTATCATTCAACATAGAATTGATAGATTTGTAACTTGCAACTTCCTATTCTAAAACATGAGAATTTTCAAGATCATCAACAACATGTTTTCCTTTTTCGAACATATGGAGTTTATCCATCAATGAACTATTTTAATCTTTCAATTTCTGAATCTCTTTAGGAAGTTTTTCATTTTGAAGTTTTTTAAATGAATTTTCAGTCATGGAGGTATGTTGAAGTTCATTCTTTTGAAAAATGACTTTTTCATTAGTCATTGCATTCATGATTTCATTGGATTCAAATTTATCATTCAGACTTCTAAAGCTTTCTATTTCCTTTCTTAGTTCCTTCAGCTTTTCAGACTTGTCAACAATCAGTGTAGCTTTCCCTTTTTCCAGAAGGATCAGTTTTTCAGATATGGCGGAATTCAACATTTTCAGCTTCTCATTATCTTCTTTTATTTGTTGAAGTTCTAAAATTTCAGCCTGTAAAGATTTATTTTCAGATTTCAGATTTGTAATCAATTCTTTGTGCTCTTCATCATCATGCATGTGAGACTCAACTAGTCTTTCGAGCTCGATGCATTTTCCACATGAAGGATTATCAAGTTTCTTTTTCAATTTTCTGTTTTCAGATTTAATCTTTTTGTAGTTTTCAAACAATTCATCATAGGCGTTCAACAACTCATCATAGCGCAGTTTATCTTCCTCATCGAAGTCAGAGTTTACCTTAGAGCTCTCCTCGCTTTGACGTTCATTGCCGTTGTTTGCCGTGAGGCACTCACTTTTTTGATTTTCTTCTTGGGCTTCGCTTAGCCCATCCCAAATTTCTTTAGCAGATCTGCAATTAGAAATAAATGGAAATTTATCAATGTGTATTGCAACTTTAAGAGCATTCAGCACATACACATTGTCAGAGTTCATTTTTCTATGCTCATTTTGGGGAAAAATATGTGGACCATGGGTCATTAGTCTCATAAGCTTCGGATCAACATTAGACATCCAAACACAGAATTTTTCGAGCCATGAAGCATAATCAAAACATCAAAGACGGGAATCAAATTCATGCAAGCCATCATAAGGTGATCTTTTCTCCTAGACCATGAGGTCCGCTAACGAAGATCAGAGACTTGGCTCTGATACCAATTGTTGGCCCAGAGAGATGGCGGACAAGAAGAGGGGTTGAATTATCCCCTTGCCGAGATGACAGATTTTAAGAACTTTCTTAATTAATTACAATGGAAGTAAATCTAACAGCGTTGATTAACTAAAACTCAAGTCAGATTACAGTGTTCTCTCAAACTTTCCGATCTCACACGGACAGTTAATGCAACTAAACAAGGAAATTAAGCTCAGCACAGATAACGGAGGTAGCAGTGTGTGATAGTAGTGAATTAAAAACCTGTATAATGGACTTGTGAATGGAGATAGAGGAAATGCCAATCACACATGCAATCATACAAGACACAAGGACTTTTAGGTGATTCGGGACCACGACGGGCTCCCTACATCCACCCCTCACCCAACTGGGTGAGACTTCACTCCACGCTATGAAATGTAGCAACACGGGGATGAACCCCAATCACACACGCTGCTTCCGCAGCAATACACACACGGGGACAAGCCCCAACACACTGCCACTGCAGCACACACACACACAACGTCGGGGAACATGCCCCGGACACTGAACCACACGGAGTCACAGCTCTGTCCACACACACAATAATATATCGAGTTTAAAATAATAAGAAGATGTACAATAACGCCCACAGCAGTATAAAGATAAACTATGAAGCACTCATGGAAATAAACATCAAGAGGATGTAGAAATATCTCCTTGGTTCTCCAATAGAAATAAGCAGATCTATCTTGAAGCTTAGGTTGGAGAAAGCTGATTCCGGAAGTAGTCGGAGCAGACGATCTTCCTTCTTGAAGATTAAATGTGTGTTCCTTCAAACGCAAGCTCCTATCATATCTGCAAACACCAAGAACAGATTAATCGATATGCTCAACACTATGCTTTAATTAAAAGGGATATCACAAGTAAGTGGATAGAAGATATATAATGTTTCCCCCTTTGAATATCCCAAGAATCCCATCAAAAGAAGGTATGGTGCGCTGGAAATGATGAATCGTAGAGTGGAAGCAGTCGTGGTTGTAGAACGAAATGCCCAAAACTGCAAATCATGGAGAGCAGCAGCAGCGGCCTCGAGATTGAAGCTCTGGTTCATGGAAGATGATCTCTGCGGCTTCTTATTCCTCCTTCAGGTAGTGGCGTCGCCCTACTCCTCCTCCACGTTCTTCTTCTTCTGCAAAAAAGGATACAGCAACTAAGCCCCAAGGGATTGTTCTTCCGATGGAAATCGTAGCTTCTATATACTCAAGGAAAAACAAGCACAAAAGACTTGATAGCCCATGTGAAAACCCTTCAATCCAACACCCAATAGATAGGAGAAACCCTAAGACTATTGGGCTAAAAAACCCCAAGCAATCGGATCTCAAAATGGGCACTTCGTAATCAATCCAAAAATTGCGATCCGGACGAACCATAGAAAGTGTCGACTCATGGAGTCAACACTTTTCTCAACTCATTCTGTCCCATTATATAAAAATAGGACCCGAGTGAAAGTATCGACTCATCGGGTCGACACTTTTCACCAGAGGTTCTGTTTTCTTTGAAAATAGACCTCCGGCCTGTAAGTGTCGACTCTATGAGTCGACACTTGCAACAAGAAGTGTCCAGCCAGTAAGCTGGCTAGAAAGTGTCAACTCCTAGAGTCGACACTTTCTATCTAGACCAGAAAAACAACGCAGCAGACAGAATAGAAAAAAATAAGTGTCGATTCTATGAGTCGACACTTTTCCTGACAGAAATGAAAACTCAGTTAAACTCAATTGAAACCTCAAAAACATTAAGGACCAATAAAATACCATTAAACCCCATTCATAAACAATAGAATGACATGCAATCAGGGGACTTAAAAAAGTAAATCAAACCAGATTTTGAAAGCAAGTTTAGGAATCAAAGTAAGCATGATGCATCAAGAAGCTCTATTAAATAAAGGGCTGTTAAGCAACCAAATAAACCCCAAGGCCAAGATACATGAAACAACCCAATCATGGCACTTGGAAAACCATATTAACATGAACTTATACCAAGGATCCAAGGGATTGCAATAAGAGTGGAAGCTTACCATGGATTCAATATTTGTGGACATTTTAAAACCTGCACTTTGAACCCAAATGAATTTATGTCAATCTTTTGTTAATCCAACTCAAATATTCAATCACCTCTTCAAGATTTCTTCAACCATTTAACCTCAAGATCTCTTTGCAAATAAAGATCCATGCAATATAAATTACATTGTATTTCAACACTTGATTTCCTCTTACAACCTGCATGTTGATTTTTAAATGGAACCATATGTATGAATTTGATTAGTGTATTTTCAACTCATTTAAATCATAAGCTTCACATATCAAATATGATTCAACCAATCCAGTTCCAAATTGAAAACATCAAAACAATCATGAAAACACCATGTGCACTGACATTTATGTACATGAGCTTGCACAGTACTAGCACCGACCTAGCATGCATGTACAAGATGAAAATATGCACTCCTGCACCAACTTAGTGAACCATTGTGCAAAAGTGCAAAATCTGCATAGACCTTGGTGCAGTAGATTTGAAGTGCACGCAATCCATTTGATGAAATGCATATACATGTGTTTTGTTTGACAAAATGATTTGCATGCAACAAATGCATCACAAATATAAGGGACCATTTCCAATTCAGATCTAGCAAGACACACACAAATTCCATGCCTACTAGGAATATCACATTCAGACTAAGAAATTTCAGATAATCCAAAGAAGCAATCCAAAACAGGGAACAAGGCTCAAAGAGCCAGGGGTTGACCCATGGTGTCGACCCTTGCAGTAGAAAATAAAAAGTCTGCCTAAAGGCAGTCCAGTTCAACCCAAGAGATTCCACTATCATTCAACCAAAATCAAAGGCCTTAAGACCTTTTATGAAAACATGATTTTATCAATGAAACCCATCATGAATGTAGTGTATCCAGAGACCAAGGTCAACGCATATGATGGAAGCACTATAGGAGAGATAGTGCAAATGACCCAAGGTCTAAGCATATGAAGCAAACATCAAGGGTGAGGTCGACTTCACATGGCACATTTTGCATCTAAAGAAATTATCCTCCAAGCATCCAAACCTACAAAACAATATGTCACCAGTAAGCTACATATCACCAAAATGATCAATGAGTATTTTCCACAACACTCACACACAATATTGTTATTATCAATACCATTATCAAAGACAAAGAGAGGGAGCGCACAGAACCCAACATGATATCATCGATTAACCGATACCAAGAACTCGGGGAAGCCACCCAAGAGGCTAATGAGGCCCCATAAGGGTTGGAGGATTTTTTCGAGGGGATGCATAACGAATTGAGATTACACGTGCGCAATATTAATTATAGCAACAAATTGAACTATAAACGGAAGCAATTAAAATATCAGAGTGATAAATATACAATTTAGTACATATCCACACTATCCACAAGTCAGACAACTAAACGAAAGTCCAACTGTACAACTACTACACGGGGCATACCCCGTCCAAAAGTACAAGAAAAGGACTAACATAGATAGACAAACCACTGCTGGCTGCTAAGACCTGCCGTCAAAAACACGGGAAGCTCCGGGAGACGGCTGATGCTGCTCACCTGAAAGAGTAAGGGTGAGTCTCAGCCAGACTCATTAGGGGTCACGCGGATCCCTACCTCGTAACTAAACATGCAAAAGCAGTAAAGGAAAGCAATTTAAGCATGCATTTGGCAGAATTAAATAAAGTTGTAAAGCTATCTAAATAACTTAAGAACAACTAACTGATGCGCCAATTGAAATTAAACATGAGTACTCGAAATCTACCAATAGAATAATAACTCAATCATTTCTGAGTGACAAAAGAGAGAAGGAAACCACCAGAAAGAAGAAACCAGATGCATCCACTGACGGCTTACACTGCGCCTCAAGCACCTGCGCAAGTCTGGATAGCGACAAGCGAGACGCGTAACAGTACCAGAAACAAGTAACTAGTCAGAGTAACACTCATCAGTGTCAGTCCAAGTCTCTGACCACGTGTGCACACACCGGCTCGTCGCCTCGAGCCAGGCCTCTAGCTAGTTTTCCGCCCAGTAGGACGCTACTGTTAAGCAGGAGCCCACGGAAACTAGCTTAAAAACCGTAAACTGGGACTACCCCGCCACCTCTCCCAGGTGGGATCGACACGAAAGGTCATCGGGCTACGACTAGTGGTTCCGTCACAAGGAAAGAGAACTAATTCTATTGGGATCTAAAAACATGCCATAGTTTGTAAAATAAACTAAACATGGCGAATATGCAAGAATAAAAGCATAATTAAAGGAATATTCTAATAATTGAAATCTACAGGAATTAAACGGTTAAGAACCAGCCGCTTCATCATTAAACGGTCGGACGACTGGCCGTCCTATGGCGATAAATGGTTGTAATTGGGCCGCTCAATGGATATGAACGGTTGAGGTTGAGCCGTTCAACAGAGCGATCAGTCCACTAGGCTGTCCAACGACTGGCCGTTCGGTGAACTGAACGGACCAGTCCAAGCCGTGCCATGGAAGTAAACGGACCATGTCTAGCCGTGCTACTAACGCCGCCTTACTATTTAAAGGGATTAAGCGGTCAAGGGTCTGCCATTCTAAGGTTTGAATGGTCTGACTAAGAACCGTGCTAAGGGTTTAAACAGTCGGGATGAAGACCGTGGTCTACTAGACGGTCACGAGGAGAACCGTGCCATTACCGTAACTACGGGAACGGGGTGAACCCCGTGGAAAACCCTCCCGGTCAGTCCAAATGGACAACAAAACATGTTTAACCTTCCAACCCACAACATATATCCACCATACAACTCTCCCAAGCCCATAAAACATAAAGACGATGACCTTGGTATGATTTTCAGGAATTAAAACGAAAATGCAATGCCCATGGAATTTCGCACAAAAATTGAGGAAAACGAAGGGCAATGGGGGTGCATGGGGTACGGGAGTGATCCTATCGATGAGAGGATTCCATCACCCTACCTCGATTGCGATGAAACTGACGATCCGGCGCCGAACGGCCGAAGGAAGCCGCGCCATCCTCTCGCCCGCACACGCCTCCACGGTCTGTGAATCGAGGAAAGCTGGTGTCAACACGTTCCTCGCGTCGCGAGCAATCCGAAGATGTGCTCCACACCTCCGTCTGCGGCCCGGTCGGACCACACCACCGAGAGAGGGGGAGAGCGTCGCCGCGAAGAGAGAGAGAGAGAGAGAGAAATGTGAGGGGAGAGAGAGAGATCGAATGAGATAAAAAAATGTTTTGATATATATGATTTTTTTTACCTTATTTTGCACATTAAACCCTCAAAGAAGCATAATTGTAATTATGCCAACTAATTCCCTTAAAAGCTTTTAACTAAATGGATTAAATGCCAGAAAAAGCCCAATAAATCCAGAAAAATCACCTAAATTCATGGAATAAATTCTATATTTTTACCGGTAAAGGTCCGTTAAAGAACGGGTCTTACAGTCCCTCCCTCCTAATAGAAATTTCATCTTCGTAATTTAAAAGGAAAGGTAAGGAGAGAACTGAAAGAAATTATAATCTTATTCCAACAAATCCAACAGCTGCAAAGCATACAGTCTAGCTGGCAACTAATGATTGCCAATTATGATAGGAGTCTTTTCCTGACAAAGAGGAGTGAACATGAAATCTCCAAAAGGCAATTCCACAAGCAACTCACAAGTTATCTCAGATGTCGGCTCCTCAATACAAGCAATAAAGTCTTTAGCAATAAATGAATGAGAAGCACCTGAATCAAATAGAACACGGGCTGCATGGCCATAAATCATAATAGTACCTTCCACGAGATGAGATGCCACAACTTTCGCACAAGTAATATGAGAGACCTTCCCTTTTTGCTTCTTGCCAGCTATTGTAGATTGCTGAGACGAAGATACTGAAGCTTGAGGATAATATTACTGAGCTTGTAGTGGTGGAGGAGGTCTGAACTGGGACGGTTGCGGTTGAGAAAACTGTGAGAACTGCACCAGTTGCAGCCTCAGAGGACAATCTCGAACCACATTCCTCGGTTGATCACAACGAAAACAAATCACCAGCATTGAACAAGGCTTTCCTGGATGATAACCACCACACCTCGGTCACGGTCTCAGCTGACTTACCACTGATCCCTATCGCTGGAAAGAAGGTGTTGATTGCTACTGCTCAGTACCAGATGATGCTTGCTGGTCATACCACTTTTTAAGCTTCTTGAGCTTGGACTTGGAAAAAGAAATGCCACTGGCAGTAGAAGCAGAAGACTGGACTCCTGTCACCGTCGGCTGACTGACCTGTTGTTGCATACCTGGCTGAACTAAGTCAACTTGGGTACGCCCTCGGGATCTTGCCATATCCAATTCTAATGCCGCAGCTGCCTGATAAGCTATGTCCATCTCTGCTACTCGGGTTGCAATCAGAGGCTGCCATAATTTCGCTTTCAACCCACGCAGAAATTGCTCGGTCTTCAAACCTTCATCTGCAAGAATATGAGGCGCATATCAACCCAATTCCACGAACTTGTTCCGATATTGCAGTACAGTCATGTCACCTTGAGCCAGCTCCATGAATTGGTGCATCTTGTCCATTCTGAGGTAAGCTGGACTATAAGTGCGCTCAAACGTCGTGACAAATTCTCCCCAAGTTATCTGACGAAGCGGACGGGATCGGAAAGCAACTTCCCACTCCATGGTCCACCACGCGAGTGCTGCTCCCTGCAATTGAAAGGTAGCCAGCATGACTTTTTCTTCCTCTGTGCATTCCATTGAACGAAACACACATTCAGTCGCATCAAGCCACACTCTGGATGCATCAGGATCTGCTTGCCCTTCATACATTGGTGAATGGAATAGCAGAAATTCTTTCAAAGCTTTGCCATGCCCACCTTGAGGCAAATCAACTCCAGGAGTAGGATCAACTTGAACTGGCACTGGCACATTAGCCGGAGGAGGAGAAGTGCCACTTTCCTCCCTAGGTACACGTGCACTTCTACGAGGTGGCATTTTAAACTAAATAGAAACACAAAAATAACAGAAAACCATAAGTCCTCACGGAAAACAACCTAAGCCAGAAATAGTAGACTCACATGGACTTGTTCTGGACTAATGCAATTTCAATTCCTTATACAAATCCTCAACACCGCTCTGATACCAACTGTAATGACCCGGAGATCCGGATACCGGCAAACCGATATCATCAGATAACCGATACCAAGAACTCGGGGAAGCCACCCAAGAGGCTGATGAGGCCCCGTAAGGGTTGGAGGGTTTTGTCGAGGGGATGCATAACGAATTGAGATTACACGCGCACAAAATTAATTATAGCAACAAATTGAACTATAAATGGAAGCAATTAAAATATCAGAGTGATAAATATACAATAGTAGTCTAGATCCACACTATCCACAAGTCCGACAACTAAACGAAAGTCCAACTATACAACTACTACACGGGGCATACCTCGGCCAAAAGTACAAGAAAAGGACTAACATAGACAGACAAACCACTGCTGGCTGCTAAGACCTGCTGTCAAAAACACGGGAAGCTCTGGGAGACGGCTGCTGCTGCTCACCTGAAAGAGTAAGGGTAAGTCTCAGCCAGACTCAGTAGGGGTCACGCGGATCCCTACCTCGTAACTAAACATGCAAAAGAAGTAAAGGAAAGCAATTGAAGCATGCATTTGATAGAATTAAATAAAACTGTAAAGCTATCTAAATAACTTAAGAACAGCTAACTGATGCGCCAATTGAATTTAAACATGAGTACTTGAAATCTACCAATAGAATAATAACTTAATCATTTCCAAGTGACAAAAGAGAGAAGAAAACCACCAGAAAGAAGAAACCAGATGCGTCCACTGACGGCTTACACTGCACCTCAAGCATCTGCGCAAGTCTGGATAGCGACAAGCGAGACGCGTAACAGTACCAGAAACAAGTAACTAGTCAAAGTAACACTCGTCAGTGTCAGTCCAAGCCTCTGACCACGTGTGCATACACTGGCTCGTTGCCTTGAGCCAGGCCTCTAGCTAGTTTTGCCCCCCAGTAGGATGCTACTGTTAAGCAGGAGCCCACGGAAACTAGCTTAAAAATCGTAAACCGGGACTACCCAACCACCTCTCCCAGGTGGGATCGACACGAAAGGTCGTTGGGCTATGACTAGTGGTTTCGTCACAAGGAAAGAGAACTAATTCTATTGGGATCTAAAAACATGTCACAGTTTGCAAAATAAACTAAACATGACGAATATGCAAGAATAAAAGCATAATTAAATGAATATTCTAATAATTGAAATCTGCAATAATTAAACGGTTAAGAACCAGCCGCTTCATCATTAAACGGCCGGACGACTGGCCGTCCTATGGCAATAAATGGTTGTAATTGGGCCGCTCAATGGATATCAACGGTTGAGGTTGAGCCGTTCAACGGAGCGATCAGTCCACTAGGCGGTCCAACAACTGGCCGTTCGGTGAATTGAACGGATCGGTCCAAGCCGTGCCATAGAAGTAAACGGACCATGTCTAGCCGTGCTACTAACGCCGCCTTACTGTTTAAAGGGATTAAGCAGTCAAGGGTCTGCCGCTCTAAGGTTTGAACGGTCTGACTAAAAACCGTGCTAAGGGTTTAAAAGATCGGGATGAAGACCGTGGTCTACTAGACGGTCACGAGGAGAACCGTGCCATTACCGTAACTACGGGAACGGGGTGAACCCCATGGGAAACCCTCCCGGTCGGACCAAATGGACAACAAAACTTGTTTAACCTACCAACCCATAACATATATCCACCATACAACCCTCCCAAGCCCATAAAACATAAAGACGATGACCATGGCATGATTTTCAAGAATTAAAAAGAAAATACAATGCCCATGGAATTTCACATAGGAATCGAGCAAAACGAAGGGCAATGGGGGTGCATGGGGTACGGGAGTGATCCTAGCGAGGAGAGGATTCCATCCCCCTGCCTCGATTGTAATGAAACTAACGATCCAACGTCAAACGACCGAAGGAAGCCACGTCGTCCTCTCGCCCACACATGCCTCCATGGTCCGCGAATCGAGGCAAAGCTGGCCTCAACGTGTTCCTCGCGTCGCGAGCATTCCGATGACATGCTCCACGCCTCTGTCTGCAGCCCGGTCGGACCACACCACCGAGAGAGGGGGAGAGCGTCGCCGCGAAGAGAGAGAGAGTGAGAAATGTGAGGGGAGAGAGAGATTGAATGAGATAAAAAAATGTTTTGATAAATATATTTTTTAACCTTATTTTGAATATTAAACCCTCAAAGAAGCATAATTGTAATTATGCCCAATAATTCCCTTAAAAGCTTTTAACTAAATGGATTAAATGCCAGAAAAAGCCAAATAAATCCAGAAAAATCACCTAAATTCATGGAATAAATTCTATATTATTACTGGTAAAGATCCGTTAAAGAACGAGTCTTACACAAACCCTTTCCTACATCCAGCAAGGCTCAGTCCAGCCCCCATGGTCGCTGGTTAAAGAGGGGGTTAATGCTAAGCACCCCTTGGGTTTGAACATAGGTGACCCTTCGTCTACCCGGTTATAAATGTGAATGGGCGCATTTTCCTGTTAGGATTCGAGTTGGGATGTCTTCATAGGAAATGAAGAGGACTTCTAGATCTAACTTTCAGTCATGCTTTCATCGAATTTCATCTGCACTAGGCTGAGTTATGATTTTCGCAATATTAACATTATTTATCCTCTATTCTAGTTGCGACCCTTCGTCTACCTAGGCATAAATGCGAGTGGGTGTGCTCGTATGTTGAGATTTGGATTGGGATGTCTTCAGATGAAATCAGGAGGACTTACAGATCTGACTTTGTGACATGGTTGCATTGAATTTCCTCATTCCTAGCCCGAGTTATGATTGTTTGAATATTATCATTTATTCTCCCTCATTCCAGTCGCGACCTTTCGGTAGCCCGAGGTAATCTCGGTATAGCTCTAGCATCTAAACAGTATTTGGCCTCGACTTCAACATAGAAGTTGTACCTAATGTCACACTCGGAATTATGGCCTCAGTTTTAGGTCATTTCATTAACCACAGACGAAGTTATGAATTTTCCATTAATTACATCCGAGTTCTCCTATCAGTCACACCTCTTTCGACAGCTGGCAGCCAAAGGGCTTAGAACCCTGGGTGCTGATGCGAATTGGGCTTCTATCCCAACAGAAGAGTTTGGGTTAAGGGCCCAAGCTTTCTAATGAGCCTAGTTTCATCCCATTTAGTTGACTGTGGACCAAGATATTCTTATTTTAACAGGTGGATTCGTTTTCTGTAATTATTTCGACCCATTATCACAAACTCCCTCTTAACCTCCATTAGACCCATTTTTTCAGAGGTTATACTCTTCATCAAAGATGTTCCTTACCCAATGGTCATTGCATGGGCTTTAGTTTCACCTAATTCTGATCTTCCTATGTGAAATTACAAATTTTCTAAGGGTTCTTCAATAATCTATCTAGGTTCCTAGCTCATTGAGTTCATGGATCCGAATTGTACACAATTGGGCCAGTGCCCAATTGGCGGTCGTAACATCCTCTCCCCCTTAAAATAATTTCATCCTCGAAATTAACTCAAGAAATTTCTTTTTAAGAAAAATTACTCACCGGATAGTTGAGGGTATTCCTGGTACATCTTGTCCTCCAGCTCGCACGTTGCTTCCTCGAAAAGAGAATTCCTCCATAACACCTTCACCAGCCGGATGGTTTTATATCTCGACACCTCTTAGGAACACATGGTCCCCCTTTCAATTTTTTTCTTAAACATATGAACTGAAATGACTGAGCTTTACAAAGCCCCTATAACTCCATGTTGAAGCGTACCCGCTCAACAATCTGAAAAATGGGGGAACGATTTCATACCGCATGTAACCCAGAACTTCAAAACTAACTTGGTGAGACACAGGGCAAACCCATTGATGTAAACGGTGCGGAAGCCAGACCGTCAATCAATGCTGAATGGACATTTTCGTTCATGGGAAAACTATCACTATGAACCACAACAGAACCCCCTTCTATACTTTGATAAGCATTTTGCAGCTAGTTGAGGAGCAAGGTCATCAGTTTGAAGTATGCAAATGAGTATGTTTGCCTAGAGTCCATGGCATGAACATAACGAGATATCTTAATCGGCATTGAACGTCTCAGAGACAGGAAAAGTATGACCCTAGATATCAATTTCTGCTCTATACGTTGAAAAAGAAAGGGGGGGTACTTAATAATGGATAGAACGAAGGATTGTATATCCTTTATCAATTCAGAAGGCCTAACAGACCTGAAGTTGGGATAACCATGAGTAAGGGACAACCTCTTCCATTTACTCTTAAGATTCTATGATGCTAAAAATAGCATCCGACATTTCCTAATTTCCATCAGATTTCTCCTGCGGTGGTACTGGCTTTTACTGAGCCTTCCTAGGGCAGTCCCTGCAAAAATCTACGACCTTGCCACATTCATAGCATTTGCCCTCTGTCCTCCTGCACTCCTGCCCTGAATGGGTGCTCTTACAATGGACACCGACTGGAACCCCCGACCTATTCCTTGGTACCGGCTCCGGACGTACCACCTTTTTCTTGCCCTACCTCACTTCTGCCCGCCTAGGCCTCTTGCCCATCGTCTTCTACTCCTTGATGAACTTATACATAGGTATTCATTAGAACCTAACTCAATATGTCCCAAAATTTCTGATGGTTTCAGTTGTTACTGGTGAGGGTTTGTTTAAAATGGGTTATAAATATACTCTTCCCCTTTTCCACCCTAGCCTATCTCCTCTTCTATTGTTTGGACAATTGGAATGGTTGCAACCATGGTTTGTCTCTCGTGCTCTGATACCACTCTGTAACGCCCCGGGATCTGATCCCCAAGTTTTTGGGGATTATATTTTTTTTCTTTTTATCAGACCTTGAAGCAATCACTTCATACGTATCACGGAAGCACAATATTATGTAACGTGCATACATTCACATGAGAGAGAAACCACAGGTTACAAGAAATGTAGGTAAACATCTCTGTAGACACGCCGTTTCTAATATTACCATGGGTAAATCTCATATTACAATATGACGCCCCGAAGTGGCTTTCACATTTTGAGTTACTTAAGTGATTTCCTTTTTTTTTGGTTTTTTTTTCATTTTTAGAATTTTCTTTTTCGGAGGGGGAGGGTGACACCTCTTTTAACGGCGTCCGAAAGGAAAGACGTCTCACTAATCGTGCAGCACGCGGATGGCGCCGCTCCCAACTTGACGTTCCGAAAGAATCCAAACACAATGACGTCTTGCTGAAGTGACGATTAGGCACCAAAATCACTCACTTCCTCCACCGGTGACGGCTTTCGGTGCTGATCTAGTGGAATTAATGGACGCGTCTAGAACATGGGACGCCGCAATTTGAGGCGTCTGGGACTCAGGACACCTCCTTGTTTAGCACCCAGACGGCGCCGCTCCACCGCTCAGTTTGACGTTTTGAAAGAATCCAAAACTAACGACGTCTTGCCGATCAGACGTGCCTTTCAAGAGTCACGGGTACGCGCCGAAACAACTCTCTTTCTCCGCTATCGACGGCGTTCGGCGCCGATGTAATAGACAGAAATGGGCGCATCTTGTATCCTGGACGCCTCAAGTTGAGGCGTCTAGGAGCCTACACACGCCAGTAAGGTAAAAATTATAAAAAATTGGTTGAAGCATCTGGTCATCGGGACGCCTCAACATGAACGCGTCCCGGACCTAGGACGCGCCATAAAAATTTCCCCTATAAATAGAAGACCCCCTCCCTCGAAAGGAAAGGGGCTTCCAATCCGACAGAGGAGAGGGAGACTCTGTCGGATTCCTTTTCTAACCCATGGGTTTCATAGGAGGAGGTTCTGCCAGATTTTTGGGTGCCCGCGCTCGCGAGAGGAAGGCTAACTCCATCCACCGTGCTTCCACGTCATCCCCACGCTGCCGAAGCTCCGCTGGATCCCGCCATCGGCGCCTTCAATAAGCCATCCTCTACCCTTGCTCTCTTTTGTCGTTTCTGTTGCATGCACCATCCCGTCATCTGTCATCTTGCTCCACAAGAGAGTTCTATTTTAATATATGTTTGCATGATTCTCCATCCATCATAGCATTTTCCTCCTACTCGTGTCCAAGAGGGTTTTCAAAACAACACCAACCAGGTGTGTGTCTCGCCATGATTTC
Organism: Amorphophallus konjac; assembly: GCA_022559845.1. Classification (NCBI taxonomy): domain Eukaryota; kingdom Viridiplantae; phylum Streptophyta; class Magnoliopsida; order Alismatales; family Araceae; genus Amorphophallus; species Amorphophallus konjac. The sequence goes on along the minus strand of CM040118.1, from coordinate 235,829,237 downwards.
ACCATTTTCATCACAAGGGACTACTACTACACTGCCATTTTTCTGATTCATTTGCTATCTGTGTGTTTCTTTCTTTTGCAAGGGTAACCAAAGAAGGCCCTCTCCATCGGCCGGCCGAAGGGCGAGGAAGAAGCAACCCGCCGTTTCTTACTTTTGAGGTAAACGCGATCACTCTTCTTATCTTGGGGTCTCCGGCCCCTGGCGATCACATCATCTCTTCGAGGCCGCGGCGAGTCATTTCCTGCTATGGTTGTTTAAATTTCTGTCATTTAAATACTGCGCCATCCTCATCTCTTCGAGGCCGCGGTGAGTCACTTCCCGCTATGGCCGTTTAAATTTTTATCATTTAATTTCTGCACCACTCTCATCACTTCGAGGCCGTGGCGATTCACTTCCCGCTATGGCCGTTTAAATTTCTGTCATTTAAATACTACGCCAGCATCATCTCTTCGAGGCCGCGGCGAGTCACTTCCCGCTATGTCCGTTTAAATTTCTGTCATTTAAATTCTGCACCATTTCGATCCCCCCAGGTCGTGGAGAGTCATTTCTCACTATGGCCGTTTAATCCCCGCATTTTGTTACGCTGTATCTATTCTGCATACCCGGCAGGAGTAATCTCCCGTGGTGGTTTCTCTATCTCTCTCCCTCTTTCCGTGTCACAGCAAAACGAGCCCGCGCTCCACTCTTTGCTACATCCGTGTGACGTCGCTCACATCTTGGCGATCACGGTGGGACCTTCTTTCGCTTTCTTTTAGTTACCCTTGCGATTTCGGCACCGCCGTGTGCTCCTCCACCCGGCACCCACCTGTGCCTCTCCTCATTGCACCCTCGCGCGCTACAGTCGTGCTGACAGTAGCACTTTCAGTTCTTATCCCTCGTGCACCACGTGCACTTCACCCATAATCCCTTGTGATTCCTTAAGGTTTGGATTGTTATCTCTCTTGGGTGTTGATTATACCTCTGTTGTCTCTGTTATTTTGTTATGTTCCATATATCTGTTCATCACTTCATTGCATACATCCACCATTTTTTTTATTTTTCTAAGGATCACCCTCTCTCGGTGAAGGAATGACTCTCCGTTCGGGAATTCCTCTCGACGGACTAGGATCTCCTCCACCGGGACCTCCGTAAGTCCCCGACAGCGATGGATTCCCTCTTCGTTCACTGTGCTGGTTGTACCATTGAAGTTCCCCGAAGTTAGTTGACCCATTCGTGGTGAGACAAGTGACCCTAGTTGACACGGCGGTGAAACAAAGTTAAAAAGGGTCCTTCCTATTTTTGTGTGAACTTCATACCTGGTTAAAACAAAAAAAAATTATCAAAACAAAAACAAAAAAAGGGGCGTAAAAGCATCTACTTGTTTGATAATCTCTACTATTTGTTTGTTGGTGCATGTTTTTACGTTCCGGAAGAACTTTGAAAATGGCCCATGAGTCGTTTGAGGAGAACCACCCTGGTTGTGGTTAGTCAGTTGAGCCACGTGTCCATGCCATGGACTTGGGCCCTTCCTACGAGCCATCACGCGAGATACAGGTTACCACAGGGGACACATCCCCCCCACAGGACATCTCCTCCTCGTTGGGTGTGCTCGCCAACACAGAGCTCACCTCCAAGCAACTCCGAGCCTTCCAAGTCATTCTAAAGGGGAAATCTATTTCTCCCGCTCCCCAGGAGTCAACTCCAGCCATTGCACCCCTCTAGGAGTCGGTGCAGGCCATCCCATCTCCTTCACCGGTACAAGTCATTCCTTCTCCCTCACTTCAAGGGCAGGCAGGCCAACAACCTCCTTCGTTCTAGTTCTATTCACAGTCTCAAACCCCTGTCGTTCCCCACACACCACTTCAGCCAGGGCCAGCTGCCAGCAGGCTAGCATTTCCCTCCCATTCGGGGTTCCCTCCTCAAGTCTCCGGGAGACATCTTCCTCCCCAGTGGTAGGTGCCACCTTCACCTCCCGAGGAGCTCACCCAATCACTCTTCAACAAGTTTAATAAAATGGATGAACAATTTCAGAATCTAAAGAAAATGGTGGACATAAAATCCACCCCGGAGGTCTCTTTACCAGTCCTCCCGGTGATCCATCTTCCTCCCTCCGAAATGCCTACGTACCGTAGGTACAATGGCACTGGAAACCCCTTTATTCATCTCAAGGACTTCAAGTTTGAATCCTCCTATTGGCAAAATGGCCAGAGATCCCTGGCATACCTCTTTCGGAGATCATTGGACGGTCCTACGCTAGAATGGTTCTATTCTCTAGAGCCGGGCGAGGCCGAGAATTTTGATACAGTGCAAAGAAAATTCTTGCAAAAGTATCGGGATAGGGTTGGTCCCTCTCTTTCCATTACCGACCCAGTAGCCGAGAAAATGAGGCTCCACGAAGATTTTGTCCGCTATGCCGACAGATGGAGGTCTCTGGCAGAGAGGATAAGAGATACCCTCTCAGAGCCCGAACAAGTGAAAATGATTGTGTCCAATGCCACCCCACAGTTCAGGCACGTCCTGGCCATGAACAAGCTTACTACAATGGAAGAGCTCTATGAGAGTGCCCGGTATATCCAGACCCAGTTAAAAGATTCCCCCATCATGCACATGTTTGAGCCGCCGAAGCCCAAGATGGTCAGAAAGACAGGCACTGGTGTCTCAAGTGGAGCGACAGAAGGGGTCGTAACAAATGAGCAGGTGAGTGCAGTCAACAACGCCAACTATGTAGCCAACACAAGACATCCACAAATGCCACGACTTCCCCTCCAGCAAGGTCCTTTCCCGTCTCGCCCTCCGCCCCAAAACAATCCACCCCAGAACAATATGCATCAACCATTTCAACCCCAGCAACAACCCCGACCCCAGCAACAACAACCACCACCTCAGTACCACCAGGTTCCACCCCCAGGAAATTACGGCCCCCCACAGCAATAGAGAAGGCCGATTGGCCCCAAGAGAGCCCATTACCCACCATTGCCAGAAACTTTGGAGGATATTTTCAGTGCCCTTTGCCTCAAATACACTCATCCTACCCAGGGAGAAGATCACATGGCCCCTGAATGTTGACACCTCTAGATACTATATTTACCACAGGAAACCAGGACATACAGTAGAGAACTGTTTCAATTTCAAAGACTACATCTATGATATGAATGATGAAGGCGGAATTGACTAGGATGAAATGAGATGATACATCGCCACTCTCAAAGCCAGGAGGCCTCCTCCTTGACCACAACTCCAACAACAACAGTTACAACAGCAGCCATAGCAACAACCACAACAACAACAACAGCCTCAGCAGGCCCAACAACAGCAGCCCAACATGGGCATAATCCTGAATCCATTACTGGAGCACCAATAACCCAACCACCAGGTCAATCCCATGTCCTCCTTCCCGAAAGTTGGGAGAGAACAGGGTTGCCACTCAGAAAGTACCTCCATTCTTGCTGCTGCCAACCCTATCATCAGGCAACCCCCTCGCCTTGCCCGGGTAGCACATCTCTCTCATCAACCCACAACGCGGCCTTCACCATTTCCACAGCCATCACGCCCTCTCATCTGCACCCCTCCCACTAACTCACCAATTACCTATCAGCCAATGCCCTCAAACCCTCTCATCCTCTCTCATCCCTTCATTTTGCCATCCACCCCTACTACACCTACACCTATGCCTTCCAAACCTCTCATCATCCGCCGTCCGTACGAGGCCCCATCTACCCCCACCATGCCTCCATCAACACCCTCAAAACCACTCATTGCCTAACGTCCATCCCAGAACTACTATCCATCTCAGACACTATCCACTTCCACTTTGCCCCCACTTCCACCTTCCAAGCCCCTTACCCTCCATAGCCTATGTGAGGTCCCCTCTACCTCCACCATGCCTCCACCTAACAAACCCCTCATCAGAGTCCCCACTCCCATCGTCACCCCTGCTTCACCAACCATTCCTTCATCACTACCCCTCAAACCCCAGCTAAAACCCACATCTAACCCCATAGAGGTGCAAAATCCGCAAGCAATGGTGCTTCGGAGTGGAAGAATTTTTCACCGGGTTTTCCCCCAGAACAATTAGAATCCTGAGCAGTCTCAGCCAGATAAAGACAATGGAGAGCAGCCAGAAAAATCCATCCCTGGAACACAGTATGATTTGTTAAAACACATGGGCAAGACGCCCGCTCGGATCTCCATCCTTGAGCTGCTTCAGAGATCCACGTCCCATCAGGCAGCCTTAATGGAATATCTTTAAAGGGTCATGGTGAATGAGGACCTCCCTGTAGAGAAGATTTCGGCCGTTCTGACGCTGACGGACACACAATCGGCCATTATGTTCCACAACCACGAGCTCGCCCCCAAGGAAGCTCAAAAATATGCGTTGTGTGTTTCGATAAAAATCAATGGAGTGTCCAAACACCCGTGCTTGGTGGACACGGGTGCATCTATAAATGTGATCTCCATGGGCACCCTTCAGTTGTGTGGGTTCGATGAGGAACAGATAAGACCTTCTTCAATCACAGTCATAGCTTATGACAATTGCAAAAGGCCACCACAGGGGATGATTATCCTGAAGACAGAGTCATGCCCTGCGTCAGTCTCTACGGAATTCCATGTCCTTGATATGGATCCCACATTCAAGGCTATACTAGGCTGCCCCTATATTGAAGTCATAGATGCTGTGCCTTCCACCAACCACCAATGCCTAAAGTTTTCGTACAATGGGAGGATTATTAAAGTGGTCAGTACACCTGTCTTTCACATAGTGGATACTATTAATAGCTCCCTGCCCTCTGTTTGGCCATCACATCGGCCCATATGGTCACTGCTGGATGTGTATGACTCATCCTGCATTCTGCTAACACCAAAGAAGCCACTTTCAGTACCAACGTCACGTCTCCCTTTTCATTCTAAAGGATGAGAGATAATGAGGAATATCGGCTATCAACGGGGCAAAGGCTTGGGTGTTCAATTACAAGGAAGGCTGAAACCGCCAAAGAAAATAAGGTTGAGCCACAAGTTTGGCCTAGGCTTTGAAGGACCGCTCGAGGCAGATGGGAAACCCCTCACGTTGACCCTATCCTCTCACTTCAAGAAGGGGCCTGTTGTTCAGATGGGGGATTACCCGTAAGAGACACATGGGGAATCGCATGTTGTATACTTGGTTGAGAAATGTTCAAGGGCTACTAAGAGGGGCAAGATTGAAGATCCGGAATGCGAGTGGAGCAAATGGTTTAGCATACAAGATATTTCCATTACACTAGAAATAATATTCTCGCCTCCACAGCTTGAAGGACCGCCACTGGTCTCCGAAATACTAGGGGATGCCATTAGTGTTGTCAAAGTTCCAAACCATCCTCGCCGAGAGGACTCTGTCACCGGCGGATCATCATCCGTCACCAACATTACCATTGACGACTCATTAGCCGTCATCTTCTCCGTTCACTCGTCTCAGCCCTCGTTGCTGTCTTCTTCCTAGGCCAGACGGTTGTCTGACGATCTTCCCAAGTCCCCTTCTCTACTTACACACTTACGCAGGTTTCTCAACCCGCGGCAGGTTTTCAACCATGATCTGCTCTATGAGCCTCCCAACCCTTTAGCCATAATCACTTTTCTCTCTCCTCCGATTTCTTTTCATTGCTTTGTCATCAAAAATGAAAATGAAAAAAAACATCAATTTTCAAACTCCTCAACAACACATCTTTGTTAAGGAAACCTCCTACATCTCCTACGAGTGCATCCCGACCTACGGGCCACTCATCCAAGGTCCCATGAGCGACCTTTTCTACCCCTCCTCTGAGGGGTCTTTCCCTATACATTCTTCAGCATCTTCTTCTGCTTCTTCTTCTTCCATAGGATAGGTCAATCAACCTAGAAATAATGGGTCAAGGGCAGTACCCAAAAAGAAATCCAAGGGTAAGCAGATCCCTCGTCGATTCCTTCTAGATCTAGCCAGTAAGTGTCGAGCGTGCCTATCCATTCCTCAATTGCTAGAAAATCCCATCCAACTGCCAGAGATAGATTGTGAGGAGAATTGTACAATTGATGAAGGGTATGGAGTCTACGAGATCACAGATGAAGAATGCCCTATTAAAGAAGAGGATGAAGAATATGAGGACGTGGTCGGCGCATATGCTAGTGGGATGAAGCGATTCAACAAGCCATCGGCCGCCATAGAAGAGTCCACCAAAGAAGTCAACTTGGGAACTAAGGAAGACCCTAGGATCGTCCTCATAAGTAATAATTTGCCATCATCTGAAGAAGAGGCATTAATTGAAGTTCTCAAGGAGTATAAGGACACGTTTGCATGGAGCTATGAGGATATGCCGGGTTTGGATTCCACCTTGGTCGAACACCGCTTAACTCTAAAACCAGGGTCCATCTCGGTAAAACAAAGGTTAAGACGTTTCCACCCTCAGATCGCTTTGAAGATGAAAGAAGAGGTCGACAAGCTCCACAAAGCCAGGTTTATTAGAGTCATCTTTTATCCTCAATGGGTGACGAACATTGTCCCGGTCAAGAAGAAGGATGGGAAAGTCAGGATTTGCATCCAAAGGATGATTTTCCCTCGCCTCACATTGATGTGTTAATCGATAACACGGCAGGTTATGAAACCCTCTCATTTATGGATGGATTTTTGGGATATAATGAAATTCATTTGGCAGAAGAGGATCAGGAGAAGACATCATTCACTACACCTTGGGGAATATATTGTTATGTGGTCATGCCGTTTGGGTTAAAGAATGCTGGAGCTACTTACCAAAGAGCTATGGTGGCCATATTTCATGACATGATGCATATATATCTGGAGGTGTATGTGGATGATTTATTGGTGAAATCAAAAACTAGGGCGGAACATCCGAGAGTCTTGACTAAGGTATTACAGAGATCAAGGGAGTTCCACTTAAAAATGAATCTAAAGAAGTGCGTGTTTGGTGTATCATCGGGCAAATTACTAGGTTTCACTGTAAGTAAAAGGGGAATTGAAATAGATCCTAACAAAGCTAAGGCCATCAGGGACATGTCGCCCCCCAAAAATTTGAGGGAAGTTCGAGGTTTGATTGGGAGGTTGCAATTTATTCGTTGGTTTGTGTCTCAGCACTCACAAAGGTGTAGACCTTTCTATGAGTTGACCAAGCCATGAGTAGAATTCCATTGGGATTCTAAATGCCAGAAAGCTTTTGAAGGGTTAAAGGAATACCTGGCTAATCCACCCGTTCTCATTCCACCCAAGCCAGGGAAATATCTAATCCTTTATATCTCAGTCTTGGATGACTCCGTGGGAGCCGTCCTCGCACAAGCCGATGAAGAAGGCAAGGAACATGCAACCTATTACTTGTCCAAACTCCTAAATCCCTGTGAGCAGAAGTACACGGCCATGGAGAAAACATGTGCTGCTCTTGTTTGGGTAGTGCAGAAATTGAAGCACTACTTCCTCGCTCATGAGGTCCATTTGATTGCCCGCATGAACCCTATCAAGCTCCTCCTGGAGAAATCTATCCTCACTGATAAGCTAGCATGCTGGCAGAGTTTCCTATCTCAGTTCGACATCACCGATATCCAGCAAAAGGTAATTAAAGGCTATGCTATAGCTGAGCATCTCGCTCACCATCCTCTCCCCATGTTCGATCATGTCCAATCAGAGTTTCCAGATGAGAAACTAATGTCCATCACCCAATCCGACGAGCCAATGTGGACATTGTATTTTCATGGAGCTCTGAATTCCCAAGGGAGGGGTATTGGAATTGTCTTTCTGATACCCGAAGGCGTTACCATCCCAGAGGCGTTTCATCTCGCATTCCCAGTCACCAATAACATTGCTGAATATGAGGCTCTTCTAGCTGGCCTGTTACTAGCCCATTCTTTTTATATCACTGAATTGCGAGTCGTGGGTGATAGTTAACTTGTTCTCCGCTAGGTGCTTACCAAATATCGCACCCTTGATCCCAAGCTCAAGGCTTATCAAGAGCTGGTCTCCGCTTATGCCAAATTGTTCACCAAGCTGATCTTTGTCCATGTCACTCGCGAACAGAATATTCTGGCCGATGCCCTCACCTCCTTGGCGTCATCTTTTAGATTCTCTTTAGGTATATGGTCTGAATCCATCACCATCTACAAGCGCCTCGTCCCTACTATTCAAGACCCTTACCTTTTAAGAATCAAAGAAAGAGTCTTACGGAAGGTTCGGGAGGGGGAAATTCTTGAGAAGAGGGAAATCATGTTGGCAGAATTTGAAGAAGAACTGGCTGATGAGGAGAAACCATGGTTCTATGAAATTGTCAAATATTGTAAAGATCAGTCTTACCCTGAAGAAGCCACCGAAGAAGATAAGAAAGTCATAAGAAGGGTGGCCCAGAAATACACATTGGTTGGAGGTCTATTGTATAAGAGAAGCCTTACTGGTGTTCTTTTAAGATGTCTTGATGACAGTGAGGTCTGAAAATGCATGGAGGAAGCACACTCAGGTGTGTACAATGGCCATGTAAATAGCCAAATGCTCGCTAAGAAGATCATTCGGCAGGGCTTTTACTGGCCCACCATGGAAGAGGATTGTACTGTCTATGTCCGTAGGTGTGTCAAGTGTCAGCTTCACGCCGATAAGATTCATTCCCCATCTTCCACACTTCATCCAATATCCTCTCCATGGCCTTTCTCCATGTGGGCGTTTGACATCATTGGTCCCCTGGGTGATCCCAACCCCCTCACCAAACAGAAATCCTTCATCCTCACTGTGACGGAGTACTTCACCAAATGGGCCGAAGCCGAAGCTTATGCGGAAATCAGGACATTAACAGTCTGCAAGTTCATCATGAAGAACATCCTCACCAGGTTCGGCATTCCAAGCACAATCATCACTGACAATGGGCCACAGTACATTTCTCAGGACCTTCAGGACCTCTGTAAAAGGTACGCAATCGCATTGCATCATTCATCACCTTATTACCCACAAGGTAAAGGCCAGGTGGAGGCCACCAATAAAACATTGATCAAAATCATAAAGAAAACTTGTGAGTCTAGTAAGTTCTTAGACTGGCCAGAAAAGCTTATCGAAGCTCTATGAGCCTACTACACTTCAATTCGTACTCTCACCGGGCAAACTCCGTTCGCCCTTACTTATAGGATGGAGGCGATAGTCTCGTACGAAACTCTGATTCCTTCTCTCCAGGTACAATTGGACAATGATTTTTCCCTCGACGAACGTCATAATTCACTCCTTGCCCTGTTGGAACTCTTAGACGAGAAGCGGCTGGCCGCTGCCGAGCATGCACGTGTCTATCAAAATAGACTCGCACGTTTTTACCAAAAGAAGGTCATTGAGAGAAAATTCAAAGTCGGTGAGATGATCGTAAAAAGAATTTTTGTCAAACCTGGAGGGCCACGTTCTAAACTTCAACCCAATTGGGAAGGACCATATGTTGTTCAGGCTGCATACCCTGGCAATGCCTACAAGTTAGTCAATGCTGAGGGAACCGAGTTATCCCACCCTTGGAACGGACTTTATCATAAGAAATACTACGCTTAGATAGGTGTGACAATTGGCATGGTACAAGGACCATCGAAGCTGGAATTTCCCTCTCCGGTCTTTATAGTCTAACTTAGGGTTAACCTGAGCGCACTCCCACACCTCACATTCGGGATCAAACGAAGCAGAACTCGAGGGAAGCCTTAAAAAAAAAAAGAGTGCCTGGTGTTCATCATGCAGTCAAGGCTTGGCATCTATCCCCCATATTCGGATAGGACCCATTAAGGTTCGGTAGGTCTCAGATCTTGGTCCGCTAGAACCATGAAGATTCTTGTCCAGTCATGTCGGCTTATGCCCACTAAAAGAAGGCAACACGAACACACGCATGCAATTTAGCCAAGAAAGTTGGTAGTATTACTTATTATGGGGCTATACTCGAAGGACTCCAGGAAAGCCGTAATCTTTGTTCTCCTCTTCCTCGACCCAATGAGACAGCCGGCGCCCTTAAAACGTTGAGCATAAGGGAACCGAAATACAATACCCTGAAGGCGAGAGTAGGATTCATCTCCTCGAACCCGAGTCAGAGCACGAGCAGAGGGCAGTGTCCCCGCAGGCATACAAGAGGGATTTCAACATATCAAATTATCATGTCTCCCTCACCAAAAAAAAAAAGAATAAAGAGTCGAATAATAATAATAAAAGGGATTTCCATAAAAAAAATCAAAAAAATTTCGCATCCGTGTGATCTCATTTGTGTGCTGCATTTTTAATTTTCGTTCTCATTTGTGTGCCCGTGTGTTGCATTCATCATCTTTCCTTTTGCCTTAATTGATAAAGGCTTGGCCCCTTGACTCATTGTCAAGGCTAGTCTCAAAACAATCACCCACTCTTTGAGCAAGAGGCCAAGTTAGAACGGAAAAACTGACTTGTTTCATTGAGCAATATGTACAGGATTGAAAAGCAGGAACGAAGGCAGAAGACGGGAAACTGAACATTCCTTCCTTTATTTCCCTCTAGAAATTATACATTAAGTTACGTCCTCTATCTCAGCGTTACCCCTCTCTCCACTCTTCAGGCAAGGAACCCTGGAAGGTGTTGTCAAATCATGCGAGGCGGTGCCTCTACTACTCTGTGCCCCTCTTCCCGCCTCTGCTCCCCGTCGATCGATAGGGGCGGCAAAAAAGCTACTAACACAAAAGCCACACTCTCGTGCTCTTCACTAGCGCTCTTCACCATCTCTTAGCCATTGTTCAGCGAGACCAAGGCTGGTTCGGAGCTCAAACAATTGGGCATCCATGGCCCTCCGCTCCTCCCTCTCAGCCAAACTATCAGCTCTCTCTCTCTTTCTGTGTCTATTTCCCTCTTCGCGCGTTCTCTCTCCCTGTCCTCCCTTTCTAGCTGAAGGATAATCATCAACTCCACGGCGTCCCGAGAAGAGCCATCGCGTGGACGACGCCGCAGTTCTCCCTCCAGTTACGCTATTCTGGTTTCCCCCTGTGTGGTACGGGCAAGTGCATCTTGCACCTCTTTCATCTGACATGTCCACCATTTCAGATATGTTGAGGCACAGGTAAGTGAAATCTAATATGAATCTCTCACCTGTGTGGAAAGAATTCCCTCTACCTCTGCAGCTCGCTGCGTAGCGCAAGCAAGTTGCTCATGAAGTAAATCAAGTTCGGAAGTGGGGATCCATAAACTGGAAGAGACGCCATCCGCCCCCATTGCTGAGGAAGACGCGTCGAGCTGGGTGCGCTGCAACACACATAAGGTGGCACTGAGGGCCTAGCACCAGAAATCTTGGCCTATGATCATGTGGATGCAGGCTTACCGAAGAACTTAAGGCGACGCGAGTATCACACAACTGCCGCTCCGTGCCTATCAGGCGAACCTGCAAGTTCGATATCATGGTGTCGCGAGCGTCCTGTGGCCAGGGCATAGGTTAACATACACGATAAAAAAAGAGGGAATATATATATATATATAAACAACAACAAAAAGAAGAAAAGAAAAAAATATGTTCACCTCCACAATCCCCTTGAGATTAAGTCGCTCTACGTACATCATCTTATAGAGGTGTAGATAATCCTTGCTATCTTGAGCATGTGACTACATAGGAGTGCCACCCCGTTGCCAGTCCTCATATTGCTCGGGGAACCGCACTCTCCAGTCTACGGAGGTCACCGACCCACGCGTCTTCCTCCCCACACGTGGCGTTGTAATGATGTCCACCCATTCTTAGGCGAGCCCTAAGGTCCTCATGGCCAATCATAGCCGAAGTGGCTCGATTTCATTCAAACAGTGGATCCAGAGGTCGCGCCCGAACCGAGCATGACTCGTTATGACCCATGGCTGATCGGCATCGATCATGCCCGCATAAGGCCTCCAGATCACCTAGGTCAGGACACACACATCTTTTTAATCACAAAAGGGGGGGAGACACGAAAAAATAATAATAAAATGAATGATAAAATAATAATCACCATCGCTACGGGGAACTCTTGCAACTCGCGCCTTAACACAATCAATTGGTAGGATAGAGGGGTCGGGCTCATGATGGGCTGCCATCGTCTAGCCAGCGGCACCGCCACTGGGCGCAAATGACGGGCCTTTCCCATTAGGAGGTAATAATAGCTCCACAACTACACCATCATGTGTCATTAACATCATAAAAAATAAAAATAATAATAATATAAAAACAAAAAAACAACAAAGGGGCAGGTACCTGGATGAACGGTGTGAAACCACTCATTGTTATCTCTCGGTCTGCCCTTTCAGATAGACCTGCAAATAGATGCGCCAGCATGGCTGCTCCTCAAGCATATCGCCCTACTTTCTCAAGGTCTACCAAGAATTCTAAGAAGCGGCAATGGATACTGTCTCCCTTCGAGCCGAGTAGCAATCTCCCCAATAAGAAGAAGAGGAATCTCCTCAAATCCATGTTGGCTCTCTCTCAATTGCTCGCATCTACACTGTAGATGGCGCGGCATCCTCTTTCATCCCTCTCCATGAACTCTTCCAAGGACTCATCATCACGGGGACGAGCGTCAGTAAGCCCCAACTCCTCTATGATAGGCATCTTGGCTATGGACCTGTTCTTACGATCATCCAGGTCCAGTCCTAGTAACCTCTGAGCAACATCTCTGTAATCAGAGTATGTGACACCAGTCAGCGCCTCACCATCCACTTTGAGGCCCATGGTTCGGACCACATCTTCCAGGCTGGGCACCATGTGCCCCCAAGGCATCAAGAAGGTGCGGCTTATTGGATCCCACCTTTCACGCAATGCTTGGATGAGGGCGAGGTCGAGCTGGAGAAAGGCTCCAAACCCCATCACGTCTACCCTGGCCTTCTAAAAATCCGGGAGACCCCTGTATGCTGCCACTACTAGCTCCCATGAAATGTGTGATTTCATCACGCTCTGCGCATACACAAGAAATGGAGAAAGGGGCTTTTGTCAAGAAAGAAAAAAGGAAGAAAGAACGAGAGAAGGGGCGATAAGGCTCATTTTACGAGTTACGATTAGGTCCTTTCACTGAAGTGCCCTTCGAGGTCTGAGAGTCTCCTGGAACTACTACCGCTGGACCTGCTCCACTTCGAGGAGTGGGAAGTTTCACCCTCCATTCCGAGCCTTATAACTCTTAGTCCTCCCTTTCCGTGAAAACTTGTACTCTTCGAGTTGGCTCTTGATGCCTCTGGGAGAACGAAGGAGGGAGGTATTTATAGAAATGGGAGAAGTGCGAGCCAAAACTACCTCCATCACCTTTAACGATAACCCTCGTGATAGGGCACCTTCCTTGCAGTCCCATGTGTCACTTCACCGCTCGCGCAGGATAATTGATTGGATGGTGTGATGCCACGACTCGCTCCCTACGCAGTCTAGGGATGGCCTATCATGTTGTAAAGGTCGTCCGGGAAGGTTGAAAGGTCATCCGGGTAGAGGGGCTAAAAGCCATCATTGTTGACTTTGACGGCAGATTCTCGTGGAAAAATGGTCACGGCGAGACGCGATTCCCCGTTTCACGGCAGGGTCTTGTCGAGCGCATCACATGGGAACAGTATAAAAGAGAAGAAGCGTAGGGGAGAAGGAACGCGCAAGAGAATAAATGAACAACAGAAAACCAAATCACTCCATTCATAGGTCTGCATAAACTGTCTTGAACATCACAAGAGAGGAGGTGGGTATGCTAACCCGCTAACTCCCGTCATCACCTTCACGCTCGTCTCTTCGGCCATCCATCTCCTCTCCTCTAAGGTGAGGGTCCCTAAGGGGCCTTCTGGAGATCTGTAAAGCAGCACTTTTCTCACCCCGTAATGCCCGCTTTGCTTTGCCAGCTTGCTGCTACTCCCTTGGCATGGCGAAGAAGTTACCTACTGAAAGGTAGTCGGACTGGCGAAGGCGTGCGCCAAATTCTCGCGCTCTCTCGTAACGCTCCTCCATGTCCTTCAGCCTCTGCTCTACAACTCAAAGGCCTAGCAGGAGCTCCATCACCTGGGTCTCTAGGGCCTTTCTCTCATCCCAAGCCCGCTGTCGCACTGCCCTTCTTTCCTCTCTCTCCTTCTCCCTCTCCACTCTCTCCCTCTCCGCCTCTCTCCTCACGACCTAGAGGAAGTCCCTCAGCTCGAGGATGCCTCGAGGCAATCCCTCCGCCTCATGACAGCGCAGCTCAGCTACGGTGGCCGCCCAGGCGTCACGCTCCTCCCCAGCTCGGACCGCGCGAGCTAGCACGTCTTGAATCTCCAACGCCTACCAGAACAAAACCATCTCACCAGGTCAGTGAAAGAGTGGCGAATGTTTAATACCCAAGCAAGGTAGGCACTCACCCGAGTTGAGAGCTCGCGCTCCGCCTCACCAGCGCGAGCCATTGCACTGGCAAGTTACTCCCGAAGGAACGCTATCTCCAGAAAAGGAGCCTGGGAGCTGGAAGACGCCCCGCTGGCCATCCCTGCCATCGCTGCCTGCTAAGCACGCTGGAACAAACAAACAACATCCATCGGCTAAGCCCCAGGATGTCAAAAAAAATGTGTTACATAAACTTACCAGGATGACCAGTTCCTATTGAGCGATGGTCAGCCGCCGCCTAGCCTCCGCTAGTTAAGTACGCAAGCCGTTGATAATGATGTCATGGGCATCCTGCATTCATAGGCATTTAGTTATGCATCAAAAAAAATAAACAAAAACCAACAACAAAAAAGGGGGAAGCTCTTTTTTTTTTCACCTCTGCTGGTCTCCCGAACTGGGGATGCTCCACATGGCTCTCCCTGCACTGCCTCAGGTAGTCGGCACTGTCCTGCACTGACACGACACCTTGCTGCCAGTCATGGAACTGAGCAGGGAAACGTGTGCGCCAGTCTTCAAGTTTTGCCTTGCCGCGGCTCCTTCTCCCGACACGGCTCGGCTCATCCGCACTCGCCCACTCATCAGCCAAGCCCAGGGTCCTTGTCATGCCCTGCACATCAAAAGGGAGGGTCCTACATCAAAAAAAAAAGTGTCTCTTGTCGAAGACGTGTTCATCATTCAAGTACAACACTCATCGAACCCTCTTCCCCCTCTCTACTTGTTCACTATAGAACCAAAATAAATTAAAGAGGTGGAGATCGAAGGGCCTACCAGGCCGTGCTCGCCTCCCTCCATGCCATCGGGCCCCTTTGGCCCCTCAATAGCCAAAGGAAGCCCTTCCTCTCCCACGACAGCCTTTTCGTGCTCTTGCACGACCCTCCTCGGGCGAGGGATTGCTCGCCCCTCTTTCCCTCCACCACGGTTCGGCCCGCCGTATTCCATAGATCTAGGGTGGGAGAAGACGAAGCAAAGCGGGCAAATCTTGGCGAGAGGAAGGGTTGTTTGTGGGCGAGGTGAGGAAGAAGAAAGGCTGCCCTGCAGTTCTTGGTGGTTTAAATTTGAATTCAAAAGGTTAGAACGCGTCTTCGCGCCTAGACGTCCTAAAAAGAAAAAAAACAACAAAAAAACAAGAAAAAAAGATAAAAAGGGAGAGAAGATGGTCTGCCTTCCGCACAAGGCATAATTCCCCATTTTTAGGGCAAGATCCTATAAAGCGTGTCACGATGGAGCAAGTAGAAGAGAAGAAGCGTAGAGGAAGGTATGTGCACAGAAAATAGTCTAGTGACAGAAAAGAAACCATTCCATTTCATATAACTAAACTGTCTATCATATACATCATAAGTGAGGATGGTGGGTGTACAAACAACCCTCTAACTCTCACCACCACCCTCCTGGTCATCCCTCTGATCATCTCTCTCCACTCTCCTATAGCAAGGATCCCTAGGAGGCCTCCGAGAACTCTGTGAGGCAGTACTCGCCTCACCCTGTCGCTCCTCGGCTGAGGAGACTAGGAAGCTACCTACAGAGAAGGAACCAGACTGATGAAGTCGTGCCCCGCGGTCCTTCGCCCTCTGGTAC
Source organism: Amorphophallus konjac (assembly GCA_022559845.1). Taxonomy (NCBI): domain Eukaryota; kingdom Viridiplantae; phylum Streptophyta; class Magnoliopsida; order Alismatales; family Araceae; genus Amorphophallus; species Amorphophallus konjac. The sequence continues at coordinate 235,813,386 of CM040118.1, read as the reverse complement.
TACTCCTCACTCTCTCGTAGCCTCTCCTCTGCTGTGCCAAGACTCACTCGGAGCTCCGTCATCTGAACTTCTAAAGCCCTCCTGTCCTCCCTCCCATCATCGCCTCTCTCCTCGACACCTCGAGGGCAATATGTAGCTCTAGCACATCGCGGGGAAGCTCCTCAGTCTCCCGTCGTCGTCGGTCCTCCTCCAGCTCCGCTATCCGAGTGTCGCGCTTTGCCACCCAGGCGTCACGCTCCTCCTCGGCACGAACTGCACGAGCCAGTGCATCTAGAACCTCCACCACCTGTCAAAAGCCCACATTCCCCTTGAAGTCAGTAAAGGAAAGGGAGAATGTAGGGGGGAATCTGGATATAGCAAACACTCACCCGAGTTGCGAGGTCGCGCTTGGCCTCTTCAGCATGGGCCACCGCGCCTGCCAACTGCTCCTGGAGAGAGGAGACCTCCGGAGGAGGGGCCCGAGAGCTAGAGGCCACTCCGCCAGCCATCCCGGTTGCCGCTGCTAGATGGGTACGATGAAACACAGAAACAAACAACAGTCAGAGGCTAAGCATCAAGAATCCCGGTGACAAAAAAATGGTGATGCATTGCATAGGCTCACCAGGATGTCCAGCTCCTGGAAAGTAACTGCCAGCTGCTGCCTGGCGTCTGCCAAGTGGGCCCGCAGGTCAGTGATGATGGCATCCTGAGCATCCTGCATTCATGAGCATATAGATTAACGTCACATTCATATGCACAAGTAAAAAGAAAAAAAAGAAAAAGAAAAAGAAAAAGAAAAAAAGATCATCATTTCATACTTACCCCTACTAGCCTCCCTAGGTAGAGGCGTCCTACGTACGTGTCTTGGTACCATCGCAAGTAGTCGGTGCTGTCTTGCACATCGGACACCACTAGAACGCCACCCTGCTGCCAATCCCGGTACTATGCAGGAAAGCGCATCCGCCAGTCCACGAGCTTCGCCTTGCCCCAGGTCTTCCGCCCGATGTGGCTCGGCTCGTCCACCTCCAACCACTCCTGGGCAAGCCCCAGGGTCCTCATAGCCAGCCTGAGTTGCAGTGGCTCAATCTTGTTCAGACAGTGGACCCACAGGTCTCACTCGAAACGAGGTCATCCCGCCATGACCCAAGGCAGGCCAGCATCGGCCATGCCCATGTAGGGCCTCCATACCACCTGCATCACCATACATGCATCATGTCAGTTCCCACCTTAGTAAACAAAATAAATGCACAAAAAAATATATATAATATATAATAAATAAAAAAATCGTACCATGGCCTCGGGATACTGGATCAGCTCCCGTCGAAGCGACGTCAGCTGGTAAGTGTGTGGAGCCACGGTAGTGATCGGCCTCCACCGCCGTGCTAAGGGTACGACCGCCCGGTTCCATTGCCTGGCTCTCCCCATCGGGAAGTAGTAGTAACTCGACACCTGCATCCATCGCATGTCATTAGCATAAATAATTGCATGACCATAAACTAGGATTCACTATAAAATACATAAATGAAGTGATTACCTGGAGGAAAGGCGCGAAGCCGCCGACTGTCGACTCCTTCTCTGCCCCCTGAGAAAGATCAGCAATCAAGTGGGCGAGTAGGGCAGCTCCCCACGCGTAGTGCCCCAGTCGATCTAGATCTGCTTGAATCCCAAGGAAACAACAGTAGGAAGAAGAGGAACCTCCGGAGGTCTAGGTCTGCCCCCTCTTGGTCGCCCGCGTCCTGGCTGAAAGCTTCTCAAGCTGCTCCCTCTAGCTGCGCTAGGAACTCCGCACCGCTCTCGCCGACGTGCTGACGTTAGTCGACGAATCCGAGTGCCTCCATGATGTCTGCCCGGCTGACTGTCCTGCTGTCTCTGTCGGTCGCACTCATTTCCAGCCCTAACAGCTCTAGGGTGCTCTCTCTGTAGTCAGGGTAGATGACCCCACTGACGGCCTCCCCGTCCACCCGTAATCCGGTGATCCAGACTACATCCACCAGAGATGGCACTATATGCCCCCAGGGCATCAGAAACGCTCGGCTCGGCGCGTGCCACCGCTCCCTCAGCGCCTGGACAAGGGGCAAGTCGAGCCGAAAGGGCTCGATATGCAAAAATGCTCCGAACCCCATGGCGTCCACTCGGGCCCTCTAGAAGTCTGGCAGCCCTCGATACGCTGCCACCACCAAGAACCAGCTGATCCGGGTCCTCATGACACCCTGCACACCACAAAACAAAAAAAAGGAGTTACATCAGTAAAAAGAGAGAGAGAGAGTCGACAATAATGAACAACACAATACACATTAAAAAAAAGAGAGAAAAGGGTAAAGGCGTCTGGGTGCTTAGATGTTTTCATAATTTCCCTTTTTTTTCGTCTCTCACCTTTTTTAAAAAAAAATATAATAAAATAATAGACACGTCAAGGCTCCTAGACGCATCTATTGTTTTTATATTTTTTAAATATATATAATAATTATAAGAATGTCTAAACGCCTAGACGCCTTCATAATTTTCCTAATTATTTAATTAAAATTAAATATTAGAGGTGTCTTTACCCTATGACGCATCTAATAATTTTCTAAAAATTATTAAATAATAATAATAATAATTGAGGCATCCACAAAAAGGGACGCCTCCATCATTTCAAACCCGCCACCGCGAAAACCCCATCTATCGCCCCATTTTTCGTAGAAAATCACAAAATAATGCAACAAAAGGAAGTTCTGGGGGGCCTATCGGGTCATGCTCATCCTCTCCCGTGCCACCGGGTCCCTCAGGGCCTTCCACGGCCAAGGGAAGTTCCTCCTCCTCTACGGCGGCCTCCCCATGGTCCCGGGGCTTCCTCGGGCGGCGAGCGACCCGCTTCCGCTTCTCACCACCCTGGCTCGACCCGCCACGCTCCATGGATCTAGATTGAGTGTTGGAGAAATTGAAATGGGGAGGAATGAGAGGTTTGAGGGGAGTTTCGGTTGGGTGAATGGTGAAGAAGAAAGGCCGCCCGCGGGCGGCCTGAAGTTTTGGAAATTTCAAATTTTGGCGCTTCTAGGCACGAAGACGCGTCAACTATAATAAAAAAAAATGGACGCGTCCTTTGTCTTAGATGCGTCCAATAAATAAATAAAAAATAATAATGATAAAGGGGCCGATAATGTAAAAACATTTTGCATACAATAACTCCACATTTATTTCATTAAAACAACAGAGTGAGCGACATCAGGGGTTTAGACGCTTCGGGCCTTAACTTCCCCAGTTCGGTTACATAAGCCCTCCACAGCTCACGTTCTTCCTCTACATGCACCAATGCCCTTCCCAGAATGCTCGTCTTCCATGACACTTTGATGGCCTTCACTTCCTTTGCATCTTCTTCTGTGCTTAATTCTCTCTTCCTCAAAGGAGTAATGTCAGATAACGTTGGGAACAAATGGCGGGGAACGCCGACTTGAATACAGCACCGATGTGCGTTATAAAGAACAAACTCAGTCGCGCCAATAAGTTGGAGTTCAGCTTCAGAGGAAAATCTCGTGAGGAGTTCGCGCGAGAGCAGACATGTCGGTGCACAAGTAAAAAAGCTTTACGTCATAGTTTGGAAGTGAGACCTCCAGTCTTAACGTTTCTTCAGCCGTGGACCGCGATTTACTATATTGCCACCAACGCCTAACACATCGGCTATGTGGTAAAGGGGGGTTTGTTGGAAGATCTTCGAGGCAATTGGCATCCCCTCACGGTGATCAAATTTGAAATGTAGGTCAACCCAGCAATTTAGAAGAAGCGCGCAACCAAAAGGAGGCTTACCCATGCTGGAAGTAGTAAGGCCGCTGTAGAGGTAAGCAAGAATGGCAGGCCCCACCCTTTTGCCATCCCAAATTCCGCAAATGGCGCTCAACTGATCTTCCTCCACTATGTTGTCGGTAGAAGGGAATAAGAGAGCACCTGCCAAACAAATTGTGAACCCCTTCATAACTTCTTCCAAACGATCATCATCTGGCAATTCTCTTAGGGCATCCATAACCCATTCCGCGAGCTTTTGCAGGTTAATTCCCTTCTGAGTCTGGACATTTCTAATAGCACCAGACGACATGAAGCCTCCAAGGACGTTCTCAGAAGTTATCCTTTTCAGCATCGGCATGATCTTTATCTGCCATCCCTTTTGAATCTTTTTAAACCAAGTAGAAGTTCCAACTCCTCAAGAAGGATGGTCGCCTCGAAAGTGGGGAAAATGAAAGTGTGAGTCTGAGGATGCCAGATCTCTACCAGCGCACCCATAGACACCCAGTCCATGCGATTCTTCTCGTAATGCTTGGCGTGAATCAGGAGCCCTTGAAGGTGCCACCTCGTGATTATGGCCCTCATGCCGATGAAGATGTTGGAAGTAAGCTTTGAAAGCCACGGCAGTTTGGAGAATTTCCTCGGACCTGGGAAGAGGGGGTACGACTGGAAAAGAAGAAAAACAAAGGTGGAGGAGGTGAAAGAGAGGTTGTACATGGATTTTGAAATGAATCAACTCACCATACGTAACTGGACCTTCTCACTCAGATGTCCTTTAAGGTCGGAGAGCCATTTTAATTCATTGCTAGGCTTGCTCCTCTCCATAGGACGGGAAGACTCACCTTCCATCTCGAAAAACCCAAGATTCTTTTCCTCCTCTTAAGTTCCAAGACTCTCAATTCACTCCTTGATGCATTTGGCTAAACTAAGCAAGGGGAGAGTATTTATAGGAAGGGAGGGGTTTAAAAGTCAAACACAACACATCAATGCTGAGTCATCATCATTGACTTTAGAAAAGGGTGTTTTGTCTTGTTCTTCCTTGTGCTGTGTATTCTCCTGTTGTGATAACTGAGGTGCAATTCTATTGCTTTGAGATAATGTTGTGTATCATGCTAAATGATGAGTGCAGGTTTCACTAATGGGCACCACTGTGCCATCTTGTCCCGTCATATGCCATCATTCGGTGATTGGTCACACCATGTCATGCATTGTATTATGTGATAGTTAGGTTACTAGAACATGTCAAGGGCCGTACGACCTGGACAAATCGAAAATTTGAGTTCCCCTTTAACAAAAATAATGATAACTTTGGAGAAATTTGGGTTGTGCAGATAGACCGTTAAGTTATAAAAGGGTGGGGACGATGGTTCCATTCGATGGGTAGGTACGTGGATAAACGGGCTCCGGCTCAGTATCAGCTCACCGGATTGGTATCCTGACCCATTCTTAGCAAAATAACAATTTTACCCTTGACTATCTTCCAGTTTTAAATTTTTTAAATTTTTTTTATTTAACCCCAACTTGCATTCATGTAGGACTTTGATTTCATGGTGGAAGGTCACTCATTTAATTCAATTGTGAAAGCCGCCGTGCTTCATTTTTAAACTAATATGAGATATTCCATTCCAAATTGAGTGCCGAGTTCTCTCGAGACTGCATAGGGCTATTTTTCTGAAAGAGTCCCTTGTTTGGATTGATCCTCAAATATTCTTTTACTTTTACCCCATTTGACCCACCTTGGCCGCAACACTTCCACATTGCCTGGTAACGGCTCCCCAAGGTGAAACCTGCAGGTTTACGACCCAGGTACTTCCACGCAGAGAAGTTGGTCCTCCCTTTTGTTTGTGCCTGAGTGCATACACCCCCCTTCCTTGTTTGATTACTGTCCAAACAAATGTTGAGTTCGGAAAGCCTTCTTCAATGTTGCTTCATTAAAACTCAGGAGAAATTCCAACCACGTAATGTCGGGAGCGTGTCTCATCGCACCTTGGCATCAGCTTTTCGGTCCATTCTCACTCCATTCCATTACGCTTCCCTCTCATTCCACTACGTGTCACTCCCTTGCAAACCAGGCGCCAAGGCGGGACAGTTGTAGACACGCCATTTCTGACATTACCATGGATAAATCTCATATTATAATATGACGCCCCGAAGTGGCTTTCACATTTTGAGTTACTTAAGTGATTTCCTATTTTTTTGGTTTTCTTTTTCATTTTTAGATTTTTTTTTTTGGCGGGGGAGGGTGACACCTCTTTTAACGGCATCCGAAACGAAAGACGTCTCACTAATCATGCAGCACGCGGACGGCGCCGCTCCCAACTTGACGTTCTGAAAGAATCCAAACACAAAGACATCTTGCTGAAGTAACGGTTAGGCACCGAAATCACTCACTTCCTCTGTCGGTGACGGCTTTCGGTGCCGATCTAGTGGAATTAATGGGCGAGTCTGGAACATGGGATGCCTCAATTTGAGGCGTCTTGGACCCAGGACGCCTCCTTGTTTAGCACCCAGACGGCGCCGCTCTGCCACTCAGTTTGACGTTTCGAAACAATCCAAAACTAACGACGTCTTGCCGATCAGACGTGCCTTTCAAGAGTCACGGGTACGCGCGAAAACCACTCGCTTTCTCCCCTATAGACGGCGTTCGACGCCGATGTAATAGATAGAAACGGGCGCGTCTTGTATCCTGGACGCCTCAAGTTGAGAAGTCCATGAGCCTAGATGCGCCAATAAGGTAAAAATTATAAAAAATTGGTTGAAGCGTCTGGTCATCGGGACGCCTCAACATGAACGCGTCCCGGACCCAAGACGCGCCCATAAAAACTTTCGCTATAAATAGAGGACCCCCTCTCTCGAAAGGAAAGGGGCTTCAGATCTGACAGAGGAGAGGGAGACTCTGCCGGATTCCTTTTCTAATCAATGGGTTTTGTAGGAGGAGGTTTTGCCGGATTTTCGGGTGCCCGCACTCACGAGAGGGAGGCTAACTCCATCCACCGTGCTTCCACATCATCCCCACGCTGCCGAAGCTCCGCCGGATCCCGCCATCGGCGCCTTCAATAAGCCATTCTCTACCCCTACTCTCTTTTGTCATTTCTGTTGCATGCATCATCCCGTCATCCGTCATCTCGCTCCACAAGAGAGTTCTATTTTTGTGTATGTTTGCATGATTCTCCATCCATCATAGCATTTTCCCCCTACTCGTGTCCGAGAGGAGTTTAAAAACAACACCAACTAGGTGTGTGTCTCGCCATGATTTCACCATTTTCATCACAAGGGACTACTACTACACTGCCATTTTTCTAATTCATTTGCTATCTGTCTGTTTCTTTCTTTTGCAAAGGTAACCAAAGAAGGCCCTCTCTGTCGACCGGCCAAAGGGAGAGGAAGAAGCAACCCGCCGTTTCCTACTTTTGATGTAAACGCGATCACTCTTCTTATCTTGGGGTCTCCGGCCCCTGGCGATCACATCATCTCTTCGCGGACGTGGCGAGTCACTTCCCGCTATGGACGTTTAAATTTCTATCATTTAAATACTGTGCCATCCTCATCTCTTCGAGGCCGCGGCGAGTCACTTCCCGCTATGGCTATTTAAATTTCTGTCATTTAAATTCTGTGGCATTCTCATCACTTCGAGGCGACGGTGAGTCACTTCCCGCTATGGCCATTTAAATTTCTGTCATTTAAATACTGCACCATCATCATCTCCTCGAAGCCGCGGCGAGTCACTTCCCACTATGGCTGCTTAAATTTTCGTCACTTAAATTTTGCGTCATTCCCATCCCCCGAGGTCGCGGAGAGTCATTTCCCACTATGGCCGTTTAATCCCCATATTTTGTTACGCTGTATCTATTATGCATACCCCGCCGGAGCAATCTCCCGTGGTGGTTTCTCTATCTCTCTCCCTCTTTCTGTGTCACAGCAAAACGAGCTCACGCTCCGCTCTCCGCTACATCCACGTGACGTCGCTCACAATCTCAACCATTCATAATCTCCAAAAGAGTACAGGTTCATTATTCCAGATTACACATGAGCCCACATCGGCTTACCACTCCACAACCCTACATAAAATAGAACATTTGACCATAGCATACCCAGACGGACGGTGGCCAACTCTACTCTTTAGCTGCTGCCTCCTCCTCAACCTCTTTCTCTATGTCCCCTGAAAATGTGTGTCACAAGGGGTGAGTGTGACGCTCAGTAGGCAACCTTTACAAACCGGGGTTAACTCGCCTCTATACAACCAATTTATAGACATAATTCAGATGTTCATAATAGCATAATCCATTCATTATCATCTTCTAAAAATAACTCATATGAGAAAAATACACATATTTAACTAACATATAGGGTACCCATGAATGCAACTAGAACTAAGTGAATGAGTAGTTTATCACATTTTTATGAGTCTTCACATCTTTGTTATTCATGGGACTAAATAGCTGCCGCAAATATAGGAGGCCCACACACAAACGAACGGACGAAAGAGCACTGCGTAGACCCGAGAGCGAACTCCCACCTAGATTCTTGTGGCCCAGTGGTGTTATGTATCGCCGTCCCACAAAGGCCGCCCCACAATGGGACCGAAGACTGAATCAATAAGATTTTAAACTAGGGCGTTATGTATCGCCGTCCCCTAGGATCTTTTACTTCCGCGGCGTTACATATCACCGTCCCGCAGAAGGGACCGAAGTCCAATCTCACAGAATGCTGCTGTTTTCCCTTCATGGCATACATATTCTTACTTGATATTACTAGCATGATGCTCATCAGACATATTTTCCTGATTTTAAGGGGCCAAACATACTCATAGTCATGCTTCTAATGTGTTACTCATGCTCATAGATATGCTGCTAATAGAAAAAGATGGCTAAACACACCCGTAGTCATGTTCAGGTTATTACATGAAAGTACAGGTTCATCCTTCTAGGCTACACATGCATAAAAAATGACTTATATATGAAAGTACAGAATTTCTAGGTACATGAAACTTTTATAGTGGGTTACTAGCTTATCCTTCTACCATTTTCTATTTTTCCAGATTTTTATGAAATAAAATGCACTTCCAAAACTCTCCATTTTTGTGTTTCTGGAAATCTGGACAGACCCACAGGTGCACCGACCTTACCTAAGTCTGTGCAGCACCTGCACCGACCTTACCTATGCATGGACCAAATGTGCACTGACCTTACTATGGCTAACACCACACGCATAGACCTTACTATGCACAGACTGTACTATGGCTAACACAAAACATGCACAGACCTTGCTATGGCTAACACAAACATGCACAGACCTTACTATGGCTAACACAAACATGCACAGACTTTACTATGGCTAAGACAGACATGCACATACCTTACTATGGCTAACACAAACATGCACAGACCTTACTATGGCTAACACAACGGTTGCATTCCTACGGTTTTGATGATGTCTCACACTATAAATCAATCTGTTTCTATCTCTAGATCATTTCATGCATCATCATTTAGGACAGTGCAGTACAATAATCTTCTTGCCTCAGTGCAAGTCCTAGTGAGTTTCTCTAGGTTGTGAGCAGTAAACGTCCACTACGTTGTCGTGGGAAGTTACTTGGTAGCACTCACTAGGTGCTCGCTTCAAGCCTTAACATTCACGAGGTCCAAGCTTAATATAGTCAGTATAGTATGTGTGGCTTGTTCATGCATATGCATTGTCCGTGCATCAAGTCTATACATTGTCTCGCACACACACACAAAGTCTGCACACCAAGTCTGTACATCGTCAGTGCTCTTCATGCATGTGCATAGTCCATGCATTCATTTCATGTCTGTACATCCTTCAAGGGCAAAGTCCATGCATTCATCTCAATTCTATACATTGCCTTATAGCATGCACGCACTCAAGTGTATACATTCCTATCTTTACCTACGTTCACTATTTTAGCATGCACACAAAGTATGTACACTCGATTGGTGGCTTGTTCATGCATAATCCCATCAAGTCTATACATTATCTGGTCGCACACACACAAGTCCATACATTCCTTCCTGTTATGTTTGTACATCATTTCAGTCTATACATCCGTTAGTCTTGCCTCATGCACGCAAAGTCTATACATTCTTTGCGGCTATATTTGTGCATCATTACAGCAAGTCTGTACATTGTTGTCACATGCACACAAAGTATGTACACTCGATTGGTGGCTTGTTCATGCATAATCTCATCATGTCTATACATCGTCCTGTGCCATGCACTCAAAGTCCTTACATGCACACACTTAGTTTGTGCATTGTGCTCTCATGCTTTCTCAATAGGCACTGCAAAGTCTGTATATGGCTCTGCGCATTGTATACAAAGTCTGTACATTCGTAAAAGGCATGTCTGTCTATTCAATCTCGATGTACATACTTTCCTATATGCTGCATCATGTCTGTACATGCTTACTTCAAATCCTGAACTAACTCGATGCATCTTTTTTCTCTTCCTTCAGATTGATTCACGCTGATGATTGGGCACGTGATCCGAGGTTGGCACCTTGCATGTGATCCGAGGTGATCTCTGGACAAAGAGGGCACAAGCCCTGCACACGCCCTACTTCTGATGCTCTATAAATACCAAGCTTCTTCCTCAGGAGGAAGGTGATCGTGAAAAAAAAAATAGAAATCATTTTGAGAGGCTGCACGATCCAGACATAAGAAAAGAGAAGCGAGAGAGCAGTGTGAGAGCAGAGAATTCCAGAAGAATCCCACTCCATCCAGATCTGAGAGAAAGTATTTGAGAGAGAGAGAAGTGTCCGTGTCTGTAAAGATCTGCTTCTACGGAAGCTACATTGTTCTTGGTCTTTAGAAAAGATTTTCATTCTTCGATTGTCTTGTTTTCCATTTTCATTTCATCTTTCCTTATCTCATATTGTTACCCTCCAGTGATCGAAGGAAGGGAGGATTGGTCCTCCGGTTTGCAAGTGACAGGGTGTCACTTGTGGGTTCCCTCCTGGGTGGAGGAAGAGAGACTTCGGTCTCTGGTTGCTAGTGACGGGTAGTCACTAGTGGTTTCCCTCCGGTTTGGAGGAAGAGAGGAGTGTGTTCCTCTGGTGAAGCTGTTAGGCAGTATTTGTTTGCAAACTGAGTCTGCGGTTCTCGCCTTTGCTAGTGGAAGCCTCACTCTGGTTTGGGGTGAGGGGTGGACGTTGATTGTGGACTGCAATCGAACCACCTTAAAAACTCCCTGTCTCTTCTGTGGTTTGCCTGTTACTATTGTATTGCTCTTCATCTGCTCGTCATTTTGCTTCACTATGAACAGCCCTCTCGATCTCACTTACTTACTCTGTCATAGTTATTGACCGCTTTAGCAAACCTTTTCGCAGTATCTGAGGGGTTGAGAAACCGAAGTTGTGATTTACCGCTGAATTATTAATTTTTGGGAGTGATCTATTCATCCCCCCCTTCTATATCACTCTACGCTGCACATATCAATTGGTATCAGAGAAGGTTATCATCATGTGGGCCAACGGTCAGGGTAATCCTAATGGTCCTCGAAGTTTCATGACTGAGGGACAATCCATAAGTCGCCCTCCATTCTTTGATGGTAATAATTATCTCTTCTGGAAAAATAGGATGGAAGTGTTCATCAGAGCATAGAGCCACAAGCTGTGGAGGGTAATCACTATAGGGCCGTGTGACCTGCCACCGAACGAGGACACGTGGACAGATGATCATGCCAAGTTATCTTCACTTAATTGGACGGCCCTGAACATCATCCAGTGTGTTGTTCACCCAGATGAATACGCCCGCATATCAGCCTATAGGACGGCCAAGCGAATGTGGGATGAGCTGGAACTAATCTACGATGGTACAGCTCAAGTGAAAGCCACGAAGGTAAATCTCTTCACCTCTGAGTATGAATTGTTTAAGATGAAACCAGAGGAGACCATCACTGAAATATATGCCAAGTTGTCCTTGATCACGAACACTCTTAAGGGGCTAGGGAAAGAGATAGCTGAGGCAGATGTAGTCAGGAAGGTTCTTAGATCTCTAACCCCCGCATGGCACACTAAGGCCATCGTGATAGAAGAGTCAAAGGATCTGACGATTATGACAGTGACTGAACTCATAGGATCCCTCATGACCTATGAGATGAACTTTAAAAGAGGTGGTGAAGGAAGTGACAGGAAGGGCAAGAATATTGCTCTCAAGGCATCCCGCAACAAGGGTAGCAGCGGCGGGAGTAGTAGCTGCGAGTCCGATGGTTTTTCCGATCTCGACCAGGAGGAGCAGGCAATGCTCACTCGTTAGTTCAAAAAAATTTTAAGGACTAAGGGGAAGACCTTTAGGAGGAAGAAGCCATACTCCTTTAGTAAGAACGTTGAATCCAGCAATGATAAGGACAGAAATACTAAGAGAATGACTTGTTTTCATTGCAAGAAACAGGGACATATGAAAGGGGACTACCCAGATCTCCAGAAGAAGGGTCCCTACCTTCAGAAGAAGAGCTCAAAGGTGCAGAAAAAGAAGAAGCCACAGGCAATGGTCTGAACGTGGAGCGATGAGGAAGAAGATCTGGAAAACACCTCCTCGGAGGAAGATGAAGAAGGAATTTTCCTAATGGCAAATAGCGAAGATGAGGTAACAAATGTCTTTGAAAATTTTTCTATTGATGACTGGGAAGATGCCTATGCTGAATTATTAGACAAGTTCAATTCACTTAGTAAAGAGCATAGGGTCCTCAAGAGAAAATTCAATACTAATATTGAAGAACTAACCCAAATCAGTGAGGAAAGATGGACATTAAGGAGAGAATTAGAAGAAATGACATCTCTGAGAAAAGAAAATGAGAAGCTCAAGGTAGAATACCAGGAGAGTCACACCCAGCTCAACGAACTCAAAATCAAAATTGAAGAAAGCCTGAATGAAAATAGAGTGATCTCAGAGAAATATGAAGCTGTTAAGAAAGTGAACGCTGAACTTTTAAAAAATTCTGAGTCTCTGCAAAAAGAGCTGGAAGACAAACAGAAGGTTTTGGAAAAATTTGTTCAAGGAAAAACAAGTATGGATGCTATACTAGGGACAAGGGTTAACTTCAATAGGGAGGGTCTAGGCTATGACCCAACTAACAAGAGACCCCTTCAATTCAAAACCACCACCTTCTGCCCAGAGAAGGGAAAAGAGAAGCTGGACACACCATCTAGCTCAAATAGCAGTCAAAGAGCTCAACGTCTGAAAGAGAATTTAACAAACAGTGCTGGTCGACCACTTAAAATGGGAATGAATTTTGTGAAGAACTTCACTACGCCCACTCACCAGAACATCAATGGTAGATGGACCAATCAAATGGATCAGGATAAAAGCTGGAATTACTACAAACAGATGGGTCTAAACAGGATCTACTGGAGAAATAACTATCATCCTCAAAAATATGTTAATCAACAAGCTCACAGGAGATATCCCAGGAATGGGAAGCCCAATGACTGGAATAGAGTTCACTTCTCCAGACCAGCTGGACATAACCCCGGTTATAATTTCAATAAACCCGAAGTAAAGGTGGCAAGGAAAACCATGTTGAAGCAAATCTGGATTCCTAAACATCTGCTTAGAGATTTGAATAATGTCTTTGGACCCAACTCATCTTGGGTTCCAAATCACTTTGCTTGATTTTGGTTGTGTAGGTCGACCTGGCAGCTGAAGACAACAAGTGGTACCTCGACAGTGGCTGCTCCAGGCACATGACAGGAGACCGATCCAAGTTCAGTAAGTTAGAGATGAAGGTAGGGGGTCTGGTCAAATTTGGAGGAACGAACAGAGGTAAGATCATTGGAGTTGGCATAGTAGGTAAGTCTTCCACAAACTCCATTGAAAAAGTTCTACTTGTGGAAGGTCTTCAACACAACCTGATTAGCATTAGTCAATTATGTGACAAGGGTCATAGGGTTGTGTTTGATAATGACTCATGCAAAATTTTTGAAATAAATTCCGATGTGGTTAAATTTGTAGCCAACAGGACTAATAATGTCTACATGATAGACTTAGACGCTAAATCTGAACCTAATCTTTGTTTATCTACTAACTATGAAAGTGATGCTTTTGAATGGCATAGACGTCTAGGCCATGCTAGTTTCTCTACTTTAAATAAATTGGTCAAGCATGATTTAGTTAGAGACATGCCTAGAATCAAGTTCAATTCTATTTCAAAAACCTGTGATGCCTGTGCTCTAGGCAAACAGACCAGAAAATCGTTCAAGCTAAGATCTGAGCCATTGTCCTCTAGACCAATGGAACTTCTTCATATGGACCTCTTTGGTCCTACTAGGACTCAGAGTCTTAATGGGAATAGGTTTAGCTATGTGATCATTGTTGACCACTCTAGGTTTTCATGGATCTTTTTCTTAGCCAGTAAAAGCGATGCTTTTCAAAAGTTTAACCAGTTTTTCAATAAGGTCAAACAAGAAGGAAAATATAGGATTTGTACAATTCAATCTGACCATGGAGGTGAATTTGAAAACTCCATGTTTTCTGAGTTTTGCGAAAGAGAGGGACTAACCCACAGGTTTTCTTCTCCCAGGGCACCTAAACAGAATGGAGTTGTGGAGAGAAGAAATAGAACTATTGTGGAGATGGCCCGAACCATGTTGATTGAGAGTCAATTACCAAGGAAGTTCTGGGCAGAGGCGGCCAATACAACATCTTATATAATCAACAGGGCCATGGTAAGACCTATTCACAAGAAAACACCCTATGAGCTACTAAAAGGTAAGAAACCAAACTTGGTTCATTTCAGAATTTTTGGAGCTAAATGCTTTATTCATAATAATGACAAGAAAGACTTAGATAAGTTTGAAGCTAAAAGCTCCCCTGGAATATTTTTAGGATACTCTGAAGTGTCAAGGGCATATAGGGTCTTTAACATAACAGACCAGAAAGTTGAAGAGTCTCCACACATCTTTTTTAGTGATGAGAAAGGTGTTACTAACATTGAAAATATTGACAGGGATTCTAATCACGATGGGGAATTCCTAGAAGACCAAGAAGAAGATAAGACTCAGCCGAGTGGAACATCAAATCCTCCCAACCAGGAAGGGCCAAGAGAAACATGTGAGTCTTCAATAAATATTAGATTCCTCAAAGATCACCCAATAGATAATGTCATAGGCAACCCTGAAGATCTTCTTCGGACTAGGTCTCATTTTAGGAATGTTAATAATCAAGACCTAATTGCTTTGGTCTCACAAATTGAACCCAAATCAGTAAAAGAGGCCTTGGCTGATCAATCTTGGGTCAATGCTATGTGTGAGGAATTAG